>CM077570.1:20213752-21422432 GCA_039657325.1 Stephania cephalantha | reverse complement strand
CAGTTTACTATACCTTTACTAGTCGCCTCGCATTTCCTCAGTAGATAGAGGTGAAATACATCATGAACTGTCGACAACTGCAGCTGCAATGCCAACCTGTATGAGACCTTTCAATCCTCTCAACAACCCTAAATGCCCATTTAGTGGTGACATCCTCTTATAAGCAAAATCTCCCATCTGAGACTCAGCGCCTTGGCGTGTCGGATTAGCATATCTTTTTTGCCTATCCTAAGATGCCTATAACCGTCAATGAATCATGTACACCTTCTCTATGTGATCCAATAACTAAACCGGCCTAACTGCCACTATATTTGCTACCTCTGCCCAACAAGTTGATTTCATGCACGGTCTGCCATACAAGGACTCAAATGATGTCCTGCTAATACTCTGCTGATAACTGTTATTATATGAAAACTAACACATATGAATATACTCTTCCCAGTAGCCTCCAGACTTTTTTCACACAAGCTCATAACATATCCTCCAAAACCTGAATGAGTATGTCAGACTCTCCATCCGTTGGAGGGTGAAATACAATACTCAGGTGTATAAACGTGTCGAAATGATCTTGCAAGCTCTGCCATAAGCTAAAGGTATACCAATGATCCTTATCCGACACAATAGTAATAGGTGCACCATGCAACCTAACCACCACTTGCTCTTAAATCCTATTCAATCTGCTAAATGAGTTAGAGATCCTATTGTGTAAGAAGTGTGTTGTCTTCATAATCACACACAGTATCATGATTCCTCGAGGTTCTAGGTTAGCAAACAAACATATCCATTATGATGTGTTGCAAATTCCACTAAGGAATGGGAAGTGGCTGAAGCAATCCTCCGGATCTCCTATACTCAGCCTTAACCTATTGACAAATCTCGCACCTCCTAATAAACGTCGCAATATATGCCTTCATCCTATGTCACTAGTACGAATGATTCATGTCGTGGTACATTTTCGTCATACTGGGATTAATAATATAAAGTGATCGGTGCGCCTCCCGTAGGATTTCTCCTCTCATCTCAATAACTATTGGTATCCACACTCTATAATGAAACCTCAAACTCTGATTCGCTATAACAACCCAATCTTTATCGTCTGTACTGTCTACTAGACTGTGATATCTTTCATTGTAACCATTGGATATTTAGCCCTATAATATCCGCTGTATAGGCATGGTTTTGAGTCCAATCTTTGCACATATCATCATGTCCCTCTGGAACCTTGTCACACAAATCATATTTGCAGCTTCCAATAACCCAAACTTTGGTCGTGCTTGAATCATATCTCACCTCGAGCTCAATGCATTGGCAACAACATTCGCCTTACCTAAATGGTACTCTATGCAGATGTCATAGTCCTTCAGTAACTCAAGCCACCTCTCAATTCACTCAGCATGAAGAAATACTTCAAACTTTGATGGTTGATGAACAAACCAAATCTCTCTCCATAAAGATAATGCCTCTATAACTTAAGTTCAAATACCATTGTTGCCAACTCTAGGGCATTTATAGGGTAGTTTCTCTCATTTACTTTCTACTGTCTAAAGGCATAGGCAACCACTTTTCCTTCCTGTATCAACACACACAACCCAATTTTGTCCCTGAAGCATCAGTGTAAACTTTCAACTATTTGTCCTCCTCTAGTAATAAAAACACTGGTGTAGTACTTAGTCGTTCCTTCAGCTCTTTGAAAGAATCCTCACATTGGTCTTTTAAAGTGAATCTAACATCCTTCCTAGTCAGAGCTATGAATGGTGCAGCTATTTTCGAAGAGTTCTAAGAAAACCTCTTGCGATAACCTACTAGTCCCATAAAACTCTAGACCTCTTTCGAAGTCGATGGTGTAGGCTAATCTATAATAGGTTTGACTTTCTTTGGATCCATCGAAATACCAGTACCTCTGACCTCGTGACCCTAAAATATGAAATGCTTCATCCTTAACTTGCATTTGCTAAATTTTACGTATAATCAGTGCTTAAGCAGAGTTTGCAAGTCGGTGCCTGTCGTGGCCCTCCTTAGTCCGTGAATATCTTAGAATATCATCGATGAATACTATCATAAAATGATCGAGTAATTATCTGAAGGTCCTATGCATCTGATTCATAAACATTGCTAGAGCGTTAGTAACTCCGAACGACATTATTGTAAACTAAAATGACCCATATCTAGTTCGAAATGTTGTCTTCTCGATGTCCTCATCTATGTTTCTCGACTGATTATACCCTAACCTCAAGTTAATCTTTAAGAAAAAATTGTGCTCCTATCAGCTTATCAAACAAGTCATCTATTATCGGCAATGGATACTTATGGATTGTTACATTTTTCAGCTCTCTATAGTCGATACACAATCATAGAGTCTCAGATCTCTTCTTCACAAATAAGACAGGTGTGCCCTATGGAGAAATACTTAAGTTGTTTCTTCAAACCCAGCGACTCCTATTTGGCCATCCTATATGGTGCCTTCGAGATAGGTGTCGTACCTTCTCAAACCTCGATGATGAAAACAATCTCCCATCGTAGCGGTAAGCTCGACAACTCATCAGGAAATACATCAAAAAATTCTTAAATTGTCGAAATGTCCTTCATCCTTTATTGGCTATTAGAAGCCTATATAGTCTCGGTAACTGATCAATCTATCATAAGTAGTGACTCAGCCTGTAGTGCTTTTTTCGGCTTATGCTAAGCCTCAAAACTGAAATACGGCTAATCCCAAAATACGAAAAGTCACTCACTACCTTCCAATGATAGTCCACATGAGCGTAGTATGCAGCCAGCCAATCCATCCCAAATAGTCCATCAAACATTAGGAAATCCAACACTCGCTGGTCTTTTGGTAGATCGTAACTCTGAAAGAAGAGGTTAGGGTAAACTTTATCTCCTGCAGCGGTACTAAGGGTAAGGTACCTATCCGTTCTAAGTGGTGTCAACCCTAGCGTCTCTATTATGCTTCCTTATATGAATAAGATCGTAGACCCTGAATCTATCAATGTATGCATGCTTTGTCCACAAATCGAAATAATACCTATAATATGGTCTCGGATAGCCTGAGTTTCAGGTGCAGCCACATCATTAACTTGCTCTTTCTGCTATATAGGATACGCTACATAGGCTGCTAGGCAATCTCCACGAAAGTGTCCAAGCTGTCCATAACCCTAGCATCGAACTTCTCGCATATACAGAGTATTACCAGTTCCGGATTGCATCTATTTATGTCCTTTGCCATGACCTCCATTAGATAGTCGCTTTCCTTCTCTGAACCTGGGTAGTAGAGGTTGACTGCCACCTTGTGTCACTGCCTAGTTAATTGATCCTACGTCAAACGGTATTGAGGATCTAGCCCTATCATCTCAATACCTCTTCAAATGATCCTTCCTGTTCTTGCCATTGTTTCTCTTCCTAGAGTCACTACTCAACAAACCTCGCTGGAATGATGGTCTAGTGTCGTCCACATAGAACTCCTCAATGGCCTCAAAGGCCATACCTCTATCAATTGCTTCATCAAAAGTCACAACTCCTGAGATGTTAACCGACCTGTTGATGTCTATTCAGAGAAAAATAATTAATCTAGATATAAAAGCCCTTTTAGTCGCTAATAGTTCTCTGATATTCACTTATAGTCTAAAAAACTTACTATGAAACTGACACGTTGCCCTATCATGTTGGGGCATTTGCCCTAGGTCAATCCATTAACTGTCTTTATGAATACTTTTAGTTAATAAAATATAGGATTTCATTTGCTGTTTATTATAATTAATTTGCATGTTTACATTATAATAAGATCCATGGGTATTTACAAAAATATCCTAAATGTCCCTAGTCGATCATTATACTAGAAACTATAATGAATTAAGACTAGTGTGAGTCTTGATTGATGATCATATGATGAATATACGTATAGGGATACGAATCAAGATCACAAGTACTTGTTAGGGAACAAAGTACTGGACCGACCCGCTATGAGAACATCACATGGATTAAGTCATAGTTGTTTCTTATGATAGGTATATTTTTCAGTCGTCTGACTTGAGATTACCAGATACTTCAACATTAGGAACACAGTGATTTGACACAATCAAACGTTATCTTTAACTGGACAATTATAAAGGTTGTGGTTGGTTACTGTGTGAGCAATATGATGAAGTTGTGTAATCGAGATAAAATTTGTCCCTTTCATGTAGAGAGAGATATCCAGTGGATCCCTCGATGTGTTAGACTGTTAAAAGGCCTAGTCTAAGTGAATTAATATTGATCAATGTCACTTGGAGGTTTTTAGTCTACGTAGAGATCGAGACTAATACGATTGAACATGTTAGATGACAATTCCATGCCTTATGTTTGGTCAAAAGGATATCGTGTGACAAAAGGATGTTATATACACTATTGATTAGGTTGTAGCGATTTGATATTCGTACAACTTGGGTAGGCATAATGTCTTGCTAGAGGCCACTTACGACTTGTATACCAAAATGTTTTTGGTACACTGCCAACGTTGTATGAGCCTATTGGGTCGCACACTAAGAATGGTTTTGCGAGATTTTAAGATGGTTCAGAAAAATAAATTTTATATGATAAAATTCATGACAGAAATGTCCTTGTGGTGTATTACACTTATACTTCTTTAAGTAGGGGTATATGTGTAATTTACTTAACCGTCTATACAGAAGGGTTGTATAAATAGACGCTTTAAGTTAGAACACACGGATAAAAGATTAAGTGCTGAAACTCTATTTTCATTTCAGAAATGAATTAGGGTTTTCTGGTACGCTCTGGATCGTTTTGGAGAGAAACAAAAAAGTTTTGTATTCTCTCGAAGCTAGCACTTCGAATCTCGGCCGCCGTTCGTGTGTGGACTGCTGGTAGAGGGCATTCGTCGTTGGTAGGGCCTTAGAAATCGATCAACCTTCAGAAAGGTATATTTCGATTGAGGTATGATTAAGTTTTCATGGTTTAAACGTTTTTAATGGAATTAGATTCGAATCCTGTTGGGGTTTTTGTCAAAATTGTTTTGTAATTTCCTCTGCGTATAAACCCTAAAACTCAACATATCAATGGCAAAGTACTCCTCCCGCTTCTTATTCATCATAGCGAGGGTAAAGAAATGCTAAAATAAAAGTTTCCTAAAATCAGCCCAAGTCTCCACTGAGCCTTTCCTAGTACATACTCCCCGCCACCACTCATTGACGGCTCCCTCACGTGTAGCAAGGACAAATCTACTCAAACGTCCTTATTAGCCCCATTAGCCGTTTGGATTTTCTCATGATTTTGGATCCACTCATCTAGCTTCTCCATATTTCGACCGCCTTCAAACTTCATAATCTTGCACCTATTAAAATCTTTGGAAAGCCTGTACAATTGTGCTACACGACTCTCCATAACTGTCAGCTCAGCTAGAGGTGCTATCGCCATCAACTCATCTTGTCTCCTATATGCTCCGTTAGTCTCCGGTGTACTCGTTACTACAATATGGGGTGCCTGACTCTGCTAAGTACGAAGTGAGTCTAGTAGATGAGCTACGTCCTTCGTGAAGCCCTAATTGGTCTTCGTTAATAACGAACCATCTACTGCTGCACCATAGTCTCGGTTGTAGGTCTATCCTTATGCGGCCGCGACGAGCTGTGTCTTGCACCGTTTTGGTCCATCTCCAGAGTATTCTGCAATTTAAGATGGATCGATCATTATTTTCTGACCTTCGTGAGATATTATATAATACACGCAAATATAATCTAGTACGTTAACTTAACAATACACATCCCTTTCCCCAAGTTATTCCTAACTAATTTCTTTAACTAGGGTTACACTTTTCTAAGTTCTAGTGAGTCAAATTATTCAATTTCTTTATGAGTCCTAGGTTTTTTTTCTTAAACATAGGCTCTAATATAAAGTTGCCAAACCTCGATCTTGAATCGGTGGTCTGACTGGCCTGAACCATTCTGCGATTCTTTAACTTGGGAAAGAGAACTGAAGTACGTCTCGGTTTATGCCTTAATTCATGTTCTCTATCAATTCAGCCTAATAATTTGTACAATCATTTTAAGACATTTTAAACTTTCCAAAACAAAAAGTAATAAATATATCATTAACAATTCATGTCCCAGTCTAAACATGATTTCAATTGCGGAAGTAGTATGCATGCAATATATATAATCAAAAGGGAACTACAGTGGATAACATAAAATTTTGATATACATTCATCCATACGTCGAAGAACATCAAAAACACAAAATATAAACAAACTTATAAAAAATTAGATATATATATATATATATATATACAAAACCTACAGTAATGATAGTGGCGCGGCTCTCCTCCTCGTCATCACACATCAATATCGAGCCTTACCCTTTCCTCCTTCATTACAAGACAGATTTGGTCCCATCGAAGGAGTGACCGGGTGAGTAAATAGGTAGGGAATATACAAGTTCATCACATAAAGTAAAGGATATGAAATATACTGCAAGTTAAAATAAAGTAAATAAGCAAAGATTCTAAACATCCTCATGGGGAATTCTCGTGAACTCCCTAATGCAAAGAACCTAACATGTACAATCAGCGGGACGATGACTCAAACATAATGGATTTTGCTGGCCCCGTTACAACAGACCGATACTAACTATGATAATAGGAGGTTATAGTCAATTCTCTTGTCCCACAGGAGTTCCCATCAATATCATGCTCTTACCTCCTCATAGAAGTTCCTAGACATGTAAACTCTTGGCTTCCCCGTACATAAACTAGTCATAGTTAATGTCAGAGTCGGCCATTAAGGTCCCCGTGTCTACCATATGCATGACCACATGTAATGTATGATGTAATGGAGTAAAAATGTAAAGATAATAGTTGCACAATAAAAGTGTTTATTCTTTTAGTGTTCACTTATTACTTATCGCATTCTTGTCCCAAACCGACACGACTTTCCTCGCTTAACCTAGAGTCCTATTATGAGTTTCTAAGTCATTTATATTTACTAATTAATTTATAAAATATCTCGAAGTGCGTGTCAAAACCTCCTAAAACCGACATCAAGCAAGCTTCAAAGACATAACTAAGTCCTTCAAAATGTCCCTAAAAATTTCTATGTAAAGATCACGTAAAAATAGTTTGTCCCTGACTTGTGCTCCATTTTAGATCATCAAGAAATTAAAATCATTGGAGACTTTATAAACAAAAGTTGTTGGTCTATAAACTAGCTTTCCTGAAAGCAAAACAAATCTTGATTTGGTTTAGAATTGAGAGAGTTATGCACTCAAAACCGAATCATGTTTATCATCTCTTATTTCTCGTATGGAAGTTTTATTGCCCACATTGCTAAGCATTTTTAGCTATGAAAACATTTGATCAGAAAAATATTCAGTAGACAAAAGTTTTATATCTAAAAGTTAGCTAACAAATGGCATTGGAATTACTTTATTTTGACTTCATATGAAAGAGATATCTTCAAAACACCATTGCTGGTTCACAACAAAAAAATGATTTAGTCTTAAAACACCAACTTGGAAAGCGAATTTGAGTTAGATAACTTCAAAATCTCAAAATTTTTAGTAGGACAAAGTGTAGAGTTTAGCTAACTTCTAGCAGTCATAGATGTGTAAGGAAGATGTCGCGGCATCGATCTCGTACCAAAGTGTGTCATAGATCCTCCCGGCAGCGTGCCTTCACTCTCAAATTCTCTCAGTTATCTTTTTTCTTTCTCTCAACTATTGAGAAAAATGAAAAAATGGTTTGGGTTTTGATTTTTAGGTTAATTAGAAGTGTAATTAGTCACTAATTAATCCCTAATTGGCTGCTAGTTAAGCTAATCCTAAGGTTAAAATGATGTGACTAATGTATGATTAGAAGGACACATGTCTCCTATTCATTCCATTTACTGAGCTACCAATGAACTTCTTCCATCTCATGCTCATTTTGGCTTCTTTATTGCCTTTAGATGTACCTCAAGATGTCTGCTCGAGGATGATCAAAGGTTTTCATGTAAGAGTGTACTGATTTGAGTCATTTCTCCTTGGATCAAGATGCACATTGTCCAGATCACTAGGTTGGTCAATTAATAATTAAATTCAACAATAAAGGTACTTTCTATTAATTTGATATGGTCACATTATATTTATTTAGCTATAGGCCCTTTATTAATTCAACTTCCAACCATTGTCACTTAAACAAGTTATCTGGTTTTTTATGTTTTTCGACCCTAGTTTAGTCACACTACCATCACGCCCAACGTTTTTTTCTAGGTGATCAAAATGTCGCACTATCGTCATGTTATATTCATGCATAAGTATTTATATAATATAATACACCCCACGCATATATAACATATATATTCATCCACAGGTCACCATTACGTCGAGCCACTTTATACTGGTTGAACCTGTTTGGCCCTCTGGTCCGGTCAGACCAAGCTGTGTCTTCTTTAGTAGGTGATGGTGTCACACAATTACCCTTTTTTTTTCAACTAAACACATTCCGAACCGATCTTTGAAGCATTATTATAAGGAAACAATCCCTTCCCCTATTCTGGATGTACCAATATAGCTGTCAAAATCAGCCTGTCGAGCAATTCCTTGAAAGCACTCTTGCATACTTCTGTCCACTCAAATTCCATATTTTTTTCTAAGTTAGCCTTATCATTGGCGCCACAATATTTGAGAAGTCCTTCACGAACCTTTTATAATAACCCGCTAATTCAAGAAAACTTATAATGTATGTCACCGTGGTGGGTTGCGACCATTTCGTGATGTCATCAACTTTAGCTGGATTCACATAAATCATTTCCGTATTCATCACGTGACCTTGAGATTGCTCCTCTAATACGCAAAACTCGTACTTGCTAAATATAGCATACAACCAGTGATCCTTTAAAGTCTCTAAGGTCACTTTGAGATGTCTTTCATCCTCCTCTTGAGTCTTGGAATAAATCATGATGTCGTTGATGAATACAATGTTGAACTTATCAAGATAAGGCCTAAACATTATGTGCATAAGATCCATGAACACTGCTGGTTCATTGGTAAGTCCAAATGACATCACTATGAATTCATAATGTCCATATCTCGACTAAAAACAGTCTTTTTTATGTCTTCCTTCAGTATCCTTAACTGGTGATATCCCAACCTCAAATCTATCTTCAAAAAGAAATTCGCTCCCTACAACTAATGAAACGGGTCGTTGATCTTAAGCAATGGGTATTTGTTTCTAATAGTCACCATATTCAATTGTAAATAGTCAATGCACATCCGCAAACTACTATTTTTATCACTAACAACATTGTTTCTCCCCAAGGCGACATATTCGGGTGAATAAAGCCTTTCTTCAACAATTTTCTACCTAAGTCTTTAACTCAGCTAACTCTTTCGGTACCATTCCATATGGCGGTATAGATATGGGCTTTGTACCCGGAATAAGGTCGATATTAAAATCAATACCCTGGGGTGGAGGGACTTCATGCAAGTCTGAGGGAAAGACTTTCAGGAATTCTCTAACCACCGAAATTTGTTCAAGTTGAACTTGATGACCATCTTCCTCCATGGCTGTCAAGCTCATGAATGTTTCTTACTCATTAACACTTACTACCTTCCTAAGAGTGGAAACTTGGCTAGGTACGCAACGTCTATATCTAAATAGTGGTATACCTTGAATCTGAAAGTTCACTGTCTTGCGAAAATAGTTGATAGTGTCATGGTAAGATCCTAACCAATCCATCCCTAATAAGGCATCATTTTCTAAGTTCTCTAAAACCCTATAAATCATATGATAAGATGTGATTCCCATTTTTAATCAAACACCCCTCGTACACCATGTTAGGATATACTATCCGACTACGGCAGTACTTAAGATCAAAATTGTGCTAGCTCTAACTGGTTTCAGTCCTAGCACATCAACCATTTTACAAGACAAAAATGAGACAATAGACCTCGAATCAAACAATGTATGCATGCTTATATAGCAAATATAAACCATAACTGGAACAAACTATCAAGTGATCCCCGCATTTTGTTCGGGAATAGCATGGATTCCACCCTATATTGGCTGAACAATGCTAGCTATGGACCCTGCCTAGTTTGTTAGAACAATTTGCATTCTGATTCCTAGTGCGCCTATATCCAAAACACAAAGCCATAGGATTTTGAAATGTCATAGATGAAGATGCCGCTAAGTTTCTTAGCTTAGACCATATCAGTCCCTTACTTTAACTATGAGTATTCTCCAATTGTCATGGTGAAAGTGGCAGTTGTTGCACCAAATTATGGATAGTCGAGGGGGCAAAGGTGTGAGTGATCCGCTCTAAATTGTGATGTACCCTCGATGCCACTCTGGAATGAGTGAAACAGTCAGAATGTTTCATGATTTTGCTTCTTTTTTGGTAGCCCATCTAATAATAGCACCCAGACCTACTCCTACGGACTCCCCGATAGCCATCCCTACTAATCACTTGTGGTGGTGGCATTGTCTCCTTATCCCTGCTGACCCAATATGCTGCCATACAATGTTGTGCACTAGAAATTTTTTTAGCATAAGTCTCTGGCTTAAAGGGTGCTACATGTGTCTTGAGGTGCTCATCTAGTCAATCAATGAATCTAATGACCCTGTCTTCCATGGTAGCTTACTAGTTTGGAGCAAAATCTAATAATTTGTTACAAATCTAATTCATATTATCGCACTAATCTGGCGCCGTGCACTAAGTTTAGAAACTCGCTCCTCTTAGAATCTCTGACCACCTTCAGCAAATATTTCTTATAAAATAAAGTCTTGAACGTTGACCAAGTTCCAATCGGTCCATCGATACTCTTCACTGGCTTCCACCACTTATAAGCATTCTCTTATAGGAGACATAAAGCAAGGAAAACCTTAGTGGGACTATCAATCGTTTATAACTTCTTGCCTCTTCTCCACGCACATGATCCTATACTCAGCCTCGTTCACTTCTCCGTCTCGATAGAAACGTGGTACATCGTACTTCATAAACAATTTCTGTATCTTAAGCATACTGAAGTTTTCTTTGTATACTAGCAACACTAGTGGTAACACTGGTGGTAACACTACTAGTGCCATGGGATTCTCATCTTCCCCAACCACTGATCGATTTATGTTCTTTCCTCATTTCTTAAGTTTCAAATAGGTCTTAAACTAACTCCCGTAACTGGTGGTTGCGTCTTTCAAGTTACTTATGGTTATGGTGGCGGTGGTATCTACGGAGGAGCCGATGGTGCTCTTTGTCCCCTAATAGCATCCATCATCTCAGCCATCATGCGCTATTATGCTGCAGACATATCCTCAAGTGTCTTGCGATGATTCTTAGTCACTTCAGCCATCTAGCACTCTATCTGGGCACATCAGTGTCCATCATAGTCCCCTGTGGACCCTTGGTATTCCTCAGGCCAAAGGAACTGCTACCTCGAGTACTTATTATGCACTGTGAGCAGTTCAAGGAAGTTAGTTCCAAAATTTTGATATGAGACAAGATAAAAGAGCCACATATCTTATAATATAGATATTATATACATAATAAAATAGCATCATAACATGTATTTGTTCATTTTAAACCCCATTCCCTACCTTAAGTTTGGGCACTTATGCATATTAAGTCAATGCAAACCATAAGCCTATGCAGATGATTTCATTACTTAACAATGACCAACCTTTCCTAAGTTCAAAAACTTACTAGTCCTTAAGGTAACTTAAGTTAGATACTATTTGGATACTATCTTTGATTCTTAACTGAGTCATATTCTAAATTTTACGATTGGACTGCATTTTTCTCTATAGGCTCTATTACCCAAGGTTATAATATCATGTGTTCTTTCCTAGGTACTAATGCCTAGACTGGTTACCAACTGTGGTCATTTTCCATTTTGTATGTAGGTTCATTTAACCTATGCTATGATTCCAACTTTGACGACCTCAATTCCTACAACAAGGGCCGGTTGCCTAAATGACAAGTCGATAATTAGACATATTTATAGTACATTTTAAAAACATTTTAGATGTAAAAGACTTTAATACACGGGGTTTTCTTTTATTTTTTATATTTTATGCGATAAATGGAATATTTGAAAAAATGAAGGAAGAAGGGAAGAAATGAAGAAATAGATCGAGTGAAAAGATCGCACGAAGAATCATCACCAAGGAAGCAAGGAAGCAATGAAGAACTAGGTTTTTAGACTAGCAATTCCAAAGAACCAAGAATCGTTGTCCAAATTTGTGAAACTGTGGTCCTCAAAATTATGTATTTTTCCATTGATTCCACTTACACACCGAATCGCTAGGAATCGATGGCTACAAATTCGTGGATTTTTCATTACAATAAGTATTTTGTGTCAGTTGAGGATATATATTACCTACTATACTATAAATATAAACCCTAGACTATGAAATTAAGAGCCTTTTGTTAGTTTAACACTTTTCTTTAGTTTGGAGGCCATTCTTTATTGTTTTGCTTTTGAAAAAATTGAAGATTCAAGTTATTATTAAGTATTTTTTTAATTATATCCTCTAATTTTAATGTTGTTGTGTTATTTATTATCAGGAGTGAGTGGTTTTTTAATCAAAACCAAACTCCAAACATGAACTATATTCGTTTCACAATGTAGTCATGATGAGATGAATGTGTACTTCATGCTTTAAACCAATTGCATTATTTGATTCACGATTTTTATAGATTGTTATTTCCATATTACAATCTTGGATTTGAGTATTATGTGCATAGTGGCCATTATATATGTGATGTTTTGATTCATTATCTATTTAAAGTAATAACTAGGATTGTTTGAAAGGCATACAACGTTGATATATCCTAGTTGAATTTAAGATCTAAATCTAATGTTGAAGTGGCTTTTCTGAAGGTGTTAGATTTAGTAGTTTGATGTGTCATAAAGTGTAATGCGGTTTTATTGCGTGAAGTTCATGTCTTTGTGTATTCAAAGGGGTTAGCTCAATAAAATTAGAACGTGGTTGTTTCACCAGTATATGGAGAACAAATGACTGGCTAAAGGTTGTTTACTTAATTATGATTAAGGTTTAATTATGTCGGATATTTAGAAAGTAAGTTCATGACTATATGGTAGAAGAAACATGTTTGCAAGCAAAATGGATTGCAGTTTCATTGTTTAAGAAGATTGTTTCTATGTTTATTTATTAATGTGTTTTAATGAATTGAATTGCTTTAAACTTAGTGACCTTTATTTATGTTATTTAAGTAAGTTTAGTTAGTTTAGTTGATTTTATATTTTGAAAGAATTAGTTTAAATTCAATTTTATTCAATTAAATAAAAAAAAACTTCTTTTATTTGGGAATTTGCAAAATCCCTTTGGAGACGATTCCCACTTACCACTAGTACAAAATATTAACAGTATAATAAAGGAGGGGAATTTTTCATACAAGCTCAACACGTGTCAATTTTTGGTTCCGTTGCCGGGGATTTGACACATGTCAAGCATGCACAATAATTTCCCTTATTTTACTATTGTTCGTAGTAGTGGTAAATGGGATATCCTCTCCACATGGATTTTGCAAATTTCAAAGGAAAGTATTTTTTCTTGTTCTTTTTAATTTAGTTAATCAAATTAAACGGGAATCAAAATACCAAATAACCAAAATCTATAACTACTAACTTAATTAACCAAATTAACAAACTTAATTCAAACAATTCAAGGTAAACTAAATTGAACAATACTCAAATTCGATATAAATACAAATATATTAACAAACATCTAAACAAACCCCCACTAAACAATGTAATATACTTGGATTGCTTTCAAACAATAAAACATAACATCAATTCATAATATAGTTATAATAATAAAACATGGAATCTTGGAATCATTAAATCATCTTTCATAATAGGATGACAGCCTTTAGCCAGCCACCGATTTTCCTAAATTCAATGGAAAAGCCACGATCTTATCATTGTAAATCTACCCATTGGATAAAACTCAACACCAAAGAAATATGATTACATTGACACTTAATGAAAATTATGCCTAATCTAAGCTAATATTGACCAAAGCCGCATAATAAACAACTTAGAACACAATCACCTTTAACATCCACTCGGAAAAACCTCTATAGATTAATCCTAGTTACTATTTCCATAACTGTTGTCAATAACTATAGACATAGATTCAAAATCAAAATAGCACAATACACATTTGCAACTATGCATGCAATATTAATCTTCATTAGTCGTAATTCGGAAAAACAACTTGTTAAATTAGTGATTGACGTGGATGAATATATTTAAAGAATTAAGTACGTTATTCCTTTATTATAACTATCTACCAATCCAAAGTATATACATGTCTAAGGTTTGTTTAGTTGATAGACTACTTACTCATACTGGAATAAATAATGCAATAATATAATTAAAAGACATAATGAATAAATATATATATAAGCCTATGAAAATACATCAAACTATAATGTAGCTTCAAACATCAACTAAATCTAAATAAACACTCAAGAAATAAGTTTAAAAAATTAGTTAGAGGGAGCTATTTCGAAACTCTCTAATCTTATTTATAGTCTCCATAAGTATACATATCCTAGATAAACTCAAACTCTTTATATTAATCTAAGAAAACCTGTAACTGAGCTAAGCGATTTGTTAGCGATTCATAAGTTGTACATAAATCGGTGATTCAATCACTAGATTTGGTTCTCTATGCTCCATTAATGTAGTTGGCAATTTCTAGTATATTATTCGATTCATTGTGGATTTGCTAGGACTATCCTGCTGCACAATTAGGTGGCAATTCTTAGTGTAAATGTAAATCCCTGGCTAATTGCTGGACTTCTTCTCTAGTTGAGTGTTTTGCTCTACTTCATTTTTTCATCCATTTCCACATTTTCCCAAATAAATCCTAAAATCACAAAAAAAGAGGATATCTAGTGTAACATCATCATTTATATTTAAAATAAATCTAACTTACACTATAAAACATGTGTAAATAATGATTTGTCAAATACCCTCAAACTCAACACTTTGCTATCCAGAGCAAAGAAATACTCTAAATCATATTCTCTTTTCATTCTCTATACACTAATTTTAATCTAATTCATCATAACTTTAAATAATAGATTATTTAAAAAAAAAATAGATAGGATTTTCAAATGGAAACTTATTACCCACAAGTAAATGAAAGTTATGATAGAATAGAATGATTTAGACAAAATGAATCATAGTTTTTCTCAATGCAATATCATTAATGATAGCTCAACCACCCAATGCAATATCATTTAGAACTTAAAGTTCATTACCAAAGTCAGTAGACAATATAGTTTTTCTCAATCTCAACTGACAACTCAACCTAATTAGTTCTTCTTATATATTTCTTTTGCTTTGGAGTCCTTGCTCCATTTCCTATGGACATTCTCATATTTTTCCCACTATAGATTCCCTGTTTCATTTCCTATGAAATCTATAGGACTCTATATATATTTTTGTAATCTCTTGTTTACATTTCTCACCATCAACTAAAGTTGAAGAAATGATTATTTCTAACTTATAGAATTTCAATGGTTTCGGACATATTTCTTCTTTTAATTGTAGCATAATATCTTTCTATATATCTATTATAAAAATTTAATCAATAGCTTTTGTATCACAAGATTCTTAAAAATATGGCTTGTTCATCTTCCACTAATGTTTCTATCTTCTACCCATTCTTATGAATAACACAAAGCATTCAATTTGGTGTAAACATCAACTTGTAAAGTTAATCAAAAAGGTCATAAAACTTGATTCCTTCTATCATAGAATTCATTTGGGTGATAAAATATCACTTCCATTCAAAAATCTACTTTTATATTCGTTTTCAGTCTTTTCTTACTAAAAATAAAAATAAAGTCAAATAAACTTAACACTTACTTGAATTCTAAAGATATTTGAAAAATCTCGTCAGCTTACTTGAATATCGAATCTAAAGTATGAACTTGTTAATCAATTCTAAACTTATCTTCTACCTTTCTTTTCTTTCCTTTCTTTCTTTGCTATCATTGTTATACTTCACCTAAAATACCACAAAAATCATTCCAAACCTTGTCTTCAAGGTTTAAAAGAGAAGTCGAGTTTGCAACAAACAAATATACTACGTGAAGTATAAAGGAATTAATATAAGCATTAATTGGACAATCAATATAAAAGAAGATAAACTCGATAAAGAATTATCGTCAGATAGAGTGCTTAAAAATTAGTTTGAATAAAGGTCACTATTGTATTTCAAATTTGTCAAATCATTAATAACATGGCACATAGTATAGCACCACAACAAACACAAAGTATCCCCATTACAAACATTACATAGGACACCTCACATAATATCACTCAAAGACAAAGAAGATAAATAGAATATGGAAATCAAGGTCATCGTTCGAAAGTCACATCCTCATTGTCCTCCACTGGTTCAATCCTTTAGGATTGGTAACTCGCAGCGGGGTCATAGAGGTGGTAGTTCTGGCCTGGCAGTGTTGGAACATTAAGATTACTGCTAAGTGGTAGCCTCATTTGTGTAGATGTTATAGGAACCTCTGCGCCTCCTTGACGTTTGTGTCTCCTTGACATTGTACGCTCCATCATGTGGATATTCCTTGCTAAGGCCCTCTGGTTCTCAAATACCAAGTCTTGGTTTCTCAAAATTGTCATTTAATTGTGCAGAATTGCACTTTTGAAGGCCAACTCCGACTCTTCCATGTATAGTTCGTCAGCTGCTCCACATCCGGATCATGTCTAGCTTCTGACATCTCCTTCAAAGTCTCCTCGTGCCATCTCTAATCTTCTTTCTTAGCTCTATTTTTTTTCATATCTTAATTTTTCTCTTTCATCCTCAGTGTTTTCATAACCATTTACTTCTGTAATTTTCTTTAGTAGAACATCCATATCAAGCCCTGCCATGTTCACCTGATCCGCTCTATTAAAAATCATGATCATCAAAGGGAAAGGTAGTCCATCGTTCTTCTTTGTGGTGATGGTGGTCCTAATCAACCCATAAATGATTTTTCCAACATCCAAGTATCATAATCCCCTGATAATGTGGTAAAGTAGGGCGACCTTGTAGCTCACTATCTCGTAATACAGCAGCCTCGGCTATAAGCTGACGTTGATGAAATAACATCAAGCTATCGTGATTTTCGTAAATAATTTGATCGTTATGTGTTTCGGGAAACCCTCTATATCAAAAACAAATCCATCACAATTGATTGCCTTTAAACCTCCCCTAATTGTATCAATAGGGTAGTCGTACATAATGGCATATTCGGGCTTAGGATACTCATCATTTTATTTTTGGTGAAAATCCAGTAAACCGGAATTTTGATTTATTCTTACAGCGGAATAATCCACTATTCTTCCTCGAACTCGTTACTCGGTCTTAATCTCACTTCCATATGTATTTGTGCAAAACTCTTGCACCATAATATCACATCCCTTACAATAGGATTATCTTATAGGTCTTAAAGATTATAGTCCCTAGCCAACAATCCCCAATTCCTTGCCTAAATGATATCTAGGAATCTAGTCCAGTATTTCAATTTGTTCTTCACATTAAACCCTTTTTTCGAGATCAATTTCCTATCCTTCACAAAATCATTCTTAAATTTTTAATAGGCCTTTTCATTGACGAATGTCTCCATCCTAAATATATAATTTCTTGCCCCCATCGGTATCTCTTGTTCAACCACATCCACTTCCTCCTCCTCCTATACATAATCATCCTCATAATGAAAGCTAAATGATGAAGGTGGAGTAGATTCTCGTTGTGGTCTAATCCTAGGTGTGTAAAAATATATTGACATTGGTTGGATTTAGGAAACATAAGATTAAGTATTTGTTTTCTCAACTGATTTCCCATTTCCTTTCTCCTCTTTTCAACCTCTACCCTTTCCAACTCCGACCATTTGGATAAGTATAAGTAAAATAATGAACCTGTAAAGTCATTTAACACCGAAATTGTTGAAAAAGTGCTCGGTAAAATTCAACTTATCTATCTAAAAGGAGAAATTCATCAGAAAAGTCATTTATAAATTTAGAGTTTGAAATATATATGAAAGCTATATATAAAACATCTTTGACAAAAATAATCATTCTTAAGTAATTCAAAACATGTGATAAGCAAACACAAAAAACCCTAAACTTATTTGACACTTAGTCTAAAATTAGCTTGCATAGAAATTCGATCCATTCGCCATATATGAAAAAATTTGTTTTAAAAGTCAATGGCAGTACACAATTTATCACGCTACTCCCATACTAGTATTGTAATAGAAAACATTCGATATTAAAACCATTTCAGATTAAGAAATTTGAAATTTATCTTATAACCTAATAACACTCTAAAATTGATAGAAACCAAAAATTTAACCAATAAGCGGGTAGGGTTTTCATTAATTACCTGTTTGAAAGGGATTTTTCAAGATTGAAACTCAAAACTCTCTTTTAGAATACTCTTCCTAGCTCCAATTTGAGCTCCTCTTGCTTAAGCCTTAGGTGGCTCTACACTCTCAAAACTTACTAAATTTAGGGTGAAATGTGTAAAGATTGAAGTGTGAATAACTTAAATACACTAGAATCAAGTATTGGAAGGTTGAATCTAGTCAAAAATTGGTCTCTTTATCGAAAGGTTGCAATGGTTTGGGAGTGAGAAATGTTTAAATGTGGCAAATTAGGGTTTCTATTTTTAAAAACTCCAATTCGTTCTGAGCGAATCTGGGTTTAAGTGGATTCGCTGAAAAATCGCTGGCAAAATCACTGAAAATGAGCTTCAGTGGCTCAGCAATTTGGTTAGCGAATTATAATTATAGGTTCAAATTGGTGCTGAATCGCTGACTTACAATTACATTGAGAATTTTGCATATTGATGCCGATTTTCTTAGTGAATTCTAGTACAAAATGGAATCCTTAAGAAATCGCAAGCTTATTTTAACTATTTTTCCAATTTAATTGAGTTTGTCGTATATTATCATATATATATCCAACAAAAAGGTAGAATTATTTAAAATTATCAGAATTTACCTTCGATATGTTTTAAATAATGCGATAGGACTACATCAAGGATCGACTTTAAGCCCATATCTATTTACTTTAGTTATGGATGAACTAACTAGACATAATCAAGAGGATATACCATGATGTATGCTATTTGTAGATGATATTGTCTTAGTGGATGAAACTAAAGATAGAGTGAATAGGAAATTAGAACTCTAGAGGAATACATTAGAATCTAAAGGCTTTAAGTTGAGTAGGGCAAAAATAGAATACATGCATTGTGAGTTTGGAAACACTAGACATCGAGATGAAGGTGTGGTCAAATTAGGGGAAGTAGAAGTTCCTAAGGTAAACCACTTTAGATACCTATGATCAATAATACAAAATGATGGTAACATTGAGAATGATGTCACACATAGAATTCAAGCTGGATGGAAGAAATGGCGGAGTGCAACAGGGGTGATTTGTGATCGAAATGGTCCTACTAAGTTAAAAGGAAAATTTTATAGGACCGCAATTAGGCCAGCTATGCTCTATGGAAATTAATGTTGGGCGGTAAAGCAACAACAATTACATAAAGTGAACGTTTTATAAATGAGGATGTTTAGGTGGATGTGTGGTAAAACTCGTAAAGATAGAATAAGAAATATAGAAATTCAAAGACAAGTGTAGCACCAATTGATACAAAGATTAGGGAAGGGCGGTTGCGATGGTTTGGTCACCTGCAAAAACGGCCTAAAAATGCCCCAACTAGAAAACTTGACTTAATAGAAACTGTTGAAATTCGACGAGGTAGGGGCAGACCAAAGTTAACATGGAATGCATTAATTAGGAGGGATTTGAATGGTTTGCAAAGCTCACCATCAATTGCACTTCATCGAGCACAATGGAAAATTTTGATCAATGTAGCCGACCCTAGTTAATTTGGGACTGAGGCTATGTTGTTGTTGTATGTTTTAAATAATGATTTTGTTATTATAAACGGCTAATTAATCATAAAACTAATGCATAGAAATAATATAACACGAAAATAAATTGGCTCGATTAGCCCCCTTTACATGAAATTATTTATAAATTAAATTCCTATATATCACCATTATAAGAGTAAAAAATTGAGAGAATATAAAAACAACTAACTAATCCTAATACTAAAATTGAAAGTAAAGATAGAGTATGGGCTGCCTCCCATATAGCGCCTTTATTTACTATCGTTGGCTCGACTGAACCACTTAGTTCTAAACTGGTTCTATAAACTTAAGGGTATGATTGTCCACTTTAGTGCCATTTTAAAAAGTAATTGCTCGTCCATGCACCATAAAGGTGATTGTCTTATTTAGTGTATCCACGAAAGCTTGCGAAATGGCTAAGAAAGGTCGTCCTAAGATTAATGGAGGATCTTCGTTGATGAAGTATGGCATAACCGATATGTCTATGCAAATAATGCACTTGACAATTTCAACCGGTACATTAGGAACCACACCTTTTGGTTTTACTGAATAACCATTCGGTATAGTAACTTTTTCATAAGCAAGTACATCCAACTCCATTTAAGTATGAAGAAAGAAATGAATTGGCATGTATTTTGCTTTAGGACCTGTATCACAAAAAGATTTATAAGACCAAACCCATTTGACTTTTATGTTTTTGTATATATCTCCTGGATTATTGAGTTTGGCAATTGCTAGATTCTTCTTATTCTTTATAGCTTTAAGTTCCTCCATTTTATTATTGTTCTCAATATTGTTCGAGTTGCTTAACCGTTCATTCTCGAGATATCGTCTTTTGATATGAAGTGTCTTCAACTTGCTTATTTAGGGTCATAGCATTTTCATCATCCATTGTTACTACATTAATAACATATACTTCAACTACATGACGATTTAATTCTAAATATTCATTATCATTAGTTTGTTCATTATCAAATTCATCTGAGTTTTCATAGAAATCTTCATCATTGAAATAGAAAGTGACTATTTTGTTTTCAAATTCCATAGACATTATTCCTTCAAAGATATCTAACTTTGTTGTTGTTTTTTTAAGGAACCGTCTTCCTAAAAGTATAGGTGGAGCCTCAAATGATATTGAGTCTCCCATTTCCATAACATAGAAGTCAGTTGGAAATACAAAATAATTTAATTTTACTAATACATCTTCTAGTAAACCATAAGTTTTTATAATTGTGTTGTCAACTAAGGTAAGATTAATAGTGTATTAGTCAATGAAACTATCTTCAATGACTCATTAAGTTTAAGTGACATTACATTTATTGATGCTCCAAAGTGATACATAGCAAAATCTATAAAAGAAGTCCTTATTATAATAGGAATGCCAAACATTATAGGATCAAAACATTTCTCAAGTATTTTCTTTTTAATTAAAGTAAACACCTTTTGTCCTAAATTTCTTTTGGATTATTCTAAAAGTATATCCTTTGATCTAGAGAATTCTTTCAAAATTTTATCGTAGTAAGAAAATTGCTAGCAACATATAATCGTTGTAGAACAATAGAATATGAATACATGTCTTCATTCAAATTATCATAAATCTTATCATTTTTATCCTTATCAATTATCTGAGACTTTTGTGAAGATTTTTCATACGCTTCAACTCTAGCTAGATATTATGGGTATAGGCTTCCTGGAAAATGTGTATATTTTAATTGTTGAGCCATTCATTCTCTAGTATGAATGACATTGGCCATCATTTCTTCTTCTTCTTCTTCAATAGTCATATGAGCTTTATTGTTATTATCTTGTTTAAATGTCTTTCTAGTTATAGTTTTGTCTTTCTTATCATTGAATAAAGCAGTATCTTGTGCTTGATAAGTAAGAGCAATAATAGATTGAGCAGCATGTTTAGCTTGATTACTTTAATCTCACTTAACCTATTTATTTGTAAATTCATTTGACTTAACTAATTTTTTAGTTCATTAATAGTAGTTTCGATCTTAATATAGTTTTGAGGAATATGTGTAATGTTTTGATGACTTTAGTTTTTGAAATTAATATTTACTCTAAATATGGATTCGTTGGTTAAGTATTTTATTGAAGCAGTTGATTAGGTGCGAATTGCATCTCAGCTCTTGGTCTATAAGCATCTGCCATGATAATAATAATAATTATTATTGTATTGGTTTATTAGGGGACCAGAAATTGATTCAACATTGCATTAACCTCTTCAATATTCTCTTTATATAGAGTAGCACACGCATCCGTAGGATGTGTGGCCTCATTACATAATACATAAGCTTTAACTTGATTAGATCTATCATTAATTAACACCTTAAATAACTTAAATAATTCATTAATTTTATCATCAGACGCATTATTTCTCTTATTATCCACTTTATAGAGTTTCTTTCTTGTGGATTCAACCTTTTCACCATATTGCTTATATTGTTTTGTTATTTTATTAATTGCTTATTTCACTAATGTCGGTGTTGTTTTAAATAAAGATCCATCACATACAATGTTTAATAACCTTTGATCAAAGTGATTATGTGCTTCATAGAAATATTCTAATAAAGAACTTTAAGTATATCCATGTTGTGGACAAGAAAAAATTAATCTTTAGAATCTACCCCAAAATTCATTAAATTTTGCATCATCTTTCATCTTTGCAACTGTGATTTGTTTTCTATAATAACTAATTTTTCAAGCAAGCATATATTTTTCTAGTAAAGCTTCAAACATTTGAGTCCATGTATTTATTGAATCTCGCGGGAGATAGAACAACCAATCTTGTGCTTGATCTTTCAATCCAAAAGGGAAAGCCTTAACTTTGACTTGTTTTAAAGTACTTTCTTTCGGTTTTATCCCATTGATTTTATGTTGATACTCCCTTATGAATTTTAAAGGGTTTTCATTGTCTTTGCCATAGAAGTGATGTAAGGCCCTAATAAATCTAGATCTAAGTTCAAATTTAGCAAATCCATCGGGGTATGTTATGCACATAGGCTCTTAAGTTGTAACATTTTGATTTGCTTGTCTAAAATTGAGTTCTCTATTATTATTATAATTATTGATAACTTTGTTATCATTATTATTATTAATGACAATGTTATTAACATCATTATTGTTATCCTCCATCCCATTAGCAAAATTTTCCCTAGGTTGTTGTTGTCTTAAACTCCGACTAAAAGTTCTATCTATTTCAGGATTAAACAAATGTAATGATCCTTTTGAATTAACACGACGAAGTGTGTAGACTATACAACGTCTAAAATCCTAAGAAATTATTTTAAAATCTCCGACAACGGGGCCAAAAATTGACACATGTCGAGCATGCACAATAATTTCTTGTATTTTACTATTATTTGTAGTAGTGGTAAATGAGATATCGTCCCCACATGGATTTTGCAAATTTCAAAAGAAAGTGTTTTTTTCTCATTTTTCTTAATTTAATTAATTTAATTAAACATGAATCAAAATACCAAATAACTAAAATCTATAACTAGTAACTTAATTAACAAAATTAACTAACTTAATTCAAACAATTCATCGTAAACTAAATTAAACAACACTCAAATTGAATATAAATATAAATACCTTCACAAACATCTAAACAAAGCCCTACTAAACAATGTAATATACTTCGATTGCTTTCAAACACTAGAACATAACATCACTTCATAATATAGTTATAATCATAACACAAGGAATTGTGGAATCATTAAATCCTATTTCATAATAAGTTGATATCCTTTAGCCGGCTACCGATTGGCCTAAATTCAATGGAAAAGTCATATCCTTATCATTTTTAATCTACCCATTAGATAAAACGGAACACCGTAGAAATACTATAGCATTGACACTCAATGAAAATCATTCCTAATCTATACAAATATTAACGAAAGTCCCATAATAAACAACTTAGAACACAATCACCTATAACATCCACTCGGAAAAAGCCCTATAGATTAATCCTAGTTACTACTTCCATAATTCTTGTCAATAACTATAGATATTGATTCAGAATCAAAATACCATGATACACATTTGCAACTATGCATGCAATATTAATCTTCATTAGGCGTAATATGCAAAAACAACTTGTTAAATTCGTGATTGACGTGGATGAATAGATTTAAAGCATTAAGTATATGATTCCTTCATTATAACTATCAAGCAATTAAAAGTATATACATGTCTAGGGTTTGTTTAGATTGATAGACTACTTACTCATGCTGGAAATAAATAATGCAATAATGTAATTAAAAGGCATAATGAATAAATATATAAATACAACTTAAAATATAACAAACTCCAATGTAGCTTCAAACATCATCTAAAACTAAATAAAGACTTAAGAAAAAAGTTTAAAAGAGTAGTTGGAGAGAGCTATTTCGAAACTCTCTAGTCTTATTTATAGGATCCTTAAGTACACATATCCTAGATAAACTCAAATTCTTTATATTAATCTAAAAAGCCCGTAAACTCAGCGATTTGTCAGTGACTCCTAAGTTGTAAAATCGATGAGTCAATCACTGGATTTGGTTCTCTGTGCTCCACAAATGTAGCCGAAAATTTCTAGTGTATTCTTCATTTTGCTTTGGATTCACTGGCTCTTTCCTGCTATCGATTTCTGATGTGATTCCTAGTGTAAATGTAATTCGCTATCTAATCGTTGGACTTCTTCTCCAGTTGACTATTTTGCTCCTCTTCCTCTTTTTCTTCTATTTCTTCATTTTTTTAATTAAATCCTGAAATCATCAAAACAGTAGAATACTTAGTTTAATATCATCATTGATATGGAAAATCAATCTAAATTACACTATAAACACATCAAATTAATGACTTGTCAGGATTTTAAAATAATTTCTTAAGAATCTTTTTCATTACATTGCATACAATATGAACATATGTGTATTGCTTTTCCCATGGATTTCCTTGATTTAAAGTTAAAACCTGGATTGATCAATTATTTACCTCATTTTCAAGGTGAAGATGATGAAGACCCTTAACAATTTAATTTAAAATACACACATATAATAAGTGTGATAAAACCAAAAAACGTAGAGTTAGATTATGTCAAACTAAAAGCTTTCTCTTCTTCTTTAAAAGGTCAAGCTCAAGATTGGCTATTCAATCTTCCTCAAAATTCTATAACCATATTTTCCAAAATGTTAGAAACCTTCTTAAATCAATACATTTCAGAATGTAAAATAAGTTTGGATAAGAAAGGAATTAGCAATGCTAGGATTGAGACTGAGGAGGCTTTTGGTGAGTTTTGGGATAGGTACAAAAAATTAATATCATTACGTCCACAACATGGATTTTCGGAAAAAAATTTATCAAAATACTTTTACGAAGGACTAAACCATTTAGAACAAAGATTCCTAGACACAGTATATGAAGGATCTTTATTCGACATAACACCAGCATTAGCAAGAGATACTATTACTAAAATGGCGAAAGAATCAAAACAATATTGCGAGAAAAATAAATTTGTGAAGAACCATTATTATGAAATAAATAGGATTATAGTCAAGACATTTGATGATAAATTTGATAAATGAGAAAGTATGTTGAATTACTATAAAAAGATAAGTCAGTCCAAAGTAAATCTTGTGTTTTTTGTAATTTGATCAATTATCTACTGATGAATTCCCATTGCTGCAACAAAATCAAATCAAAGAGGCTAACACTATGATGAACATTTAAATAATCTTAACCAACCTACTTTCATTACAAGTAACAATGCTAATTACCTAAGACTAAATATAGGTTATGGTGTAGACAATCGGAATTCTCAATGATATAGAACATCCGCATTACCAATAGAACAATAACATTAGAAAAAGAAAAAGATCAAAAGATTGAAGCCTTACATGATGATATAGTTAAACTAAAAAACCAACTAAGTCAAATAGCAATGGAAATGAGTCCATGGGTTAACCAAGGCAACCTTACCCTAGTTCATATGCAAAAGCGATAACTTTGAGAAGTGGTAAATAAAATGAAGAATCAAAGATGGTAGAAGACAGGTTCCTCAAAAATAATTAGAGTTTGAATAGAAAAAGAAATAGAAATTAAAGATAATATAATTCAAAAGGATAGGAATTGTGATTTTGAAAAGAATAAACCAACTATAGTAAGACCACCATTTCCCCATCATTTAGAAAACAATAAGAAAGTCAAGAAATGACAAGAAGAGAAAGAAATCTCAAACACTTTAATGAAAGTAGTAGTAAACATACCTTCATTCTAAGTCATACAAAACGTACTTAAATATCGAATATCTATAAAAGGCTTATACACTAACAAAATTAAACCTAATGAAAGAGTAAGCCTTGGAGAACTTATGTGAGCAATAATCCAAAAGAAATTACACTCTAAATGTTATGATCCAATATGTTTTTTATTCCATGGACAATAGAAAATATAGGGATATCTAAAATATTATGTGATCTAGGCACCTCAATCAACGTTATGCCTTTGTCAATATATTTGCAAATGACAAATGTACCATTTGAAGAAATTGGTATAGTAGTACAATTAGCAAATTGATTTTTCGTTCAACCTATAGTGGTATTAAAGGATATACTTGTTATGGTTAATTACTTACTTTTCCCACCCGACTTTTATGTCACAGACATGTAAAAAGACTACTTCTCTAGTAAAACTTCTCTTATCTTCAGACACCCATTCTTAAAAAGGACAAAAGAGAAAATAAATGTTTCTAATGGAACGCTAACCATAGAAGTAGATAATGAAACCGTAAACTTTAACATCTACGATGCTATGAAATATCCATTGGAGGTTTCTTCTATATGCACTATAGATATGTCAGATCCTATAATAGATACAACTTTTAGAAATGATAAGTCTGACAAACTTGAAAAACTGATAGAGGTTCTATAGGATGACGATGATATAAATGAAGAGGCATGGGAGATAATCAATGACAAGTGTTGGGCATGTACAATAATTTCTCATTTTATATTGTACTTTAAATATTTTGTAAGAGCGATAAGTTGGAATCATCTCCACAGGGATTTATCAAACTTCCCTCAAAAAAATGACTTTTAAAGGTTTTTATTGTTTTTATTTTTACTTTACTTGATTAAAAATAATAATTAACTAACTAATAATCAACTACAATTAATAATATTTAACTAATTGTATCATCTTAACTACCGCAATTTAAATTCACAGATAATAAAATTGATTAAATTTAATAATAAATAAATATCTAAACAAACATAAAAAATAATGAAACATAAACTCGTTTTTCATTCCAAACATATAACTCCAATCAAGATAGTTATGAGCATACTTTATAAAGTAAGATAGATCATGAAACTCTAATCATAAGTAAGTAAACAACTTTTAGCAAGCCATTTGTTCTCCTTATACTGGTGGAAAAGCTACGATTTGATTCTATTGAGCTAACCCCTTTGAATACAAAAATAAATTAACTTCACGCAATAAACCTGCAATAAACTTTATGAGAACTTTGATCTACTAAATCTAACATCTTTAGAAAGCCAGTTCAACATCTGATTTATATCTCAAACTCACTTAGGGCTTTTAAACGCTGTCTGTTTTTTAAACAATCTTAGTTATTATTTCAAATAGATAATGAAACCAAATATCACAATATACATTCTAGACTATGCATGCAATTCAAAGATCATGATTAAAATCAATAGATAATAACCTATTAAATAAGTGAATCAAAGAATACGATTAGTTTAAAGCATTAAGCACATAATCTTGTCATCATAATTACATAGCAAAATAAATCTAGTTCACGTTTGGACTTTGTGTAGATCAAATAGCTACTCACTCATAATTAGAAATAACATTGCAAAAATATAAATAAAAGCCATATATAAATACCTTTTGAATAAATACTTCAAATATTTTCCTTAAGTAAAGAACAATAAAGAAAATAACTAAAACAATAAAGAATGACTCCTAAAGCAACAGAATATTGATCAAAGTACCCAAGAGCAACTAATTTTGAAACTCTAGCCTTGTATTTATAACATTCTAAGTAGTAATTATCCCAAACTAACACAAACAACTTGAAGTTATGTTAAATTCACGAAATGTTGTCCAGTGATTCTCAGCGACTTGTGTGAGAGAGGAATCACTGAGAAAATCCATAATTTGAACCTTACTAGTTTCAACGATTTGGCTAGCGATTTGGAACCATTGGGAATCGTTGTCTCGATTCTCCAATTTTTCATTTGCTTCCTTGGTGATAATTCTTCGCTTACTCTTCCAATTCATTAATTTCTTCATAAACATCCCTTTTTTGATCAATTCTTCATATTCTCCATTTATAACCTTAAAAAATAGAAAACGTCGTGTAATATATTCTTTTACTTTTTAAATTGTCATAAAATGAACTATAAAATATGTACAGTTATTGACTTGTCAAATACACCCAAAACTTACCATTTTGTCATCCCGAGCAAAAGAATACTCTCAATCATATTCTCTTTTCTTTCCTCGTTATGATTTTATAATTATATAATCTTATTCTTAAATAGAAATGATCTAAAAATAAAAACATATTACTTTCATAAAAAATAAGAATCATGATAGAATAGAAAGACCAAAAGAACAACCCTTTTACTTGACATTTCAACCTCCTAACTGTGCAATACACCTCATAATTCAAAGTTAATCACCAAGGTCAAGGCACTACAAAAGTTTTCTCAATCTACACTTACAAGCATCAAGCTTGTGATAATTAATATAAAATATCATGATACAAAAATCACTAAATCAAGTTCAATTTCAAACAATATTTGAAATATCACCACAATCAAAGTCGATAGGAGCCTTTATCCACCAATAATCATCATTTTACATTCAATTGTTGGAATAAAAAGATATAATTCATTTAACTTAGCTATAAGCACTCGAGCTAAATCTTTTATTTGAAGAGTTTTCATAAACTTCCTTCCATTTTCTGCATATCTCTTTCTTTCTCATTCAATTATATATATAGAATCATTTTTTTCTTTATATTTTATTCTTACGGTTCCCTGCTCCATTTCCATTAGAATCCATTATTCTTTTTATAGGAATTATACCTCTAATTTTCCCACCACTAGATTCCCTCCTCCATTTCCTTTGAAATTTTTAGGTCTCTCAATTTTTTTCAAAAAAAAAAAAAAAACTCCTGTTAGCTCTTCTCCTTTTCATTGTAGTCAATGAAGTATTTTTTCCAACAAAGTAAAGCTTTTTGGCTATTTTTTTTTTCTCTACAATATTGGCATAAGCTCTTTTAAATATATATAAACTCGATCAATAATCTTTGTATAAGAAATTTTTTACAAATCGTCATGTTTATCTTGCACTATCATTTCGATCTTCTATCTATTGTAATGTCTAACACAAAGTAATCAATCTCCTCTAAACTCCTCTAGTGCATACACAATCTAAATGAAGTCAAATAGGGTATAACAATCCATTTCTATCAAAACTTTCTTTTTTCATGTGTAAAATAAAATGGGAAAATATTGCATGTATTGTAAGAAAATTTGAAAAATTCACTGTGTTCAACTAGATTCTACCGATCGTTTCTTTCATACTTCGCATCTTCATACTTCACTTCACCTTATACCTCAAAACTCATTTCAGACCTTGTCCTCAAGGTTTAAAAATCAAGTTGGCTTTTTCAACAAAAATAAAAATACCTCGTGAAGCATAAACAAATAAATTAAATAATTAAGTAACATAAGAATGACTTGCATAAGTAAAGATAATTTAAAATTTTCCAAATATCATTGCATTGAATTGAACATGTCAATACATATCATTGTACTAAATTACTAAAATACCAAAGCAAATGTATTAAATTGTGAACATATACCACATCAATCAAATCATAGTATTGGAAATATAAGACCTCTCAAGAATAACACTCAGGAAAATATCATACAAAGAAGAATAAAAATCTTTGAACTACCGTCCAGATGTCACATCATAACCATCATTCCCATTATCAGGCTGTAGGGACTGGTAGCTCCCTTAAGTATCATAGACGGTGTAGTCTAATCCCTCCAACGGGTTATCTTTAGTAAAGACTCTCTAGTTGGGTATCCTCATTTAGAGTGATGGAATGTGAATGTTGGATCCCCTGCCTTAAGTCCCCTTACTCTTGAGTTGCTTTGATCCATATATGTTTCGGGTAATCTCACGATAGTTCTGGAACATGAATTCTTGATGTCTTAGAGTTCTCATCTGATTATGCAAGATTGAGCTCATCATGACAAACTATGTGCCCTCCGCATATAAGTCATTAAACTCCCCTACAGGTGGATCTATGATCTGGTTTATCTGCTTATTACATGTTGTCGTCTACGTTTCCTCTAAATTTATTTGGTTATCTGCATGTACTCTTCTTCTCTTTGGGGGTCTTTCTCCATTGTGTGACGTTTCTTTCTCATTCTTCCTTTAAGTCAATATATCTCGGTACCTTCTTGCTCTTCTTAATGACATCGTCATTGATGATCTTATTTGGGAGAACATCGAACTTGATAAATAGTGGCTTTATAAAAAATTCTATGGGTACGATATTGTTGTCCATACGAACTGGCACATTCATGACCACTCATATTGGTTGAATTGAAATTCCATTAAGTAAAAGGAATTGTTCAGAAGCAAGTGAATTCAAGTCCAATTGTGTATGTAGAAAGAAATGTATGTGCATGAGATTTACATTATAGTTTGTATCACATCGAGCTCTGTACTTCCAAGCCCATATGATTTTATTGTGCAAGTGTACGCCTCTAGGATCATTAAGCTTTACAGAACTTAAGTCTGGCTTTTTCTTTGGCTTATTGTACCTGGACCTAGAAACTTCCAACTTGTTAATGATTTTTTCATTCACTGATTGCTTAACTCTCCATTCTCGGATTATTTTCTTTTCTTTAAATGTGTGTTCAACTAATTCTTTCTTTTGAATCCTTTTTATCAGTTTCCATTGTTACTCTATTAATTGCATAATTTTTTTCGTTAAAATTATCATAATAGTTTAAGTCTAAAAATTCATTATCAATTATTTCATTATCAAATAATTCATCATATTATTCATAAGATTCATAGTTATGTTCATTATTAATTTTGAATTTAACATATTTATCTTCAAGTTCCATAGACAATGTTCATTCATAAATATCTAACTTATTCCTAGTTGTCTTTAGAAATGGTCTACCTAATAGAATAGGCAAAGGATTGGATGATGTTGAATCTCACATCTCAATGACATGAAAATCAGCCTAAAATACTAAATTATGTATTTGTACTAGAATGTCTTTTAATAATCCATAATGTTTAAGTGATTCTTGTCTGCTAAAGTACAGTTAATAGGCGTGTTGGTTAACGATTCTATTTTTGATGATTTATAAAGTTTAAGTGACATAACGTTAATTAATGCTCCGTGATCACATATAGCAAATTCAATAGCAGAATTGTATATCGTGATTGGTATGACAAATATTCTTAGGTCGGAATACTTCTAAGTTGTCAATGATTTCTAATTTCTTAAATGGTTCAGATATGTATTTTTCGATTTCTTCCTCCCTAGCATTTGCTAATCGTTGTGGAATGGTAGAATTAGAATGCATATCTTCATTCAACTAATAAATATCTTTTACTTTTTCTTGTTTAAATATTTCAGAATATTGTAGAAATATTTAGCAGGCTTCAACTTTGGCTAAATACAATGAGTACATTCCTTTAAGAAAATGTCAATATTTCAATTGCTCAGCCATCCATTTTTTAGGCAGAATGAAATTTGTCATCATCTCTTCTTCTTCTTATTCTATTGTCTTAGGTACTTTAGTTTTCTTTTTACCTTTTTAGTGTCTTTTCTTGTGTATTTGTTGATTTTTCATTTTCACAAAATAAAGTGTTGACTTATGTTTGATTAGTAGTGTTCATGAGTTGAGTAGTTACTATAGTATGATTGCTTGACTTGTTGATTTGTAGAGTCATTTGACTTAATGGGTTTTTCAGCTCGTTAATTGACGTATCAATTTTTATTTGATTTTGAGAAATTTGCGTCAAGTTTTGATGACATTGAGTCATAAAGTTGCATAATATTTGATCAAAATTTGGATGCGTAAGTTGAATAGTTTGACGAGGTTTTTGTTGTAACGGCCCAAAATTATTAATAATAAATTAGTCTCTAATCAAGGTTACCGACATGCAACGTGACCCAAAAGCGGGTACACAAACCCAATTCTCGTCGTGAAGACCGACAAATATATTACTTTTGAGTGATGAATGCCTTGTATGATTTATGTGTGTACAGTATACCTGGGAATAATTATTTAGTATTGTATTTTATAAGTTTGGTGCGCGAGTAAAGACACGCCTCAAGATTTCATGTTGGTATTGGACCGCGGTAGAGAGTGAGGTGATAAGTCCTAATTTAGTTTGATATGATTATATAACTAATCTAATGTGCCTATATTTGAATTTATGTAAATGAGGCCTAAGTTAAGAAAATAGAACAATAGACATCGACATGCCTCGGGATGCGTGTTGCCACCATCACTATGTAAATGTGTATGAATGGGTGTGAATATGACTGAATTAATGAATTGTATGATCAAGATATGAGCTCTTAGACTGTTTAAAGGGATGTGTATACACATAAGATAAAGGCTCACAAACGAGTTGCCCCATTATATAAACCATACTTAGTGGAATGTTCATGCAAATCATATTCTTTTCTACATGCATATGGAAAAAGGGAGAGATCTAAAAATCTGAAGAGATGACTCAACATGTTGTTGGTGAGAATTAAGAGAATTAAAGTTGTGATCATCAACACTAGTTACAACAACATGATTATTTGAAGACCTAAATCATGGTTGGTTTTTATAGATATCATATTGGTTCAGTTTGGTTTTTTAGCAATTTCAGTGGGCTAATGACTTTGCTTTCAAAATCTAATTCCATATTCATTGTGAAATTCCACTAATTCTAGTATAAAGAAGTTCTTGATTTGGATTTGCTTTCATTAAGATATGAATTTTGGAAGTTCATGAAGTTGTAAAATAAAAATGGAAATTTTGCATGTTTTTATTATCAACCAGCCTTAGTAAGTAGGTCATAACTTCTTTATTTTAAATCGAAATGGACCCATTCTAGTGGAATTTGAAATCTAACTCAAAGGGGAATAACTTTTACGTACTGAAATATTTTGCAATTCGAATTTCATGTCTAAAAACCCTTCGCAACTCTGGTGATGAATCTGCAATTTTTGTGGTCATAGTTTTGCTAAGTTCTCGCTATTTTGAGCATAAAACTCTCATTTCTTATTGGACTGATGTTCTAGGATTTGTTTTTAGGCTTTAGTAAAAAAATCTTGACTTTTAAAGTTATGGTTTAGGAGAAATGAAATTTACAAAGTTGTTGGTCGGAATCTAATACTATTTTGAGTCATTGTCGTAAAACTTCCATATCTCCTTCGATTGTTATCGAAATTATGCAAACTTTATAATTCTGGGAACCTAAAACACAACTCTAAAAAATTTCTCTTTATACGACAATACACAATTTTAGCATTTTGGTAATTGAAATCAACTCATAAGCTGTTACATCAAAACTTTTTTTATTTATTAAAGTAGATTTCAACATAAACAAAGTATTAAGAGGTTGATTGTGAAACATTAGAATTTAAAACTACTTAACCAAGCTAAAACAAGCAAAATTAAATTTGTTAGGATGCCGCAGGACCATAAAGAGGACTTACGGGGTGTGGAACGAGAGTTTGGAGTGGTCGAGAGCCGGTATAGGCTATGAATTGCGTGCATTTGAGGAAAGTAAACTTTCTGTAGCAATTTTGTTCATTTCATTTCATTCCATTTATTAGTTGATATATAGTCATTCAGACTATTTTCTTTTGCTATAATTGACGTGTAATAAATTGTCGCATGACATTCCTTGTATTGACTTCGTTCTATGATTGGATTCCCTTAATGTTTTTGATCTCTATGCTATCGAATTTACTTCTAAATAGCATGCTATGATTTGTTTTACTCTCTTATTAGTGTATGTACATACCTATGGCAATATGTTTATTGTGTGACATTTGTTTGTACAATCTACAACATGAACTCTTATAAAGGCATGACTTGAGGAGCCCATCTTCGTAGGTGCTTTTACTTTATGAGTTGCACGATACCTGGGGTTAGAGTCCTTAGAGATGTCGACACTCCACACAACTGATACCTTTCCATTATACAATACGTGCGGCTCACGGGGTTAACTTCCATCAAGATGTCGCCACTCCACATTGCTGATGTTATTAGCGCGAAACACGGGGTTAGAGTCCCTGGTGATGTGAGCTAACCAAACCAAGATTTGCATAAGCATTCTATCATTCATTAATTGCAGAAGCTTGACAACCGTTTGCATACTTTTTGTCCAACTTTTCATTATTCATGGCTATTTTATGCTTCCAATTACTATTATTTGTATTTCTTGGAAATGTGGATGAATAGCCTTCAGGTTTTACTTTCTACTTTACTATACTCATTGTCCTTTTCAAGACAGAAGGTTCAGATCTATCGAGTAGCAAACCAGGGAAGGGGAAGACCGAAGACTACTTCTGAGCCCTCGACAAGTGGTTTGTTCTACTTTTGTAGGTGATCATTTTATGTATACATTATTTGTCTTTATATACTTTTTGGGTTGTATGAGGTTGAGAGACTATAGTTCCTTACTAAGGCATGTATTTCTATGTTTAATTTCATGTGATCGTCTATTTACCTAGTTTTCACAATATATTTTTATGATGCTTTCGCGAATTTTATTAAACCTTCCGCTGATAATATTAAAATGCTTACAAGTTTAAATTAACTCTAAAAATCACAACTAATGAGTAATATATAATACTTATCTTGAACACATATAACGAGGTGAATAAGAAAAAAAAAAAAGGTTGACTAATACATAGTTAGATTTTGACTAGGACTTGATGATGGAATTAGACTAGGCGGTGCCGTATTTGGAGTATCGGGTTGTCACAGTTGCATTGGTGTAGGTTTTGTAGGTGCTCTTGGTCTATAAGTGGTATAGTTTAGATTTTGTAGACTAACGCTAAGATTTGGATTTTGTTTTTTGGTGTAATAATTATTGTTATTATATTGGTTTCTTGGTGGACCAGAATATTGGTTCATAAACGCGTTAACTTCTTCATTGTTATCTTCTTGTAAAGTAGAACATGCATCTATTATTAAATTCATCAATATTTTCTATTATTAACTTCGTAAATTTATTACCATTTCCGACTATAATGATCCACAACATACGGTGTCTAATAGTCTTTGTTAAAAATGATTTAGTCCTTCATAGAAGTATTCTAATAAAGCTCTTTGACTATATCGATGTTGTGGACAACATGAAATTAATCTTCGAAATCTATCCCTAAATTCATTAAAAACTTCAATTTATTTTATTTTCATGACTATGAGTTGTCTTCTATAAGTACTAATTTTTCTTGCAGACATATATTGATCTAGGAAAGCTTCTAATATTTGATCCCTTGTAATTATCGAATATTGAGGAAGATAAAACAACCGATTTTGTGTTTTATCTTTCAATACAAAAGGAAAAATTTTAAGTTTTACTTGTTCTAACATGTAGTCTTTAAGGTTCATCCCATTGAATTTGTGTTGATATTCCCTTATAAATTTTGTGGGTCTCCATTATTCTTAGCATTGAAGTTAGGTAAAGCACTAATGAATCCAAATCTAAGTTCAAACTCAGGAAATCCCTCCGGATAGGCAATGCACATTGTTTCATTAGCAGTGACATTTTGATTAGCTTTCTAAAAAGGAAGTTCTTTATTATTATTATTATTATTATTATATTATTATTATTATTATTATTATTATTATTATTATTATTATTATTATTATTATACAACGATGAAATGGTTAGACCATACAACGTCTAAAACTCTTAAGAAAATATTTTTAAATCCCCGGCAACAACACAAAAAATTGAGACATGTTAGGCGTGTACAATAATTTTCCCTTATATGTTATACTGTAAATATTTTGTAGGAGTGATAAGTGAGAATCCTCATCATAGAAATTTATTAAACTTCTCTAGGGAAAAGGACTCTTAAAGGTTTTTGATATTTTTGTTTTTACTTTACTTAAGTAAAAACAATAGTTAAACTAACTAATAATGAATTATAATATAATAATAATTAACTAACTATATTATCTTAACTAACACAATTCAAGTTCATAATCAATCAAATAAATTCAATTCAATAATAAATAAACATTTAAACAAACATCCAGAATAACGAAACATAAACCCGTTTTGCATCCCAAACATGTAACTTCAATCCATATAGTCTTGAGCAAACTTTATAAAGTAAGATAGATAATTAAACTCTAATCATACGTAAGTAAATAGCCTTTAACTAGTCATTTGTTCTCCTTATACCGGTGAAAAACCCACACTCTAATTCTATTTAGCTAACCCTTATGTATAAACAAATACATTAACTTCACGCAATAAAACTGCATTAAGCTTTATGATAACTTCAAACTACAAAATCTAACATGTTCGGAAAGCAACTTCAACATCAAACTTAGATCTCAAATTCTTCCAAGACATTTAAACGGTGTTTGTCTATCAAACAATCCTTACTACTACTTCAAATATATAATGAAACCAAATATCACAATACGCATTCTAGACTATATATGTAATATAAAAATCATGATTAAAATTAATAGATAATAACCAATTAAATAAGTGAATCAAAGAACACGTTCAATTTAAAGCATTAAGCACATAATCTTCTCATCATAACTAAATAGCAAAATATATGTGGTTCATGTTCGAACTTCATTTAGTTCAAATAATTACTCACTTATAATCATGAAACATTGCAATAATATAAATAAACGACATAAATATATACCTCGAAATAAACACTTTAAACCTTCAAATCTTATCCAAAAGTAAAGAACAATAAAGCAAACAACTAAGACAATAAAAAATGTCTCATAGAGCAATGAAATATTGATCAAAGTACTCAAGGGCAACTAATTTCGAAACCTTAGGCTTTTATTTATAGTATTATAAGTATTAAACATCTAAAACCAACTCAAACAACTCGTAGTTATCTTAAATTCTCACTAATTTGTCCATCGATTCTCAGCGATTTGTGTAAGAGAGGAATCGGTGGGAAAATCCATAGTTTGAAGCTCATTGGTTTCATCGATTTGGCCAGCGATTTGGAATTGCTGGGAATCATTGGTTCAATTCTCTAGTTCTTGTCTTGCTTTCTTGGGGTTAATTCTTCGCATACCTTTTCCACTTGATTAATCCCTTCATAATCTTCCCCTTTTCATTCATTTCTTCGTATTATCCATTTATTACCAAAAATAACAAAAACAAGATAGAACCCTATGTAATATCCTCTTTTACATCTAAAATAATACAAAAATGAACTATAAAATATGTCTAATTATTGACTTGACAATCAATGCCTTAAAATCTTATAATGCACTCCTTGCATTCTCATACAATAAGGATCTACCAATAAATCATTCAAGACTCTTGCCCTCTATACTAAAAGCGTAAGAGTTAAACTTAAAGGCTCTACCAGATCATTTAAAATACATGTACTTAGAAAGTTACAATGTCTTACCAGTTATAATTTCTAATAAATTATAAAACTTAAAAGTGGAGAAATTAGTTAATGTGCTAAAAAATTCAAGAAAGGAATATGATGGACAATAGCAGGTATTAAAGGAATAAGTATGGCAACATGCATGCATAGAATTAATCTTGAAACATACATAAAACCCTATAGACAAGCTTTAACGGAGATTGAATCCACAAATGATGGAAGTTGTAATATCAAAATTACTAGACGAATGAATGATATTCCTAATAGCAGATAGTAATTGGGTAAACCTGGTATAAGTAGTTTTAAAAAAGATAGGGATCAAAATTAGAACAAATGAACAAGGAAAATTAGTACCAACTAGAATCCAAAATGGTTGGAGAGTGTGTATAGATTATAGGATGCTAAACGCCACAATTAGAAAAGACCACTATCCATTTCTGTATTTAGATTAAATGTTAAACAGACTAACTGGACGAACCCATTACTGTTTCTTGGATGGATACTCAGGATTCCATCAGATTCATGTAACTTTAGAAGATCAAGAAAAATTACTATTACTTCCCCATTTAGTACATTCACTTATAGATGTATGCCTTTTGGCTTATGTAATGCACCCGCTACTTCTAAAGATGTATGATTAGTATCTTTACAAATTGCGTAGAACATTTTATTGAAGTTTTCTTGGATGACCCTACCGTTTACAGTAATTCTGTCAATGAATGCTTACTTAACTAAATACTTAAAAGATTTATAGAGAAAAATCTAGTATTGAACTTTGAAAAATGTCATTTTATGGTAAATTAGTGACTTATATTAGGACACATATTGTCAGCAAATGAAATAGATCTTTCATTGGCCATGTAGGATTCTATAAACGTTTTGTGCAAGATTTTTCCAAAATAACACAACCCTTGTGCAAAGTTTTGCAGAAAGATGTTACCTTCGAGTTCACACACGAATGCAAGATAGCTTTTAATAAGCTAAAAGACGCCTTAACTACCACACCCATGACAAAGTCACCAGACTGGTCACGATCTTTTGAAATTATATGTAATGCAAGCAACTATGCAGTAGGAGCTATTTTAGGTCAGAAGTTAGGAAAGGATTTTAATCTCATATACTATGCATCAAGGACTTTGGATCCCGCCCAAATAAACAAAACCACAGAAAAAGAATTCCTAACAGTTGTGTTTGCATTAGAAAAGTTTAAACCATATTTACTAGAAACAAAAGTAATAAATTACTCTGATCATGCAGCATTAAGATATTTGATGGCAAAGAAAGACGCGAAACCTAGATTAATAAGATGTATCTTATTGTTATAATAATTTGATCTCACCGTAAGAGATAAGAAAGGTGCCGAAAAATTAGTATCAAACATCTAAGTAGACTAGAAAATGGTGAACCCCCAATACAATTGAAAGATGAATTTTTAGATGAACACTTATAAAAGATAGCTATTACTAGCCCATTGTATGTCGATATAGTCAACTAACTCACTACTAATAGGATATTACCCCATTTAACAAAATCCCAAAAGAATAAGAATAAAAACTATTCTAAATATTATTTATGGGATGATCCTTATGTAAATTTTGTTCTAACCAAACCATTCGAAGATCTATTCCACAAAAGGAAATACAATCCGTCATGGCTCATTGCCGTACTTATGCTTGTAGAGGACATTTTGGTCTACGTCATATAGCCCATAAAATATTAGACTCGGACCTCACTTGGCCTACTTTATTCCACGATTGTTATGTTTACACGAAAGCTTGTCCAAATTGTCAAAGAACCAGAAACGTATGACGTAGGAACCAAATGCCCTTGTGTCATATTCTATATTGCAAAGTATTTAATGTTTGGGGAATAGATTTTATTCGACCATTTGCACCATCTAATGGAAATATTTACATTTTATTAGAAGTGGACTATGTGTTTAAGTGCGTATAAGCAATGGCCACCAAATCTAATGATTTTAAAATAATACTTAATTTCCTAAAATAAAGGATCGTTACTATTTTGGAGCACCTAGAACATTGATTAACGATAGAGGTTCATACTTTTGTAATAAAATTGTAGCTACTCTACTTCACAAATACAATGTTATAGATAGAATATCTACAACATATCACTCATAAATTAGCGGCCATGCGATAACCTTAAATAGCGAAATTAAATCAATTTAAGAAAAGACGATATGTCGAACACGTTAAGACTTGATCATTCGTTTAGAAGATACATTATGGGCATATAGAACTATATTAAAGATACCCATAGTTATGACACCTTATAGACTAGTTTTCGGTAAAACATTCCATTTACTAGTCGAACTAGAGCATAAGGCATACTGAGCAATCAAGACAAGTGATAAAAATTATGATAATGTTGGCAAAAAGTGTGAACTTAGTATCCAAGAGTTAGAAGAATTAAGAAATATTGCATATGAAAGTAGTTCAATTTATAAAAATAAAACTAATGCACTTCATAATAATACATTGAATATTAAGAATTTTGAAGTAGGACCAAAAGCTTTACTCTTTTTTTTTAAGTCTTAAATTATTTCTTGGAAAACTTCATTCAAGATGGACATGACATTTTGTAGTCACACATGTACTTCCCCATTGTGTTGTAAGGATAGAACGTAAAGAAATAGGGAGAATCTTTAAAGTCAATGGTCATAGAATAAAACCTTATCGTGAAGTTTTTGTCTCATAAGATATGGAGATCATTAAGTTTGACTTGGTGGACAACTTACTAAATGAATTGAACTCCAAGAAGGGGCATATCGCAAGTGTTATTTCTAATGAAACAATCAAGCTATTGATATTTAAACTACCAAGATTGAAGAAGAATAAGAAATCACAAATGGAGAAACAACCCGTTATAAGGACTTCAACTCGATACAAGAGCCGATATGAATCTTATGCCTGAACATTAGTGTCTTTTAACAAAATCGAGGATTAATTGAAAACCTCCTATTGCGGTGTCAAAGCAAAACGGCACTTGTACAATCGTTTTAAGAGTATCAATGAATGTGTATGTACGAGTGGGAAAGCTGACCATCATTACAAATTTTCTAGTCATGCCGACAGCTACCACAGACGATCAGATATTATTAGATAGACAGTTCTTATCAAATGGCAAAATTTATCATCGACGTACGTGAGCGCAAAGTTACTTTAAGGACGGGTGATGAAAAAATATCATTAAAAAATATGAGAGAACTTCGCGACGATATGCAAGTAGGGCATTTTAATGTCGCTGATGAGATCATTGACGACGTACATTTTTTCAACCCTAGTGAAAACATTCTTAATGAGAAGCCACTTAAAGCAAAGATTGATTTGCTTACTCTCAAGGAATATTGATTCCTCTATCAGTCGAGCAAACGACTATAAACAACAGTGCTCTATAGGAAACAACCAATATTTGTTATTTCTTTAAGTTATTTCAATTTTTAGTAGGATACGTACCTTTTGTATAGTTTGTATTTATTCTCTCATTTTGACTCTATTTTGGATTTAATTTTGGAAGTCATGCTCTGGAGTAGATTCAAATAAAGAGGGGATATATAAGTCATGCTCTGGAGTTGTTTTTCTTTATTTTCTATAAGTTACTAATAAAATAAAATTGCAAAAATAGCAAAATTGATGTCTAGCGATTCCCAACGATTCCAAATAATAATTGGAAATGCTTGCAAAATCAGTGGCAAAATATAAGGAATTTTAGTGTAAATTTGGAGTTTAGCGATTCCCAATGATTTGCCTAACACAAGAATCGCTGGCCAAATCGATGAAAATAACAACTTGCTTTGTATCAATTTACACAGTAAATCCCAGCGATTGCACTAACATAGGAATCGCTAAGCACGATTTAAAAAAAAAAAAAAAAACCAAAACCCTAATTGCCACAAACACCACCCCATTCACACCACCATACCATTGCACCATTTCACAAATATTTCAATTTCTTGCCAAAATTCAACCCTCCCAAGCTCAATCTTAGTCTATTTAAATGATCCGCACCTCTACCTAGTTTCATTCAACTACAAAAACATCAAATTTAAGAGAGTAAAGGCAAGCTAGAGTTTAAGGAAATCAGACTTGGAGCTTCGAATATTGGGTTAGAGGAGCTCAAGGGAGCATATCTTGTGAGATTCACTCTCAATAATGTAAACAACATAACCTTAGCCCTTTATGTTCATGAAAGTTTGATATATGTTGGATGCGCGAAAATTCTTCAATTGGTTTCAAAAAAATTTGTCGAACTCCACTTTGATACATCAAATGAATTATTTTTGTTCGGGTATTGTAATATTAGTGAGTGTTGGTTTACAAATTCTATGATCTTGAGAAATATAGAGATTTTGGAATAATATTCGAAAATATATGAGATTAAACATTTCACAAATCGAAGATGTAATTTGAGAGTTTTTGAAAGACCATTCAATAGATTTGTTCTCATATTCTTGACTCTCATAATTTCCAAATAAGTTTTGTCTAAAATCTACTTTTATTCATAATCTTTTTGAATTTCTTGATAGTATTTTAATTTTGAACAAATTACTCGCCTTAAGTCTGTTTTTCTATCAAATAAAGGATTTTGGTTTATCGATTTATGGCTGTGATTTGATTAGTTTGACGAGAAGAGGTAGTGGAAGACATAGGAGTAGTGCACAAGAGAAGGGAAAATGGATTATGATAGAAAAACGCAATAAAACGCCAACTCCACCTAGTTCTTATGAGGATTGTGACCAACTAGACCCAAACACACAAATCCCCTACGATTCTATGAGATTTGTTAGTCGTAAAGCGCAAAAGAAATATTTTCAAGATATGAAAAAATCACCATACCCAAGAAAGGACTCAAAATCCAAAATGTGAACAAATATAAAGATAAAATAGTGAGCATCATACGGGAAAGAGAGGGAAAACTTTCTTGGGGACTACAAAGGTAGGTTAGAGAGAGGATGCTCGGAGTTAGTTCAAAAATTCTATACGAACGGATTTGTGTCTAAAAATCGTAAGGAAGTGATAGTTCATGGATGGGGGAATGATATTTCACTTAAGGCACTTAATAGTCACTATTAACTTTCAGAGCTAAGAATTAGAGGAGATTTAGACTATCCTGACATAAATTACCTCCCTATGGAAGTTTACCCATCCAAACAAATAAAAGAAACCTTAAAAGTAATTCCTATATAGTGATTTGCTCTCGATACATACGATCATCTGAAGTTCATCAAAACAACCAATTTTAGGAGAGTCACCAAGTGTTGGAGCTACATCATAAACGCCTGCTTATACCTAACTAAGCAACATTCTGAAGTGAAGAACCATAGAGCCATCGTACTCTATCACATCGTTACAAAGACTGGGTACTATGAAGCATGACGGCCTTTTGTTCCCAATTTTAATCACTCAACTATCTATGAAGGCCAAGGTTGGTTTCTTTGAAATGGATTTTGATGTGCTACCTAAGAGAACTATCACACACACCACAATTAAGAAGATGAGAGTAGTGAATGGATACAACAATTCGAAAGAAGAGAGGAAGACCAACGAGATAAGGTGGTCCGTAATTGAAAACCTGACTATTAGGCAGAGACTCCATGCAAGCACACAAGAAAAAGCAAGGTGAACATCGAATGTGATGGTTCAAGTACATGTTCCGGTGGCAGATAGCAGTGCAACATCTACGCCAAGAGCTAAAAGGAAAGGATTTTTAAATCCTTATTTTCAGCTTTTAGATGGAATAAGAAGCAAATTATAATACTCATAGGAAGGAGGATAATTACTTACCTCTATTAAAATGGTAATTGGAATAGATTTTCAAACCAATATAATAACTTGAATGTAGTGGAGTTAGTGATATGTTCCAAACTCATAGGAAGGAGGATAATTACTTACCTCTATCAAAATGGTAATTGGAATAGATATTGAAGTTGGCGGATAAGTATCAAGCTTCAATGACTAATGTGAGAGCGGTGGATAAGTACCAATCTCAATGGAAGGTGGATAAGTACATACCTTCAATAAGGGTAACTAGAATTTAATTCCAGTTCCAATTATGATACCATGTCCATTCACTATCTATTTAGATTTGGAATGTAAGTTAGGCATTAACGCATTCTATTGGATTCTATATAAAGCATGTGTAGAACCCCTTTAGAATTTATTCTTTGTAAAGAAGAGAAAGATTCTCATTTTTTTAAATAAAGAATAATTGAAATATTAGGGTTTAAGGATACCAGGAGTTGTGTAAGTTGGTAAAAGTTAGAAAAACTAATACAGGTAAACGGGACTCATTTATTTTATCAATTATGCTACTTAATTAGTATATTAGCTTATGTATCTTTATGAATGGGTTTGGGGCATTGTACTATGACTCATGTGATTTAAATATTTTATAATTCAAACTTTAGAAGTGTAATGGATATGGAGAAATAACTTGAATTTAGTGGAGTTGGTGGATAAGTACCAAACTCAGAGGAAGGAGGATAAGTACCTACCTCTAATAAAATGGTAATTGGAATGGTTATTGAAGTTGGCGGATAAGTAACAAGCTTCAATGACTAATGTGAGAGCGGTGGATAAGTACCAATTTCAAAGGAAGGTGAATAAGTACCTACTTCCTATAAGGGTAACTAGAATTTAATTTCAGTTCCAATTATGATACCATATCCATTCACTATCCATTTAGGTTTGGAGTCTCAGTTAGGCGTTAACGCATTATATGGAATTGTACATAAGGCTTGTGTAGAGCCCCTTGGACTTTATTCTCGTGTAAAGGAGATGAAGATTCTCATTAAAAAATAATTGGAAAGAAGAGTCATAGTACAGTTGCTTTATACTGAATAACTTACCTCTGATATGTATTATTTTTATCATTTTTGTTACCCATAGTAGCTATTATTAGATCATGTAGTTATTCATTTATTCATTGATTATTAGTAGAGAGTTGATAGGTAAATCAGTGTCACTTACTAAGAAAGATGGAACGCTCATTCCCCTTAATATTTCAAGTACACGGTTTAGCACTAAAGAGAAAAAAGGAAAATTTTGTTGTTTAGAGACCTCCTCCAATGTAATGTACCCGTTTGTATATATATATATATATATATATTGTACTGAATTAGTGTTTTATTATAGACAAGGTTGGGATATGGTTTTACGATCGAGGTTTATACAAATTTCTTTTAATATCTTGTGTTTAATCAAAAAAGTTTTAATTCCAGTGTGTTTTGTTTTAATTACTATTCGATATTTCAAGATATACAGGATGTGAATATTAGTTTGGAAGGTTAGGCTACAGACTCTAGTTAAGTCTGGCTGTTTTAACAAGGCTTAATTAGGGTTTTAAGCCGGGTATCGCCCTAATTGGGATAAGGGATGCTACAGTTTAGTATCAGAGCCTAAGTTTTATTACTTTGGAATATGTTTGAATTAAGTGACAACTCTGATATAGTTTGTATTAGAGACAGGTTAGATCCTTGGTAAAGTTGAGATATAACTCTGATACATTTGGTATCATAGCTAGCAAAGGTTTCATCTCTTATGAATATAGGAATAACTCTGATACAATTGTTATTAGAGTCTAAGGTTATTGGCTCTGCTATATTATGGTATCAAGAAATAACTCTGATACATTTTTGTTTAGGAGTTTAAGTTTAAAAGTTTTCCGTGGTTTTCAAACAAGTAATAACTTCACTATAGTTTTGTATTGAAGTATTTGATAATCGATTTTATCGATGTTTTGGGTAGTGATTATAAAATTAAAGCTTGAGATATGTTATTTGATTGGTTTAATATATCTATGGGATATATATAAGTGCTATGTCTTTTTGAGATGATAATAAGATGGTTTATGTCCATCAATATCTCAGGAATTGATAAAATATTGAGCATTAGGGGTTATAGAAATCTAAATCTAAATGGTATATGGAAAAAAAGGACATAAGAAATCTTATAAGGACAACAAGTGAACTTGTATTCTATGGGATAGTCTTTAATGGTTTTTACTCCCACTTATATTATTGGATGAATAATATTTAGTGCAGAAGGCTTGATTGGACTTGGACTGCGAGACATTTGCAAGAAGAACAATGCAAGATTCACATGCTAAGAGGTTTAAAAATCTCTTTCGTAGGAAAGTAAGGAAAGTGCAAGCACAAGCCAGGAAGGCTATTACTAATAGATGTTCCTATACTAATCCAAGTGAATCAATCAATATTAGTAGACCAACATCTCAAGAAGTGAGAGCTGAAGAAAAAATGAAGGTTGTATCTTATAAGTGTAGACAATAAAGGCAAATAGAAAGAGAATATTGCATACTACTGCAAGAGTCAGTAAGTAGTGTTAGTTAGCCGAATTATGGTCAGAAACATGATGAAGAGATGGATGATGTTGAGAGTATGGGGAAACTTGGAAAAGGTAATTAAAATCTTAAGTACTCCTGCATAACATGATAAATGTTGAATTCATGATTTTATGATTATGAGAATTAAGTCTAATTAAGTGTTGATGGATCAAAATCCTATAGGTCATTAATTAGTCGACAAAGTCTTAAATTCTCAATTTGAAAATAACAAATCAAGTGTGGTAATGAGAGGAAATATGATAAAAATTGAGGAAGATGAATCAGTTGAGTATGTAGTTTTGCAATAATAGTGATTCTCTAGATCGATAAAACAAAATTTTATTCTTCACCAGATAAGTAGTTGAGAATAACTCACTCGACTGGATAAGTAGTTGAGTTAGAGGTATGAAATCTAGAGAATGACCCAAGAGAAAATATGTTTCACTCTGTGTATGATGGTTTAGAGTCATACAAAGATAATTGTTGAATTGACAAGATAAGTAGTTGAATAAGGAAAGTGAAATCTAATAAAAAATAATGTATTATTCTCAACTTGATAAGTAGTTGGGAATAACTCACTTGGCCGCATAAGTAGTTGAGTGAGGAAAGAAACAAAATTGGAATAGTAATTGAAAGAAGAGGTGTCTCTCCGCTATGATAGTTCATAATCATACAGAGAGAGTATATTAACTTTCATTTCGAGGACAAAATTGCCTTAAATTGTATTTTCGCGTAAAGGAGAGGAAGATTCTTATTTTTTAAACAAACAAAAAATTGGAAATAAGAGTCAAAGTACAGTTGCGTTCTACTGAATAACTTGCATCTGATATGTATTGTTTATTTCTTTTCCATTACCATGAGTAGCTACTATTGGTTCACGTTTTTATTCATTTATTCATTGATTATTAGTAGATAGTTGATAGGTAAATGAATGTCACTTACTGAGTAAGATGGAGCGCTCATTTGCCTTAATAAATTTCAGGTGCACGGTTTAGCGCTAAAGAGAATGAAAAAGAAAAATCTTAGTGTTTGTAGATCTTTTCTAATGTAATGTACCCTTTAGTATATATATTGTATTGAATTAGTGTTTTATACTGAACTGGGTTGGGATATGGTTTCACGACCGAGGTTCATGCCAATTTTTTATATCTTGTCTTTAATCAATAAATTTTTAATTCGGCTAAGTTTTGTTTTAATTATTATTTGACAGTTCAAGATATACATGATATCAATATTAGGTTGGAAAGAAAGGTTGTTGACTTTAGTTAAGTACGGTCGTTTTAACAGGGCTTAATCAGGGTTTTAGGCTGAGTATCACCCTAATTGGGATAGGGGATGCTACAGTTTGATATTAGAGCCAAAGTTTTATTACTTTCGAATGAGTTTCAAATTAAGTGACAACTCTGATACAGTTGGTATCAGAGGCAGTTAGAACCTTGGCAAATTCGAGATATAATTCTAATATAGTTGGTATTAGAGCTTGCTAAGGTTTCACCACTTATGAATAAAGGAATAGCTCTGATGTAGTTGGTATCAAAGTCTAAGGTTATTGGCTCTGCTATATTATGGTATCAAGAAATAACTATGATAGTGTTTGGTTTCGAATTTTAAGTTTAAAAGTTTTCTATGGTTTTTAAACAAGTAAAAGCTCTAATATAGTTTGGTATTGGAGTATTTGACAATCAGTTTATCGCTGATTTGGGGGGTGATAGTAAGATAAGAGCTTAAAATATGTTAGTTGATTGGTTTCTTATATCTATTGAATAGATATAAGTGTTATGCCTTTTCGAGACGATAATAAGATGGTTTATGTCCATCAATATCTCAAGAATTGATAAAGATTGAAGGTTAGGGTTATAGAAATCTAAATCGAAATGGTATATAAAAAAGGAAAGATATAAGAAATCTTATGAAGATAAGAAGTGAATATGTTTTCTATAGGATAGTCTGTAATGGTTTATTTTCCAACTAATATTGTTCGATGAATACTATTTAGTGTAGAAGGCTTGATTGGACCTTATATTTAAGACAAGTGCAAGAAGAATAATATGTTAGGTTTTGGACTTAATACACAGCGAAAAACTCAAAACAATGTTTAAAAACCCCAACATGATCGAAAATAAGTTCTATTAAACTAGATATACAAAAGTAAACCATACCTTAATCCGTGATTTCCTTCTCTAATTTCTCGGTCTCCAAGACGTTCAAGCGTCCGTCCTCTATCAAAAATCTATACACAAACAATGACCACAATTTGGAGTGCTAACCCCAAGAGAAAAACGTTTTCTCTCTCCCAAAATCTAGACAACTCGAAAATAGTAAAAAATGAAATCTTATTTTGTTTTAGGGTTTCAACCTCTATTTATATGTGTAGATAAGCTAACTTAAAAAAACCTATTCGTAATAGAACTATTATATTTAGGCAATTCAAGCAAATTACACCTATGCCCCTATTAATAAGTTATCATATAAAAAAGCGAAAGGGCTTTTTTGTCAAGGATTTTATCATATAAAACTCATAAATCTAGACCAATTGAAATTACGGATATCCATTCTTTGTGTGCAACCCAATTGGTTCATGCGACGTTGGCAGTGAACCAAAACCATTTTGGTACATAAGTCATAAGAGGTCTCTAGGAAGGCATTATGACTACGCAAGTAGCATGAAAGTCAAAATTGATACGACCTAATGAATAACATATATCATATCCTTTTGTCGTGCGATATCCTTTGATTAAACATATGACATGGAAGGTCACCATTAATGTTCAATCATACTAGTTTTGATATTTAGGTAAACTAAAAACATTCAAATTACATTGATCATATCAATTCTCTTGGAATTGGCCATTTAACAGTCTAACATATCGAGGGATCCACTGATATCTATCTTTAAACAAGAGGGACATATTTTATCTTGATTACACACCTTGACATATTATTCTCATGGTAACCAATTACAATTTTTATAATTGTCTGGCTAAAGACAACATTTGATTGTGTCAAATTAATATGTCATAATATTGAAGTATATGGTAATCTAAAGTCGAAGGAAGAAATGATATACCTATCATGAGTAACACCTATGACTTTATACATGTGGTGTTCTTATAGTGGGTCGATCCAGTACCTTATTCCCTAACAAGTACTCATGATCTTAATTCGTATCCCTATACGCATGATTATCACATGATCATCAATCAACACTCACAATAATGACCGACTATGGACATTTAGGATATTTCAACAAATATCCATAGATCTTATTATAAGGTAAACATGCAATCACTTCTCATAAAACATCAAACAAAAACCTCTATTGTAACGGCCCGAAAATTCGACTCGTGCCACGTGTCATTTTAGGGTCGTATGTGGGACCCACTTGCCGGAATACGTATGTCCAAATCTTGGGTGGAGACTCCGAGGAAATGTGTAATATCCAATTTGAGATTATAATGTTAATTGTTGAGCTGTTTTACGAGTTGGTATACGCGGAGAATTCGGGGAGCCGAAACACGAACGGGGACGTACCTCGAGTCGCGTGCCAACGTGGGACCGAGATAGTCGCTTTATGTGGTTTAAATGTGTACATTGGATACGTTTCGTTATGCGTGCAGCGCGAGTATCAAAATTTTGGAAATGAGGCGGGTTGGTGCCTCGAAATGTGTGCTGCTCGATCTTTTTAAGAAAAGCATAAAAATTAAATATGTTTTTGGATGTGTCTCGAGATACGCAAATTGCGAGACTCGAGTCAATTTTGGTCAAGCATAGAGGCGGTGGACAAAAAGGTGAAATTATTGAGTTTGCCTCGAGATTCGTGTTCCACGAATCTCGACGACACTTTGGATTTGCAATCAAAAAGAAAATGTATATATATATATATATATATATATATATATATATACATACATATATATATATAAGATCAGGATAGAGAAAAGAAAAGAAAAGAAAAGAGAGAGAGAGAAGAACCAGAGAGAAAAGAAGAGAGAAATGGGAGAGAGACGGCGGTGCAGACGAAGAAGAGGCGGGGTGCGGGGAGCGCCGGCGAGCGGCCTCGCCATCGAGGCGGCAGATCGGAGACGACGCAGCCATGAGCGCGGCGGAGGGCTACGGTGACGGTCTGCAGAGGCTCGGCTTTGTAGGGCACGGCGGCGGCGGTGACGTCGCGCCAGCTGCGCAGCTGCGAGGTACGGACGACGGACCAGCGGCGATGCGGCAACGGCGGCGATCTCGCGAGGCGCAGCGGTGCGGCGCGCGCGGCAGCACCAAGCACGCGGCTACGCCGGCGGATCGACGGCGGTCTGCGGTGGAGCGGCGTGGCTCCGGCGGCGCGGGCAGGCAGCGGAGTCGACGCAGCGGCAGCGACGCACGCCGCGCCGCAGCCGACGCGATGGCGCGGTGATGACGCGGTGGCGCGACTTCGACGTCGGCGCCGTGAACAGCGCGATGGCGTTGTCGGACCGATCACTCCTCGACGAGAGGTGTGAATCGACGAATGTCGACGACGCGATGGAGGTGAGGTGTATTTCACCTAATTTTAGTTGTGATTTGCATGATTTAAATAACGTAAATGGTACAAATGGACACCAGGGACTTAGGATGCTATAGTTAGGTGTCGGTGCGCATATCGAGATGCGAGGGAGTCATTTTTGAGGTACGTAAGATTTCATCTGAAAGTCACCGAGGGTATACTTTCCTATCATTGATTTCCTATTCGTGGTTATTGGATTCTATTCCCCCTATTTCTTGTTATTGTATGCTATTCCGTGACACATTTGGGTTGGGGGTCGAGACACTTGATATTCGATGTGTACTTATGGCACACTAGGCTGTACTCGAGAAACCAGGTGAAAGGAAGTGGGGGGCACCCACCGAAAGGATCTTGGGGGTATGGAAACCAGGTGAAAGGAAGTGGGGGCACCCACCGAAAGGATCCTGGGGGTTTGAAGTACAGTTTAGTCTGACCGAGACGAGTACACGGTTTGTTTCTCTCCTGTTATTTAATCATGTGATGATCTTAGCACAGTTGCCTGTTTAGTTTCCGCATGATTATTTGACATGTTGATTGGTATCCGTTTATTTTCTTATAAATGCTCGGTGTACTTCGTTGGAATCTTACTAACTGTACTCTCCATCTTACTTTTTGTGATGGTCGAGTGCAGACCCTGCTAGTAGGGGCAAGGAGATTTTGGGGCGACTTTATCGGACTGCCCTCGGTCGAGAACATACTAATACGTGCAATTTTGATATTTTGCTTTACTTTTAGGAAATGGGAGACTGGATAGACATTGTACTTGCATATATTAATGTTTAATATTGTCGCCTATATACAGAGTACTTCCCCGGGTTTTCCATAATTGGTGTTGCTCTATAAATGATGTTTTATATGATGATAAATTTAATGGTTTTACTTGCTTTAAATTTAAGACTTCCGCTGTTGTTTTTAATGCTATAAAAATGATTTAACTGTCGAACTAAATTAATTAACGTAAGGAGTTAACACGCATATCGAGGAGTCGTGATGTAGCAAAGGGTGTTAGTGGCGCGTGGGACCCAGTAGGTCAAGGATCCGACAGGACCGCTGGTGCAGCCCCTCCCCACGTGGCGACGGGGCCACCACATCTATTTTATTAAATAAAATTATAAGATAAACAATGTTTATAGATTGACCAAGGGCACATGCCCCAACACAATCCAAGATTCACAGGCTAAGAGGGTCATGGTTGGAACTCAAAAACATCCAACACAAACCTCGAAGAAAAAATGGTTTAAGAATTTCTTTCGAAGGAAAGTACGGAAAGTGCAAGCACAAGCTAGGAAGGCTTTTACTGATAGATTTTTTATCTATTAATCCAAGAAAATCAATGAATATTAGTAGACCAACATTTCAAGTAGCGGGAGCTTACGAAAGAACGCAGGTTGTTTGTTATAAGTGTGGAAAACAAGGGCACATAGAACGAGTCTATTGCACACTACTGCAAGAGTCAGTAGGTAGTGTTAGTCAGCCAAATTAAGGTCATAAACATGATGAAGAGATGGCTGATGTAGAGATATGGAGAACCTTGGAAAAGGTACTTAAAATTTTAAATACTCCTGCATAACATGATAAATGTTGAAATTATGATTTTATAATTATGAGAATTAAGAATGCCAGTCATTCTTAAATTGGGGAGCACTAATAAATTAAGTAAAGATGGAATTGAGAATTAAGGCCAAGTAAGTGTTAATGATTTGAATTCCTATAGGTCACTAATTTGAAGAGAAAAAATCAAGCATGGTAATGATAGGAAATATGATAAAAATTGAAGAAGGTGAATGAGTCGAGTATGTAGTTTTGCAATAATAGTGATTCTTTAGATAGATAAAACGAAATATTATTCTTGACCGGATAAGTAGTTGGCAATAACTCACTCAGTTGGATGAGTAGTTGAGTAAGAGGTATGAAATCTAGAGAATGACGTAAAAAAAAAATATGTTTCTCTCTATATATGATGGTTTAGAGTCATACAGAGATAATGGTTGAATTGATTTCATGTGATTATAACTTAGGTTAATATAATGTTCTTAACCGGATAAGTAGTTGAGAATGTTTCAATCGACAAGTTAAGTTGTTGAATGAGGAAAGTAGAATCTAATCATGAATAGTGTATTTATTCTTATCTGGATAAGTAGTTGGGAACAACTAACTTGGCCGGATAAGTAGTTGAGTGAGGAAAGAAAAAAACTGGAAAAGCAATTGAAAGAAGAGGTGTCTCTCTGATATGATAGTTCAGAATCATACAGAGAAAGTATATTAACAGTAATAAACCCGAGTTAGGCTCATGGTTAAGCCCGACGTATTGTGACTAGTGCGTAGGTACGTTTGCGTGAATGTATTGTGTTTGGTTGATTTGATTATGAATTAAATATACTATTGGCTATTGTTGTAAATTAATATAAGCCTATAGTTGGAAAATAAATAACTAATTGAAAAATTATGGGATACCTAATACCGTGTGTAAGGTGACACACATGGTCGTGAGGTGGCGTGCACAACAAAATTATAAATAAGGGAATATAAGCACATATATATTGAAAATAACTAAGAAGTTATTGGGTGTTTAGTGACACGCGGGGTCGAGGGTGACATGCATGGGATTTACAATAGTGTAGACACTTGAGGGTGGTCATTGACGCGCCCAAAGAATTTATGGGTGAGAAAATACCTTGGCATAGATACATATATATAAAATTGATATATATAAATATAAAACTTATAGTTTAAATTGAATTATTAAAACATTTGGATTGCATCAAAATACGTGTAGCGTAAACATCGAGGAGGGAAATTATGCAAGAAAACATTGGAAGTTGATTTATTGATGGAGTAGTGATGCCTTAAGATGTGTGTAAACACATCTCCATGAAAATCAAACGGTGCATACTGATGCATGCGGCAAGTATAACGGCTAGCTTGTAGTAATAGTGTTAGCAACTTACGTTGACTACGGATATCGTCCTTAGGGAAAGGTTTATGTACTAGTTATATATTACCTACTTAACTTTAACTATTGCTATGGGATTCACTTTTAATTGGTTTTATGCTAAATTATTCTAACAAATCATTTTTACTTTACTTGACTTCTTATGTTAAGGATTTCTTAGTTCACAACTTCACCTAAGTAATTTAATAATATGCTTTGTATTCACTTTTACATCTTAATATGTTATGTTTAATGCCTAATTAGAATAGACAGATTTTTTCAAATCCACTTCAACCCAATGTTGTGACGGAGAATATTCTAATGTGCAAACTAGAACTTCATCTATCTGTGTGAATAATGTATGCTCCACATTGCTTTAAGTCTCAAACCATTGGATTCATAACCAACAAAGTTTATTATTCGCGCCTCCCTAATCAACAACTATCGCTCGATATTGTATATTTTACGGTAGTATCGTTCATATCCGGATTAAAAGCTTCATTGGCCATGATAACTCCTAAAGCCTAAGTTCATTAAACACGTGATCAAGATGTTTAAAGCGTTACACTTAGAATCAATACAAATTCTAACTGCACTTCTTATAATCATTTTTTATTCATATTCAAATCATACCATTCGCACCATAGAATCCATTGATCCCTAAGATAAATAAACTACTCACACATCATTGAAACACACATATCACAATTCAATATTGAAATAATTGCAAATCAGAGATGAATATAATATTACTTTGAATTTAGTCAACGAAACCAAATATTGATTGCAAATGTGGATTCTGTGGATTCTTCAATGTTTTCTCAAACAAAAACACATTAATACTCAAACTCAATGCTAAATTACTCTAATGGTGGCTAATCTCCCTCTATGTGGTGATATCTTATGAGTTGACCACGTCTTAATACATATTTATACTCCTTAATATCAATTAGAAACCTAAAATTACAATTTAACATAAATTAAAGCTTCATTTTCTATTTCCTGCGTTGTTGGCGGTTTCACTTACTGCCCCGACGCCGTATGTTTTAAGCAAAGGCGCCGCCACTGCACCACTGCTTCATTGTGTATTTTTGAGCTCCTGGAGTCTCGACTTCGTTCGTAGCTTATCCCGGTGATGTCCCTTGGGTGCCACGCCCCGTCACTTCGCCGGACCTCCAGAGTTGATTTTCTTTACTTTATCTTCTTTACCACGCTGTGCCTTTCATCCCCACAACGCGCCTTGTATTCCCTTAGTGTCAACACATGTACCCACAACACCAACTCTTATTTTGTGGGTTTTTGCTCCTTTTCTTCTCTTTTCTCCTTAATTCCTTCCATTACACCTTAATTCTTTAAAAATACAGTAATACCATGAATTAAAACTCTTTTAGGGATATTTATACTAAATATACGACTAAACTAACCTTCTATATGTGTATAAATAATCACTTATCACATACATAAGCATGTATGGCAAAATATAGGCTTTAAATATGCCTTGAGATACCTTTTATGATCTCTAGATGGATCGAATGGTGCATGGAGTGAGCTAGGTGGCAAGCTTGTGTAGAAAGAGGTGGCTAGTAGTGGGGTTTATTGATAGTCAAAAGATCTACCTCGAGATACAGGGTATGTGTGTCAAGGAGATCAATATGTTTGATCATAAGTAAGACGTTTAGAAGGTGATAGGTTGTTAATAGCCACAAATTTCATCCTCAATATATGCATCAAGCATTTTGATCGACATAATTCTCGAGGAATTAAATCTTTAGATATTCCTCGAGATTCATGCGATATGATTCTCGAGGAAGTTCTAATATTTATCTCTAATAGAACACTCCCTTATTAATCGAAATTGAGATTGATCGACAAACAAAAGGAAGATATAGCTGTTTAGAGATCACCTCCAATGTAATGTAATCTTTTGTTTATATATATATATTGTATTATATTAGTGTTTTATAAGAAGTAGGGTTGGGATATGGTTTTACGACCGAGTTTTATGCTAGTTTTCATATATATCTAGTGTTTAATAGAAAATGTTTTAATTCCCATACGTTTGTTTTAATTATTATTCGATATTTCAAGATGAACATGATGTGAATATTAGGTTAGAATGTACGACTGCTGGCTCTAGTGAAATTTGGCTGTTGTAACGGGGCTTAATTAGGGTTTTAGGTCGGGTATCGCCCTAAATATTGATAGGGGATGCTACAAATAATACCATGATAATAATACTCATATAATGACATAATCATAAAAGTCAGTGCATTAAGAATATAATAGATAAACCAATAATTCAATAAAATATATCGAAAATACTGTAAATGAGAAGCATAATAGGAAATGAAATAGAGAGAAATATCTCAATCAGTTTACTTACAATTCATGCCAAGTTCCTAAGCTATTCCGGCCTCCCGACACCCCGTAACTCGATACCAACTTCTCGAGACTCTCCTTTAAGTTCTCGAGTTTAATTAAGGTGTTTTAGGACTTGTTCAAACTATTAAAGTTGAATTAAATTGATTAAAAAGTACCTAAGTTTTATATAGAAACTTTATAAATCTTTTATAGTTTGGTGCTATGGTGGCACCGTGTATACAAGGTCATGATGCAATCATGGCGTCACCCTTATTATGGGCTAGGGGCGCGACGTAGTGGTGGCGCCGTGTGTTCTGAAGACTTTAATGAGCAAACGTGGAGACTTGTTCAAACTATTAAAGGTGAATTAAATTAATTTAATGAGTCGACGTGGGGATTTTGCCTCGATTTGCATGTAGCTTAGATTGGAGGTAGTGTGAAATGAGACGAACTTTGTGCGAGATCTTGTTTCGAGTTTGTATCAATTGACGGTAGTCGAGGTTCAGATATGGTCCAAATTGGTGCAAGTTTGGTTAAGTATGACAAGAGTATTCTTCCGAAAGACTATCATATGTCATGGAAAAAGCTAAGATTTTTGGGGTTTTGGCGTAGCTAAAACCAGTGTTTTGGACATTTTATCAAGATGGAACTATTTTGTCGAGAGTTTGGTTCAATTTGGTGAAAAATTGGATCTAAAATGAGCACCTGAAGCCAAAACACATCAAAATAATGATTTCACGAATTAATAAATAAAAAAAAATTATGTTGCCGACAAGCAACTGGGGGTTTATATAAATAAACAAAAAACCAAAAAAATAAAATAAATGATTCATTTTTTTTCATTTGAACATAACGTTTCATCACTAACCCTTTCTGTCGATTCTTACACTCGCAGAGCTCCTTACATCCAATTTTCGCCTGATTTCTTTTTACAACACTATAGAGCATCGCGAGATGATCAGTTTGAGGTACGTTTTCATGGTGGAAACAAATTATTTGGCTATCAATTCGGTAAATTCTCAATGTCGGGCATTTTCCACAATTCAATTTGAATTCACTTGATTTTTTTATTTATTTCGCGGGGTTTTGATGGAAATTGGTTGGAATTGCTGTTATTTGGTGTATTGTATTTATTTACATCAATTTCGGATAAATTTTACTGATGAGGGTTAGGGTTTTGATGAGATGAGCTCATGCAATTCAATTGATAACTATTTTGGAGATGTTTTAATTGTTGATATTGATTTATATTGGGTTTCTAGATGAATTAATTATTGATTTTGATCCAATGTAACTCCACGGGCTATGGTAATATTTTGGTGTTAGTATCAAGTGGTTTCGTGGCATTTATTGTTGAGTCTTGAGGATTTAATTGTGAAAATATTGATTTGGAGAAGTTTTTTAATTCAAAATAAATAAAGTTTGCCTAATTGACAAGTCATATTGGAAAATTCATTACTTCTTCATCGTTGATCTGATTTAGGTGTTCTTAGAGTCTATGGAAAGAATGATATGAGTACTACAGGTTCCTTTTAGGTCATCATGACAAATATTGAGGTATTCAAGGTTAAAAAGTTACCCCAAGTTGGCTAGTTGAGAGCTACTTGAAACAATTATATTAATTAATACTTTTTGAAAATGTTTTCAAGCGTACTTTGATCGCGGTTTTCATTAAGTTTCATGATATGGTTTCACTTGAAGCTTGACCCATTATAACTGGGTATGCAAGGAAGCTAGTGGAACCATTTTCAAGGTGATCTGACGCTCGGGGACCCCAAAAATTAAGCTCAAAATTGGATGTTTGTAAGGTTAAGTAAATCACATAGTAACCTTTACATTATATGATTATAATTTCGTATAAATTCCATTAATCCTTGATATTGCATTTTTGTTGTACATGCATACACGGGTTTGGATGATAAGGCTATTCGAGTCTCCTTATAGTGTAGACTATACCGTGGTTATAGATCACTATATTATGCTTGAGTGGTTGGAGTCACTGATACTTTGCATCACGTTATTATCATGAGATCACGTTGAACCAGATCATACTCCCATAGTCTAGAGGAACGAGAATCTTTTGATTATTTTCCCTAAGCACGAGTCCCTATTATTGTTTACTTACCACTTTCGGAGGACATCATCTGATTGTGGTCGGATAACATAAACGTGATGGATTCACGATTGTATTTAAATTCTTTGGATTATATTATTCATTTAATTTATTGGATTATTATGCATTTGGTTATTACAGGTGTACTGAATAGTGTAGGATTTATTTATTTGACATTATCAAATATTTATAATTAGGTAATGACAGGTTATAGCGGCAACAAGGGAAAAAGAAAGCTTTTCGACTAGTTGTGATTTGCTCAGTTTCTTTCTCTCTATGTTTTTTAATATAATATATTATATAAATGGGTTTTTAGGTTCCTACGACGTTAGGATCTCTTGTGAAATTGAGGAAATGCTTTTGAGATAGATTGGAATGAAGTGGAGCTAAGGTAATTATGGTTTAAGGATTTTGAAAACCTGAGATATGTTAGAATGAATAAATAATCTTTATTATTGCGATATATATTGTTATGGGGTGTATTGTGAGTCCTTCGACATTTCCACCAAGCTGAGCAGGTTTTGATGAAGAATTTTGAATGCTGAGTTTTCCAGTATAAGGTTAGAAACAGAGGAGGTGTTGTCGAGAATTTTTTACGTAATTTTGAGGATTATTTATCTTATCTAAATGGACTTTTAGGATTAAATAATTAATTTTTACGAAACTTTGTGGTTTAAGACTCAATTTAGAATCTTTTGTGGTTGATAAAGAATTATATTTGATATTTAAGACAATAGATTTTTAATTATTTATTGGTGGTGAGAGTAAGGCTGCTAGATTATCAAGGGATTAAGGTAATCTAGGCCGGTCATATGCCCTAATTAGGTGAGGTCTGACATAAAAAATTAACTAGAATTCAAAAACTTTCTATTTTTATTTCTCGGTGCTGCATGTAAGTGATCGACGCTCCATGTGTAAAGTCACAGAGCTACCGCATAGTCAACTTTGTGTATGTAATTTCTCTACATAGTAGGTTCGGCACCCCCAGTGTACTCGTCTAACATTGTACGTCTTACTCATAGTGCCGCCACTATGTCAAGTGCACTACATCTCTTTTATGGGCTCCACGCCTTTTCCACGCCTTGCCCACGCCTTGTGTTCACTTCCTACGACGTCAAGTGTGTATGGCACGACGTTATGTGTGGTTTTGTGTTTTTCTCCTCGGTTCATCTTAAAATCACTCCTTTGCCCCTTTTATGCCTTGTAAACCTGGAAATACATAAATACAATCAATTAGAGCTAATTATGGGATATTTAGTCGAAATATACAACTAAACTAATCCTATATATGAGTCTAATTAAACACTTAACAATTAGAAAGAATGAGAGGATCAATGTTGGGGAAATTATTTACAAGAATTTGAGGTCTCAATCATGAATGAGAGAGACAATAAGTTGTCTCCAATCCTCATAACCCAAATGTACTTGAAGGCTGGAGTGAGTATTATCTAAAACGAAGAATTCGATATAAAAGACAAAAAGTAGTAGATGATAAGTTTATGTTGACTTTGAAATCCCCCACTGGATACAAGAACTCTAAGGATGAGAGAGATAGCCAAGAGGGATAGACTTGATACCGAGTTGTTAGCCAAGGAAGCCGAGGATCAAGTAGCAACAAAAGCACCGGCATCGGAGTTTGCCCAAGAGATGAGAAATTGAAGGATATGCAGAGAAGGAGGATAACCAGCAAGTATTTGCTGAGGGCTACAAGTTTGTACACCCTTTAATAGGAGAGCAAGACATGGATGGTCTTGAAGTTTTTTCACCACCTCCACCACCACAAGCACCGATACCACCACCTTAGGATTTGACTCCACGACAGTAGAAGCTGTGGATTGCTGTGATGAGGAGGCAGTTTAGAGATGATAGGGCTCAATATCATGAAGCCTTATTGAGATATGAGTAAGACACATAGAGAGTGATTCAAGAAATAATGAATGGACAGAGGAATTTCATGTTATTTTCAGATCATCAGACAAACATAGCTAGATATGAAAGGAGCAGAAGGTTGAGACCTACTGATAGGTCTATCAAATTTCTAGAAGCACCGAACTACATGTTTGATTTAAAAGTGGTGCAGAACGGAAGAGTGGAGCGTCCTTTGAAATCATTTTCTGCTCGAGCTAATGATGATGATGCCGATGATGATGTAAAATCCTAAAGTCTGAGTCTTAGGATTTCTCAATATCTTAGGGAGATGAGTTATACTTAAATACTAGTTGTTTTCAATTTGGGATATTTTGACATTTTAGTCGTTATTTAAGCTTTGTTTTTATGCATTTTTATGTTTAGTATTATGCACTTATCAATATATATTATATATCTTTGTGTGTTTAGTGATTTTATGTGACGACCCTCACCTGAGTGAGGGTCGGATTGCCCAGCCCACACTACTAACCAGACCTAATACTTGAACCGAGCCCAAGCTAATGGTCTGGCATGCCTAAAACAACATACGGAATATAAAACTAGTGGAGATGGATAAATAATTGCAGAATTAAATAAAAAGGAAATCCATATGACGTACTAAGAAACTATCGTTGGGTTTTTAAATCCTTACAATAACTTAATTTATTCAAATACTACCAAATAGTTTAAATTAAAGGAGAATAAGGTTCATTCTACCGAGAAGACCTATTTAAATATAACCCAAGTTCAATAATTTCAAAATCAAATAAATAGATAATATCATTACAAGGCTCACATCAAAAGAGAAGGCTTCAAGCTATCGCCTCTCCCTTGTCTTTATCTAGCCTCGATGTGTATGAACCTAAGATGTAAATGGGGTAAGCTAAAAGGGACAACAGAGCTCAGTAGTGCAGAAAACCCGCTTAACCATTAAATATGCAAGTAATACTTAAAAAGCACGCAAGGCTACCATGAATTTAAATTTAGTAAAGAAGCAAGTAGAACAAGACATCGCATGGATTTATAAAGCATTCATTAATCAAGTCAACAAGATTGATAAAAACATATTCAAGTCAAAACTCATTATCATGCATAAGGTTCACAAAGTGAAATACTTTAGAAAATAGTAATAATATAAAGTCGTGGTCTCATTCAATGCATACTAGTTATTGACAAGAGTCCGCCGACCGATTCTTCTACCCTCAAGGTGATTGTAATCACTAGCTGACACAAAGGCCTTATGTGACTTATCGTTAGTCTCGTCAAACCAATAGTATGTTCGTCCAAAGCCATCACTGATGTGTGCACCAAAATCACTTAAGGTTTCCATGAGAAGTTAGTCATCGCTCATGTCCATAATCATCGACCACAAGGATCTATATAAGAGAGTAATCCCAACTCCTTTCCCAGGAGGGGGTAATCCCAACTCCTTACCCAAGAGAGGGTAATCCCAACTCCTGCAAACTCCTTACCCAGGACTTGGTAATTTCAAGTTTGGTGCAAGACGCATGCATCCCATAGATAAGTATAATCAAGTCATTAACACGATGCAACCCATTTCCTAAGTCTCTAATTAAAACTTATGTCCTTACATAACTAATATCAAGCCATATTTGATAATTGAGCAAGCTCCCCACTTAACTCGACTCGCCACGAATCCTATTCTCAATTTTCGCGCACTTGGGGTCCTATAAAAATCGCCTTGCTAATCTAAACAATTTAAGACACATTCACATCATCGACAAGTCATATATTAATTCTAATTTATTATTACATTTATTTTAAGGTCTGCTAATGTGGGTCCCACGAGTCCCTCGTCGCCCGATGCAAGGGTCGAGAGGTGGGACACGCCCAACTTTTCCCTTGGGGATGCAGTAGAGCACCCTTTTTTCCGATGGAGCCGCGATAACGCCGCCCCCTTTTTGGGGTCAACTTTCACCACCAATTTCTTGTTTCGATTTAACCCATCCAAATCTCACCAAAACATCAAATAACAAGAAATTGAGTAATTAGAGGTGATGAAGATCGAGTTATTACCTATTTTGAAGTATTTCTATAGTTTCGTGCTCTCTTCCACTTTCAATTCACCATCTCTAACTAGTTATTTTCACTTTCCTCATTTGGTTTTTGTTGGAGCAAAGGAGGCGACACACTTATAACTAGTTCATAAAGGTAGGGTTTTGGAGAGTAGGGTTTCCAAGTAATTTCTCTAATTAAAAGAATGCCCCTTAAGGGTGCTTAAATCAATTTAATGTTTTTAATTAAGTTAGTACCCCTAACTTTAGGCTAAATTTTATTAATTTACTTTTTTAGCATATAATACACACATTTACTACCCCAACCACATATAAATTTGTTAAATTACTAAATCAGCCGCTACGCGGATATTTTAAGTTTTCAGGTTGTTACATTTTATGTTTCACATTTAGTTTAAACCTTGAGGACGAGGTTTGGTTTAATTTTGGGGGCTTCAACATTATGAAAAGTGGTAAGAAAGGATGAATAAAGGATAAACACTACTTGTATGATCGTAAAATTTTATTTATGAAGCAATTAAAGAAGAAAAATGATATTGTATTTTATTTCATTTACTTATTATTTAAATGTGTATAAGTAGTGTATATTAGGTTATAATAATAGTAATGTAATAAATGAGTAAAGTAAATCATTTGCAAAGTTCATGCTTTTATTTGAGGATGTGTAAAAATACAAGTATCATTTGATATGAAAATCAAGAGAATGATGTCGCTTTTGAAAAATATAAGAATTATAGCAAACAACGATATAATTTCATGATTAGAAACTTAGAGTTAGGAAAGACCATGAACTTGAAACCAAAGCAAGAAGAATACCAAAACACTTCTTGTGGAAAACGTTAGATCTCTAAAGAATTATATAATAAGTATGAATCTTACTTGACTATAACATAAATAAAGACTTAGTACTAAAAAGGGAAGATATAGGCATGATGTTTAATGAAAAGTTTGAATTTAAACTTTCTTAATAAAAGTGAAAGTGAGATGTGCTAGCAAGAGTTATAAAAAAAATTAGAGAGTCCCACATGTTCAACAAGAAAAGAAGCAGAGAACTTGATGGTTAGAAATAATGAGAAAGATGGACTCCACAGGAGAAGGAGCAGGGACTGTACAACTAAAAAATATAAAGAGAAAAGAAAATAGATATATAGAAAGAAAGAAATGCGGAAGTCATATTAAAACTCTTCAAATGAAAAGATTTAGCTCGAGTAGAAGTAACTTAGTTGAGTTAATTTTTCCTTCTAACTAAATGAAGTCATATGGACTCTTGAAGTATTAAAATCTACAAAAATAGTATGATCTATGCTTAGTTGTGAATTCCTGAGCTTAATGAGAAATCATGATATTGTACACATGCTACTTTAGTGTCAAGGTGAAATAAAATTGTGAGTAGTAATGGTCTTGGTTGTCAACTATTTTTGAGTTTCTAAAATAAATTATGTGTTGTTAAAGCTGCAAGTTTTGAAAGTATTAATTTTAATAAAGAAAAACTTTTGAGTGGATTACTAAGATGAAAGATGTAATGGTGCCATTCAATGAGCATTACATAAATGGTATTTATTGGTTAGAATACTTGAGTAGAAATGGAGACCCATACACCTTCCCAGTTGATTAATATGAGAGACCCTATAACCTATATCCTTTTAGAACCATATAAAGAGCATTAGTTGTCCTAGGACAACAGGGATGGATAAAAATAGTTGACAACCAAGACCATCACTTAAGAGTTTTAAATAAACAAAGGTGATCACTTTGTGTATTAATGATATGGGAGACTTACGTTATTAAGGAGTTATGGATAGTAAACTTAAGTGTTTATGAGTATATAGATTTGGTACTTATGCTATGTGAGACTTACGTTGTTCACATCGATATGTGGAGTTCTAGTTTGCACATTAGGATATTTTTCACCACGATAGTAGGTCGAAGTGAATATTAAGGAAATTGGTATATTCTAATTATGCATTGCATACACAGAAGAAGGATGAAGGAAGTGTAATATGGGAAACATAGTAATTCATTACCTAGGTGAAGTTATGAACTAAGAGTTTTCTGAATATAAGAATACAAGTTAATTTACATGGTTTTTATAGAATAGAGTAGTTTAGTTTTAATCAAAACAAAAGAGATCTTCTAAACAATATAGTGAACTTAATTAAGTGATTGTGTCCATATAAACCCGTGACAACCCTTCCCTAATCTAGGGCATCACCCGGTCTAATCCTGTCATTAAGCCCTAATCTCAGCCACATAGAACTTAACGACATATTAGTCAGCCTTTTTGTTCTATTCTCCTTATTATTTGTGTTTAGAACAAGCATTACACAATTCACATTATTATTATTATTTCAGGGTTAATTAAAACCTTTTATCATTTTAATGTTATCAGCAAAAGACTTAATAAAATCGACATAACCATTAAAAAAACACCTACCGTTGAAACCAGGTAAATAAACGATCACATGAACTCAAATAAAGAAATTCATACATCCGTTAGAAATCTAACCTCTCAACCCATTATACAACCCAAAAACCATTCAGAGAGACTTAACTAATAAATACAAAAAGTGATCACCTACTCTTGTTTAGGACTCAGTGGTAGTCGCCGATCTTCACATTTCTCGGCCTGCTACGAAATAGATTTGCACCCACCGTAGTAAAAAGGACATTGAGTACAATAATATAGAAAGTAACACTGAGAGAAATTTATCCATATTCTCAACCAATATATAAATATATCTAAAAGCATATGAAACGCAAAGAAATGTTGAAATAAAAAAAATGCTTAAAACACCACAGCTTAACGAAGTGAGATCAACACAACCGTTACAAATGAACTAAGTTCAGTCAATTGTGTGTCCAACATATTGGACTAGATATTACCTTTTTATCAAATAAATATCAGGTAATAGCTTATTTAGCAGTGCACATAGGTCCTATCCTTATTGGTTACGAAACACGGCATATCGGCCTCATGTAATAGGTCAGCACACATAGAACTTCAGTATTACCCTAATTGGGCCACGTTTGTTCATTTCCTCAACCTCTTATAGTAGGTCTGTTTTACTAAATAGTTGAATGATTGACATCCCAGCCCCATATCCCGTGTGTCGCGTACACCCCAAATCAAATTAAGAAACCTAACATATTTTCCTATATGACAACAATCAAGGTTTAATATAAACATAGAATTCAAGATATGGTATATTGAATAAAAACAGACAACTAGAAATGAAATGAAATGGAGAGAAATATCTCAATCATTTTACTTACATTTCAAGCAAAGTTCCTTGGCCAATCCGAGATCTTGATACTCTAAAACGCGTATCCGAACTCTCAAAACTCTCCTTTAGTTTTCTAAAGTTAATTAGGGTGCTTTAGGACTTGTACAAGCTATTAAAGTTGGTTTAAGTGGTTGTGAATTCCAATTTTTAAAATAAGCCTCATTAATGATTAGTTTATGTCCAAATCTATTTTCTTAAAATAGAGACAATTTTGGTACAACTATTTGTGAGTTTTCAATTACCAAAATGTTAGAATTTTGTATTGTAACCCAAAGAGAAGTTTTTTAGAGCTATGTCTTATATTTTCAGAACTATAAGGTTTGTGCGATATTGATAAGAATAAAAAATGAATAAAAATTTTTCCACAATGGCTCAAAATAGTTTTAGATTTCGACTAGCAACTTTTAAAAATTTATTTCTCCAAAACCATAGCTTCAAAACTCATGAACTTTTTACAAAAGCCTACAAAAATATCATAGAATATCAAACTAAAAGATGAGCTCAATCCAATAAAAAATGAAGGGGTTATGCTGACAATAACAAGACATTCAAAAAACCTGTGAACCCATAAGTTTTTGATTCATTATCAAAGTTGCAGAGGATTTTAGCCATGAAAATATTCGAATTTTAAAATATTTCAGTAAGCAAAAGTTGTTCCCCTTTGAGTAAGATTCCAAATGCCACCAAAATGGGTCCATTTCGATTCAAAATAAGGATGTTATGACCAAAATTACATAGGATGGTTCATAATAACAACATGCAGAATTTACAATTTTATTTTACAACCTAGTGAATTTAAAAAACTCATAATTAATGAAAACAAATCCAAATCCAAAACTTCTTTATAGTAGAATTAATGTAATTTTACAAGGAATACAAATGTGGAATTAAATTTTTAATAAAAGTTATTTACCCAATGAAAGTGCTGAAAAACTAGAATTGAACAAAAACTTTATAATTTTAATGAATTACACTAAAATAGAGATGAAAGTTGGATTACCTATTTTTTGAATTCTTTCAACTTAATCAAACACCTTCCTAATTCAGTAAATTTTTGACAACAAGTTGTTAGATTTTTTCTTCAGATCTCTTTCTTTTTTTCTTGAAATGAAATGAAATAACTTGCATGCAAATCCCATTAAATTTTTTTATACATAGTGGTGAGACAAATTTATGGCCTTTTATCTTGGGTAACCAAGCATTCCTAAGACAATCTAATAGTTGACAACTTGGTCCTACACTCCACTAAAACATTCATGCTAATGCACTTTATTAAGTAAAAGTTACATAGAAATGATGATAGTACACATCCCGAGGCATTTCTATGGATGTTGTTTTATTTTTGTAACTTAGGTAACATTCATGTAAATTCAACTTATCATTTCAATGTTATCAGCGAAAGACTTAATAAAATCTGTGGAACCATTATTAAAACACCTAGTTTGAACACTAGGTAAATAAATGATCACCTTATCTCAAACAAAGAAACTCATGCATCAGTCAAGAATCTAATCTCTCAACCCATTATACAACCCAAAACTATTCAAAGAGACTTAAATAAGAAAACAATAAGTAATCACTTACTCTTGTCAAGGGGCTCAAAGGTAGTCGCCAATCTTCACCTTACCCAACCTGCTACTCAATAGATCTGCACCTACCGTCATAAAAAGGACATTGAGTACAATAATTTAGAAAGTAACACTGAGACATTTATCCACATTTCTAAACAAATATAGAAAGATATCTAACAGCATGTGAAACACAAAGAAATGTTGAAATAAAAAAATGCCAAAAACATCACAGCTAAATGAAGTGAGATCAACACAAACGTTACAAATGAACTAAGCCCAGTCAGCCATGTGTCCAACACATTGGCATAGATATTACCTTTTTATCATATAGATATCAAGTAATAACTTATTTAGCAGTGCACGTAGGTACTATCCTTAATTGTTATGAAATACAACATAACGCCCTCCTATAATAAGTCAGCACACATAGCACTTCGATATTACCCTAATTGATCATTTTTTGTTCATTTCATCAATCTCGTATAGTAGGTCTGTACTAACTAGTCGGAATAGTAACATCCCAGGGTCTCATTCCCTGTGTGTCGCGTATGCCCCAAATTAAATCAAGAAACCTAACACATGTTCTAATTTGACAACAATCAAGGTTTAACATAAACATTGAATTTAAGATATGGAATATTGAATATAAATAGTAAATTAGACATAAAATGAAATGGACAAAAATATCTAAATCATTTTACTTACAATTTACGCAAAGTTCCAGGGCTAATCCGGTCTCCCGATACTCTAAAACGCGTATCCAAACTCTCGAAACTCTCCTCTAAGTTCCTGAAGTTAATTAGAGTGATTTAGGACTTGTAGAAACTATTAGATTTGGTTTAACTGGTTTCGAATTCCGATTTTTAAAATCAGCCCCATTAATAATTTATTTATGTCCAGATCTACTTTATTAAAATAGAGACAGTTTTGGTATAACAACTTGTGAGTTGATTTCAATTATCGAAATGTTAAAATTATGTATTGTCACCCAAATAGAAGCTTTTAGAGCTACGTCTTATCTAATAGTCCACAACTTGGTCCTACATTCCATTAAGCCATCCATACTAATGCACTTTATTAAGTACAAGTTACATAGATATGGTGATAGTACATATCTCAAGGCATAACTATAGATGTTTTATTTTTGTAACTTAGGTCACATTCATGTAAATTCAACTTATCATTTTAATGTTATCAGTGGAAGCCTTAATAAACTCTATGGAACCATTATCAAAACACCTACTTTGGACACCAGGTAAATAAACGATCACATTATCTCAAACAAAAAATTCATTCATTAGTTAGGAATATAATCACTTAACCCATTATAAAACCCAAAACCATTGAACGAGACTTAAATAAAAAAACACTAAGTGATCACCTACTCTTGTCGAGGGCCTAGAGGTAGTGGCCAATCTTCTCCTTACTTGACCTGCTACTCAATAGATCTACACCTACCATTATAAAAAACAGCGAGTACAGTAATGTAGAAAGTAAAACAGAGATATTTGTCCACATTTCCAAAAAATATAGAAAGAGATGTAAAATCATGTGAAACACAAAGAAATGCTAAAATTAAAAAAATGCTAGAAACATCACAGCTAAACGAAGTGAGATCAACACAACCGTTACAAATGAACTAAGTCCAGTCAACCGTGTTTCCAACACATTGGCCTAGATATTACCTTTTTATCGTATAGGTATCAGGTAATAGCTTATTTAGCATTACACGTAGGTATTATCCTTATTGGTTATGAAACACAGCATATGGACCTCATGTAATAGGTCAGAACACACAGCACTTCTGTATTACCCGAATTAGTCACCATTTGTTTATTTCATCAACCTCATATAGTAGGTTTTTATCACTAAATAGTCGTAATATCAACATCCCAGAGTCTCATACCCCGTGTGCTGAGAACACCCTAAATCAAATCAAGAATCCTAACACATGTTCTAACTTGACAACAATCAAGATATAACATAAAAATATAATTGATGATATGGGTTACTGAATACAAATGGAAAATTGGAAATGAAATAAAATGGAGAGAAATATTTCTATCAGTTTACTTAAAATTCATGCACAATTCCTATGCTAATCTAGCCTCCTGATACTCTAAAATGCGCATCCGAACTTTTAAAACTCTCAACTAAGTTTCTAAATTTAATTAGGGTGCTTTAGAACTTGTACAAACTATTAGAGTTGGTTTAAGTGGTTATGAATTCTGATTTTTAAAATGAGCCCCATTAATAATTTGTTTGTCCAAATCTATTTTATTGAAATAGAGGTAGTTTTAGTACAACTACTTGAGAGTTTTCAATTACCAAAATGTTAGAATTATGTATTGTAACCCAAAAAGAAGTTTTTAGAGCTACGTCTTATCTTTTCAGAACTATAAGCTTTATGCAATTTTGATAAGAATAAAAAAAGATTAAAAATTTTACCACAATGGCTCAAAACAGTTGTAGACTTTGACCAGCAACTTTGAAAAATTTATTTCTCCCAAACCATAGCTTTAAAACTCATATTTTTTACTAAACCCTACAAAATATCCTAGAATATCATACTAAAAGATGAGCTTAATCAAATTAAAAATGAAGGGGTTATTCTCAAAAGAACAAGACATTAGCTATACTGTTAACCCGTGAATTTCGGATTCATTATCAAAGTTGAAGAGGACTTTCAGACATAAAAATATTCGAATCCCAAAATATTTCAGTGAGCAAAAGTTGTTCGAATTTGAGTTCGATCTCAAATGCCACCAAAATGGGTCCATTTCGATTTAAAATGAGGTTGTTATGACCAAAATTACAGAGCATGGTTTAGAATAACAACATGCAAAAATATTTCAGTTTTGTTTTACAACCTCTTGAACTTCAAAAACACAAAACTAAATGAAAACAAATCCAAATCCATAACTTCTTTACAGCAGAATTAGTGTAATTTCACAAGGAATCCAAATATGAAATTAAATTTTTTAAAAAAAGTTATTTGTCCATTGAAAGTGCTTAAAATCCAGAACTAAACAAAAACCTTACAAATTTAATGAATTACACAAAAATGGAGATGAAGGTCGAATTACCTACTTTAGGAATTCCTTCGACTAGATCAAACACCTTCCGAATTCAGTAAATTTTTACCAGCAAGTTGTTAGATTCTCTCCTTAGATCTCTTTCTCTATTTTTTGAAATGAAATAAAGTGATTTGCATGCAAATCCTACTAATTTTTTATATATATAATGGTAAGACTAATTTATGGCCTTTGATCTTGGGTAAACAAGCATCCCAAGGCATATATATGGTTGTTGTTTTATTTTTGTAACATAGGTTACATTCATGTAAATTAAACTTATCATTTTAATGTTATCAGTGGAAGACTTAATAAAATCCGCGGAACCATTATAAAAACTCCTACTTTGGACACTAGGTTAATAAATTAAACGATCACCTTATCTCAAACAAAGAAACTCATACATCGGTAAGAAATCTAATCTCTCAACCCATTATACAATCCAAAACCATTCAAAGAGACTTCAATAAAAAAACACTAAGTGATCACCTACTCTTGTCAAGGGCTCAGAGGTAGTGGCTAATCTTCTCCTTACCTGACCTGCCACTCAATAGATCTGCACATATCGTCATAAAAAAAACAGTGAGTATAGTAATGTAGATCGTGACACTGAGACACTTATCCACATTTTCAAAAAATATAGAAAGATATCTAAAAGCATGTGAAACTCAAAGAAATGCTGAAATAAAAAATGCTAAGAACATCACAGCTAAACAAAGTGAGATCAACAAAACAATTACAAATAAACTAAGTCCAGTCAGCCGTGTGTCCAACACATTGACATAGATATTACCCTTTTATCATATAGATATCAGTTAATAGGTTATTTAGCAGTGCACGTAGATACTATCCTTATTGGTTACGAAACATGGCATATCATCCTCATGTAATAGGTCAGCACACATAGCATTACGGTATTACCCTAATTGGTCATTGTTTGTTCATTTCGTCAATCTCATATAGTAGGTCCATTTCACTAACTAGTCAGAATAGCGACATCCCTAGGTCCCATACACCGTGTGTCGCGTACAACCCAAATCAAATCAAGAAGCCTAACACATGTTCTAATTTGATAACAATCAAGGTTTTACTTAAACATTGAATTCAAGATATGGCATTCTGAATACAAAAAGACATTTGAAATGAAATGTCATGGACAGAAATATCTCAATCATTTTACTTATAATTCACGCAATGTTCTTAGGCTAATCCGACCTTTTGATACTCCAAAACGAGTATCCGAACTCTCGAAACTCTCATCTAAGTTTTTGAAGTGAATTAGGGTGCTTTGGGACTTGGACAAGCTATTAGAGTTGGTTTAAGTGGTTGTGAATTTGAATTTTTAAAATCAGCCCCATTAATACTTTGTTGATATCCAAATCTAATTTATTAAAATAAAGATAGTTTTGCTATAACAACTTGTGAGTTAATTTAAATTACCAAAATTTTAAAATTTTGTATTGTAGCCCAAAGAAAAAATTTTAGAACTACTTCTTATCTTTCTAGAACTATAAGGTTTGTGCAATTTCAATAAGAATCAAAGAAGATATAAAAATTTTACCACAACGGCTCAAAACAGTTTTAGATTCCGACCAATAACTTTGAAAAATTTATTTCTCCTAAACTATAGCTTCAAAACTCATTTTTTTTACTAAACCTACAAAAATATCTTAAAATATCATATTAAAAGATGAGCTCAATCTAATAAAAAATGAGGGGATTATGCTCACAACAATAAGACATTAACAAAACTATGAACCCGTAAATTTTTGATTCATTATCAAAGTTGCAGAGGATTTTAGACATTAAAATATTATAATTTTAAATATTTCATTCAGCAAAAGTTGTTTCCTATTGAGTTGGATTTCAAATGCCACCAAAATGGGTCCATTTCGATTTAAAATGTGGATGCTATGACCAAAATTACATAGGATGGTTCATAATAATAACATGCGTAATTCTCAATTTTGTTTTACAACCTCCTGAATTTCAAAAACTTATAACTAAATGAAAACAAATCCAAATCTAAAACTACTTTATAGTATAATTAGTGTAATTTCACAAGGAATCCAAATATGGAATAAAAGTTTTAATAAAAGTCATTTACCCACTGAAAGTGCTGAAAATCTAGAACTGAACAAAAACTTTATAATGTTAATGAATTACACAAAAATGGAGATGAAGGTTGGATTACCTAGTTTTGGAATTCTTTCTACTTGATCAAACACTTTCCCAATTTGGTAAATTTTCGACAACAAGTTGTTAGATTTTTTCTTTATATTTTTTTCTCTCTTTCTTGAAATAAAATGGAGTGTTTTGCATGCAAATTGCATTAAATATTATTATATATAGTGGCAAGAAAAATTTATGGCCTTTGATCTTGGGTAAACAAGCTTCCCTAAGACAATCTAATAGTCTACAACTTGGTCTTACACTCCACTAAAACATTCATGCTAATGCACTTTATTAAGTGCAAGTTACATAGAAATGGTGATAGTACACATCCCGAGGCATATCTATGGATGTTGTTCTATTTTTGTAACTTAGGTCACATTCATGTAAATTCAACTTATTATTTTAATGTTACCAGTGAAAGGCTTAATAAAATCTTCGGAACCATTATAAAAATACCTACTTTGGACACTAAGTGATCACCTACTCTTGTCTAGGGCTCAGAGGTGGTCGTCAATCTTCTCCTTACCCGACCTGTTACTCAAAAGATCTGCACCCACTGTCATAAAAAGGTTTGGGAGTACAGTAATATTGAAAGTAACACTAAGACATTTATCCACATTTCCAAAAAATATAGAAAGATATTTAAAAGCATGTAAAACACAAAGAAATGCTGAAATAAAAAAAAAACGCTAGAAACATCACATTTAAACGAAGTGAGATCAACACAACCGTTACAAATGAACTAAGTCTAGTCAGCCATGTGTCCAATACATTGGCTTAAATGTTACCTTTTTATCATAGAGATATCAAGTAATAGCTTATTTAGCAATGAAAGTAGATATTATCCTTAATTGTTATGAAACACGGCATAACGGCCACATGTAATAAGTCAACACACATAGCACTTCGGTATGACCCTAATTGGTCACCGTTTGTTCATTTCATCAATATCATATAGTAGGTCTCTTTCACTAACTAGTCAAAATAGCAACATCCCTGGGTCCCATACCCTGTGTGTCGCGTACACCCCAAATCAAATCAAGAACCTAACACATGTTCTAATTTGACAACAATCAAGGTTTAACATAAACATTGAATTTAAGATATTGTGTATTGAATACAAACAATAAATTAAAAATGAAATGAAATGGAGAAAAATATCTAAATCATTTTACTTGCAATTCACGCTAAGTTCCTTGGCTAATCCAGACTCCTGATACTCCAAAACACGTATCCGAACTCTCAAAACTCTTCTCCAAGTTCTTGAAGTTAATTAAAGTGATTTAGGACTTGTAGAAGCTATTAGAATTGGTTTAAGTGGTTGTGAGTTCCAATTTTTATAATTAGCCCCATTAATAATTTGTTTATGTCCAAATCTACTTTATTAAAATAGAGACAGTTTGGTACAACAACTTGTGAGATGATTTCAATTACCAAAATGTTATAATTATGTATTGTCGCCCAAAGAAAACTTTTTAGAGCTAAGTCTTATCTTTCCTAAACTATTACGTTTGTGCAATTTTGATAAGATTCAAAGAAGATATAAAAAAATTTACCACAATGGCTCAAAACAGTTTTAGACTTTGACCAACAACTTTGAAAAATTTATTTCTCCCAAACCATAGCTTTAAAACTCATGATTTTTTACTAAACCCTACAAAATATCCTAGAATATCATACTAAAAGTTGAGCTTAATCTAATAAAAAATGAAGGGGTTATTCTCAAAAGAACAAGACATTAACTAAACTGTTAACCCGTAAATTTTGGATTCATAATCAAGTTGCTGAGGATTATTAGACATAAAATATTCAAATTTAAAAATATTTCAGTGAGCAAAAGTTATTCCTCTTTGAGTTAGATTTCAAATGCCATCAAAATGGGTCCATTTCGATTTAAAATGAGAATGTTGTGACCAAAATTACAGAGGATGGTTCATAATAACAACATGCAAAATTTTCAGTTTTGTTTTACAACCTCATGAACTTCAAAAACTCATAACTAAATGAAAACAAATCCAAATCTAGAACTTCTTAGCAGTAGAATTAGTGTAATTTCACAAGGAATCTAAATATGGAATTAAATTTTTTTTTAAAGTTATTTGCCCACTAAAAGTGCTGAAAATCTTGAACAGAACAAAAACTTTATAATTTTAACTAATTACACAAAAATGGAGATGAAGGTACGATTACCTAGTTTTGGAATTCCTTCAACTTGATCAAACACTTTCCCAATTCAGTAATGTCTCAATAGAAAGTTGTTAGATTCTATCGTAAGATCTCTTTCTCACTTTCTTGAAATGAAATGAAGTGATTTGCATGCAAATCCCACTAAATTTTTGTATGTATAGTGGTGAGACTGATTTATGGCCCTTAATCTTGGGTAAATAAGCATCCCTAAGACAATCTAATAGTCCACAACTTAGCCCTACACTTCACTAAAACATCCATGCTAATGCACTTTATTAAGTACAAGTTTCATAGATATGGTGATAGTACACATCCCGAGGCATATCTATACATGTTTTTTTATTTTTGTAACTTAGGTCACATTCATGTATATTCAACTTATCATTTTAATGTTATCAGCGGAAGCCTTAATAAAATCTACGAAACCATTATAAAAACACCTACTTTGGACACCAGGTAAATAAACGATCACGTTATCTCGAACAAAGAAATTCATGCATCAGTCCGGAATCTAATCACTCAACCCATTATACATCCCAAAACCATTCAACGAAAAATAAATAAAAAAATACTGAGTGATCACCTACTCTTGTCTAAGGCATAGAGGTAGTCACCAATCTTTTCCTTATCCGACATGCTACTCAATAGATCTACACCCACCATCATAAAAAGAACCATGAGTACAATAATGTAGAAAGTAATACTGAGACATTTATCCATATTTCCAAACAATATAGAAAGATATCTAAAAGCATGTGAAACACAAAGAAATGTTGAAATAAAAAATGCTAGAAACATCACATTTAAACGAAGTGAGATCAACACAACCGTTACAAATGAACTAAGTCTAGTCGGCCATGTGTCCAATACATTGACATTGGCATAAATATTACATTTTTACCATATAGATATCAGGTAATAGCTTATTTAGCAGTGTACGTAGGTATTATCCTTATTGGTTATGAAACACGGCATATCGACCTCATGTAATAGGTCAGAACACATAGCACTTTGGTATTACCCTAATTGGTCACCATTTGTTCATTTCATCAACCTTATATAGTAGGTCCATGTCACTAACTAGTCAAAATATCGACATCACCAAGTCTTATAACCCGTGTGCTGCGAACACCTTAAATCAAATCAAGAATCCTAACACATGTTCTAACTATACAACAATCAAGGTTTAACATAAAAACTGAATTGAATATATGGCTTACTGAATACAAATGGAAAATTGGAAATGAAATAAAATGGAGGGAAATATTTCTATCAGTTTGCTTATAATTCATGCAAAGTTCCCATGCTAATCCAGCCACTCGACGCTCTAAAACGCGTACCCAAACTCCCGAAACTCTCCTCCAAGTTCTTGAAGTTAATTTAGGTGCTTTGGGACTTGTACAAGCTATTAAAGTTGGCTTAAGTGGTTGTAAATTACAATTTTTAAAATCAGCCCCATTAATAATTTGTCTATGCCTAAATCTAATTTATTAAAATAGAGACGGTTTTGGTGCAACAACTTGTGAGTTGATTTCAATTAACAAAATGTTCAAATTATGTGATGTAGCCCGAAGATAAGTTTTTAGAGCTATGTCTTAGCTTTCCAGAACTATAAGGTTTGCGCAATTTCGATAATAATCGAAGTAGATATGACAATTTTACCATAATTGCTTAAAACAGTTTTAGATTTTGACCAACAATTTTGAAAAATTCATTCCTCTTAAATCATAGCTTCAAAACTCATGTTTTTTTAATTGAAGCTTGCAAAACATATCCTAGAACATAATACTAAAAGTTGAGCTCAATTTAATAAGAAATGAGGGAATTATGTTCAAAACAACACGACATTAACAAAACTGTGAACCTAGAAATTTCATATCATTATCAAAGTTGCAAAGGAGTTTTAGACATTAAAAAAATTAAATTTCAAAATATTTTAGTAGGCAAAAATCGTTCCCATTTGAATTAGCTTTCAAATTCCACTAGATGGTGGAGTTTTAGACATAAATTATGACCAAATTAAAGAGGTTGGTTCATAATATAGCATGTAGAATTTCAAGTTATGTTTTACGACCTCGTAAAATTCAAAAATTCATAACTTAATAAAAACGTATGCAAATCCATAACTTCTTTATACTAGAATTAGTTGAATTTCACAAGAAACCCAAATAGGGAATTAAATTTTAAAAACAAAGTCATTTGCCTACTCAAATTACTGAAAAACTAGAACTGAACCAAAACTTTATAATTTTGATGATTTACACAAAAATGGAGATGAAGATTGAAGATTAGATTACATAGTTGTGGAATTCCTTCAAATTGATCAAACACCTTCCCAATTCACTAAATTTTCCTTAGCAAGTTATTAAATGCTTTCCTCATATCTTTTCTCTCTTTCTTGAAATGAAATGAAGTGATTTGCATGCAAATCCCACTGACTTTAATATATATAGTGGTGAGGCTAATTTATGCCCCTTAATCTTGTGTAAACATGCATTCCTAGGACAATCTAAGAGTCCACAACTTTGTCCTACATTTCACTAAGACATCCATGCTATCACACTTTATTAACTCCGAGTTACATAGAGATGGTGATTGTACACATCCTGAGGCATATCTATGGATGTTGTTTTATTTTTCTAACTTAGGTCACATTCATGTAAATTCAACATACATACATTTAAATTAACTATTTTAACCACAATTAGCTAAATTAGGACTTAAAACATCACTCTCTACCTTGGTCCCATGCTAGCACACATCTCGAGGTGCATTTTCACTTATGTCTCCCCTTCTATATACAAGTAGAAGTGAATAAGTATTTACATATACAATGCACTAAGCATCCATCATACCTAAAATAATACATTACTCGTTATTCGTGTTGAGTGTTGGGACTGTGTACCGCTGTCAGGCCATGTCACGGGTCAGTTACCCTTAATTAAGGACTAATCTCTTTTTAGAATTTTGGTTCATTACAATCTTTCCAACTAATAAAACTTTTGTCCTCGAAATTTACTTTATCCTTATTCTCATATTTAATTATCTTTTCATTCTCATTGTATTTACCTTAACCAAAATCTCAAATGATACTAGCCATAAAGCCTGCCTTTCTCAATTACCACATATGGATCCACTGACTACTTCAACCTGGGTTCACATATCTCGAAAGTAAATTCTAGAGTTAGCAAACTCCTACATATCATCATTATATACATTTCTTTGTTCATAATACTTAAAAAGCAAATTCTGCTAAGCATAACTTTCTAAGGAGTTTTTTAGGTGCTTCTAATTCAGATATCACTTCTCCTATTTATCATATTCTCAACTTGTAAATTACGGACTAAGTCAGATAACCCTCGACTATCCAAACATCAACTCTCCCACAGGTCAACAATCTTAATTCATGTATCACGAACTAAGTCTTCTCAACCTTGACAATATCTTCAACAAACTATCGTAATTATCCATTGCAATCTCAGTAACCCATCATCGTTTCTCTCTCAGCTTGTCACAAGTTCATAATTCTTCTTCATCCTATTATTTTATGTTAGAGCTGGTGTAGTCAAATGTGTTTGTACCATAATAAAGAGCTCACTCAATAGCTAACCCTCAGCAATGGCTATGTCTATCTCTCATCGTATGTATCTACAATAACAAAATGTGGACTACTGCTAGTGCAACCATCTCCGCCCCCTGGCTAATCTATCATCGTACTCCACAAGTCGATCGCCATCGAAAATCAACTTCTATGTGTATATCCTATATAGAAATATAAAACATGACATGTATATATACAGTCCCAACTCACTATCGTTCACTTCCTAACTATTAGTTTCTAAGCAAATATCATCTGGTTTCCATATCTATGGTTTAACTTTTCTTCAAATTTATGTGTTGCTTATTAAGAACATTGGCTCTAATACCAACTGTGATGGCCCCGTTCTTAATCTAAGGCACCGCCTGGCCTAATCCTATCATTAAGCCCTAATCTCAGCCACGTAGAACTCAACAACGTATTAGTCAGCCTTTTGTCCTATTTTTCTTCTTGTTTGTACTTATAATAAACATTACACAATTCACATTACTATTATTATTATTATTATTATTATTTCAGGGTTAATTAAAACCTTTTATCATTTAAAAGTTATCAGCATAAGACTTAATAAAATTTGCAAAACCATTATAAAAACATCTACTGTGGAAATCAGGTAAATAAACGATCACATGAACTCAAATAAAGAAATTCTTGCATCAGTCAGGAATCTAATCTCTTAAACCATTATACAACTTAAAACCATTCAAGGAGACTTAAATAATAAATACATAAAGTGATCACTAACTCTTGTCTAGGGCTCAAAGGTAGTCGTCGATCTTCTCATTGATCGGCCTACTACTCAATAGTTTTGCACCCACCATCATAAGAAAGAAGGTGAGTACAGTAGTGTAGAAAGTAACACTAAGAGACATTTATCTACATTTCCAAACAATATAGAAGATATCTAAAAGCATATGAAACACGAAGAAATGCTAAAATAAAAAACATGCTAGAAGCATCACAGCTAAACAGAGTGAGATCAACATAATCGTTACAAATTAGCTAAGTCTTGTCAATCGTGTTTCCAACAAATTGGTCTAGATATTATGCTTTTATCACATAGATATAAGGTAATAGCTTATTTACCAATGCACGTAGGTACTATCCTTATTTGTTATGAAACATGACATATCGACCTCATGTAATAGCTTTGCAAACATAGTACTTCAGTATTACCCTAATTGTTCACCGTTAGTTCATTTCATCAAACTCATATAAAAGGTTCATGTCACTAACTAGTCAGAATACCGACATCCCCGGGTCACATACCCTATGTGTTGCGTAAAACCAAAATCAAATCAAAAAGCCTAACACATGTTCTAGTTAGACTACAATCAAGGTTAAACGTAAAAACTGAATTCAAATTATCGTATATTTAATACAAACAGACAATTGGAAATGAATTGAAATGGAGAGAAATATCTCAATAAGTTTACTTATAATTCACGAAAAGTTCCTAGGGTAATCCGGCCTCACAACACCCAAAAATGCATACCTGAACTTCCAAAACTCTCCTTTAAGTTCCTGAAGTAAATTAGGGTGCTTTAGAACTCGTACGACCTATTAGAGTTAGTTTAAGTGGCTGTAAATTCCAATTTTTAAAATCAGCCTTATTAATAATTCATTTGTGTGCAAATCTATTTTATTGAAATAGAGACAATTTTGGTGCAACAACTTGTGGTGGATTTCAATTACCAAAACGTTAAAATTATGTATTATAGGCCAAAGAGAAGTTTTTAGAGCTATGTCTTAGATTTTTGGAACTATAAGGTTTGCGAAATTTCAATAAGAATTGAAAGAGATATGAAAATTTTATTAAAATTGCTCAAAATAGTCATAGATTTCAACCTGCAACTTTGAAAAATTCATTTCTCCTAAACCATAGCTTGAAAACTCATGATTCATTTTTACTAAAGCCTACAAACATATCCTAAAACATCATACTAAAATATGAGCTCAATTGAATAAGTAATGAGGGAGTTATGCTCAAAATAACATGACATTAACAAAATTGTGAACCAAGAAATTTCAGATTCATTACCAAAGTTGCAAAGAATTTTTAGACATGAAAACATTCGAATTTCAAAATATTTCAGTAGCCAGAAGTTGTCCCTTTTTGAATTATCTTTCAAATGCCACTTGAATTTGTCCGTTTTGATTTAAAATGAGGAAGTTATGACCACATTATAGAGGCTGGTTCATAATAACAACATACAAAATTTGCAGTTTTGTTTTACAACCTCATGAATTTCAAAAATTTATAACCTAATGAAAACAAATCCAAATCCATAACTTCTTTATAGTAGAATTAGTAGAATTTCACAAAGAATCAAAATATAGAATTAGATTTAAAAATAATACATTTTTGCCCACTAAAATTGCTAAAAAACAAAAAATGAACCAAAACTTTATAATTTTGGTGAATTACATAAAAATGTAAATGAAGGTTGGATTACCTAGTCGTGGAATTCCTTCAATTTCATCAAACACCTTCCTAATTCACTGAATCTTCCATAGCAAATTGTTAGATCCTCTTCTTAGATCTCTTTCCCTCTTTCTTGAAATGAAATGAAGTTATTTGCCTGCAAATCCCACTAACTTTTGTATATATAGTGGCGCGACTAATTTATGGCCCTTGATCTTCTATAAACAAACATCCCAAGGAACATCTAAGAGTCCACAACTTGGTCCTACACTCCACTAAAACATCCATTCTTACACGCTTTATTAACTTCAAGTTACATAGAGATGCTGATAATACACATCCCGAGGTGCATATCTATGGATGTTGTTTTATTTTTCTAACTTAGGTCACATTCATGTAAGTTCAGCTATTAGACACATTTTTATTAGCTATTTTAATCACTAGGACTTGCCACATCACTCTCTACCCTGATCCTACATCGGCACGCATCTCGAGGTGTTTCTTTGATCATGTATCCACATCTATATACAACTAGAAGTGACTTAATAAGTCCACATATGCAATGTACTAAGCATCCATCATACCAAAAATAATACATTACTCAGTCTTCATGCTGAGTGTTGAGACTATGTACCCACTTTCGAGCAACGTCACGGGTCGGCTACCCTTAATTATGGACTAATCCCTTATTAAAAATTCGAGTCATTACAAAACCTTTCCCAGAGGAACACTACTCATAATCAACCTTCTTTATCACATTATTACTACAATTGAACCGTTATACTTGTTTTTACGATCATGTTTTTGGAGCTGTTGCCTAGGATAGGTAGCCACACTTAGTTTACTTTAGTTTAAAGAATTGTTAAGAATTTCATTTATAGCAATTTACTTTAGTATATAAAAATAATAATAATAAGAGTTTTAATTTCTAATTTAACAATCTACACTTGATCTTTTTGTATTTTTTTCTCAAGGAACAGGAAATGCATGCTTAGTCAAGGTGATAAGGACTTAGTGCCTTACGATCCATAAACCAAAAAAATAAATAAAGGAAAGAAACTAAGATGGTGGATGATCAAGCGGGAACCCGGAACCAAAATTAGGGTCGAAAGAACAATCAACTCGAAGCTGATCTAGTAGTGCAAAACAAAGAACGAGGACAAAGATGTCTTCAAGATTACTTCAAACTGGAAGTGCAAGAGACATACAATTAAGTGATGAGGCTTCTAGCCTACACTACTAAATTTGAATTGAGACCGTCTCTCATCAAGATGGTGCATATTAGCCTATTTAATGGGTTAGCAAGCGAGGACCCAATTGCATATGTTGAGATATTTCGGTAGAAATGTGACACTGGTCATATTACTGGAGTTACGGAAGAAGCAATTAGGATAAGACTTTTCCCATTCTCAAAGGGTGGAAAAAAAAAATCTTGGTATCAAGGACTAAATCCAAGAAGCATGACTTCATAGGCGGGATATTAATGAGATATTTTTAGACAAATTCTTTCCTCCAATGAAAGTTAGTTAAAAGAAATTGAAGATCGATCAGTTCAAGCAAGTTGATATCGAGTCTCTTGGTTAGGCTTGGAAGAGATTTACATAAATTATATTCGACTATGGAATGAATCATAAGACAAGAACATTGGTGGATGCCAAAGCAGGTGGTTATCTACTAACCAAGAATGAAGATGGAGCATTAGGTCATTTAGATCTTATGTCGTAGAATCTTACAGTAAGAACTCATTCCACAGTGAGAAAGGCAGCAGGAGTTTTTGAGATTGATTAACAAGTAGCGATCATAGCATAATTATCTAACATGAGTAGTCAGATGGTGAAGCTATAAATGGGACCATCAAGTCAACAAGTGCAAGCAATTTATCTATCTATTAATCACCTACCAATGGTGGTTAATCAATTGGAGATGCAACAAGAGATGGAGTTTGAAGATGTCAACTTCATGAATAAATATAACCAAGGAAACAACTTCAGGCCGAAAGGAATGGCTCCTTAAAGATATTATCAAGGATACAACAACCCCAACTTTTCTTATGAAAATCTTGATAATGCATTGACGTGATCAAGAAGTTCAAGAAGGAAAGCTAGGCCAAAGTGAAGAAATGACTTCATTAAAGACAATTAAGAGATTCTTACAAGCCATTGACATCAAAAATAGAGAACATCATGAAAGGAATGAGAAAGATATGGAGAATGTACTCTTAAATGAATGGATGATGAAAGATCCCAGTCCATTAAGAATTTGGAGAGACAAATCGGTCAGCTAGCAATTGCATTGAATTCGAGGATGAAAGGGCAATTTTTAAGTAACATAATCACAAATCCTAAAGAGAATGTTAATGTTATTCACATGATGAGCACTACGACATATAATGAGCCAAAGCAAGAACAAGCGATGTATAAGCTAGAAAAAGTCAATACATTATCTATGAGAAAGTTGAGAAAATTTGAAGTTATGCATGAAAATAAGACATAAGTGAGACAAGATGAGCTTGAAGGGTTCAAGCAACCAAAGATAAATGCCTTGAAGAATAAAAGGAAGGGAAGATACAATGGAGAGTTAAGCAACAAGATCAAAGACCTTTTGAAAAAGCACCTAAAGGAAATAGCATCAAGGTTGTTCGAAAGAAGCCGAAACTAAAAGTCAAGTTCACATCGAGATTTTAACCAATCAAGAAGAGAGATCCTATAGATATATGCCTACCATTAAGCATTGATGGGCACCAATTTAGTAACATCTTGTGTGATACAGAAGCTTTAGTCAATGTAATGCCTATAAAAAACATGTTACTAGTAGATTTAAAGATCAATTGTTTCGATAAACATATTTGAAAATGGTTGATGGTAATTTTGTACTAACAATAAGGTGAGTCTTGAATGTTCATGTGAAAGCTAGTTCATTCACGTTTATCACTGATTTTGAGATTATGGATCACGATATAGATGATGATGTGTCCATGACATTTGGGTGGCCATTCTTCAACATTGCCAATGCAATTTTACACGCAAGGAAGAAAATGATCACAATGAGTATCGAGGAGGATGAAGATAGCAAGAAGATTGTCCTTGTTGAAGGGCAGGACGTACATCTAAACGAGAGAGATATCATTATCTTCAATCTAGAATTGGAGAATCTCGATTTAGACTCAAACTTAAACAAACGAAAAGGTGCCGGGCTAAGAAAGTTAAACGAAGCGTTACTGAGAGGCAACCCAAGTGTTTTAAATTTTAGTTTTTTATTTTTTTAGTAGATAGAACAATCCAAATATTTTAGTAAGTGTTTTTTTAATTTAAAAAATATTGTGTTTGATGTGTAGAAAAAGACCATTTGCTGGGTGAATGTTCATCAAAATAGAGGAATCTCGACATACTCACCTTAGAGCGTAAACGAGCTAATGAGTTAGCGTGGTAAGGGTTATGTATATTGACAAATCATGGGTAAGTTTCTATGAAATTTCTATATATACAGGTTAGCGTGGAAATTTCTATAGATACATAGAGCCGAGAGAGTGCCAATAGGGAGTTAAATGAGAATTTTAAAAATTATGCAGAAAGACTAGTTGATGCGGTGTGTACAAACACACGTCGTGAGCAAATACAAGCAGCGTTGGGGCAGCACCGACCTGAGAGCATTTTATGCTCACAGTGGACTTGACGTCATGCCCACGCTATGGTGGCGTCGTGCCTTATAATGGATGGCGTCGACGTCGATGAGGGGTTTTTAAAACCCTTCCAAACCAAAACTTACACACTTACAACCTAGTCCAAACACCACCACCAAGCATCCATCCCTCTAGAACCCTAGTTTGAGCAATTTTAAGTGAGCATAGAGTGTTCCTAGTAATCAAGAGTGAAAAGATAAGCCACATTGTTGATTTGCACAAAAGAAGAGAGTAAGGGCATCTATTTTGAGAAGTGAATCAAAAGAGCAATAGGATAGGAATTTGTGAGCAAAGTGAAAGGGCTTTAATTGATAGAGGCTTAAAGAAGTAATCTTAAGCAAAAAATAGTCAAGCATTAAGGTAAACTTTCAATTTCATTGGTTATACTTTGAATTTTGATATTATAGATTAAATTGATTGAATTGTGGAAATTAGGCTTTTGGATAGGAATTTGAAGTTAAGTGGATTTAGAGCGTCAATATAGCTTATTATGGATTAGTGTATGTCCTTTTGAAGTAATTGTCATGTGAATGGCCCTTGTGAATGAAAATTTTGATTATAGGTGATTTGAAGACCCATTTTTGATTTGTTGTGGTTGTTCTGAGTTTTTGAGATAATGGCAAGAATAAGGAGGCAATAGTGAAGTTAAGGCTAATGGCAATGAGGCATCAACCTCGGGATCTCAAAATGAGGATGCCTCGAGACCATTCAAATTAAAGTTCTATATTAGTAAGGAGGTGCTTAGTAGTCAAGTATAATGAGGTAATCATAAAATGTTTCCACATTCTATACACTGTTCGAGAAATTATTTATATGAATTTGAGAGAATGAATTATGACTAAGAAAGACAACAAGTTGTTGTTTCCAATCATCATAACCTAGATGTCCTTGAAGGCTAAAGTGAGACTTATCCAAGATGAAGAATTTGATATAGAAGCCCAAACAATAATAGATGAGGAGTTTATGTTAACTTTAAAATAACCCGCTGGATACAAGGACTTTAAAGATGAGAGAGATAGCCGAGAGGGATACACTTGATATTGAGTTGTTAGCTAAAGAAGTCAAGGACAAAGCAATAACAGAAGAAGCAACAACAGAGCTTACCTAAGAGATGAGGAATAAAGGATATGGAGAGGAGGAGGATAACCTGCAAGGATTTACTGAGACTTACGAGTTTGTAGACCCTTTGATAGGAGAGTAGGATTTTGATGGTCCTAAAATCTCTCCACCATCACAAGCTCCAATACCACCACCTAAGGATTTAACTCCATGACAGTAGAGGTTATGGATTGTTGAGATGAGGAGGAAGTGTATAGAGGATATGGCTTAATATCATGAAGCCTTATTTAAATATAAGCAAGACACATAGAGAAGGATTCATGATAGACTGAATGGACATAGGAATTTAATGTTATTTGCAAATCATCGGAGGGACATAGCTAGATATGAGAGGAGCAGAAGGCTGAGACCTACTGGTAGGTCTTTCATATTTTCAGAAGCACCAAACTACATGTTTGATCCTGAAGTAGTGCAGAAAATAAAAGTGGAGCATTTTTTTACACCATTTTATGTTGGAGCTGATAAAGATGATGTTGATGATGATGCACAATCCTATAGTCTGAGTCTTAAGATTTCTCTAGTTCTTGGGGAGATGAGTGATACTTAAATACTAATTGTTTTTAATTTGGGATATTTTGACATTTTGGTAGTTATTTAAGCATTATTTTATGCATTTGTATGTTTAGTATTATGCAATTATTAAATCATATTATATATGTTTGTGCGCTTAATGTTTTTTATATTTCAGGCTTATTTTTAAACCTTAAGGACAAGGTTTGATTTAAGTTTGAGGGCATCAACATTATGGAAAGTGGTAAGAAAGGATTAAGGATAAACACAGCAGGAATGACCGTTTAATTTTATATTTGAAGCAGTTAAAGTGGAAGAATAGTAGTGTATTTTATTTCATTTACATATTATTTAAATGTGTATAAGTAATATAGATTAGGTTATATATAGTAGTATAGTAATAAATGAATAAAGTAAATCATTTGCAAAATTAATGCCTTTAATTGAGGGTAAGTAAGAATACAAGTATTAATTGATATGAAACTCAAGAGGATGTTGTCATTTTTTAAGAAAATAATAATTGTAGCAAACAACTATATAATTTCATGATTAGAAGCTTAAAGTCACAGAACACTATGAACTTGAAACCAAAGCAAGAAAAATACTAGAACATTTCTTGTGGAAAAAGCTAGATCTGTAAAGAATTCTATAATAAGTATGAATCTTACTTGAGTATAACATAAATAAAGACTTAGTACTAAAATGAAAAGAGATAGGCATGGTGTTCAATTAAAAGTTGGAATTGAAACTTGCTAAATAAAAATGAAGCGAGAAGTGCTAACAAGAGTCATAAATTAAAAATTTAGAGAGCCTCACAAGTTCTATAGGAAAATGAGTAGAGAACTTGGTTGGAAAAAGTGAAAAAGATGAAATCCACAGGAAAAGGAGCAGGGACCGTACATCTAAAAAATATAAGAAGAAAAGAAAAGATATATATAGAAAGAAAGAAAGGCGAAAGTCAAATAAAAACTCTTCAAATTAAAAGATTTAGCTCGAGTACAAGTAACTTAGTTGAGTTAAGTTTTTCTTCCAACTAAATGAAGTCCTATTGACTCTTGTAGTATTAAAGTCTATAAAAATAGTATGATCTATGCTTATTTGTGAGATCTTTAGCTTAATGAGAAATCATGAGATTATACACTCGCTACTTGAGTGTTGAGGTGAAACAAACTTGTGAGTAGAAATGGTCATGGTTGTGAACTAATTTTGAGTTTTGAAAGTGAAATATTTATGTTGTTAAAGCTACGTGTTTTGAAAGTATTAGTTTGTATAAAGAAAAACTCTTTTGGGATTATTAATTTGATACTTATTGGAATTAAAGGATACTCTTTGAACTATGTAAAATGAGTAAGGACTATGAGTATTATTAGTATTCATACTTAGTAGAATACACTTTTGCTCAGGATGTGCAAAATCTAAGTTTGGGGGTATTTGATAACTGCTTAATTAGACTTATATATAGGGTTAGTTTAGTTGTATAATATGTATAAATAACCTTAAATGAGCTCTAATTGATAGTATTTATGTGTTTTCATGTCTACAAGGCATTAAAGAGACAAAGGAAAGATTTTATGATGAAATGAGGGAAAAAAAGCACAAAAATAAATGTGACGTTGTGGGGGACACAACTGATGCCGTGGAGAATGAGCACAAGGCGTGGAGAAGGCATGGAGATTGAAGGAAGAGATGCAGGAGAGTTGACACAGTGCATGCAAAGTTGATGTTGTAGGGTTTACACACACGATGTTGGTCAGTTATATAGGGAAAAGATACAAATGAAAGGTTTACACTAAGGCAGCATTGTCACTTTACATAGAGAGTGTGGATCACTTACAAAGAGCGTTAAGACATAAAAATAAAAAAATTTGGAATTATGGTTCATTTGGAATTGTTAATTAGGGTTTCTAATTGTATTTTTAGGAGTTTTAGAATTATAATTAAATAGGTATTAGAACGTAATAAACTCACTAAGGAGCATAAAGTAGTACTCACCATCATAGATTATCTAACATAAGAACATAAAGTAGTTTACATTACATTTGAGAATTGAGAAGAGTTTTGAAATAGATACATTGAAAACTCCAATTGTGGTGATTCGATATTGTTCTTTGATTTAATTAAAGTTATTTGATTTAATTTTTTATTGCAATGAATACCATGATTTGTGCTTTTTCAATGATAATGAGCGATTAGTCTATTTATCTTAGGGATCAATGGATCATATGGTACGAATGTTATGCAAATAAGTATGAATTGATTCTAATGTTTAAAAGTGAAATGGTTAGAATTTGTGTTTGATTCTATGTATAATGCTATGAACATCTTGATCATATGTTTGTTGATTAGGAGGTTTATGAGTTACCATGGCCATTTGAGCTTTCAAGCCATATATGAATAACACAATCATAAAATATATAACATCGATAGAAAGTTGTTGATTAGGGAGTCATGGATATTAAACTTTAGTGTTTATGAGTCTAAAAATTTGGTACTTTATGCTATGTGAGAATTATGTTATTCACACCGATAGGTGGAGCTTTTAATTTGCACATTAGGATATTTTTCACCATGACAGTGGGTTGAAGTGAATATTATAGAAATCCGTCTATTCTAATTATGCATTGCACACCCAAAAGAAAGATGAAAGAAGTGTTATATGGGAAGCATAGTAATTCATTACCTTGGTGAATTTGTGAACTAAGAGTTTTCTCAATATAAGAATACAAGTTAATTTAAATTGTTTTTATATAATAAAGTAGTTTTGTTTAAATCAAAACAAACTAGATCTTCTGTCACGGCCCAAATTTCTGATCCTAATTATTTACCTAATTTAGACCATTGACCTGTAATGTAGGACCCATATCGAGATATGTGCACTAACCGAGACATGTGGCAGAGGAATATTTTAGTTTTTTTGTGTATTCTTAGTGTAATATATTTGTGTAGACTTATTAAGTTATTTCTACTTGGATAAAGATGTCAAGACGTGAGCGGGGATGCACCTCAAGTACGTGCCGGAGTGGAACTGGGGTAGAAAGTGATATGGTAAGTCCTAATTTAAGTTAATGTGATTTAAAATAGCAAATATTATGTATCTAGAGTTCAATTTACATAAATGTGGCCTAAAAAATTCATGACTTAATGAAAGCAAATCCAAATCCATAACTTCTTTATAGTAAAATTAGTGGAATTTCAGCAAAAATCTAAATATGGAATTAGAATTTGAAAACAAAATCATTTGACCACTAAGATTGCTGAAAAACTATAATTGAGCCCAAACTTACAATTCTTTGTGGAATTTAACAAAGTGGTAATGAAGATTAGCTTACCTAGTTGTAAAGCTTTTTTAATTTGGTAAACTTTTACTTCAGATCTCTCTCTTCTCTCGTCTTGCATAAAATGCAAATGGATTTTGCATGAAATCCCACTTACTTGTTTATATAGTGGTGTGATTAAGTTTTGACCCTTGATTTAGTGTAAGCACCCATCATTAGAACAATCTAATGACTCATACTTTGTCCTACAATCAACTAACTTAGTCATGCTAACACCCATTCTTACAGCAGGTAACATATTGATGTTGACAACATGCATCTCGAGGCATATCAATGCTTAGTGTTATATTTGCTAAACTTAGCCCTCATTTACATAAATTCATCTATAGGCACATTATATTAGTTATATTAATAAAATTAAACTAAATTAGGACTTATCACATAACTCTCTACCACAATCCCATGCCGACACGCATCTCGAACCGTGTCTCCACTCGTGTATCAAACTTACAAAATACAACACTAAATAAATATTCTAGGGTATAGTGTACACACATACATCACACTAGACATACATCATTAAAATATAATATATATTACTCGGTCATAGTGTACAACACTAGACATACAACACTAAATAATATATACAACACTAAATAAATATTTTAGGGTATAGTGTACACACATATTCTAGAGTATTGAGATCGTTTACCCGCTCTCGTGCCACGTCATGGGTCGATAACCCTGATTATGGACTAATTTACTATTAGTAAATTTTCGACCGTTACAATCTTCCCAACTAATAGAAATTTTGTCCTCGAAATCTAAACTTGACTAAATCATATCTTTAATCTCATGATTCTTTCCTATCCCTAAAAGTGGATTCATTCACTAGTCGACTATTAGTTCTTTATCATTTAAAGATTAATGGGATAATTTATTTCAATTTCATTCTCATTATAATTACACTAGACACAGTTTCAAGTGATACTAGCCCTGAAGCCCATATTTCTCAACTACCGCAGGTGGATCCACTGACTATTTAACTTGGGTTCAAGTTTTACAGTGGGCGAGTTTGTGCTCTGCTACCACCTACACATTATCACAATATACGACATTCTGGTTATAGTACTCAAGAGAAATATTACTAGGCATGCTTATCAGGCAACATTACTTTCATTATCCCAATAATCCAACTCATGAAATATGGATTATGTTAGGTCGTTATCAACCTGTCACGGCTAAATTTCTTAATCCTAGTTTAATTTCTAATCAAGATCATTAACTCGTATTGTGGGACCTGCATCGAGATACGTGCACTGATCGAGGTGATGTAGCCGAGGTATATGTTAGAATTTTTGTGATGTATGCCTAGTGTATTGTATATGTGTAGACTACTAAATCACTCCTACTTGTGTTCAGATGTCGAGACGTGAGTAGGGACATGCCTCGATATGTGTGCCGACATGGAACCAAGGTAGAGAGTGATGTGGTAAGTTTAATTTAAGATTATTGTGGCTTAAATAGTTAAGTTACATGTGGCTATAGATTTATTTGCATTAATGAAACCTAAGTTAGTAAAATAAAACATTAGTCAAAGATGTTCCTCGAGATACATGTGAACACATCACAAGACCTATTGTGTTACATTATGTGTTATCAAAGAATAGTTAGTGGATAGTTAATGGATTGTGGGGTCACAACTAAGGACATTAGATTGATCTAGAGATAGGTGATATACATAAGATCAAGGGCTAGAAATCTAACTTAACTTAATATATATAAGATTAAATGGGATTAACAAGCGAACATTTCATTTATTTTAAAGGGGGGAGAAAAAGATCTGGAGAAGGAAACGAAAGATTGTGATGAGATTTTGGTGAATTTGAGAGGGATTGATCAAGTTGGTTATGTTATACGACTACGTAAGTTAGTGTAAACTATCATTTTGTAAAAGCTTTTTAAGAAAATTAGAGTTCTATTTCAGTTCTGATTTTTGTATGATTTCAAAGGTTAAATGAAATTATTTTCAAAATTAATCTATAGATTTGGATTCTTCGCTAAAAACCAATAAATTTGCTATTAAGTAAATTCGAGTTTTGATTTGAATTGACAAAGTTATGGCATTATGAAGTTGTAGGTGTTCTTAGTGGATTTGTTTAGCAAAAGCTATAAGTTTGGGGTTTTCTAATTGATTTAATCGAACTTTGATAGTTTGTAACCTCAGGAATCTAAGGAAGAGTCTTGAGAGGTTGTTAGCAATATACGGGGCGTCAGGAGGCCGGATTAGCCTAGGAACTTTTCATGCATTGTAAGTAAACTAATTGAGATATTTATTTACATTTTATTTCTATTATACTATTCATTAACAATCATTTGGACTGATTTATCTACTGTACTCTAGATGCCATAACTTGTTGTTCCATCTCATTTCATGAGTTTGCTATAATGGCATTATTTGTTGATTAAGTGGTTTCATTGATTCCAAATCATGTCCTATGTCATTCTTGATTGTTGAGGAATTTAGTCAATTGAGATATCATACTATTAGGTAGGTGATTTTTGGTATAGTAAATATATTTTCCTTTGTTCATTAGTTACACATCACATTGCTGGATTCCTAAACTTTTGTCATTCCTTCAATTATGAAAGTATTTCTTGTATCTAGAACCATGATATGATATAGATGAGCTCAGCATACGAGGTCACTATTCTTTTGGGGTTGTCGAGATCTTACCACTAGCTTATGCAACACATGGGGTATGGGACCCTGGGTTGTTGACAAGTATACATCACATGTGAGGGGCACTTGTGAGTATTTATTTACGTGATGGGAATTTAAGAAGATAAGAAGTCACTCATGAGATTATTTATGCCCTAAATAGTGGAAATAGGCAGATGTGATGTAACTCATGGCTGACCAGCCCTAGTTCATTCCTACTTAGTCGAGTGTCAGTATCATATTGTTTAGTTGAAGTATCTTTTAACATGATTCTTTTTCACCAAAGTTGCTATTGTTATGCTTTCAGATACTTGTGGTACATTTGAAAATGTGGATAAATGTCTCTCAGTGTTACTTTCTACTTTCCTATACTCATCGTCCTTTTTATAAAGGTGGGTACGGATCTATGGAGTAGCAGACCGAGCAAGGAAAAGATCGGCAACTACCTCTGAGCTCTGGGAGTGTTGTTACCTCTAATATTGTAGGTTTTTGGTTTTGTTGTATGACTTATATATGTCTTTTATATAATTTTGGGGTTATATATATGGATAAGAGAGTTATCCTGACCAGACACATGTTGATATATTATTATCACCATTTTGTTATATATATGCATGTGATCTTCGTTTCCTGGTTTTCCATATATTTAGGATTTTTATTAATGGCTTCTGTTAATTTGTTAAAACTTCCACTGAATTAGGTTATGTTATAAAAATTTTAAATTACTCTAAAAAATTGATTGACAAGCTAATGATAGGTTGATTATTTCACAGTTAGCTAGTTTGAAGAAAAAAGTTTGGAAAGACTGACTAATATGTTGTTAAGTTTTATGTAGCTGACGTTAAGGGTTAGTTACAAGATTAGGCCGGGTCGTACCTTAATTTGAGAAAGGGTCATCACATTTGGTATTAGAGTCAACTTTAAAAATAATCAACCTATGATTTTCCATAAAATGCAAATTTGATAGTTTGTAAACCAGAAGATCCTTGCCTAGAAACAATTAGTTAGGAAGCGAGTGAAAGTGATATGAGGATTTCTTATAAGTACATGTTAGTTTCTATATGTATATATATGCAAAGTAGCTTATTCGTATTTGTTATCAACTTGCAAACATTGCTGGCTGACTCACGTGACAACGATGATTCTGGTGCTAGTGGCAATCAGCCTTACACATTTATGGATGATTTACGAAGGCGATTTGTTTGGGTACCAACTCAAAGATAGCAGTTAGCTGACTTGATCGATATGATGACAGCGTGTTTTGCTCCATAAGCACAGACATCGGCCCCCACTTCAACTACTACTTCCACATTACTGGCACCAGAGCTTCCTACTGCGACACCAATAGCTCCGATGGTACAGACTATTCTAGTTGTGATAGTACCAGTAGCATAGATAGTTAATACACCGTCTCCTGCTCTTACATCTAACTGTACATCAGCAGAGGTTCAGTTGGTGAAGGATTTCATTAGACTAAAACTAGTTTACTTTGATGGACAAAGAGACTTTGGGAATATTACGAAGTAGATATTGTCTCAGGAGAAGATTCATAGGGTTTTAAGGATTGATGATAGACTACAGGCTGAGATTTCATCGTATTCACTACATAAATATGCCAATGTTTGGTGAAGTGCAACGATAGCTTCTGATGGAGATTTTAAGTCATACTATGAATTCAAAAAGAAGTTTTATTAGCAATGCTTCCCACCTGCGGGTATGAAGAGGTTGAGAAACGAATTCATGAATCCGAGACAGGGAGTTGATGAGTCCGTGTGAGCTACAGAGATAAATATGGCTATTTGATGTTGTTTGCTGGAGATCTAGTAAGAGATAACTTTCAGGATGTGTATCATTTCAGAGTTGGACTAAGGCTAGATATAGGATTTTATGTGATTAGTTCGGAGTGCTAGGAATTTGGGTAAGATATATGAGCTTGCAATTTCTCATAAGACTTATTATTTGAGCAAATTGGTAGATGGGACACCGTTGGGACCAGCGTTAATATCTGATCAGGTCATGAAGTTAGAGTGAAATAGAAAAAGGGGCAAGAGACAGAGGAGATGGGAGAGAGGTTCTCAGGGATTGGGGGCAACTACCTCGTATGTACCCTACACATCATATCCTACACCACTATAGGGTATAGTTTTAAATCCCCTTGCCACCTTTAGTCAGACCTACGTTACCAACTCCTATTTTATCGGCACATCCAACACCACTAGTGCCATGTCAACAGCAGCAAGGTGGTAGAGGATAAGGTCAAGGTAGAGGTAGAGACCGAGAAGTTTCCCGATAGGAGCAGAGATAGGCACAAACCCATGATCAAAAACTAGATTAGCGTAGGCCAATTATTTACTATAGATGTGGTCAAAATGGGCAATTGTTGAGAGATTATCCACAACCGACAACAATATTTTCACAGCAGAGTCGAGAAGGGCACACATGGTAGCACAGTCAGATGTCACTGCCACACGAGGTCTTATTAAAGGTACGATTTCTATTTGTAGTAGAGATTTACATGTCTTATTTGATTCGGGATCTATAATATCTTTCATTTTTTGTTGCATGATAGGCATCTAAAGGTCGACACCTGTTAGAGTTAGTGTACATTTGATTTTAAGTACCACAGTCTGGAATAGGGTTTTCCCTAATTTTCTTATTGAAGGATGACTAGTAGAGATAGGCGGGGTAAAGTAACCTACAAACTTTAGAGTGCTCAAGTTTTTAGATTTCGATGCATTGTTAGGGATAGATTGGTTAGTAGTGTATCACGCTCATATCGACTGTTTCACCAAGAGAGTGGTATTTGAGATCCCAAGGCATCCGATGTTCATATATAGTGGTAGTATACTGAGAGCTGAGGGCACAAGAGGTCGATTTGCGACTATTGGAGAGATAGAGACTTTGGTATCATTATATATAGTAGTAGAAAGTCAAGGACCCAGACTTGATGAAATTTCAATTGTGTACGAGTTTCTAAACGTGTTTGCAGAGGATTTGCATGGTTTACCATCACCGAGAGAGATAGAATTCATTATTGAGTTAGTACCAGGCACGAGGCTTATTTATATATCGTCGTCCTGCATGGCTCCAAAAGAGTTGGAGGAGTTGAGGAATCAGCTCTAGGATTTGGGACATAAGGGTCTATGTTAGCATGGGGAGCACATGTCATGTTTGTGAAGAAGAAGTATGGTACTTTGAGAGTATAGATCGATTACAAATAATTGAACAAGGTCACAATCAGGAAAAAATGTATACTACCACGGATTGATGATTTATTTGATCGGCTGAGAGGAGCACGGTTTTTCTCCAAGATAGACTTGCGATCAAGGTATCATCAGGTTAGGGTCAGGGATGAGGATAGTTCCAAGATAGATTTTAGTACGAGATATGGACATTATTAATTCACGGTCATGTCGTTCAAATTGACCAATGTTCGCACCATGTTCATGAATTTAATGCATCGAGTGATGAAAATGTTTCTTCACTACTTCATGATAATTTTCATCGATGATATATTGATATACTTAATGACTCGAAAGGATTACGAGCAACACTTTGGGGAGACGTTGCAGACTCTGAGGGAGTATAGACTTTATGTCAAGCTTAGCAAATGTGAATTTTGGCTATCAGAGGTCAAGTTTTTGGGGCATGTTGTTGGAGTAGCAGATATTGCAGTAGATCCGGCCAAGATTCAGGCTATCATGGATTCGTAGGCATTAATGTCAGTTACTGAGATAAGGAGTTTTCTAGGGTTAGCAAGGTACTATCGCATATTCGTGAAGGATTTCTCAAAGATCGCTTCATCGATTTCCAGATTGACTTAGAAGGACGTTGTGTTTGATTGGTTTGAGGAATGCGAGCAAGCATTTTCTTTGCTAAAGAGGTTTTTGACCACCACACCAGTATTAGTATTGCTAGAGGCTGAACGTGAGTTCTTAGTGTATACAAATGCTTCTTAGACGGGATTAGGCTATATATTGATACTGGATAGAGGCACATTGGCTTACGCATCAAGACAGCTGAATATACATGAGAAGAACTATCCCGCTCATGATTTAGAGTTGGCAATGGTGGTGTTTGCTCTGAAGATATGGAGACATCATCTGTATGGAGATAGATGCATACTCTACATAGATTATAAGAGTCTGAAGTATCTTTTCCTCCAGAAAGAGCTGAACATGAGATAGCGCAGATGGTTGGAGTTTCTGAAGGACTGCAACTTTTCTCTAGAGTATCACCTAGGAAAAGCTAACGTATTTGCAAATGAGATAAGTAAGATACTGACTAGAGATGCAGAGGTTATTATAGGTCATATGACGCATGAGTATGGATTACTCGAGGCAACGACGATGATGAGACAATCGGGTGTTCCTATAGACACTCGGGTGATGATATGCGCATAGATGAGGCTATAGACAATATCTACACAGAGTGTTAAAGGGTCAGTGAGCCAAAATTCTATACCTGAGGTTCAATGACTTAGCTCAAAGTGATAATTGTACTGATTGCATAGAGAAGGTGGATCAGTGTTTGAGATTCAGAGGCAGATTCTAGATACCATCAGTCGTAGAGCTAGGAGATGAGATTTTTTAGGATTTACACCATTCCTTGTTCACTCTTCATCTAGGTAAGACAGAGATGTGCCATGACATGAGGAGAAATTTTTGGTGGCCTGGGATGAAAGTGGACGTATCGGAGTTCATCATGAACTGTGGGATTTGCTAATAGGTGAAGGCTGAGCATCGTAGACCTCAGAGGTTGTTACATCTGCTTACCATTCCTCGATGGAAGTGTGAAGAAAAGCTATGGATTTTATCAGATGACTGCCAAGGACTGCCAGACGACATGGTTCTATCTGGGTAGTTAAGGAGAGACTGACAAAATCTACCTATTTCTTACTAGTTGCAGCTCATTACACATTAGACCAGTTGAGTATATTGTTCGAGGGAGAGGTTATTAGGCTGCATAGAGTACCTTTGACTATCATTTCAGACATAAATGCAATGTATACGTCCATGATGTGGAGGAGTATGCAGGAATAATATGGTACGCGCCTATAGTTTCGAATAACTTTTCACCCTCAGACTGATGGGCATACTAAAAGGTTGTTTCAGGTTCTTGAGGATATGCTTCAGGCTTGTGTATTGGAGTTCAACAGATCTTGGGAGGAGTACCTACCATTGTGTGAGTTTGCATACAATAACAGTTATCAGGCTAGCATTGAAATGGCGCCATTTGAGGCTTTTTATGGCAGATCGTGTCATTGATCATCATGTTAGGCTGAGCCAAAGGACCAGGAGTTAGTGGAGCTTTAGATTGTCATTGATTAAAAGGAGAAGGTGAGACAAATTCGTCGAGGGCTTAAAGGGGCCCAAGAGAGGCAAAAAAAGTATGTAGACATGTATCGTAGCGACTCACGTATACTGAAGGAGTCTTTGTGTTTTTAAAATTTTCTCATTCGAAGGGTCTTCACAGATTTGGTTTGAAAGACAAGTTAACACAAAGATTCATCGGGCCTTCAAGATCAAGAAACGGGTCGGGAAGGTTTCTTATGAGCTTGAGTTACCTCCATAGATGTTATGGATTCATCTAGTCTTCTATATTTCTATGCTTCGATTGGCTAAATCGAAGGCAAGCTTACAATCGACGGTTGACTTGAGCCAGATTGACCTGAGCAAATATGTAGCTTATGAGGAGCAGCCAGTACAAATCTAAGACAAATAGGTACAACAGTTGAGAAGCAAGTCTATAGTTTTAGTCAAGTGGTCGTTCCATGGTTACTCGAAACTCACTTGAGAGCGAGAAGACTACATGTGACGTAGGTTTCCGTACCTTTTCGAGTCATATATTATTTTAACTTAAATTATAATTTTGAGGAAGAAATCTCTATTAGTTGGGAAGATTTTTCACTACTGAAATTCTTAATCCTAGTTTAATTTCTAATCATGATCACTGACCCGTGTCGTGGGACCTATATTGAGATACGTGCATTGACCGAAGCGATGTGGCCGAGGTATATGTTAGATTTGTTGTGATGTATGCTAAGTGTATTGCATATGTATAGACTACAAAGTCACTCCTACATGTGTTTATATGTCGAGACATAAACAAGGTAGCGCCTCGAGATGCGTACCGAAATGGGACCAGGGTAGAGAGTGATGTGGTATGTTTAATTTAAGATTAGTGTGGCTTAAATAGTTAAGTTAGATGTGGTTATAGATTAATTTGTATTAATGAAACCAAATTTAGTAAAATAAAACATTTGTCATATATGCTCCTCGAGATACGTGTGAACACATCGCTAGACAAATTGTGTTACATTATGTGTTATCAAGAAATAGTTAGTGGAGAGTTAATGAATTGTAGGGTCACGATTAAGGCGATTAAATTGATCTAATGATAGGTGATGCACATAAGATCAAGGGCTAAAAATCTAACTTAACTTAATATATATAAGATTGAATGGGATAAACATGCGAGCATTTTATTTGATCTAAAGGGAAGAGAAGAACATCTAGAGAAGGAAACCAATTGTGAAGAGATTTTGGTGAATTTGAGAGGGATTGATCAAGTTTGTGATGTTCTACAACTAGGTAAGCTAGTGTACACTATCATTTTGTAAAAGTTTGTTAAAAAATATTAGTTTTATTCCAGTTTTGGTTTTTGCATAACTTCCGAGGTTAAATGAAATCATTTTAAAAATTGGTTTATAGATCTCAATTCCTAGGGAAAACCAATAAATTTGCTATTAAGAAAATCCAGATTTCGATTTGAATTGACAAAGTTATGGCATTTTGAAGTTGTAGGTGTTCTTGGTGGATTTTTTTAGCAAAAGCTATGAGTTTGGGGTTTTTCTAATTGATTTAATCAAACTTTGATAGTTCGTATAACTCCTAAAACACCCTAGTTAACCATAATAATCTAGGGAAGAGTCTTGAGATGTAGTTAGTGAGATACAGGGTGTCGGAAGGCCAGATTAGCCTAAGAACTTTGAGTGGATTTTAAGTAAATTGATTGAGATATTTATTTACATTACATGCCAATTATGCTATTCATTTACATTCATTTGGACTTATTTATTTGTTGTACTCAAGATGTCATGACTTGTTGCTCGATCTCATTTCATGAATTTGCTATCATGACATTGTTCGTTGATTAAGTGGTTTCATTGATTCAAAATCATTTGCTATGTCATTTGTTATTATTGAGGAATTTAATCAATTGAAATTGCATGCTATTAGGTACTTGATTTATGGTATTGTAAATCTATTTTCCTTTGTTCATTAGTCACACAATCACATTGTTGGATTCCTAAACTTGTCCCTAGGACCATGATATGATGAAGATTAGCGCAGCACATGGAGTCACTAGACTTACGAGGTTGTCGGGATCTCACCACTAGCTTGTGTAGCATACGGGGTATGGGACCCGAGGTTATTGAAAAGTATACATCACATGTGAGGGCACTTGTGAGTATTTTTTATGTGATGTGCATTTAGGAGGATGTGAAGGCAATCATGAGATTGTTTACGCCCTAAATAGTTGAAATAAGCTGACGTGATGTAACTCACAGTTTATCGGCCCTAGATCATTACTACTTAGCCGAGTGTCAGTATCATATTTTTTAACTAAAGTATCTTTTAGCATGATTCTTTTTTGGCATAGTTGTTATTGTTATGCTTTAAGATACTTGTTGTACATTTGGAAATGTGGATAAATGTCTCTCATTATTAATTTCTACTTTCCATACTTACCGTCCTTTTTATGATGGTGGGTGCAGATCCACCGAGTAGCAGACCAGGCAAGGAAAATATCGACGACTACCTCTGCGCCATTATAGTGTTGCTACCTCTTATATTATAGGTTTTTGGTTTTGTTTTATGAATTATATGTGTCTTTTATATACTTTTGGGGTTGTATATATTGGTTAAGAGATATTTTCTCGACCAGACATATGTTGATATATTATTATCGCCATTTTTTATATATATGAATATGATCTTTGTTTCATGGTTTTCCACATATTTAGGATTTTAATAATGGCTTCCGCTAATTTGTTGACACTCCTGCTAAATTTGGTTAAGTTATAAAAATTTATATTAAATATGAAAAACTTGCGGATAAGATAAGGATAGGTTGCTTATTTTAAAGTTAGCTAGTTTGAAGCTAAAGTTTGAAAAGGCTGACTAATACGTTGTTAAGTCTTATGTGGCTGAAGGCTAAGTGACAGGATTAGGCTGGTGGTGCCCTAATTTGAGAAGGGGTCGTCACATTACTATTTAATCATCAACTCTCCTGTTAATCATCTTATGCAAGCTACTGTTATTGACAGGCATGACAATACGTACGTAATGCCGAAATAGAAAGAAGCTTACACTTGATATGGTCGCGTGCGCCTCTAAGTCTTGCTCTACCACTACGTGGGCTCTCTCTTTAGACTGTGGTTGTATTGTAGGCTATTCCAAGCTTAAGAGTTGTGGACATTTCTGACCTTATTTCCAGTCTTTCCACACTTGTAACAAGCCGGTGGTCTATTTAGTGCTGTCCAGATCAACAGAATGTGCATCAACCTCTATCTTTATGGTGACATGTATGGTTTTCTGCTTTCTCCCCGTCCTTGTAGACTTATGTTCCTACCTCTAGCTCTGCTTTCAGTCCCTAGCTGAAAGTAATTCGCGTATTGTGCGCACTACTGAGTAATTAGTACAATTTGACAACATCTAACACAAATTGGTTACCTCCTCCATAATGTAATCATAGTTTAGATTAGTATTAGGCTCTGCCCTAGTTTTGGCGCATCTCACCCTTTGTCCCCTGCTGTCTACTGGATGTGCAAAAGCGATAGTGCATGTCTTACCAGAGTTGACAAGGAAGACCTAGTTACTGACTTTGGGTAGTTGCGTATGTTGTGTCCCTCTTGATCACCTCTTGAATATGATGCATGCCTCATCTGCTTTGTCATGATGGTCGGTATCTTCAATCCAGATCCCCAAAATCACTCATTAATCTTATTACGTCCCTTGCTTCTCTTTCTCTTCCTATTGTTCTCTATCAGAACTGGCGAAGCCATATGTGCTTCTATCATCTGTAGGAGCTCCATCAACTATTGTCCCTAACCAGTGACTTAGTCATTCCAACATCGCATGTCGTCATTAATAATAATATAAGTCTTAAGCACTGGAAGTATTGTAGTCAAAGTAGTAGCGGTGGTGGTGGCTTGTGTAAGTGTGCCAATGCGTGCCGTCATTAATGCCGTAAAGTCAGACAACTGCTTGTCGTATGCCGCAACTCTGTCGGATAGCCTCCAAATATCCTCATTAATACCGTGTGCTGACTACTATTGGTGCTACCATCTCCACCCTTGCGTTGATCGGCCATTGCAGTCTTCAAGATGATAGCGATCGAAACATCAACTTCTACATAAATATCGCGTTTATATACAGTCAAAACATAACATATAAACTTAGGAATCCCCAACTCACATTCGCTCACTTCTCGACTAATAGTTTATAGGCAAAGACTATTTAGCTTCCACTGTTATGCCCAAGCCCCGATAGGTTTGAACTGCTCGGCCTAGACCATCGGACCTTTGAGATGACCCAGCAAGTCGGGCGATGATCTAGTAAGCCTTAACCTGCGAAATATTATCAGCAACTATCTACAAATAGAAAACTAAGGTATTAATGTGCATAAATAAAAACCTTCCATTTATATAAGGTGCGAAATAATAGATAAAAATTCATTACAACTTGAACATCTAAACATAAGTTATACGAGCACAAAGTCTACCCATTTGAAATCCTTGTTTTATTACATGTTCCAACAAAACATAATAGATTACTTAATACATTCAACTCACATAAGAAAAGGAGGTCTTCTTTGCTAGGACCTTCCCATTTCCTTTCTCTAACACAGTTAATGAGGTACTTGGAGGGGGAAAAGTAGTGGGGTAAGCAAAAGACCCAACGGGCTCACTAAGGTGCGGACTCGCTTTACCATCAATAAGTAAGGAGATACATGAACAATAATATCAACTCAGGGATATCAAGAAATAAACATTTAGAAAGAAAAGATTCATAAATATAAATGCAAGTCATGGTTTTCCATTATGCCCACATACTATTGACATCATTACGGGTGACAAGTTTCCCGCTCCTGGTGAAGATAGACCCACTAACTGACACATTGGCTTTTGTGCAATTCAATTAAGCTTTTCAACATAAGTAGTGTTTGTTCAAGCCATCACCCTTACATATACTATAACCAGCCAATGGTTCCCCAAGCTTAGCATAAACCAATACTCACCCCATGTCCTTCATAGTAGCGTTACTAACATGGTCTTGTAAGCCATTATGAACAAAAGGAATAATTATTAGAGTGGATCATGATGCTCGCAACTATGGCTCATGTATCCATGTGTTAGCAGCAACCAAAACATTTTGAGTAACAAACTTGATTCTCACAAGTACGAGCTATCACGTTAGGTATATCCATGCAACCATGGATTTAAAAAGAAATCATGTTAAAAGCATAGGGTGTCTGATCTGAAGTCTCTAACTTACATGAGATCTAATACTAATAGCGTGGCATGATTGAAAGTAAAGTTCATCCTTAAGTTACCTCGATTCACTGCAAAAACTAAGCCAATCCCTTACTCTTAGAAGTCGGATATGGTGTTCCTTGAGTATCTACATTCAACACACACTTAATAAGGTTCACATCACTCTTGGGTAATGACACGTGTCAAACGTGCACAATATTTTTTTGTATTTTACTATTAACTTGTAGCAGAGGCGAATGAGGTATCGTCTCCACAAGGATTTTTCAAATCTCTCATGAATTTAATCGATCCCAAAGTTTTATCAGATTTAACTTGTTTTAATTTAATTACTTTAACTACACGAGAAAGTAAACACTAAACAATATGCAAATTAAACTAAACAATTAATTAAAAAAACTAAGCTTTAAACAATTTAAACTAAATAAACTAACTTAATAAACTTAAACTAATAAATAAATAATTGATAAATCAACTTAAATAAACTATCTAACAATCATCCAAAAAAACCCCCACTAAGCATCATAATATACTCGGATTGTTTTCAAACACCAAAACAAAATACCACTTTATAATAAAGCTATAGTTATTTTATATGGAATCTTAGAATCATTAAATCATAAATCATAATAGGTTAATAGCCATTAGCCAGCAATCCGATTTTCTTAAATTCATTGGAAATGCCACATTCTTATCATTGTAAGTCTGCCCATTGGATAAAACGCAACACTGTAGAAATATGATAACATTAAGTTCAATGAAAATCATGTTTAATCTAAGCCAAAATTATCAAAGCCGCATAATAAACAACTTAGAACACAATCACCTAAGTCATCCACTCGGGAAATGCCCTATAAAGTAATCCTAGCTACTACTTCTATAATTGTTTTCAATAACTATGGACATATAATTGAATACTCTATATTAAGTAACATATCGACCACTATAAACTACACATAAAGAATTACTAGTTGTAATACACATAAAACAACTCGCTTTATCCATGATTGAATTTTATGAATCGATCTAAAGCATTAAGTACATAATTCCATAATTATAACTACCTAACTATCCAAAGTATATTACATGCTTAGGGCTTTTTTTGATTAATAGAATACTTACACATGCTCGAATTAAACAATGCTAATATGTAACTAAAAGACATAATTAAATAAATAAACATCTTTAAATCAATGCTCAAGTGTTGCTTCACATAAAGAACTTAATAAAAGAGAAAAGTAAAAGTAAAGAATAGTTAAATAGTAATTAGAGAGAGTTATTTCGTAGATCTTTGGTCCTATATATAGTTCCGCTACAAATACATCTCTTAGATAAATTTAAATTCCTCATATGAATCTAAAAAAACTGTCACCGACCTCAGTGATTTGTCAACGATTCCTCAAGTATACACAAATCGCTGAGCAAATCACTGAGTTTAGCTCTCAATGTTCCACCAATTCAGCTGGTGATTTATAGTTCATTCTCTAATTCGATGTGGACTCATGGCCTTCTTCTACTACTGATTTATATAGCAATTCCTAGTGTTATTCTAAATTGCAGACTAATCGCTAGTGTAATTTTTCAGTTGATTGTTTCGCTTTTCTTTCTTTTTTCTTCCATTTGTTCATTTTCCTATTTAAAACTTGAAATCACAAAAATAAGAGAATACCTAGTGTAATACCGTTATTTATGCCAAAAATCAACATAAATTACACTATAAAATGTGTATAATTATTAACTCATCAAATACCCCCCAAACTCAGCACTTTGTTGTCCCTAGCAAAAGAATACTCTTAATCATATCATTTTTTTCATTCTTATATACTGATTTCAATTTAATTCATCTTAACTTTAAATAATAGAAATTTTAAAATAGAAGTGATTTAAAAATGGAAATATATTACCCACAAGTAAATGAAAGTGACAATAGAATAGAATAATTTAGTCAAATCAAAACATCCCTTAATGATAACTCAACCACTTAATGTATTACTCTTTAGAACTTGAAGCTCGTTGCCAAGGTTAGTGCATAACATAGATTTTCCCAATCTCCACTGACTAGCATCAAGCTTATGATAACTAATATAGAATCTCAAAACAGAAAAACCACAAGATTAATCTTAACTTTAGAAAATATTTTATAATAGTACTACAATCAAAATTAATAGGAATTTTTTCAAAATACCAGTGAATATGTCATTTAAAACATGTTAGTTTAAGAAATACTTCATTCAACTCTAGTTTCAAGTACTCAAGTTAAATCTTTTTATTTGAAGAGTTTAAGAACATCCATTTTTTTCATATCTTATTTTTTCTACTCCATTCTAATTGTTTCTTTTTAACATATTTCTTTTACTTTTGCTTTTGAGTCCCTACTCTGCTTCCTTTAGACATTTTCACTTTTTTTCCACTATAGATTCCCCGCTCTATTTCCTTTGGAATTTATAGAACTCTCTAAATATTTATTTTTATAAACTCTTTTTAACACTTCTCATTATCCATCAAAATTGAAGAAGGTATTCTTTCTAACTTATAAAAATTTATCAGTTTCTAACTCATTTCTTTTTTCGATTGTGGCATAATAACTTTATATATATACATAAATACTTAATAAATAACTTTTGTATCATAAGCTTCTTAGAAATCTATCTTGTTCATTTTACACTATTGTTTCGATCTTCTACCTATTATTTTGACTGACACAAGGTATTCTATTTAATGTACACATCGACAAGTAAAGTTAATTAAAAAAGGTATAAAAATTGATTCTTTCTATCATAAAATTCACTTGGGTGATAAAAATATCACTTCCATCAAAAATCTATTATATATTCATTATCATTCTTTTCCTAACTAAAAATAAAGAAAAATAAAATTCATACTACTTGATTTCGAAAGAAATTTGAAAAATTTCATCAACTTACTTGAATATCAGATTTAAAAATAATTCTGAACTTTACTTCTACCTTTCTTTCCTTTTATTGCCTTCATGTCATACTTCATAAAAAATATCCCCAAACTCATTCTAAACTTTGTCCTCAAGGTTTTAAGTTAAGTTGGGCTTCCAGCATAATAAACATAACACGTGAAGCATAAACGATTTGATATGTGTAATTAAAATGGAAATAAATATGCAAATATAGAAGTTAACAGTTTCAAATTAATGGAATGCAAAAGAAAAACATAAACTGTAATACATTGTATTTACAAAATTTTATAGGCAGTTCTACATGGACTGAAATGACCTCCACATATATAAGTATGACAATGAGCTATAATTAATTGTACTTCTAATGTGGCATGCATCTCCTAATTATTTGGTCGATGCAAAACTTCCATGAGTAGGGTTCATCCCATGAATATTGTTTAGAATCCTTTTTAATCTTATACTTTTAGGCTCTCATTACGTAAGGTGATAACCTATTGGTGGTAAGATAGTTAACTATATCAGCATACCTAGGGCTTTCAGTATGCATATTATAAAAGTATTCATCTGAAAATTCATCCTTTAATCGTATAGGTGGTTCTCCATTCTCTAACCTACTTAAGTGGTCTACTACTAGATTTTCGACTTCTTTCTTATCTTTTATAGTAAGGTCGAATAAACTATTACTTTTGCTCCTAATAGATATGGTCTAAATTTTTTTAAATATCGCAAAGCGACATGATTTGAATAAAATATTACTTTTGTTCCTAATAGATATGGTCTAAGTTTTTTTAAGGAAAACACTACCGCTAAGAGTTCGTTTTCAGTAGTGGTGTAATTTTGTTGGCTTGTATCTAGTGTCCTGGAGGCATAGTATATAACATGGGATTCTTTCCCTATATTCTGACCTAAAACAGCTCCAATTGTATAATTACTTGCATCACACATAATTTCAAAGAGTAATGATCAATCTGGTGATTTAATCACAGGTGTAGTTGTTAAAGAATCTTTTAGTTTATCAAATGCTATCTTGCACTCATTATTAAATCAAGAGGAACGTCTTTTTGTAAAAGTTTGCATAATTGTTGTGTAATTTTTGAGAAATCTTTTACAAATCTTCTATAGGATCTTGCATGTCCAAGAAATGAATGTATCTCTCTTACTGCGGTGGGGTAAGGTAACGATTTGATTACTTGGATTTTTGCAGGGTCTACCTTTATTCTTTTATGTGACACTATATATCCTGACATTAATCCTTGGTCTACCATGAAATGCATTTTTCATAGTTTATTACTATATTCTTATCTATGCATCTTTTAAGTACTTTAGTTAAATTAACCAAGCATTCATCAAACGAATTACCATAAACTGTAACATCATCCATAAAAACTTCAATGTAATTTTCCACATAATTAGATAAAATACTAACCATACATCTTTTAAACGTTGCAAGTGCATTATATAAATAAAAAGGTATGCATCTATAGGCAAACTTACCGAAGGGGCAAGTAAAAGTAGTTTTTTCCTGATCTTCTGGTGCTACAAGTATTTGGTGAAATCCTGAATAGCCATTTAGGCAATAGTATGGGTTTTTCAGCTAATCTTTCTAACAACTGGTCTATAAATGGGAGTAGATAGTGGTCTTTTCTGGTTAAGGCAATCAACTTTCTATAATCTATGCATACCCTCCAATCGTTTTGGACTCTAGTTGGTACTTAGTCTCCATATTCATTTGTTATTACTGTAATTCTTATTTTTTTAGAGACTACTTGGACCTGGCTTACCCAATTGCTATCAGTTATTGGAAATATCATTCCTGCATGTAATAGTTTTAATACTTCAGCTTTTACTACATCCATAATAAGTGGTTTTAATTTACGTTAAAGTTGTCTAAAAGCTTTGTTATTAGTTTATAGGTTTATCTTATGCATACACGTAGCTAGACTTATTCCTTTGATATCAACTATGGTTCATCCTATTACTCCTTTAACTTTTTTCAATACATTTGTCAGCTTATTTTCTTTTGGACTAATTAATTTGTTAGAAATTATTACTGGCAGTTTATCACAATCCCTTTAATAAACATATTTCAAATTGTTTGGTAAAGTTTTTAGATCCAATTCAGGGGCTAAATTATAGAGGGTAGAAGTTTTGAATGAGATCTATATAAGTCTTGGTAATAAGTAAGTTTTGGTAGTTAATTATATGATTTTAGAATACTTATTATCTCTTTTGCTTTTACATCTATATCCTCATCTTCTTCTAAGTCTTCGATTGCCAGTTCTAGTTTATCTATTTTATCTTTTCTTAAGGATTTATCTGTCAATGGATCTATCATATCTAATGTGCATATGGAAGAAACATCCATCGGGTATTTCATTGCATCATATATTAAAATTTACTACATCATCATCTACTTGCATTATTAATATTCCATTTGAAACATTGGTTTTTGCTTTTACTATTTTTGAAAATGGTCTCCCTAAGATTAGAGAAGTTCTATTAGAGAAGTTATCTTCTTTCATTTCTAAAACATAGAAATTTGTTAGAAAAATTAAATTATTAAATTTGACTAACACATCTTCGAGTAATCGTACTGGTTTAATAGTAGATCTATCAGCTAATTGTACAACTATACCAGTTTATTCTAAATGTACATCTATCATTTGTAAATAGATAGATAAAGGCGTAACATTTGTGGAGGCTCCCAGATCACATAATGCTTTAAAAATTCCTATGTTCTCAAATCCTAAATGGAAAGAAAAACATTTCAGGGTCAAAAAGATTTAGGAGGTAATTTCTTTTGGATTAATGTTGATACTTGTTCTCCTAGACTCACTTTTTCATTAGCCTTAATCTTATTAGTGCATAAATATTTTATAAGTTTTTGGCACTAATGGTATATTTTGAATAACTTCAAACGAAGGTATATTAACTACTACTTTCTTTAATGTATCAAATATATTTGTTTTTCTTCTTGTAGTTTCTTAGCATTTTTGTTATCTTCTAAACGATAAGGGAATGGTGGTTCTATATTAATTTGTCTATTTTCATTAGGTTAATTACCCTTTTCGTTGGGAATTTTGTTGCTTGTTACTTTAATTTTATTTCTAGTTTTGCTTCTATTTATTTTCTAAGAACTGATTGGTCTAGCATTTTAGGTTCATCCATTTGCCTACCACTTCTTATTGTTATAGCTGATGTTTTTTCATATATAGGAGGATAAGGTTGAGGTGGTAATTTCCCTTGATTTACAAATTCACTCATCTGCATTGCTATTTGACTCAATTGGTTTTTAACTTTAGTCATATCATTTTGTAATGTTTGAATTATTTGATATTGTTCTCTTTCGGAGTTTTTCGACGTTTAGTACCTTTGATAACCCTGATTGTTAATATTATTACCTACATTTTGTTGTGGGTAATTTGTATAACTATTAAAGTTGTAATTAGGATCAACAAACCCATCATTTTGGTTCATTATAGCATTAGCTTCTTCTATTTTGGTTTGTTGTTTCAAAAGATATTCATTAATAGAATGGCTTAATTCATTACAAGATTTTATTGTGCTTAATATATCTTTTACTAATAAATCAACCATGGGTTTTAGCTCGTTTATCTTTCATCTTGTGTTTTATATGCTCTATTCATGTCACTTAGATTATCTTTGGACGGTTCACTCTTCTGACCATATTGCATAGATTGCTTAGCCATTGTATTTATGGCTTATCTTACTAGAGTTGATGTTTTAGCAAATAAAGACCCCTCCACACGTATTATCCAAGAATCTTCATTCTAAGTGATTTAATCCTTCATAAAAATATTGCATTAAAGTTTTATCTGTAAATCCATGCATTGGACATAGTGAGATCAATCTTTTATACATATCCCAAAATTCATTAAAAGTTTCTCCAGTTTCTATCTTAGCATCGCTAATTTTCTTTCTATATAGGCTAATCTGTCTTGGTAGGACATATTGATCAATAAAGACTTGTAGCATCTCTAACCAATTGGTTATGGAATTTTGAGGGAGGTAAAATAACCAATCTAAACCTTGGCCTTTCAATACGTAAGGAAAAGCTTTTAATTTAACTAATCTATTTCTATATCTTTAGGTTTTAACGTGCTTACTTTATGTACAAACTCTTCAATAAATTTTTGAGCATCTTCATTATCTTCACTATAGAAACATGGTAAAGAATTTATAAGTCCGGATTTCAATTTGAATTCCAAAAATTATGTTGTGAAAGTTATGCACATATGTTCAAAAGCCATGACATTCCTATTAGATTGTCTAGAATTTAATTCTTCATCGTTTTCATACATTTTATATGACTTTTAACAAGAAGGATTCTCAAAAGATTATTTTTTAAGTCCCCGACAATGGCGCCAAAAATTAACACATGTCGATCGTGCACAACAATTTCCCATATTTTACTATTAACTTGTAGTAAATGTAAATGGGATATCGTCTTTACTGGGGGTTTTCAAATCTCTTATGAATTAAATCTATCCTAAAGTCTTTTCAGATTTAACTTATTTTGATTTTATTACTTTAATTAAACTAGAAAGTACACGTTAAACAATATGCAAATTAAACTAAACAATAAATTAAAATAACTAAACTTTAAACAACTTAAACTAAAAAAACTATCTTAATATACTAAAACTAATAAATAAATAATTGATAAATCAACGTAAATAAATATCTAACAACCATCTAAACAAACCCCCACTAAACATCATAATATATTAAGACTATTTTCAAACACCAAAACATAACATCACTTTATAATATAGCTATAATTATTATATATGAAATCTTAGAATCATTAAATCATAATTCATAATAGGTTGATACCACCGATTTTCTTAATTCAATGAAAATACCACATTCTTATCATTGTAAGTCTACCCATTAGATAAAACGCAATACCGTAGAAATACGATAGCATTAAGTTCAATAAAAATCATGCCTAATCTAAGCCAATATTACCGAAGCCACATAATAAACAACTTAGAACACAATAACCTAGGACATCCACTCGAAAAATGTCTTATCGATTGATTCTAGTTATTAATTCTATAATTGTAGTTAATAAGTATAGACATAGAATTGAATACTCAATATTAAGGAACATATTGGCCACTATGCACTCAACTTAAGGAATTATTAGTTGTATTACGCAAAAAAAAACTTTTTTTATTCGTGATTGATGTGTACAAACCGATCTAACGAATTAAGTACGTAATTCCATAATTATAACTACATAACAATCCTAAGTATATTACATGCTTAGGATTTGTTTTGATTAATAGACTACTCACACATGCTGGAATTAATGCTAATATGTAATTAAAAGACATAATTAAATAAATAAATACCTTTAAATCAATGCTCCAATGTTGGTTTACATAAATAACTTATTAAAAGAAAAAAGAAAAAGTAAAGAATAGTTAAAGAGTAATTGGAGAGAGTTATTTCGTAGCTCTCTGGTCCTATATATAGTTTCCCTAGGAATACATCTCCTACATAAATACAAATTCCTCATATTAATCTAAAAAAAATCGTCATCAACCTTAGCGATTTGTCAGCGATTCCTCAAGTATATACAAATCGTTGAGCAAATCACAAAGTTTAGTTCTCAGTGTTCCATCGATTCAGCTGGCGATTTATAGTTCATTCTCCAATTCGCTATGGATTCGCTGGCCTTCTTCTGTTATTGATTTATATAGCGATTCCTAGTGTTATTTCAAATCACTGGCTAAATGCTGGTGTAGTTTTCCAGTGGACTGTTTCGCTTTTTTTCTCTTTTCTTCCATTTTTTCATTTTCCCATTTAAAACATGAAATCACAAAAATAAGAGAATACCTAGTGTAATATAAATTACTGATACCAAAAATCAACCTAAATTACATTGTAAAATGTGTCTAATTATTGACTTATCAGGTAAGTTCACCAAGAATTTTGGACAATGAGTTGGTCCGTACTAAGTGTTCATATTTGAACTCTTATTTGAGATGTCAATGGTACCCGTGAATTCTAACAAATTTTTTAATTAGTTAATGTCTTATTTTATGTGGTTCGTCAACTCTTTTTTGTTAAGTTTTCCAACAGTATAAAGAACGTCAAAAATGAAATTAAAACGAAGAAGTTACGCCACTTTTACGTAGGTTAAAATATGTGTAACTGACGTCGTGGTTGTGCCATGGGTTTACCCATATGGCACCATGACGGCCTCACCACCCCTGTGAGCTCCACTTCACTGTCTCATTGATGGCGTCGTGCGTGTGTATGCACGGCGTTGGGACGAAGTCAACGTCGGGGAAACCCAAAGTTTTCTAGTTTCCTTCTTCTCAGCTTCTGACCAAATACCAACCCCCTTTGGAACTTCAAATAGATCTAAAACAGTCCAAAATCAAGTGTTCCATTAACTAATAACCATCAACAACCTTTTTAAATGAGATCGTACAAAGAAAAGTCAAGAATCCAAAAGTTTGTTGTAAAATTTTACCAAATCTGAAATTGCTATAAACTCATCAAAGAAAACTTAACCAACATGATTTTCCTCGAAAAATCAGTGACAAAGGGGGAGTGGTGTGATCTTAAAATGAAAATAAAATTCGAAAGAAACCACACCATCTTTAAAGCATCAATTGTTCGTGTTTCCAAACCATTTCATTCAAGTTAAACAAGTTGGGTTAGGGTTCTTACCTAGCTCGAGTGATTTTCAAGCTTGTGTAGCTTCTTTATGTACTCTTTTCCTAGCTTCCAAGCTTCCTCTCTTATTTATTTAGTTGGTAACAAAGCGGCTACAACTAGTTATAACTTGTATATATAGGGTCCTCTTGAGATTTAAGTTTTTTATGACCAAATCCTAGTACTACATCTCACCTTGACCTCTTTTTTTCTAAGACAATCCTTTGTTCAAATACGAGTCCATCCTTTTTATGCTTTAACAAGAATACCCTTGCTTGTGTGTTATTGCCATTACCAATTTCCCCTTTAGGCATATTTTCATTTTTCTTAGGTTATTTCATCACCTAAGTCCTTAATACCATATAATATAACCAATGTAAACACACCATGCACACATTATATGATTTTACCAAAATAACCTTGGTAATTATGGAAATTATCAATTTAAGAAATTCGGGTTGTTATAATATCCCCAATTTTAAGAAATTTTGTCCTCAAAATTAAGTAGGATCGTACGCCCATAAATATGATGACGAAAATGCTTCCAAGAAACATCCTTTTAATATAGCTCCGTGCCATTTCACAACTTATCTTCTCTCATTCTATTATGGCATTGATTCCTTGAGCGATGATCATCAGATTAAGTAGGATACGTCCTCTTATTTGTTATGCTAGCATCAACTAACACCATAGTATCGGTTAGGAAAAGTCAACTATAGCTCGCGCGTCATCAAGTTGTCATGTCTTTGTGTAACCACAATCCTCTAAAACCCCTTTTTTGTTCTCCATGTTAACGACTACTATCACATTATTTTTCATAATGGAGATAAATAATGACTCCAGTGACTGCGGTTATCATATCTCTTTGTAGCGTCGACAACTAAGGTCCCCAGCCTCTCGCTCTAGCAACTACTATCATGAGAACGAGGATGAATCATGGCTCATGCGATGATAGTCGCCATGTCCTCATGTGGCAACAGCCGACACAAATCTCCAAGTGTCATGAGCTTTCCTTTTCGAAATTTCCCCCATTTTTTTTGAAAGGTATTACAATATTTTCATTTTACATATATCTATTAATAGTGTTAAAGCTGTATATACAGCCATATGTACCCCAAACTTAGGCAAGTCATTTATGCAATGCAAACCATTATTTGTTTGTCATTTGTTAAGGCATTAACCTCAAGTGCTCATGTATCTCACAACTTGTCAATACTCTCGAACCTTTCTAGTCATTACACCTAAATGTTATACACTTTATTTGCGTTAGAGGTGGATCATTATCTAAGATCTCCAATTTTAATCTTTCACCTATAGTTGGTTCTATTTATGTAAAGCTAACATTGCATTCCTTTATCAAGGTTTGTCTTATTCGGTAGGCCCATCATGTTTTAGTTTGCTCCTTAACTCATTAACTGTCATGCTATACATTCTACATGTAGTTATTCTAAAGTTAAGCTTTAAATCGGAACCCCCAATTTTTAAGGACCTAGTTATCTCATGTCAAGTTATGACAACCTATCACTAACTGACAGTACTATCCCTCTGAATTTCAAATTTTCATTGGTCAACCATGCGCACGAAGGAATTTTATATGTTTGAATAAGTCAAATGCATGCAAATTGCGACTAGGAAATGATTATGTTACCCGCGATGAACTCCCTAATATGTCTGAAGTCTACTTCAACAATTGTGTGTGCTCTGTTACTCATTACTGGGGTCGTGCTGACCACGGAAAGCATTCTTAACTCTGGGCATTTCCTTTGGTTATGGTTCGCTTGTCCATAATGGAGACATATCGGTCGTAGTGTCTGAATTGTATGCTGCTTGTGCCACTGATCCTGAGATATTCTGACTCAGTCCTATCCGTCTGAATTTCTTGAGCATATCCACTCGAATACCCTTCAGTTCTCCTCCTCTTGTTCAGGCTTCCTTGATAGTTGCCTTTAGATTTATTCTCGTTGAAACCCAAATAACTACTCTTTGGCACAGTTCTTAGTGGTGGTATGGCCTCTGAATCCCTACTGACTTGATATGGTGCCTCGCAATGTTGTGCTCTAGCCAGTGCTCTCGCATAAGTCTCTGGCATATAGGGTGCCACACATGTCCTAATGTGCTCAACTAGTCCATCAATGAACTTAGTAACCCTCTCCTCCATGGTAGCCACATAATCTGGAGCAAATTCTGACAACTCATTATAAGTTTCATACTCCCAAACTGGTCTGCCTCCCAACATTAAGTTCAAAAACTCACACCTCTAAGCATCTCTAACCATTTTTGGGAAATACTGAGCATAGAACAAAGTCTTAAACCTTGATTAAGTCTCGATTGGTACATCAATCTTCTTCACTGACTTCCACCACTTGTAAGCTTTCTCTTCTCAAAGACTCTTCTCAAAGATATGATGCAAGAAATACCATAGTAGAGTTATCAATTCTTAGAACCTCCTGCCTCTTTTCCATGGACATAATCCAATGTTTGGCCTCTCCGGCTTCCACGTCCCTATAGAAACATGGTACGTCATACTTCATAAATTCTTTCTTTATTTTAAGCATCCTGAGTATCTCTTCATCTGATGGTAACACTGCTAGCAACACAGCTGGTGCCATGAGATTCTCAATTGCCCCTGCTATTGACTGACCTACATCATCTTCCTCATTTCTAACTCTAGAATGGGTCATAAACCAACTCCTACAACTGGTGGATGCATTTGTGAAAATGCATGTGGTGCCCTCTGTCCTCTAATAGCATCCATCAACTCCGCCATACGTCGTTTATATGTCGCAAATAACTCCTCCAATGCCCTACGATTACTCTCAGTCATCTTGCGTTACAGTGTGTACTCAGGTGTAGTGTGATGATTCTCAACCATCTCAGCCATCAGGCGCTCTATTTGAGTATGCCACTGTCTATCGTCTCCATCTCTATCCTCCCCCAATCCATTAGAAGCCCCACTTCGAGTACTCATCGTGTACTGTGAGTAAACAAAGGAGGTTGATTCCAAGTTCAGGATTTAATATGAAGAAAGAAACGATATATCTAACGATGTAGATAATAATACACAGATCAAATAGTTTTATATAATATCTTTTATTCATTTTCAACCCATCCCATCCTAGGATTAATTTCTTGTGCATGATAAGTTAATGGTAGCCAAAGTATCATACTAATGACTACATTAACTTAATTTTGACTCATATCACTTAGGTTGAGTTTTGATACCAACTGTAGTTCTAACTCATACCCTTCAATTGTAAGTTTTAATCACCAATTCTAGGTCTGAACTACATTTTTTACCTTTAGGCTCTATTACCTAAGGTTATGATTATCAACTGTGATCTTTCCTAGGTATAAATGCCTAGACTGGATACCAACTGTGGTTATTCCCCACTTTGTTTTTAGGTTTGCTTAACCTATGCTCTGATACCAACTATGATGACCAAAACCCCAGTGAGCCAGGACATTTGGCCTAGACCATCGCCAAACCCCTCAAGATGACCCAATGAGTTGGGCGATGATCTACTAAGCCTTGACCTACGGAATAACATCAATAACTATATAAAAATAGACAAATAAAGTATCAAAGTGTGCAAATAAAACCATCAATGTCTATAAGGTGCGCAATAATAGGTAGATAGTCATTACAACTTGAACAACTAAACATAAGTTATACGGGTTCAAAGTCTACCCATTTGAAATCCCTGTTTTAATACATGTTCCAACAAAACATAATAGATTAATTAATACATCTAACTTACATAAGCAAAAGAGGTTTCCATACTAGGACCTTCCACTTTCCTTTCTCTTATGCAACTGACAAGGTACCTGGAGGGGGAATAACAATGGGGTAAGCAAAAGATCCAATAGGCTTAGTAAGATGAGGACCCGCTTTAACATCAATCATCCAAGTAATACCAAATCCAATATATAACTATGTCCAACAATAAGTAAGGAGATGCATGAATAAGAATCTCAACTCAAGGATATCAAAAAATAAGCATTTAGATAGACAAGATTCATAAATGCAAGTCATGGTTTTCCATTATGCCTACATACTATTGACATAATTACAGGTGACCAATTTCCCGCTCCTAGTAAAAATAGACCCACTAAACGACATATTGGCCTTTGTGCCATTCAGTTAAGCTTCTCAACACAAGTAGCATTCGTCCAACCCATCACCCTTACACATACTCATAACCAGCTCATGGTTCATAGAGCTTAGCATCAACCGATACTCTCCCCATGTCATTCATAGTAGTGTTACCAACACGGTCGTGTAAGTCACTATGAACACGAGGAATAATGATTAGATTGGATCATGATGCTTGCAACTACAACTCATGTATCCTCTCGTTAGCACCAACCTACACATTATGAGTAACAAAAGAGATTGAAAACGTTGTTTCTTTCTCTCCAAAAATTCAAAGAACTCAAAATAGAAAATAAATGAAATCTAAATTCATTTTTGGGTTTCAAGCTCTATTTATATGTGTAGATAAGCTCACTTAAAAAACCTATTAGTAATACAATTATTGTATTTAGGAAATTCAAGGAAATTACACAAACGACCATATTAATAAGTTATCGTATAGCAAATCGTAAGGGCTTTAATGTCATGAATTTTATCATATAAAATTCTTTACTTTGGACCAATTGAAATTGCGCAAAGCCATTCTTTGTGTGCGACCCAATAGGTTCATGCCACGTTGGTAGTGAACCAAAACCATTTTGGTACACAAGTCATAAGCGGTCTCTAACAAGGCATTATGACTATCCAAGTAGCATGAATATCAAAATTGATACAACCTAATGAATAACATATATCATATCCTTTTGTCATGCGATATCGTTTGATTAGACATAAGGCACGAAAAGTCACCTTTAATGTTCAATTGTACTAGTATCGATCTTTAGGTAGACTGAAAACATCCAAGTGACATTGATCATACCAATTCACTTGGACTTAGCCATTTAACAGTCTAACCTATCAAGGGATCCATTGAAATCTCTCTATCAGAGAGGGACAAATTTTATCATTATTACACACCTTCACATATTATTCACATGGTAACCAATCGCAATCTTTATAATCACATGATTAAAGACAACTTTTGATTGTGTCAAATTATCATGCTCCTTAGACTGAAGTCTTTGGTAATCTCAAGGAAAAGGATTAAATGATATACCTATCATGAGTAACACCTATAACGTAATTCATGTGGTGTTCTCATAGCGAGTCAGTCCAGTACCTTGTTCTCTAACAAGTACTTATGATCTTGATTCGTATCACTATATGCATGATCATAACATGACCATCAATAAATATTCACACCAGTCTTGATTTATTATAGTTCTCAATATAATGACCGACTAGGTACATTTAGGATATTTTGACAAATACTCAAGGATCTTATCATAAGGTACACATGCAATCACTTATAATAAAACAGCAAATGAAAACCTTTATTTTATTAACTAAAACTATAAGATAAACAATGTTTGTAAATTGACCTAAGGCACATGCCCCAACACACCACTGTGAGCTCCGCTTCGCCGTCTAGTTAATGTTGCATGTTTACATACATAGTGTAACGACCCGTTACCTTAAGTTGGTGATTAGTGTTAATATGAATCCTAATTATCTTGAGTTACGTTCATTGTTAAGTTCGGCATACCTCAATTAATGTGTGCGTGGGTTTGTGTGATGATTCATGTTTGTTTGGAATGTTTGTTGTGTATATAGGTTGTAGAATAAAAAAAGAATTTATATACAAGCCTATAATCGAAAACTAAGTTATTAAACAATAAATAGCCGATGCACCAAGTGCGATGAGGGGGTCGTGAAATGAATGTGCACACCCTCGAACACTCGTAATCATGTATGGTTCATTTATTGCCGAGAAATTACGCGAAGTGTATATATATTTATAAATATTTGATATATAAATATATATACATATATAATAAAACTATAAGTTTGGTTCAAATTATATAGATTATTGGATCACCTCGAGATGAGCATAAGTGTTGATGGTGTTAAAATTCGTGTCACTTTAGAGTGTGTAATTTTAACACATCATTCACTTGATCAGGCCTCAAGATAGCGTGATGCATGTCTCAAGGAAAATCTATATATATATACATCCAAAAGCTTCAAGTTTATCCTCGCTATTCACCAATCATTCGAGAGAGTGAGATAATAGTGCAGCTGAGGGTTTTTGGTTTTGAGGAGTTGATCAGGATAGGACCCTCAACTAAATTGAAGTGATCAAACCACAACTAGATTAGGGATCATCATCTTGGTAAGTGAAGTTTTGAGTTTCAAGTTGAATTCATAAGTAGGTGATGATTTCTCTGTGAAAATAGCAATTGTGTTGTAATTTAGTTAAAATTTTCTGAAGTCTTAGGGAATGTCTTAAGGGTGTAAATATAGGTTATTAGACCTATATTAATAACAAATGGTTTGCGATAGGTGTTGGATCACTGGGAAAGCGTGAGTGACTTAGAAACTTAGGAAGTTTGAAAATGGAAACCTAAACCAAGGTAAGTATGGATTCACATATTTATCAATATTGCATGGATATGTTACATTATGTAGTCATATTGTTTATGGACTGAATAGGGGACGATGTACACTGATGTTTTTACTAAGCAGAAAATGGTGCCAATGTGATCTATAAGAGTAACTCTTGGAACTGAGACCAGATTATATAGGATGCGGGGTTAATCTTCTGGCCTATGTGTAACTCCTACTCAGTTAGATAAGTTGTGTGGGGTACATATTCACTAAAAGGTTTGGGATAGAACCATTGGACATTAATGGATTAGCTAGACAGCACATCCGCCAATGGGTTTGTCTAGTAATTGCATAAATAGTGTCAGTGGGTAACCGACCCTAGTCTTACAAATAAATATGGGAATCACGATGTAATAGTCATTAATGATTTGACCTGCATCTGTTATTTATTGGATTATATGTTGTTCATAACCATGTTAGCTATCTATGGTGCATATTGTTCTTAATTATTATATTGAATGTTGATAACTTTGTGAATCCTTACTTACTGAGCAAGTTGGAGCGCAATATTTTAGGAAAAGCGATGAGCACTACAACTACAGGATAGAGAATATTTATAAGTCTTGATATTCTCTTCGATGTAATGAATCTTCCCTTATCTTATATAGTTGTATTGAATTACAATTTTTTCATATCACATGGGTTGGGAGATTTTGTGTAACCAAGATTTATATTATGTTGAATTGATTTTGTATATCGTGTTTAAATATCAAAAAAGTTTTAATTTTTGTTGCATTTAATATTTATTTTACATCGATATGCGATATACAATTGTGTTTATCAAGAGATAGAAGGATAGGCTATTGGGTTTAGTAAGTCTAGCGGGATTATCGGGGCTTAATTAAGGTTTCAGGCTAAAAATCGCCCTAATCAGGATAGGGGATGCTACAGCTTGCTATCAGAGCATGAGTTTAAGGGCTTTGTTACATTTAATAACTTTTATATAGGCCTGAGTTTAAGGGTCTTGTTACATTTAATAACTTTGATACAGCTTGGAATTAGAGCTTGGTCAGAGCCTACTCCAATGCTTAAGGTGATTAACTCTAATATAGTATGGAATAAAAGAATACTTCAGCGAATAATCTTATTACTTGGAAACAAGTGATAACACGGATACAATTTGGTATCGAAGTTTAAGGTTATTGAATCTAATATATTTTGGTACCATACCCTAAGTTTACTAACTATGAGAGTTGTCTCGAGTTATGAAGAAGCTTAAGACGTAATAAATGATTTTATCATGATTTGGGGGTAACCAAAAGATAAACAACTGACATATGATATTTTTTATGCTTTATTATATCTACGTGATAGATATAAGAGTTATGTCTTTCCTGAATAATGATAAGAATGTTGAAGTATATCGATTTCTCATGGTTTGAGAAAGTGTTGAAGGTAAGAGTTCAACATAATCTTAACATCAAGGAGATTGAAAAGGAAAGACATAAAGAAAACTTACAAATATAAAATCAAACTCTTCTCCTTTTACCTATGGTCAATGGTCTTTATTTTTGCTGATATTATTTGAAAAATAATAGTCAGTGAAGAAGTATCGATTGGATACAGACCTTGAGACGAAAATTAAGAGAATGAGATTTATGAAGCAATGGAATATTGAATGACTTAACGTGGAACTCAAAGATGGTAGACCACTTTGAGATATGATTTAATATTACTATTGAGACTAGTTGAGAATTAATGGAAGTTATTCAATAAATAAATTAGTGGTTAATGATAAAAGCCTATTTCAGGCTAGAAAACCACTAATGTATTTATATTTCATAAGTTGTTATGAAGTAGAAATTCCATATATGGTGTGAATCCATATTGAAATGACAAGCAACTTTTTGGATGATGAAAGGTGAAATTGGGAATTTAAACTAGTGAAACTAGAAAACAGTTTTATCTAGAACATATCACTGAGTTGGTAAGATATCCTAGTCTCATGTTTTAGACTGGTATAGTCGAAATTGGGGACAATGAGTTATCAATGAATATGAGAAATAAAAAATAGTGTGTGATAATGGGAATGAATATTCATTGCCCAAGATTGACAACTCATTCTGATAATAAGGTGAAATCAATTGATCTCATGAGTTAGTTGAGATCTAGTTGTTATCGTTGTATAATCAGAGTTAAGGATATATTTAAAGATGATTTCAGGTGATTGTTGGATCACTTTAAGTAATGGTAGAAACCATTAGAACTTACTAGAACACATGCTATGTTCATGAATGAAGGATGTCGAGTTTTGAAACCCTATTTAAATCAAGTTGTTATTGTGTTATGATTAATAACATGGAGTCTTTGAAGATTTAGAAGATGCACGAGCATTATCATACAGAATTGAAAATCGTGACAGTAAATTGGTTCTTGCCATATTTTGCAAGTGTCAGTACTAAGTTTCAAAGGTAAATTACATGTATTTGTATTGAATATTAACTGCAAATCAATGGATTTGACTGTGACTAAGACAATATGGGATTGTCCTATATTCAACATAAATGCATAGGAGAGAAATAATCTTGAAATAATTGAATATTACAAATGATTGATCCAGGGATCTCTATTATCATTTTGTAATTTATTCAGTTACCTCAAGTATGATGACTATTGTAAGTTGAAAACAAATACAAGGATGCCTTGGAGAAAAGCTAAAGTATATTTTAACTACAACGTTTGCTTGATGATACCTATATTATGGAAGAAGTTCAAGGATTCATCCTAATACTTCTTATTCTGGTAAATATGTGTGTTGACACAATAAAGCAAAATTGTAGCTTATACTTCTAGCTATACATATAGTTCATGACTTGTGAGGAGAACTATTGGAGATTGATAATCTTGAGATAGCTATTTTGGTAGCTATACCAAATATGGAAAGGCGCCACTTATAAAATCAATGGATTGGTGTCAGGTCAAAGTGGTGAGTTTCAAACTATGGGAGTTTAACAAATGTAATTGTCAAAGTGACATAAATGGAAAGCGAGATTGATACCTTAGATTTCTCTAATGTTAGGAATTCACTATAAAACATCACTGATAAAGGTGATTGTGTTGATGATGCCTTGAATAGGAGAAAGAATGGGGCTGCAGTTACAATTAAAGCTACTCAGTAATATTTCTTGAGTGAGATGTGTAATGATGAACAATTGAAGTCCTAAGCAGGCACTTAAACAGCTGAGTTGTCTGGATTAGTAATTACAACTCTATTCTTTAGAGCTCAGATTGGAGCTGAGCTATTGACGATTGATTGAGTGGTAAATTATTGGAGAAATTGATTGAGATTATCTAGTAGGTCAAGGGTTGACTACTAGTTATTGGTATTTCACATGGATAATCTCATATCATAACATTGAGCATGAAAAGAAAGTTCTGGAACTTGAATAAAAAATGTAAGGCAAGAATGTTGTGAGAGTCTCATGGATTTCCTTAAAAGATTCATTTAGGCGAAACCTAAAATCATTGTGATTAGAATGAGTTATTGGTGACCTAGAATGATAATTGACGGTGTCGATTTTAAAAAGAAATATGAGATATATGTGCAAGTGGAATTTGAGTGTTATTAACTTGAAGGTTAAATTATCATTGCCTTATATGAATGAAATTCATGCTCAAAGATTTATGATAGATTAACCTAAGCTGTAATGACAATTTAAGGTTGCTGATGTTATAATTGTAGGATTGATAGAGTCTGTAGATTTATTTCCAATATCATGGTTTAGTTCTTATGGAAGAGTAAGCGAGATATATGTGTGTAGAAATAGTTGAGAGTTTATGGAGAACTAGGATTATTATTCGGTGAGAAACCAGAAGTTTGCTTCCTACTGGGGAAGAGATGTATAATAGCCGGGAGGAACCTTACTGAATCTTAACACAATATATCTACTACTAGTTTTAGTTCCAGAGAATATAATTTGTTAGCTTCTGATTTTGAATGCGGTAGTTAATGGAAAAAAATATTTTATTGTGTGAGTTCTCTTGTATTTATATTATCAGGCTATATCTGTTGAGGTGTTTCCTTTAAAAGGTTGTATGTTTAACTTCGTTATTAATTGGTATAGGACGAGAAGTAAAAATATAATTTAATTGGAGCCTGACTAATTTAGAACTACACATAAGAGTGTTAACAGTGTGTTAGTATACAATTACAACTCAAATAAATGGAAAGAATTTGTTGACAAGCATTATAGGATGTTGAAATATTCAAAAGATATATGAAGGAGGATAGCTTGAGTTTTTCAAGAACTACCAATTCGCTTTGGAGTACCATTCTGGCAAGGCAAATGGGGTTGCAAATGCTTTGAGTAGGAGAAGAACGGGAATAGAGAATGTAGATTTTGCTAGAGCTTCACTTCTTAAGGAAGCATCTATGATGATGATTCATGTAAGTTCAGCCGACAAATCTTCAACTGAAAAAGCTAGTTCCAGAGTAACTAATATGTTCTTTTGAGCTTAGATTCAGACTGAACCAGAGATGATTCAGTTGGTGATTGGTTATCAAAAAGCTAATCAGGATTATATAGCGCATCATCGGTTAGTGGCTAATATGGATCATCCTGATTGGTCAGTTTCTAGTGATAGTGCATTACGGTTTAGGGATAGATTATGGATTCCAGCTCAGGAACAGTTGAGGTAGGAGTTGCTACAGGAATCTCATAGATATTTTTACTATATTCATCCATGTTACACAGATGTATTGCGATATGAGGCGTATTTATTGGTGGCCTGAGATGATGATTGATATTGCTGAGTTTGTAAATAGCTGTGAGATATGTCAACAAGTGAAGACTGAGCATAGGAAATCTGGAGGGTTATTCCATTCTCTGCCTATTCCTAAGTGGAAATTTGACCATGTATCGATGGATTTTTTTTCGGTCTACCTCTGAGTCAATGTAAGCACGATGTTGTATAGGTTGTAATTAATAGTTTGACAAAGTCTGCACATTTCTTGCTAGTTTCCATACGAGATCCTTTTCACCAATTATAAGAGGTGTATGTACGTAAGGTGTTGAGATTCCATGAAGTTCGAGTGTCAATTAATTCGGTTAGAGATCCAAAATTTACCTCCAGACTATGGAGTGAATTGTAGAGACAGCTGGGAACTATTTCTAACCCGAGTACGGTATACCATCTGCAAACTAATGAGCAGCCTAAGTGAGTGATTTTGGTGCTAGAAGATATAATTTGAGCTTATGTCTTGGAGTTTGGTGGTAACTAAGAGAAATACGTTCATATGTGTGAGTTTTCTTATTAAAATAGTTATCAGGCTAACATTAGAATGGCTCCTTTTAAAGCTCTATATGGTCGGCCTTGTCATTCACCTGCGTATTGGGCAGAGGTTGGAGATACAGTTTTATTGTTTTAGAGTTGATTAAGGACTACAAAGAAAGAATACAGCAGATTTTCCAGTGTTTGACTGCAACACAACTAAGACAGAAGAGATACACCATTAAACATCATAGATTTTTGGAGTTTTCAATGGACGATTTTATTATGTTGAAAGTATCACTTATGAAAGGAATGTATAGGTTTGGATTGTTAGGTAAGCTAGCTTCAAGATACATTAGATCGTTTAGAGTGCAGGAAAGGATTGGTCATGTTGCTTATAAGTTAGAGTTGCCTCCTCAGCTAGTAAGAGTTCATAATGTCTTCCACGTGTCTATACTTCGCAAAAATCACACAGTTCACTCCAATGATTGATTGGAGTGAATTTGATCTTCGAGAAGACTTATCTTACGACGAGCAACGATTCATATACTTGATCGTAAGATTCAGAAGCAAAGAACTAGATAGAGTCCTTTGGTTAAGGTGAAATGGCAATTTCACAGAGATGAGGAACTAACCTAGGAGTTGGTGTCATATGTGAAGGAGAAATTTCCATTTCTCTTTAAAACTATAAGTAATTTTATGTGTACTTTTAATTTCAAGGACGAAATTGCTTTAAATTGGGGAGACTGTAACAATCCATTACCTTAAGTTGGTGATTAGTGTTAATATGAATCTAAATTAACCTAAGTTAGGCTCGTGGTTAAGTTTGGCATACCTCGATTAGCATGCATGTGGGTTTGTGTCATGATTCATGTTTGTTTGGAATGTTTGTTGAATTTATAGGTTGTAGTATAAAAAGAGAATTTATATACAAGCCTATAGTCAAAAAATAAAAAATTAAACAATAAATAGCCTATACACCAAGTGCCTTGAGGAGGTCGTGCAATGAATGTGCATACCTGAGAACACTTATAGGCATGTCCGGTGAATTTATTAGGGAGAAAATACATGAATTATATATATTTATATATATGGATTGTTGGATCACCTCGATATGAGCGTAACTGTTGATTATGTTAAAATTCGTGTCACTTTAAAGTTTGTCATTTTAATACATCATTCGCTTGATCAGCCTCGAGATAGCGCCATGTGTATCTTGAAGAAAACCCATATATATAAATCCAAAAGCTTCAAGTTTAGCCTCATTATTCTTTGATAAATCGAGAGAGTGATAGAGGAGAACAGTTGAGGGTTTTGGGTTTTGAGGAGTTGATCAGGAAAGGACCCTTAACTGAATTGAAGTGATCAAGCCACAACTAGATCAGAGATCATCATCTTGGTAAGTAAATTTTTTAGTTTCAAGTTTAATTCATAGGTAGGTGATGATTTCTCTGTGAATTGTTGTTGTTATTGATTGGAAAGTGGTTTAGACCTCATTAATGGTCATCCCTTATGTATTAGGGGAGTGTTTGATATTGTTTACTTGTTTGGTACATTGAATATAATTTGTAGCCCTGCTCAACGCACTCCCTCCATTAGTTGGGATGGACCCATTTGGTGGAGCACGCTCCATCAAGTGAGGGAGCACGCTCCCACTCCAAAAACAACAACTATATTGTAATTTAGTTAGAATTTATGCGGTCTTCGAGAGTGTCTTAGGGGTTCTAAATATAGGGTATTACACCTATATTAATCACAAATGGTTTGTGATAGGTGTTGGATCACCAGGAAAGCGTGACTGACACGAAAACTTAAGATGTTTGGAAATGAAAACCTAAACCGAGGTAAGTATGGATTTGCTTATTTATCAATATTACTTGGATATGTTAGTATATGTAGTTCATGTAGTTTATGGACGAAATGGGGGACTGTGTACACTGTGATATTTTTACTAAATGGAAAATGATGTCTAATGTGACACACGAAAGTAACTCTTGGAACTGAGCCCAAGTTATATAGGATGCGGGGTTGATCTCCCAGTCTATGTGTAACTTCTACTCAGTTAGATAGGTTACGTGGGTTACATATTCACTAGAGGGTTTAGGATAGAACCATTGGAAATTAATGGATTGGTTAGACAGCACATCGGCAAATGGGTTGGTCTAGCAATCGCATTAATGGTGTCAGTAGGTAATCGACCCTAGTTTTACAAATAAAGATGGGAATCACAATGTAATAGTCATTGACGGTTTGACATGAATCCATCATTTATGGATTATATGTTGTTCATAATCCTTTTAGCTATCTATAGTGCATATTGTTATTGCATATTATTCTTGATTATTATATGGAATGTTGATGACTTTGTGAATCCTTACTTGCTAAACCAGTTGGAGCGCTCACCCCAATTAATATTTCAGGGAAAACAACGAGTACTACGACTATGGGATAGAGAAGAATTAGGATTCTTGATCTTCTCTTCGATCTAAGGAATCTTCCCTTGTCTTATATATTTGTATTAAATTACAGTTTTGTAATATCACAAAGGATGAGAGATTTTATGTAGTCGAGATTTATTTCGGTTTTAATTGATTTCGTATATCATATTTAAATATCGAAAAGTTTTAAGTTCTCATGCATTTAATATTTGTTTGACATCGATATTCGATATACAATTGTGTTTACCAAGAGATAGAAGGAGGGGCTATTGGCTCTAGTTAAGCCTAGCGAGATTATCGGGGCTTAATTAGGGTTTTCGGCCAAGTATCGCACCAATCAGGATAGGAGATGCTACACCCGACACCATGTGTGTGTGTGTATGCATGATGTTGGTATGGCATCAACGTCGGGGAAACCCAGAATTTTTTGGTTTCCTTCTTTCCAGCTTCTGACCAAATCATGACCCCTTTGGGACTTCAAATACATTAAAAGCAATCCAAAATCAAGTGTTCCATCAACCCATAACCATAAATAACCTTTTCAAACAAGATTGTACAAAAACAAGTGAAGAATCCAAAGTTTTGTTGTAAAACTTTACCAAATCCGAAATTGGTAAAAAAAACCATTAAAGACAACGTAATTGATAAGTGATTATTTATACATATATAGGGTTAGTTTATTAGTATATTTAGTATAAATATCCTCAAATGAGTGCTAATTCATGGTATTATGCATTTTAAAGGAATTAAGATGTAATTGAAGGAATTAAGGAAAATGAGAAGAAATGGAGCAAAAACACACAAAATCAAAGTTGGAACCATGGGAGCATGAGTTAATGCTGTAGGAATACAAGGCACAGCATGGGAATGAAAGGCACGGCGTGGGAGAGAAAAAAAAATGAAGAGAATCAACTCTGATGGTTCGACGTAGTGGCGGCGCTGTGGCACCCAAGGGACAGCATCGGGACATACAAGGGACGGCGCCGAGACTTCAAGAGTTCAAACACATAATGAACTAGTAGGGCAGTGGTGGCACAGGAGCAGTAAGTGACAGCGCCAACTTCCCAGGAAATAGAAAGTGAAGCTTTAATTCGAGTTAAATTGTAATTTCGGGTATCTATTTGTTATTAAGGAGTATAAATAGGTATTAGGACGTGGTAAACTAGGAATACACCACCACGTAGAAGGAGATTAGCCTCCATTATAGTAAGTTAGCATTGATTTGAGTATTAAGAAATTTTTGTTGGAAAAAACATTGAAGACTCCTTGTTTGCAATCGATATTTGGTTTCGTTGATTAATTCAAGGTAATATTTATATTCATCTTTGATTTGCAATGATTTCCATATTGAATTGTGATATGCGTGTTTCAATGATGTGTGAGTAGTCTATTTATTTTAAGGATCAATAAATCATAAGGTATGAATGCTATGCTTTGAATAGGAATAAAAAGTGATAATAAAAAGTGTAATGGTTAAAATTTATATTGATTCTGAGCGTAATTATTTAGACATTTTGATCACGTGTTTAATGAACTTAGGTGTTAGGAGTTATAATTTCCATTGAAGCTTTTAATCTAAACATGAACGATACAACCGTAAAATACAATGGCCATTGAAGCTTTTAATCTGAACATGAACGATACAACCATAAAATACACAACATCGAGCGATAGTTGTTGATTAAGGAGGCGAGAATAGTAAACTTAGTTGGTTATGAGGCCAATGATTTGAGACTTAAAACAATGTGGAGCTTACGTTATTCACACCGATAGGTAGAGTTCTAGTTTGCACATTAGAATCTTCTCCATCACGACAGTAAGTTGAAGTGGATTTGAAGGAAATTTGTATATACTAATAAGGCATTGCACATAACATATTAAGATGTAAACATGAATATAAAGTTTAGTATTAAATTACCTAGGTGAAGTTGTGAACTAAGATATCCTTAATATAAGAGTTCAAGTAAAGCTTAGATTGATTTGTTAGATAGTTTAGTTTAGATATAAAACCAGTTAAAAAGTAATTTCCTTAGCAATAATTCAAGTTATATAGGTAACATACAACTAGTTTAAAAACCTTTCCTTGAGTACAATATATGTGATTAAAGTAAGTTGACTTCACTATTACAACAAGTGAGTCGTTATACTTTCGACACGCACCCCAAGTTTTTGGCGCCGTTGCCAGGATAGGTAGCCATTAGATTTACTTAGTTTGAGTTGTTGCTAAGTTTTATTTTCAGTAATTTATTTATAAAAACAAAAATAACAAAAAATAGGCTTAAGTTTCAGTTTGACTTTTTGCACTTGATCTTTTGTGTTTTCTTTTAAGGGATACTTAGTGCATGCATAGCAAGGGAGAGAAGGGCCTAGTGCCTTATGACTCGGAGATTGAGAGAACAAACAAAGGAAGAAAAATAAAGGAGTCAAGATGGCTGAGGAGCAAGCTAGAATTGAACAACAGGGCCACGAGAATAATCAACCCGCAGGTAATCTGGTAGTGCACGATACAGTGCAAGGACATATATGCCTTTTATGACTACTTTAAGCCAGAAGTTCAAGAGACATACAACGAAGTGATGAGGCTTTCAACCAACACCACCGAGTTCGAGCTGAGATCGTCTCTAATAAACATGGTGCTAAATAGTCTATTCAGTGGGCTATCCAACAAAGGTCTAGTTGCACATGTTGAGAACTTCTTGGTGAAGTGAGACATCGTGCACATTACCAGAGTTACAAACGAGGTGATAAGGTTGCGACTTTTCCCATTCTCACTGGGTGGATAAGCCAAATCTTGGTTCCAATGGCTGAATGCAGGGGAGTTTGACCTAATGGGTGGAAATCAATGAAAGATTTCTTGACAAGTTTTTTCCCTCATTGAAGGTCTGCGAAAGGAAATATGAAATTAATCAGTTCAAGCAAGAAGGCATTGAGTCTCTTAGCGTGGCTTGGGAAATATTCAAAGAGGTGTTGAGGAGATGTTTGGGACACGGATACAAGAAATGTGCACAACTCTAGGTTTTCTACTATGAGATGAACCATAGCACAAGAACATTTGTAGATGTTGGGTCAGGTGGTTCTCTAATTACCAAGGATGAGGATGGAGCATTGGATCTCTTTGATCTTATTTCTCAAAATTCTACCGTTAGTACTCCTTCCATAGTAAGGAAACCACAGACGTCTGCGAGATTGGCTCACAAACGCCGATTATGACACCGCTATCAAATATGAGCAGTTGTATGGCAAACCTTTAGATAGGACACCAAGGTCCACAAGTAGCATGATAACCCATGAGTCACCAAGGCATGGTGGTAAACCAAATGGATGTATAGCAGGGAATTGAACATGAAGACATCAACTTCATGAACAACCAAGGCTACGAGAATAACTTCAGGCCAAGAGGAGGGACTCCTCAATGGTTTTATCATGAATACAATAATAACAACCTACATTTTTCGTATGGAAATCCTGATAATGCACTGAAGTTACCACAAGGCTTTGAACAATAAGTCCAACATGGGAGGCTGGGGTAGAGAAAATAGATGACTTCTTTGAAGTCAATCGAAAAGTATTCACAAGCCATGGAAGTGAGAGATAGAGAGTAATATGAGAAGCATGAGAAAGAGTTGGAACAAATAAAGCAAGCCATGAAAAGGATAGATATGAGCAATCAAAATTCATCAAAAACTTAGAGAGGAAAATTGGTCAACTTGCTATAGCCTTGAACTCAAGGAAAGAATGACAGTTTTCTAGGGACGTCATCACAAATCCCAAGGAGAACGTGAGTGTCATTCACATGATGAGCACTAAGGCAACAAAGGAGCCAAGACAAGACCAAGTCATGTATAAGTATGAATAGATGCATGAGCATAGAATGGAAGTAAGGCAAGATGGGCTTAATGGTCTCAAGAAGCAAAAAAATAATGCCTTGAAGAAAAAGAGGGGGAAGCAACAATGGAAGGCCAAGAAAAAGGTTGAAGGACCTTTCGACGAATACCCATAAGGCAATGACATCAAGTTAGTTTCAAAGAAATTGAAACCAAAGTTCAAGTTTATCCCACAACTTTAACTTATCAAAAGGAGAGATCATGGAGAGATAAGCATGCCGATAAATGATAAGTTGGTATTTATAGGTTTTTAGCAGTTTATTTTAATGTATTTAATATAGAAAGTCTCTAAAATATATATTTAATTATATTTATTGGTCGTTGTCAAGTGAAACGGAGTGCGCGGTTGAATCCGGAGTGGAAAAATTCTAAAAATGGAGTATTTACATGCAGTGATCAGATGTCGAAAGACTTGCCTCGTGTCACGCATCGTACAGTTTATTTGTAGGTGATCAGTATACCAAGTAACGAAGGAGAGTGACACAGTTAAGCCACTCACGTACCAGCTGTTGTTGGATTGCTTCGTGATGTATGCATTATTTTCTCCCACATCTTCGCCGAGTGATTGCACGAGTCTTCTTGTTTCGCTAGTTGCCTCCACGTGGCTGCCCTCCATTAGCCCTGCACCGATCAAAATGCCAAAACAGCTCCTCTCATCCAATGCTTGGGTGCCACGTCAGCTCGACCAACACAACACCTTTGCTCACAACAACAACCATGAGATGTGTCTCGAGATCAGCATCGCTGTTGTCTCCCAATTATTCGCACAAAATCACGCGAGCTAACAAACCCCCAACATCGCCGCGTGGCGCATTCTCATTCACATGGGACGTCATTAGTAGTTCTCTCTACCAATGTGATTTTGCCACGTCAACGGTCTCCATTTTCTTCACCAATCAGACGCTACCACGTGTCCGAGAACTTGCAATGAACGCCCAGCAGCCCTCGGATGCTTCTCGGTGCACGAGTCACTCTACAAACCACGAAAATTACTTTCTCTTACCTCTAGGGACCAATTTTTAGTAATTTTTTATATTAAGAACTTAGGGTATTATTAGGATCGACTTTTATTTTTGGGAATGCAGGAGGCGCTCGAAACTATGTCCGGCTAAACAAATCTTTGCCTAGGTCGGAAGGGAAACAAGTCAGAATTCTGGATTCATGGCATAAATTGTGAGATCTATAATTTTTATTATTTAGTTTGATTTAATTTTTTCTATTTCATTGTTGTTGATTTTTATGAATATGATTTAAATCTAGGGTATGTATATGACCAGTGCATGCTTTTAGGTGGACAATCTATAGTTAATTTGACCAATTATGTTCGTTATTGTACTTTTGGACTAATAAAAGTGACAAACACTCACCCGTTTGCCGTAAAATCCTTTTGGTTCTTGAGTGTGCAACAATTGAATCTAGATTAAATCGGAAGCGGATGTGATTCGGTTATTTAGGATTAGTATTCCCATTAATCCTTATTATTGCAGTTAGTGTGTTAAACCCGATTGACGGATGTCTAAGGTTATGCATTAATTAGGGACGTAGTTAGTGGCGGACGTCCTAACTATCGAGATTAGGGGAATTGGGAATTTTTTGCGGATGTTGATTTTCTATAGCTAATCTAGGAGAATTTAAATTAATAATTTTTGGGAAAGATTGAAGACCATAATATGCCATTAAATCTTGATTCTGATTTGTCGAACCGTAGACTTAGGTGTTTTCTTGAGACCATTGAAAGTTATTTTCATTATTTTACTTATTTAGTTTATTTAGATTAGTTAGTTAAATAATTTTAATTAAAACCCCCGATTTCCCTTTTTATTATTTTTAACCTTAGAAAAACTACCAATCTCTGTGAGGTCGGCCCTTTGCCACTATTCTACAAAAATAGCTGGTTTATGAACTTTATTTTATTGACGCGTTCGGGGCGCGTCAATTTTTGGCGCCGTTGCCTGGGATTGGTTTTCTTTCTTTGGTATTTTTATTTTTTTATTTTTATTATTTATTTTTTATTATTTATTATTTATTATTTATTTATTTATGTTTATTTTAATAAATCGGACCACCCTGTGAGTTTTTTTAGGTTTAACTATGGATTATATTTTTTACCATAACGTGAGCATTTTTTTTGGAATTAACATGTTTAAAGGATTTTAGGTGTTTTGAGACTTGGTTGGGACATATCCAACTTAAGTCGTCGCATTAGTGGCGGGTCTTTAAGTAGATCCAAAACCCTAGACTTCATTCCATCATCTTATTGATTTCACCCTTAATTGATAGACTTCGGACTCACAAAACTTGAAAGGAATTATTTGAGTTAACTCCTATGTTTACTAGTTCGTGCTCTTATTATGATTATTTTTTCATAGTTTCTTTAGTCACCTAGATATGAGAGATTTTGTGCATTCATTAGTTTTTAGAGATTTTTATTATGCATGCATTTGTATCATCTTCTTATTTATTTATCAATGTTCTTTTTCACCACTATTTTTTCTTGTTGCATAGATTCTTTGACTTGTTTTGAACCTTGAGAACAAGGTTCGAAATAAGTTTGGGGGTACTTTAGGATTTGTGGATCGAGTTTGATGGATTTCTTTGCTAAAGACCGCAGGTGAGATTGTTTAATTTTTTTATGCGGTTATATGCAGTTGTCGGATGGTAATGATGGTGTTTTATATCATTTCTTTCATTTCTTTCATTTCTTTTCCCTTCATAATTCTTTCTCATTTCATTAGTAGTTGATACACTTTAATGCATGTATTTAGTATAGCTTTTTATTTTTTTGTTGTGTAGAGTCACCCGAAACTTTGTTTCATGCCTTTGGTTGTGGATGCGTACACTATGGTTGCCTTTTTGACTTGAAACTTAGGGAAAACTAGGAGAAACACTCACTCGAGTTCGTAGCTTGGTATTTTTATGATTTCATGATTAGGGACTTAGTTGATGGTTAAGCCTTGTGCTAGAAAACAAAAGGGAGTAGACGGTCAAAATTGTGCAAGTGGTAATATTTTAACCCACATTGGTGAATTTGTTTGATCATAGTGAAAGTGAGAAGGGCTAACAGGAGTTTTTTGTTAATATAGAGAGTCCCATAGGTTCCAAAGGAAATGGAGCAGGGAAACTTGTGGTGGGAAAAAATGAGAAAAGCGGTTCATAGGAAATGGAGCAGGGACCGTATTACTTGAAAAACAAAATTGTGAAGAAGAAAATAGAGAATAAGATAATAATAATAAAGGCGAAAGTTGTGAAAACTCCTCAAATAAAAGATTTAGTTCGAGTGTTTTCACTAGATTAAGTGAGGTTTTAAACTTGCATGCTTGAATGTATAGGCCAAGAAAACTCGTGAGTAGTTGATGGCCTTTGTCTTGACCGAGTCTATCTTTAAAGTGTGATCTTAATTGTGTTTGGGTTGCGAGTCTTGACATATCATAACTCCATAATTTCTTTAATGGCTTGTTAATTTGGCGACTATGTAAATCAAAGGAACTCCATGATTTTGAACCAGGTATAGGATTAGTTAGGTCGGTGCATTACTATATTAGGAGTTTAGTTTAGTTTGTGTTGTCATTTACACCTTTGCTCGGGACGTGCAAAGTCTTAAGTTTAGGTTATTTGATAAGTTGGTATTTATAGGTTTTTAGTAGTTTATTTTAATATATTTAATATAGAAAGTCTCTAAAATATATACTTATTTATATTTATTGGTCGTTTTCAAGTGAAACGGAGTGCGCGGTTGAATCCGGGGTGGAAAAATACTCAAAATGGAGTATTTACATGCAGTGATCAGATGCCGAAAGATTTGCCTCGTGTCACGCATCGTACAGTTTATCTGTAGGTGATTAGCAGACCAAGTAACACAGGAGAGTGACATAGTTAAGCCACACACGTACCAGCTGTTGTTGGATTACTTCGAGAGGCGTGTATTGTTTTCTCCCACATCTTCGCCGAGTGATTGCACGAGTCTTCTTGTCTCGCCAGCTGCCTCCACGTGGCATCCCTCTATTGGCCTTCCACCGATCAGCACGCCAAAACAGCTCCTCTCCTCCAATGCTTAAGTGCCATGTCAGCTCGGCCAATACAGCACCTTTCCTCACAACAACAACCATGAGATGTTCTTGAGATCAACATCGTTGCTGTCTCCCTCGTTTTTGCATAAAATCGTGCGAGCTAACAAACACCCAACACCACCACATGGCGCGTTCTCATTCACCCAGGACGTCATCAGGAGTTTTCTCCACCAATGCAATTTTGCAACATCAGTGGTCTCCATTTTCTTCACCAATCAGACGCTACCGTGTGTTTGGAAGCTTGCAATGAACGCCCAGCAGCCCTCGGATGCTCCTCGGTGCACAAGTCACTCTACCAATTTTTACCTCTAGGAACCAATTTTTAGTAGTTTTTTTATATTAGGAACTTAGGGTATTATTAGGATTGACTTTTATTTTTTGGGAATGCAGGAGGTGCTTGAAACCATGTCCGGCTAAACAAATCCTTGCCTAGGTCGGAAGGAAACAAGTTTGAATTCTTGATTCATGGCATAAATTGTGAGATCTATGATTTTTATTATTTAATTTGATTTAATTTCTTCTATTTCATTGTTTTTTATTTTCATGAATATGATTTAAATCTAGGGTATGTATATGGCCAGTGCATGATTTTAGATGGACAATCTATAGTTAATTTGACCAATTGTATCCGTAATTGTACTTTTAGACTAATAAAAGAGACAAACGCTTACCCGTTTGCCTAAAATCCATTCGGTTCTTGAGTGTCCAACAATGGATCTAAGTTAAATTGGAAGCAGACGCGATTCGGTTATTTAGGATTGGTATTCCCACGGATCCTTATTATTGCGGTTAGTGTGTTAAACCGGATTGGCGGATGTCTAGAGTTATGCATTAATTAGGGAAGTAGTTAGTGGTGAACGTCCTAGCTATCGAGATTAGGGGAATTAGGAATTTCTTGCGGATGTCGATTTTCTATAGCTAATCTAGGAGAATTTAAATTAATAGTTTTCGTGAAAGATTAAAGACCATGATATGTCATTGAATCTTGATTGTGATTTGTGGAACCGTAGACTTAGGTGTTTTCTTGAGACCATTGAAAGTTATTTTCATTATTTTGTTTATTTAGTTTATTTAGATTAGTTAGTTAAATAATTTTAATTAAAACCCCATATTTCCCTTTTTATTGTTTTTAACCTTAAAAAACTACCAATCTATATGGGATCGACCCTTTGCCACTATTCTACAAAATAGCCGGTTTAAGAACTTTATTTTATTGACGCGTTCAGTGCGTCTCAATAAACATTGACGGACACCTATTCCTAAATGTTTTTCATGGTACGGGAGCCTCGGTCAATGTCATGGCACTAATAGACATGATTCATGCAGACTTGAAGATCAATTTTCTGGATACCACGAATTTGCTAGTAGCAGACGATAATTTAACACCTACTATATGAGAAGTTTTGAATGTGCGAATGAAAGTAGGTATATTAACATTCATTTCGGATTTCAAGGACATGAACCACAACATGGATGATGATGTATCTATGATACTTGGGCGGCCATTCTTGAACACGGCTAAAGCAAATTTGGACGTAAGAGAAAGAAAGATCACGATGAGTATCGATTACGGCATTGATGCTGAGAAGGTTGTCTTTGTCGAGGGTGAAGAAGTACATCCTAATGGGAATGACATTATAATCTTCGATTTGTAGATGGAGTTTCTCGATTTAGACTCGGACTAAACGAGTGAAGAGGCGTCAAGCTAATGACGTCAAATTAAGTGCTTCTGGGAGGCAGCCCGTGCGTTTTAAAATTTTAAGTTTTTAAATTTCAGTTAGTCATTAGTTATTTAGTTTAATAATTATAATTCACGAGTTTTAGTTCTAACTTTCGAAATATTTGTGTCGAATGTGCAGGAAAGATCATTTGCGGGTGATGATTCATTGGAACGAAAATGCCTCGAGAACTCATTAAAGAGCGAAAAAGAGCGAAGGAGTTCAAAACGATGAAGGTAAGGTGCATGGGCGAATCGAAAGGTAAAATTTTATTAATTCTTATATTTTTATGGATTTTATGTGGTCACAACGCCTTGCGTGAGTTGTGCACAAAGTCGGAGGAGCGCCAATGGAGAATTAGCAAAAAATCATACGCAAAGATGTGTGCAGATGAGTCGAGGTCGTGGGTATGGTTGGTGGGAAAAGTTAGAGGGCTTGGATTGAAAAAGACTTGAAGCAGTGATCTACACCGAAAATTAATCCTGCATTGAGGTACATTAAAATTTCATTTAGTTATGCTTTGAATTTTGAAAATTTTGATGTTATTGTATGAAATTGTGGATTTGAGGTTGTAGAATAGGTTTTACAAGATTGTATGAATGTGAGAATTAATATTACCCATGGAGACTTAGTTGATATCTTCGCAATTATCTGGCATATGCATAATCCATGTTATATGAATATTTATTTTTTAAGTGATTTGAATACCAAGTTGCGTTGCATTTTTGTTAGTTGCTTGAATTTGAAGAAAATGTCAAGAATAAGGAAACAATTAGCCAAACTAGAGCAAATAATTTTGAGGCATCTACCTCAAGAAACCCCAATGAAGAAGAGCCTAGACCTAATAAATCCAAAATTTTCATTCGTAGAGAGGCTACGGAATGACACGACAAAATCTTAAGAAGGGAGTTGATTTGCGAAAGGGGAATTAATTTGCAGGCCAAATATGATAAAAGAGTGAACAATTTCATTAAGCACCTAAATTGGGAGCAACTCACTCAAGACTATAGGGAAAATAAAGTTAAAGGAGTGAGTGGGATTGTTTTTGAGTTTTATGCTAATGCAAAGTTCACGGTTAAGGATGAGCCAGTGAGAGGGGTTCATGTTTTGTTCAATAGAGATGAGATCAATAATTTCTATGGGTTGGAGGAATTAAGCTTGTATGAGTCCGCACCGACTTTCCCAACCAAATTATGTGAGAGACCCATAACATATAACCATTTAGAGCCATAGAAAATGCAAATGTTATCTTAAGATAACAAGGATGGTGATGGGAGCTGAGAATGTGTTGAAGCACATTAAAAAGGGGAGTATCAGAAAGGTTTACAAATGTTGCAACATTTTCTTGTTTCATCGTTATACCCCACCTCTCCGCTGGGTGAGATCAGCTGAAAGCAGCTTTTCTTTATGAGATTACTCATTACGGGGAGATCATACATCCCAGTTTGATGAAGTCCATGTCAGAAAGGGACAAATAATTGTTGTTTCCTATTTTGATTACTCAGATGTGCTTATGAGCCGGAGTACGAATGAGAGATGATGAAGAATTTGATATAGATTCCAACAAACCATGGATGAAGCTTTCATGCTTACATTGAAATCATCACCCGGTTACTAAGACTTCAAGGAGAGAGAAAGAGGTTGAGGGAGTTAAACGTAAGGCCGAGTTGTTGGCTAAGAGGAAAGAAGATCAAGAAGCGGCAGCAAAGCTAGCCCAAGAGCTAGAAGATGAATAGAATGAAGAAGATGAGGAGCAATAGTAGCAAGGATTTGCTGAGGGCTACGATTTTATAGACCCAGAGATAGGATAGTAGAACTTGAATGGTCCTGAAGTCTTTCCACCACCTCCTCCACCACAGGCACTTATACTACCACTTGAGGATTTGACTCTATCACAGCAGAGGTTGTGGATAGCAGAGATGAGGAGATAGTACCAGGAAGACAGAGCGCAATACTAGGCAGTCATGTTGAGATATAAGCATGATATGGAGAAGATAAAGCAACACAGACGCGATGGGCAGTGAAATTTCATGTTGTTTGTCGATCATTACAGAGCCTTAGCTAGATATGAGAGGAGCAGACGTTTGAGACCTACTAATAGGTCAATATGCTTTCCAACAACACTAGCATACTTGTTTGATCCGGATTTGGTACAGAGTAGGACGGTGAGGCGTCCATTGACACCATTGCAGGCTGGAGTTAATGACATAGATGATAATGATAACGTGCAGTCCTGAAGTCAGTGTTCTAGGATTCCTTTAGACATGAGGAGTTGAGAGTGCTTTTGATACCAATACTTTTTAACATTTGGGATATTTTGTTAACTATTTAGTTAATTCAATTTTAATGTTTTGTTTAGTTTATTATAACTTGTGTTATTATATATGTTTGTGTGTTTTAGTGTCTTCATTTTTTAGGCTTGCTTTTAAACCTTGAGGACAAGGTTTGGTTTAAGTTTGGAGCATCGACATTACACTACACTATGGGAAAGTGGTAAGATAGGCTGAGAAATAAGGATAAACACTGTAGGTATAATTATTTAAAATTTTAATTTGAAGCAGTTAAGGAGGAAAAAATGGTAGTGCATAAATTTTTCTTTTTATTCACTATATGAATGTTTAAGTAGTATAGATTAGATTATATATAGTTATATGTAATGAATAAGTAGTTCTTTTGTATGTTGATTTCTTCGATTGTGGATGAGTAGGTTACAAGTATCTTGTTTATATGAAACTCAAGAGAGTATTTTAAATTTTGAAAAAGAAATAATGAAATGTAGCAAACAACAGTGTGATTTCATGATTAGAAACCTAGAGTTACGGAACACCTTGAACTTGAAATAAAAGTAGCACTTCTTGTGGAATATGCTAGATCTCTAAGTGTTATATAATAAGTGTGAATCTAACTTGCAAATAAAAAGCAAGTACAGACTTAGTGCAAAGAGGGGAAGAAATAGGCATTGTAAATTAAAAGTTGAAGTTAACTTGATTTAGTAAAAGTAAGAAGTGCTAACAAGAGTTTTATAAAAAAAATGATAGAATCCTCATAAGTTCTATAGGAAATGGAGCGGAGAACTTGATGGTTGGAAAAAGTGAAAATAATAAAGTCCATAGGAAAATGAGCGGGGACTGAAAAATAAAAAAATGATGAAAATAAGAAGAAAAAATGAAAAAAAATAAGAGAAGAAAGCGGAAGTAGAATAAAACTCTTCAAATAAAAGAAATAGCTCGAGTATGAGTAGCTAGTTGAGTTAAGTTTCCATTCCAACTATGTAAAAGTCATATAGACTCTTGAAGTACTAAAGTCTACCAAATATGAGTTTGATCTATGCTTATTTGTGAATTCCTAAGCTTAATGAGAAATCATGAGATTGTATACTTGCTACTTGAGTTGTGAAATGAAACAAACTTGTGAGTAGTGATGGTTTTTAGTTGAGAACGACTTTGGTGTTTGAAAGTGAAGTTATATGAGTTATTAAAGATACATGTCTTAAAAATATAAATTTTTGCAATGAAAAACTCATAAGTGGATTGTTAACTTGAAACTTAGTGAATTGAAGGATACTCCATGAACAAAGTAAATTGAATGAGAACTAGTTATTAAGAGACTTAGTAGAATACACCTTTGTTCGGGACGCGTAAAACCTTAAGTTTGAGGGTATTTAATAATTGATTATTTATACATTTATATAAGGTTAGTTCAGTATTATATTATAAATATCCTCAAATGAGTACTAGTTCATGGTATTATTGAATTTTAGGGAATTAAGGTGTAATGGAAGGAATCAAGGAAAAATGAGATGAAGCGGAGCAAAAATCCAAAAAATCAGAGTTGGTGTTGTGGGAACATGAGTTGATGTTGTGGGAATGCAAGGCACTACGTGGGAATGAAAGGCACAGCGTGAGAGAGAAGAAAAAATTAAGAGAATCAACTCTGATGGTCCAACACAGTGGCGGGGCCATGGCTTAACTCACACGGCACTGAGGCAGTACGTGACAACGCCAACTATGTAGGAAATAGAAAGTGAAGCTTTAATTCTAATTAAATTGTAATTTAAGGTTTCTAATTGTTGTTAAGGAGTATAAATATGTATTAGGACGTGGTAAACTAGAAGGACACCACCACATAGAAAAAAATTAGCCTCCATTAGAGTAAGTTAGCATTGAGTTTGAGTATTAAGAAGTTTTTGTTGGAGAAACATTGAAGGCTCCATGTTTGCAATTAATATTTGGTTTCATTGATTAATTCAAGGTAATATTTATATTCCTCTTTTATTTTCAATTATTTCCATATTGAATTGTGATATGTGTGTTTCAATGATGCGTTAGTAGTCTAGTTATCTTGGGGATCAATGGATCCTATGGTATGAATGTTATGCTTTGAATAAGAATAAAAAGTGATAATAAAAAGTGCAATGGTAAGAATTTATATTGATTCTAAGCGTAATGCTTTAGACATCTTTGCTCACGTGTTTAATGAACTAAGGCTTTAGGAGTTATCATGGCCATTGAAGCTTTTAATCTGGACATAAACGGTACAACCGTAAAACATACAACATCAAGCGGTAGTTATTGATTAGCTTGGTGCAAATAATAAACTTAGTTGGTTATGAATATGATGATTTGAGACTTAAAGCAATGTGTAGCTAACGTTATTCACACTGATAGGTGGAGTTCTAGTTTACATATTAGAATATTCTCCGACACGACAGTGGGTTGAAGTTGGTTTGAAGGAAATCTGTCTATTCTAATTAGGCATTGCACACAACAGATTGTTATGTAAACATGAATATAAAGCATAGTATTAAATTACATAGGTGAAGTTGTGAACTAAGATATCCTTAACATAAGAGTTCAAGTAAAGTTCAGATTGATATGCTAAATAGTTTAGTTTAGATATAAAACCAATTAAAAAGTGATTTCCTTAGCAATAGTTCAAGTTAAGTAGGTAGTCTACAACTAGTGCAAAAACCTTTCCCTGAGAACAATATCCGTGATCAACATAAGTTGATTGCACTATAACTACAAGCTAGTTGTTATACTTGTGGCACGCACACTAGTAACCAACAAGATCTTCCTCTAAAAATCAGTGACAAGGCGGAGTGGTGTGATCCTAAAACGAAAATATAATTCAATAGAAACTACACCATCTCTAAACCATCGATTGTTCATGTTTCCAAACCGTTTCGTTCAAGTTAAACAAGTCGGGTTAGGGTTCTAACCTAGCTTAAGTGATTCATAAGCTTGTGTAGCTTGGTGTACTCTTTTCCTAGCTTCCAAGCTTCCTTTCTTTCACTTCTACTGCTCACCCTAGCTTCCTCTCTTATTTTTTAAGTTGGGAACAAAGTGGCTACAACTAGTTATTACTTTTATATATAGGGTCCTTTTGAGATTTAGGATTTTATGACCAAATCCTAGCCCCATATCTCATTTTGGCCTCTTTAGTTCTAGGACAATCATTTTTTGTATTTTTATAAGAATACTCTTGCATGTGTGCTATTGTCATTACCAATTTGCCCTTTAGGCTTATTTCCGCTTTTCTTAGGCTATTTCATCACGTAAATCCTTAAACCATATAATACAACCAATGTAAACATACCATACATACATATTATATGATTATACTAAAATAACCTTGGTAATTATGGAAATTACCAACTTAAGAAATTTGGGTCGTTAAATCCACTTCTAAAATTTATGTTTTATTCAAGTTATGTTTCATACTTAACGAGAACATAGATCCTAATATCATCTATTATGTTAGTATCATATTATAGTATCAACTAATACTCTATTGCCTAGGCTCTACAAACCTAGGCTTTGATACCAACTGTGTTGGTATCATAACCTCTTTGACCACAATGTTCGTAAAACATGTTCTTTGATACCAACTGTGACGGCCTGTTTTTCCTTTAAGTTAGCTTTCAAATGCCACCATAATTGATTCATTTTAATTTAAATTGAGGAGGTTATGACCAAAATACAGAGGCTGGTTCATAACAACAGCATGCAAAATTTTCACTTTTGTTTTACAACTTCATGAACTTCAAAAATCCATAACTTAATGAAAACAAATCAAAATCCAGATCTTCTTTATAGTATAATTAGTGGAATTTCACAAGAAATCTAAATATGAAATTAGATTTTGAAAACGAAGTCATTTTCACACTAAAATTGCTAAAAAACCAGAACATAATCAAAACTTACAATTCTTTGAAGAATTTAACAAAGTGATGATGAGAATTAGCTTACCTAGTCGTAAGGCTTCTTTAATTTGATCAACCACCCTTCAATTCACCTAAATTTCTAAACAAATTTGTTGAACTTTCACTACAGACCTCTCTCTTCTCTCCTCTTGCATGAAATGCAAATGAATTTTGCATGAAAATCCTACTAACTTGTTTATTTAATGGTGTGATTAAGTTGTGACCCTTAATCTAGTGTACACACCCATCACTAGAACAATTTAATGATGCATACTTGGTCCTACAATCCACTAACTTAGTCATGTTAACACTTATTCTTACACCAAGTTACATAGTGATGGTGCATCCGGAGGCATATCAAAGCTTAGTATTTTATTTTCTCAACTTAGACCAAATTTACATAAATTCAACTATAGGCACATTAGATTAGTTATATTGATCATATGAAACTAAATTAGGACTTATCACATTACTCACTACCTCGGTCTCATGTTGACACACATCTCGAGGCATGTCTCCACTTGCGCGCCAAACTTACAAAATACAACACTAAATAACTATTTCCGAGTATAGTGTACACACATACATAACTCAAAAATAATATATTACTTGGTCCTCGCGTCGAGTATTGGGACAGTTTACCCGCTTTCGAGCACTTCACTGGTCGATAACCCTAATTAGGGACAAATTTACTGTTAGTAAGTTTTGGGTCATTACATGACATTGAGGCATCAACCTCTAAAGCTCAAAATGAGGATGCCCCAAGGCCATTCTAATTGAAGTTTTATATTAGTAAGGAGGCCAATGAGAGGTATGAGGCTATAGAAAACAAGGAGTTTATTTTTGAAAGAAGAATAAACCTCCGGGCCAAGTATGATTAGAGATTCAACAACTTCATTAGGCAATGGGGTTGGGAGCGATGCACGCAAAAATATAGGGAGAATAAGGTTTATAGAGTGCGTGGGATTGTTTATGAATTATATGCCAATGTCAGGGTCACAAAGAAAGAAGATCTAGTAAATGTGAAAGGAGTAATGGTGTCATTCAATGAGCATTACATAAACGGTAACTATAGTTTAAAAAATTAGAGTAGGATTGAAGACCCAAAGACCTTCCCAATTAATTTATATGAGAGGCCATATAACCTATATCCCTTTAGAACCATAGAAAGAGCATTAGTTGTACCAAGACAACAGGGATGGATAATGGAAGATGAGAATGTGCTAAAGCACATTAAGAAGGGTTGTGTAAAGAAAGTGTATAGAATGTGGCAACATTTTATGACTCCCTCATTATACCCGACTACTCAACAAAGTGAGATAAACAAACCAAAGGTGGCTTGTTTATATGAGATTACAAATAATAGCGGATCTTGGGAGGAGTACCTACCGTTATGTGAGTTTACATACAACAATAGTTATCAGGCCAGCATTGAGATGACGCCTTTTAAGGCTTTGTACGGTAGAGCGTGCTATGTCCCCCATCGTGTTGGGTTGTGCTAGATGACCGAAAATTAGCGGGGCCTGAGATTGTTGTTGATCACACGGAAAAGGTACGAAAGATTCATCAAAGACTTAAAGGTGCCCAGGAGAGGCAAAAAAAACATGCTAACAAGAGTCGCGGCAATCTCACGTACACCAAGGGAGCCTTAGTTTATTTAAAGGTCTCCCCCCAAAAGGTCTTCACAGATTTGGGTTAAAGGCAAGTTAGCACCGAGATTCATCGGGCCTTTCAAGATTAAGAAATGGGTCAGGAAAGTGGCATATGAGCTTGAGTTACCTCAGCAAAAGTTAGGGATTCATCTGGTATTCCATATTTCTATGCTTTGACTAGCTAAGTCGATGGCAGGAGTACGTGTGACAGTTGACTTAAGTCAGATTGGCCCGATTTAGGATATTTCTTATGAGGAGTAGCCAGTACAGATCCTAGATCGAAAGGTACAACATTTGAGAGGTAAGTTTATCCCGAAGGTACTCGTCAAGTAGTAGTTTCATGGTGACTAGGAACTCACTTGGGAGCAGAGAAGACTATATGCAAAATAGATTCCCGGTACCTTTTCGAGTCAAGTATAATCCTAACCTAAATTTTAATTTCGAGGATGAGATTTCCATTAGTTGAGAAGATTTTCCATGGCCCAAATTCTTAATCCTAGTTTATTTTCATACTCAAGATCACCGACCGGTGACATGAGACCCAAATCGAGATATGCGTACTGACCGAGACATGTGGGAGAGATATATTTTAGTTTTGTTATGGTGTTTTTCTAGCATGTTGTAATTGAATAGATTTAGTAAGTCACTTCTACTTGTATATAGACGTCGAGATGTGAGCGGGGAAGCATCTCGAGATGTGTGTCGACGTGGAACCAAGGTAGAGACTGATGTGCTAAGTCATAATTTAATTAAGTGTGATTAAAATAAATAATCCACTATGTCAATATTTGAAGTTATATAAATGTGACCTAAGTTAGGAAAATAAAAATACAAGCATTGATATGCCTTGAGATGCATGATGTCACCATCACTATTTAACTTGGGTCAATATGTGTGTTAGCATGGCTGAATTAGTGGCTTTTACGACCAAGTTATAAGCTGTTAAATTGTCCTACTGATAGGTGTTCACACAAGATCAAGGGCCACAAATGAATTACATCACCATATAAATAAACTTAGTGGGATTTTCATGCAAATCATCTTATTTTCATGCATATGGAGAGAGGGTGATATATGAAGTTCTGATCCAACAAATTTGTTAAGAAAATTTAGTGATTTAGGTGTGATTGATCAAGTTAAAGGAGTCTTCACATTAGGTAAATCAATTTCCACCTCCACTTTACAAAATTCATCAAAATTATAAATCTTGGGTTTTAAGTCATCGAGGATTTGAATTCTGGGTAATTGGGAATGTTTTCAAGTTTAATTTGATTCAATTGAAGCGTACGTGGGGTTGTAAGCATTAGAATTTAAAGACAAAAACTACAAGGTGCAGGCCAAGGTTGATGTTGTGGAGGCACCGTGCTCTTTGTACACACAATGTTAGCCACAACGTCAGGTTATCTGAGGAAAAAGGGGAAGATGACATAGCGTCTTCATGGCGTCGTGCATCTGAACACACATCACAACATAATGACGTGCCCCTGGTCCAATACAAGGGTAACGTCATGATTGTGCCATGACCTTGTACACACGGCGCCACCACAGCTCTAAACTCGGAAAAAAGTTATAAAATTTCTAAATAAAACTAGGGGACTTTTATAATCATTTTAGTCCAACTTTAATAGTTTAAACAAGTCTTAAAACACCCTAATTAACCTCAGGAACTTAGAGGAGAGTCTCGGGGAGTCAGTGGCGAGTTATGGAGTATCGAGAGGCCGAATTAGCTTAGGAACTTTGCGTGAATTCTAAGTAAACTGATTGCTATATTTCTCGCCATTTCATTTCCTATTATGCCTCTCATTTATAGTCTTTTGGATTGTTTTATCTAGTGTACTCTTAATGCCAAGATTTTTGTGTCTATCTCATTATATGAGTTTCGTTACCATGGTATTATTGGTGTTGAATAGTATTCATTGACTCATATTCTTGTGCAATGTCATTCTTTTCTTTCATGGTTAATTAGCATGCTATTAGGTAGATGAATTGACGTATTGTAATCTTATTCCTTTGTGCTTTACTTAAGCAATTAATTAAGTCTTGGAATCAAGAATCTGAGACTTTTGTTGACAAATGAAAAGAAAATTCTTGTGTCTAGGATCCTTATATGATAAAGATGGGCGGCACACAAGGGTCACTAGACTTTAAGGATGTCGGCACTTACCACTAACTTGTGCAACACACGGGGAAATAGGACCTGGGGTGGTTGACAAGTATAAACATATTTAGGCAATTGTGAGAGAGCAAACACTCCTAAGTAGTGGATTACGGCTGATGTGATGTAACTCACAGTCGACTGGGCCTAGATCATTACTGCTTAGCCTAGATTCAGTCTCATTTTGTTTAACTAAAGTAACTTATAGCATATTCTTGTTTAGAAATTCTTTTGCTATTATTATGCTTTTAGGTACTTTCTTTTATATTTGGAAATGTGGATAAATGTCTCTCCGTTTTACTTTCTATATTACTATACACAGTCATTTTTATGACAGTGGGTGCAGATCCGTCGAGTAGCAGGCTGGGCAAGGAGAAGATCATTGACTACCTCTGTGTCGTTTGCGTATTTCAGATTTTGTAGTTTTTTGATATTTTGGTTGTATGACTTACTTTATGTCCTTTACATACTAGGGGGTTGTATATATTTGGGTTTAGTGATAGTTCCCCGACTAAACACATGTTTATTACACTGTTATAGTCGTTCCATTATCTATATACATGTTGTTTCCACGTACTTAGGATTTGTATTATTTGCTTATGCTAAATTGTTAAGATTTCCACTAAATAACATATAAGTTGTAAGAAGTTTTAATTAACCCTGAAATAATAACAATAATGAAAATTGCGTAATGCTTATTTTGAACACGATTAACAAGGAGAATAGGACAAAAGGCTGACTAATACGTGGTTAAGTCCTGCGGGGCCAAGATTAGGGTTAATGATTGGATTAGGCTGGGCGGTGCCCTAGATTAAGGGAGGGGCTGCCACAAAAATATTGTATAATTATTGACTTATCATTCCTCCTAACTATAAGAGTATGATCTGGTTCGACTCGATCTCAAGATAACCACGTGATGTAAAAAATCAGTGGCTCAAGCCCCTCAAGCATAATAAAGTGTTCTACCCTATTACCTCGGTATAGTAAACATTATAAGGAGACTCGAATCGATCTTATCCTCCCCCCTGTGTATGCATGTATAATAAATAATGCAATAACAAGAATCAATGAAATTTATACGAAATTTATAATCATATAATGTTAAGGTTACTATAGAATTTACACAACACCACGAACTCCTTGTGCTCCGAGTTAGTAAGCTAGTCCACTCATGGTTCCAATTACAGTCCTACAATTCATTTATAGGTTCGGTATGTTTCAACAATAATTTCATAATTTTTTCCATTTTATTACACTTAATTGGTACATCGCGTCCTCAAAACTCACGAATCACTCCAAAATAAATCCACATATGTCCAAATCTCAATTTCGACTCCAAATTATTGTTCGACATAAAGAATTAAGCTTTACTAGGCTTTAGGACAATTTTTCAAATTTTGGGTCTTTTGGGTATTGCAGCATGCTTTACGAGATAAAACCCAGGTATAAAGTCTAGAGAAAATCAAAATTTCTCATTTTTCATAGAGTTCCAAATTCCATTTATTTGGCCAAAACCCTATTTTTCTAAATTTTCCAAATTCAATTTCTCATTTATAAACATTTTTTATTTAAACAGGAAGGGGTTTGATCCCTTAATCGGACCCAGTTCGGCTCAGTTGAGTCGAACCCAGTTCGACCCCCAGTTTGGGGATCATCCCCTTCCTCTTCCCTTTGAGAAGAAATAGAGAATTCTTCTTTGTTTCATTCTCAACTGTTATATTTTTTTTGTCGATTTGAAGGTTTGGGGTTTGTGCCTGGTTCGCTCTTGCCCATACCCTCCATGGCCGAGTACATAAAGAACACAACTCCCTTTGGTCGTCTCCTTTTTTTCCGAGCATTATTCATTTTTTTCTTCTTTTTTATCCCTCTCCTCTTCTTTTTTCCCTCTCACATAATTCGAAAAAAAAAAAACAATTACAACATCATCATCTATCCCAATTTAATACCAATTCAGTCCTTAAATAAAAAAATTGAATAAAAACCATTAATTTCACCTTCAACCGCTACTAACAGTCGCCACATTAGCTGCCCTCGGCTATTCAATATCAATCCAATCAAGCTAAAATAGTGAAGAGAGAGAGAGTTTTTAGATCAAAGAGATGAGAAGGAAAAAAAAGCAGTGAAAACGATGTTGTGAGGATGAAGAACAGTTAAGGGGATTGAAGACGATGAACAGTTGCACATCTCCCATCTCCCCTCTGTTTCAATTTAAAGGGGAGGCAACCAAATGACCAATTTGCCCTTTGATTTTATCCTTTTCTATATATACTCAATGCCTTTTAGCTAATTTTGCCATTTTTCTATTCATTTCATATTTCTCTTCATTTATGTCCAAATTAAACCCCAAAAATGCCTCAATTTCACCAAAAATTAGAGAAATTACCAATGAGCTCTGAAACTCTCAAACAATGTGTTTCACATGAAAATCGAAGTGTGGGGTCTACGTCTGCTCATTAAGTCCATTTAAGTTTATATTTCGATTTTTTAAACTCAAACACACTCATTTTTCACAAAATTTGAAACTAAAGTTTGGGTCAACACTTTAATTATATTATGACCCATTTCGACACGTATCTCGAGATAAAAACCCATGAATTTTGAATTTACTCGGTTAACTTTAAACTTCACAAAATAACGTAATATTATAATACACAACTCTATGCAAAAACTACATGATAATAAAATTACCTATAAATCTCTATTTTAACGGTCCTTGGCTTCCAACTCGCGACCTAAATCATAATTAGTATATGTTAAGCATTGATAAACCACAATTATAGGTTTAAGAATTTTGGGGTTTAACACGTATATAATCGATCAAATGGCACACAAGGTACCTAGCTAGCTACATTCGGGCGTCGGGGGTTGATTGGGACGCGTGTTGGGAACTGCGGGGGCGTATTTTTTAGCATAGTTTGAGGTAAGTAAACTAGCAAGGATCTCCATAGAAGTTCATTTCATTTCTTTATTTTTATATTATGAATTAGCCTATCCATGGACTCCCATTCCTATTATGAGTGTCTGAGGACCAAGTGATTTAGAAAAGTGTCTACGAGGTATGGTTGCCGAATTGCAACTGGGACCACGATCTCGATTCACTAGATTTTGTTGGATTTATGTGTTTTATCCGAAGCATCATTGATATCCCTCATTACAATGGCTTAGGTTCATTAGGCGTTGTCGCGTCCTAGGACCCAAGTCTGTTTGGCGTTGCTAAGATTCTATGACCCTGAACCTAGTTCACCCGTACTCGATAGTTTGGACTACTTGGACGCCTCTCTTTTTAGTTTCCTTTACACTCATTTCTCGTAGTTTACATTCGTCCAGTCTTATTATCATGCACTTTATATTTCTTTTCGCTTATTTAATGCTAGCATGATTCTCGGATTGTTTTTATATTACTTATGCATTACTTTTGATATCCTTCTATCTTTACTAACTAGAATTGTCTCCTTTGCTGAAAATTGCAGATCCGCAATCGAGCAAGGGCAAGGTGTCGGTGATTGGTGACTTACTCAGTGACATCAGAGCGGATTTCTCCTTCTCACTTTTATAGGTTTATGCCTTTGTTTGTATTTACATATTATGATATTTTGTATACTTGGGATATATTAATGGTACTGAGAGATACTTATGACTTGTATAATGTTTTGTTTAATTTCCACACTAGGTCACCAGATATACAGGTTTATATATATGCAGGGTTCCATACATAGGTTGTACGACTCTTTCTTTTACTTGTTGAGTTATTTAATTTGATAAATTGCTTCCGCTAAATCTTTAAATCTTGCAAAATATTAATAACTCAACTTAAAATTATGAATTAACTTATAATGATTAATCAGAAGGCTCACTAAGCTTGCGTTGACCTTGTGGAGGCTGACTCGGGGGTCTACGTAAGCTTAGGCCAGGCGGACCCTGTTAGTGGGGAAATGGGGTTGTCAAAAATATTATGGTAGATATAATGGAATCAAATTACTGTCCAAGTCTTTTTGCTAAACTCCTTGAACGATATGGTATTTGTGCTTAATACACAATACCTGATATACACTTCAACGAAACATTTTAGCACGGATTTTATAATTGTTAATTCCTTAATGAAAGGATTACCACTAAAGACATTAAGAACATGTTGACAGAATGAACCTTGGTTGTAATTCTCAATGATTTTAAAAAAAAATGGGATTTGATTATGTTTATTTTTATTTTATGAAATCTCATTTACCGTTATAACTTTACTAATGTATGTGCATAGTTATGCGTAATGATGATTATAAGTGAATTTAGTCTTTGACATTGACATTATGTTTTATGAATTATTTAAAATGATTAGTAATACTCGTGGTACATGGAAAGGAATATGTTATATTTTGATGTATAACCGCTATGACTCGCATTGCTATTTTACTTTATAATGATTTAAAGATACCAAACGTATATGCGCACCGATATAAAAGTGATCTTTGGTTATGTGGTTCAAGTAGAAGAACAATTAAGCTATATATGACCCACATATATTGAAATGAAGTATGAGATAAGGGAGTGAATGTTAGACCAATATGCGTCTCATGAACTTATGTTTAATTTACTTAATTTGTGAATTACCTAAAGTTTTTTGAGCTTCTTTTACGTTACCAATTTAATGTCAATTGGTATTAATGTGAGAAGCTTGGTTCTCCTTTGTACTATCAAACATTATGTCGAAAGTTTCAAGGCTCGTGAGGGCGATAACTTCTTGGTGGTTTTAGGAGACTAAAAAGCTTCCGCATGTAATTCTCTAACAGATCTATATTTTATCATGTTTAAAGTATATTTACAAAATGAGGAAATAAAAATTTACATGGTTGACCTTTTCCCAAAAAAAAAAAAAAAAAAAAAAAAAAAGCTTGATTACTTGTGGTACAATACAACCTTTATGTATAGTCATAGAGCGAGATGATTATATGAGTAATCTTGTTAGGTACTTCAATTTGAAATCTAACAAGATGCCGAGAGAGAAAAGATTGGAATAGTGTACGCATAAACACACATGTTGAACGAAAACATCAATTAGAAGCATGCACCTAGTTAGTTAAGATAATACACACACATTAAAAGCACTCACTGTTTGGTCGACTGTACACGGGAGAAGAGTATATCTCAGTTAATTAGAGAGGAAGAAGAAATGAAGGAGCGAAGTGGAGCGTAGAGAGAGAAAGAGAGTAGTGTGTGTGGGGTGTGGTGGGGACGGGCCGAAGCACCGCACATGGGATAGGGTCTGACGCTAGGCGACATGCCAACATGTTCACATGCACTCTTCGGCCGGGCCCCACCACTACCTCCACACTCCACCACCTCAATCAATCTCCGCACATGCACCTTTCGTCCCACCCAAGGGTCCCACACACCCCCTCTCTCTATCTCTACCAACTAGCATGTCTGCCAGAGTAGTACTACTACTCTTATTTGGGTGGTACAGCAGCTCATATGATCTTCATCACGGCATTCCACTTGCAGCGCATAATCAAGCTTGTAATTGTTGAGGTCTACCCACTCATTTGTTTCATTTTTACCAACTTACAGTGCGAGTAGAGATAACTTCATGAAGTTAACTCACAGTGTAAATTTATATTTTATGTTTGATTGAACTTTAAACTTGCAAGGAAGTTACAAATTTTTAAAAGCAGTAAAATGTAAATGCGGGAATTGACATAAATATCCTTCAAACATATTTTGAAAAAAAAAAAAAATGATTTGTGAGGGACTTGAGAAAAAGATGATTTGTGAGGGATATTTTTGTCCATTGAACTTCTGGGAAATATATCCCTATCGGATGAGGGGAGATAACTCACCCCCTCTCCCGTAAGTTAGGAGATATCTCACAGAGAATTGGACAACCAAACAAGATTGGTTGTCCAACTCCCTGTGAGATCTCACCCACATACCAAACAAGGCCTACGTCTCATGAGAGGATGCCTCCTAGGTTGAAGGTTTTTTCACCTTTTATGAGATGGTTAAGTTACAAGGAGTAGTAATTAATTAACTTAGCTAGGAAAATGATTGGTTGATCAACTTTGGGCATTGAGATAGGTAGGCGCCGATCAATGCAAGCGTGTTGTACATCGTGCGATACTCACTTGGTAGGTGTGTCTATGTTGATGCCCAAAGTGACTCAACCTAGCACTTCTCATTAACCTAAAGATAATACTAAAGTGACCCATTACGGACACTTACTACGATCACGCACCTTGATTTTTTTATTTTTTATATTTTTTTACAATTTTATGGTTGAAGAGAGTGATGGTGTGTGTAGACACGAAGGAGATGGCATGTGAGGTAAGGACAAAAATTTTAAAAAAGTTTTAATGAATCAAGCTGTGTGCTAGTAGTAATAATGTTCGTAGTAGGTCACCTTAGCATTATCCTTAACTTAATGGCTAGAGATTTTTTGCACACCACACCTATCCCTTAGTAACAAAATATTTATATTTTTGACACTCACCTCAAATGGTCAATTATCACTTTTTTTGTCACATAAGCAAAATTAAACAAGTATAATAATTGAAGATACATTTTGAGAACGCGCCTTTAGAATAACCGTTTTATTTTAAGGTAGGGCAATGGACAGAATGTCACTTCTAACTATACACCCCGCAAGAGATATATGCTTCAGAAATTAAGTTAAAAAAGATTCAAACACTAAATGTTTAAACTTGTAACTTATAGTAGACCCTAGTGAGCAATTAATTAGCACATTCCCAACTATATATTACATCAAGGTAATGGTTCGTTTAAAAATGCTTCACATTAACAAATGGAAAATAAAGAAACTAAAATATATAGATATATAGATCCACTTACAAGTACAAATTCAAAACCAACCATGTAGGTGAGTATAGCTCAATTAATGGTTTAGTATGTGAGATTATACGGGTAGGTTGGGGTTCGAGTTTTTCTTTTTAGATTGGGAGTTCAAGGGAAGGAAAATATTGGGTTAGTGACAGAAAATTCTATCGCTAATTATGTACGTTTCGTCGCTAAATTCCGTCATTATTTTTTGAACGATTAACCAAAAAAAAATGTTTCAAAAACAAAAACAGTAATATTTTTAAAATGAAACAATCGATGTTTCTCTGTTCATCATCCCCTTCGTCAGTACTCTCGAGATCCATCACCTACCAAGCAACAACTACTACTCTAGATGTCTCTGCTTCAATTCAACAAACACTACAAGTCCTCTCCACCCAACAACAGCAACAACAACAAATGGTTGAGAATGAGATCCAGGAACAACCATCACAAGACTTGATCTCTGTAACTCTCCACTCCGCCGCCCACAAAGACTACAGATCCCTCACCCTCGCCCGCCTCCGCCGCGACTCCACCCACGTCAAATCCGTCACTCTCAAGCACGACCTCGCCCGCAACGCCGTCAACAAATCAGATCTCAAACCCGCCACAAATCTCGAGGTATCATCTGACCTCCTCGAAGGCCCCATAATATCCAGCGCGTCCCAGGGATCCGGCGAGTACTTCTCCAGAGTCGGCGAGAGGACGGCGTCGACCGGTAGTGGAGGCGGAGGCGGAGGCGTGGAGGAGGAGGTGTGAGGAAAACAGGGTGGCAGCTTCAACGGCGGTGAGGAGAGTGGTGTGAGGCGCTGAGGAGAGTGGTTTGAGGCGGTAGAGAGAAGATAATATTTTGGAGAGTTTAGAAAGAGGAGAGATTAGGGTTAGGGTGTAATAAAGGAAAAAATTACAAAAGTACAATAAATTTTAGTTTAAATGAGGAAAATAAGGGTGGTTTTTTTTTTATTCCAAAATTAGGCTATGTCGCCTATCCAAAAGGCGCTATTAGTTGGGTGAGTTTTTTCTGCTGATGTGTCCGGTCCACGTAGGACGACCTTATACTGATAGCGCGTTTCCAAAAGGCGCTATCAATGTATGGCCGTCCTACGTAGACAGTGTGTACACCAATAGCGTCTTTCTAAAAGGTGTTATTGGTGTAAACGTCCACGTGGATTCACGTGGACATGGGCCGAATCCATGGGTCGAGGGGTACACAGATAGCGCCTTCTCAAAAGGCGTTATCTGTGTACCCTATGTTCTCCTTCCCGAAACATGACGCATGGCTCGCCCACCTCGACATACGTGCGTGACGTTTCCATGTGTTGTCAACCAGGAGATACATGTGTGACGTTGGCATTGGCTTTACCACCTCGAGACACGTGTGTGACGTTTGCATGAGTTGCACGAGGATCCACGTGGACATGGGCCGAACCCATGGGCCGATGGGTACACAGATAGCGCCTTCTCAAAAGGCGCTATTTGTGTACCCTCTTATCTTTTTCCCGAAACATGACGCATGGCTCGCCCACCTCGACATGGGTTGTCCGCCTCGCGATACGTGCGTGACGTTTGCATGGGGTCCATGGTCTGTAGTGAATATGCATGACTCGCCCACCTCGACATACGTGTGTGGCGTTTCCATGTGTTGTCAACCAGGAGCTACGTGTGTGACGTTGGCATTGACTTTACCACATCGAGACACGTGCGTGACGTTTACATGAGTTGTACAAGGTTGCATCGGTCGCCCACCTCGACAGACGTGCCTAGCATTTGCATGAAATCTCCACCTCAGCATATATGGGTGACGTTTGCATGAGTTGTCCACGTTGATATGCGTGCGCGTTGTTTACATTGGTTGTCTACCTCGAGATACGCGAGTGACGCGGGTCGTCCATCTCCATATGCACGTGTCGTTTATGGGGAAAAAAAATTGTATTGATAGCTCATTTTCAAAAGGAGTCATTCATAGAGTGTATAATTTTGTATAGATAGCTCATTTTCAAAAGGAGCTATCTATACAATTGTCTTCCACCTCACCACCACCTCACCACCATGCATGCCACCTCATCATCAATACCTCCTTTTCAAAAGGAGTTATCCCCTGGTTTTGGAATTTAAAAGTAAACTTCCATATTTTGGGAAATAAAAACTATCTCCCCCCACTTTTTGAGAAACCCCTGTAATAAAGAGAGGTGGGCACCACTGCCATGTATGCGGTGAAACTCTCCATTGGGCAAAAAATTCCCGCCTAACAATTAGCGACGATGGCTCCGTCACTAATCCGTCGCTATTTCTTGTCACTATTCAATTCGTTTTTTTGTAGTGATCAAAGAGTGATAAGTTGATTTCTTTCTTATAAAAAAACAAGTATGTGCAAATTCAACAAAAATATGATCAATAATTAATTTACTTGACCGTTGTATAGATATATCATCTATATAAACTTAAAGTGTTGGAAGATGTAGATTGAAATACAATGTCCTAACTATTTCGAATTATTAGGAAATATTAGAAGTGATTCATAAACCAGGAACCTTATAAACCCTAACACAAAAGTTGGGGAGGCTCAATTTGAGAGCATCTCTAATAGTAAATGTCAATTGGGGATGTGGATTGTTGTCACGTCATCAATGTGGAGGGGATGTGCACTCCATGTGTACTACACCCTCTTTCGGTGATGTGGCAATTTTTAAAAATAAAATAAATCACATTGTTTTGTATAAATATAACAAAACAAATAAAAGAAGAATAGTTTTATAATGAGCCCATATTAATTTATTATATATTACTTTTATATAATAAAAATGAATTTTTTTTAATAACAAAAGCAATCCCTTTTTATAAAAAAAATAAGGAGCGATTTTTTTTTATTTTTTTTGCCAAGTCAAAAACCGTTGGTTTTTGTTGATAAAAAAGCAATAAAATACACAAGAATCTTTTACCTAAAAAACTGTATTAGAATCGGCTTTTTTTTTTTGTACGTAGAATAACTGGCTATTTTTTCGATTTTCTTTTTGAGGTTTTTTATTTTCGATTCTTTTATATTGGTTGCAGCTATTTTTTTGGTTTTATTGGTGATGTAGCATAGCACACACTATCTATTGCAGCCTCTGTTTTTAGAAGGTGTAATTGACAGTGTCTATGTCATGTCATCCACACAGAGCAAATCCACATTCTCATTGGAGACGTTTTTTCACCCCAATGTCTATCCAATCCAATGTGGCACACATCCACCCTCAATCCACATTCTCATTGGAAATGCTCTGACAATCAATCATCTCCCATTGGGCTTTCTCCTTCTATTTATATTAATTGTAAAATTGGATTACAACCGTTCGATCAAGTCATCCACATCCATTAATCTAAGAGCATATGAATCGCTGACTCAGCAATCCTTACAACATAAGCTATGATCTAACAGTTCTTAGATGATCATCAAACCAATCAATACAAGATTTATTACAATACTACAACTACAACTAAGCCCACACAACTTCTATAGTACAAACACATCAGTACTAATGGTTGTCCCCCTCAAAAGAAGGGACACTACACCGAGTTTGTCCCGTAAGTATCGAAACCGAGGAGCCGAAAGGGACTTGGTGAATCCATCTGCAATTTGATCAGCACTTAGAACATAATGAATAGAAAATAAAGCAGCCCGAACTTTGTCCCTAACAAAATAAAGATCAAGCTCCAAGTGTTTGGTACGTGAGAGATAATGTCAAGACCCATCTCATTAAGCCCTGACTTAACTTAACTACTCTAATAAGGCACCTTAACTGTACAGTTAAATTTAAACCTCGAAATGACTCTCAATTCAATCTTTATACTACTCCAAATCTAAATCGAAAACATTATTTAAACCTTAGTTTTCTACTTGTTCAATTGGAGCAAATTAGAAAATCATACAAAATGTTTTTCGTATTTTCATAATAATTTCGGCAACACCTCCCCTAATTATGGACTGCTGGCACCAAAACCTAATAGACAGCAGAGTGGGGAGAGGCCTAAAAGGACTCACAACTCCATGTAATTCACAATATGATATCAAATTAAGATTATAAACTTAATTGTAAACTTATAAACCTTAATCACAACTCTCAACCTCGAGCTGAAACTAAAACCTTTTCATAACCTCATATAATACAAAAACTGAGCCATTTTGATTTCAAACCTATTTTCAACTAATTTGTGAACTTCTCAAACTGTTTTTCTAGTAATTTACGCCCTACATTCACCCTGAAAATCCAAAACAAAATAATATAAATAACAATTACATGAAAAGGGAAAAAAACTCCTCACCATAAGTTTTCTAACTTCATCTTTCCCTTTCAATCCTCCTTAGCCTCAGAATCCGACAAAGCTATTTCGAGAACACCAAACAACAATGTGAACAAAATAAACAATGTCTGATAAGTAAACATGTGTCTTGCTTCGTACACCTGGTAATAAAAATAGATATAATAGAAATAACGCAAAGCAAGATTCAAAGAAAGAAATTAAGCAACGTGAATCCCTTATTTCCAGTTTAGAGCTCACTAATAGGTAGTTCATCCCCAAAACTGTACCTAAAGTTGGACTATGAGTTTAATGCATGCTTCCCCAACATTGGCCGCTTACAGATTTACTCACATCTTGTCTCTTTCACCTAGACGGGATGCCTAGTCTCGATTGGATTTACTCGCACCTAGTATTTCTCACCTAGGTGAGATACCTCATCGAGACCGAACATGACAATGTGGTCCATATGACATGAATGCATGATCAAGAAACTCAAACCACCAAACATGACAATGTGGTCTGTAGGACATGAATGCATGATCAAGAAATTCAAACCACACCGTGCGATCTCTACACCGTATCAATGTAAAAAACAAGAAATAGTGTTTACTTACAATCAAACTAACGCAAGTTGGTAAAACGAGTCCTAGTTCACACGTTCCTCGGATTTATTTATTCCGAAAACCTATTTAAATCATAAAAATCCATAATTTATGAGTCTTAACTCAATTGTACAATTTTCGAACAGTTTCTCATAATTTTCAAGTCATGTCAGTGTTTAATCCCCATAAAACCCCGACAACTCTTTAAAATAAAGCCGAAACATTCCTTAAAACCTCGATTCCATAGTTGGATTACCAATTATAGTATAATATTGGTAATTTACCTCAAAAACCAATTTTTATGATCTTTGGAATCTAATTTGGTGTTTCAGGCTCGATCAACCTTAATTACGCTTTACGAGGTAAAACCCCGGATAAAAAGTTTTGTGAAAATCTCAACTTTTCATTTTATTTCTGTAGAAATCCAAAATTTCTTTTTATTTGACCCAAATTCTATTTTTTATTTATTCTATTTTCTTGGGATTTTTGTTTTATTTTGTAAATTAAAAACTTTTTTTTTTAAAAAAAGGGGTTTGATCCCTAAACTGGGCTCGGTTCGGCTCACTTGAGTCGAACCGTGTTCGGCCCGGTTTAGGGGATCATTCATTTCCTTCATCATTGTTTCATCATTTTTACAGTCTTGGCCTCTGAGCACAGTGTCCTCATGGTTCCCTCTTTTCTATCATCTTCGCCTCACTTTCCCATCGTCTCGTCCCAAGCTCACTGATTTCTCTGATTCGTTTTTATGTTGTGTGTTGTTGTGTTGTTGAGTCGTTGTTATGTGCACTTTTTCTTAATCAATCAACAACTATACTAATCTCTATTTTTTTCAAATTCAAAGCATTACAACAGTCCCAATTGATTTCACAGTCCTTATTGGATTATCACAGTCCAACTGATCAATCACAACCGTCCTAAATCAAAATTACAACTTGATTTCAAACTCAGCTTTAATGTAAATGCACACACCAGTCATGGCTCCTCCTTCCTTGATTTCAATCTTCAATCTTCAATCAATAGAGAGAGAGATTAAACCAATGAGACATGATGGAGAGAGCAGCAGTGAGATTGAGGAACAAGGAGGCGAGAAACAATGAAGAACTCCCCTAGTTTCGATTTTGTAAATTGAAAAAGTAAGCGAAATGACCTTTTCACCTTTATGAAATCATCCTCATCAATATAACACCAAATGCTCTTTTGGTCATTTGCCATTTTTGTTTAATTTCATGATTATCTCTTATTTGTAAGTATAAATTAAACCTTGAAAAATACCCTAATTTTGTCAAAAATTGGATAAAATATCAACGCATTCCGAAACACTCGAAAAACGTGTCTAAACACCAATTTAACCATATTTTGCGACAAATGGAGTATAATACATACAATAGGTAAACAAAAATACAATCTTACCTTACGATATTCGGTCTGTCGCGCGTGGGTCCCACCTCGGATACCTAAAACTCAAAATCAAATCCGAGAATACTTAATTAATTGCTTAATCTAGCTTAGGAAATTCTCATATTTCACTATTCTTCGTAGCTAAATAAAAGCTTCGTCCTCGAGATATAAACTTATAGGTTACCTAGATCAAAAGATATACGAAAAATTATCTATTATACAAGACTTTCGCTCCCAAGTTAACTCTGAATCTTCATGAAATTGACACTTAACAAGTAAAAGTGGAATTTCCTTAGTCCTTATTTTCTGAATCTTGCAATCCATAATCTGAATATATTGCTTTTCGTAAGTAATATCTTGTCTCAAATCAAACTGATTCTATTATGCTATATGTTGTGAATCTGACTCCTTCTTACTAAGTGTAGAAACATGAAATACACCATAAACTCTGGCAAGATGAGACGCTAAAGTAATCCTTTAAGAAACCTTTTCAACATTCAAACAATATCAAATGGACCAATGAACATTGGAGAGAGTTTTTCTTTCAATCCAAAACTATATAAACCTTTCCTAGGTGACACCTTCAGATAGACCCAATCACCAATGTTATATTCAACAACTCGGTGGTAGAGATCATAATAACTTTTATGCTTATCATGTGCAGCTTTTAGCTACTGAAAAATCTGTTTAACTACTTTTGTGTGATCTCGTACAATTTGTGGCCCTGAACTTAGTTAAGACTTCTGGGTCAGCCTAACATGATGGTGCTCTACATGGTCGACCATATAATGCTTCGAAAAATGTCATCCTACTGCTTGCTTGATAATTGTTTTTGTATGAAAACTCACATAGTAGAATATATTCCTCCCAAAAACCTCTATATTCAAGAACACATGATCTCAACATATCCTCTAAAACTTGAATCAACCGCTCTAATTGACCATCAGTCTACGAATGAAATGCATTACTGAATCACAATTGAGTGTCAAAATGTTCATGCATACTCTACCACAACTAAAAGTGAACTGAGTACCTCTATCCAAGACAATAGAAACTGGTACCCCATGCAAATGAAGAATCTCATGCTCATAGATGACACTCAACTCTGAAAAACCATAATTAAGATCTACTGGGAGATAATGAGCAGGTTTTGTTGGTCTGTCAATGATAACTCAAATACTATCATGTTTCCTCTGAGATCTAGATAGATGAGTCACAAAATCCATAGCAATATGCTCCTACTTCCACTTCGAAATAGGTAGTGGTTGTAATGCTCCACCTGGTCTCCGCTTTTCAACCTTGGCTTACTGGAAAATCTCACATCATCTAACATAGTTAGCATCATCTGACTTCATCCCTAGCCACCAATACAAACGACACATGTCATGGTACATTTTGGTCCTGCTAGGATGAATATAATACCTAGACATGGGGGACTCTCTAAGTATCTCATTTTGGATCTCAGCCACCAATGGTATCCATACCACTGAATCTCATACTCAGATCATTAGATTACGTCCATTCTAAGTTATTATTGCTCCTTGCTAATTCTCGGAACTTTCCACCATCGACATCATTGAATTGGTTGTCAATGATTCGCTGAATAAAGACGATCGACACCTTGATCAGAGTAACAACAGGAAAATCACGGGATTCCCGAAAGCTCCGAAAAAGACATAGCTGCGACTTCCTCGAGTAGCTCATACCCGTAGGTCATATGACAAGCCACCTTCAATGCCTCTTCGCGTTTCCTACTCAGTGCATTAGCTATAACATTAGCTTTCGTTGGATGGTATTTAAGACCGAAATCAATCAACATTTGTACTCATCTCTTTTTTTATGTTATGTGTTGTTGTGCTATTGAATCATTTTTATGTGTATATTTTTCTTAATCAATCAACAACTGTACTCATCTTTCTCTTTTTTTTTCGAATTCAAACCATTACAATAGTCCTAATTGATTTCACAGTCCCTATTGGATTATTATAGTCCAACTGATCAATCATAGTCATCCCAAATCAAAATTTCAATTCGGTTTCAAACTCACCTTTGATGCCAACACATACACCAGTCATGGATCTTCTTTCCTCGATTTCAATCCTCAATCTAGAGAGATTAAACCAAAGAGACGTGATGCAGAAAGCAGCAGTGAGATTAAGGAACAAGGAGGTAAGAGACGATGAAGAATTCCTCTGGTTTCGATTTTGAAAATCTAAAGGGTAAGCCAAATGACCTTTTTACCTCTTTGAAATTATCGTCATCGATATAACACCAAATGCCATTTTGGTCATTTTCCATTTTTTATTTAATTTCATGATGATCTCTTATTTTTAAGTCCAAATTAAACCCCGAAGAATACCCCAATTATGTAAAAAATGACAGAAAATATCAATGCACTTCAAAACACTCGGACAATGTGTTTAAACACCAATTTAATAGAGTATAATACATGTAATAGGCACACAACAAACAAAAATACAAACCTTATGATCTTCGGTCTGTCGCACGTGGGTCCCACTTCGGATGCCTAAAACTCAAATCAAATACGAGAATACTTGATTAATCCCTTAATCCAATTTAGGAAATTCTCAAATTTCACGGATAGACTAGATTGTGAGCCAATGTTTGAGCACTTACATTGTCACACCAAATGACTGGAGAAGAAGCTCAAATAATCTACAGCTCAAATAATAAAAATTGAACCCAAATGAGTTTATCAGTAACGTATGCCAAAGCCCGATACTCAGACTCTGTGAAATAATGAACCACTACAGCATGTTTATTCGATTGCCACGTAATCAGGTTAAAACCCAAAAAAATAACACAACCTGCAACAGACCAACGATTATCTAGAGAAGTTGCCCAATCCGCATCCAAGTAACCTGTCAAAACAACATGGAACCAGGCATAAACGAAAGACCAAAATCGATAGTACCTTTGATATACATTAATACTCTTTTAAATGCTTGCCAATTAGTGATAGTAGGAGACTGTTCATATTGACTTAATATATAAATAATGAATGATATATTGGGACGACTGTTAACAAAATATTGTAAACCTCCTAAAATACTTTGATAAAGTTAAGGATCATTAAACGCAGCAGATGTATCATCATACAGGGGCTTGCCCACGGCAGTAGGAATATCAATCTTTTTGCCTAGAGCATACCACCACACCGAAGTAGTATGTTTGAATTTAGGTTGTTTGAGTTAAAAACATCCTTGTTTTATCTCTTCTAGCCTCCATACCCAAAAACAAGTTCAACTCACGAATGTTTTTGAATGCAAAAGGGTCATTTAGTTGAGATATGAAGCTCTGAATCACAGCAGTATTCAAGCCAGTAATAATAATATCATCAACATAAACCAACACAAATAAAACACTACCATTTTGATGCAAAATGAATAGAGAATTATCAGCTTTAGAATTCAGAAAACCCTATGATAGTAATGTAGACCTCAATTTGTCAAACCAAGCTCGAGGAGCCTAATTACAAAGACCATATAGGGCTCGCTAAAGTTTGTAGACAAACTGAGGTTGATTCAAGTTCACAAAACTCTAAGGTTGATTAGTATACACATCCTCACTTAAGTTGCAATTTAAAATAACATTGTTAATATCCAATTGTCGAAAAGACCAACCAAAATGTACGAAAATCGACAAAATGACTCAAACTATGAAGGCTTTGACAACAGGACTGAAAGTCTCATCAAAATCAATACCAGGTAACTATTTGAAGCCTTTAGCCAATAATCTAGTTTTGTATCGATTCACATACACATCCGAATTACGTTTGATCATGAAAATCCATTTAGTACCCACAATGTTCTACTTAGGATTTGCAAGAACTAGGGTCCAAGGTCCAAGTTTTCCATCTAGGATCTCTCCATCAACATTCCGGGGCTATCATAAGGACAACAATATTGAAAAATAATAGTACAAGAATCCAAAGATAGGTTTAAAACTCTTATATTCCCCTCCAAATCACACTTAACATGTTTAATACGGTAACTAAATTAATTTTCAACTATAGTTTTAAAATGCAAAAAAAGCCTGTAATGCATTAGCTTTATATTTCAAGGGATACAACCATGTAAACCTAGTACAATCATCCATAAAATGAATATAATAATTCTATCCATTATGTGAAGTAGCTGGAGCAGGACCCCATATGTCGGTATTTATAAGATCAAGAACATGGGAAGAACTTTGTGACGACCCTGTTCCCCAAATTGGGTACCGTTCGGCCTAATCCCGTCATTAAGCACTAATCCACGCCACGTAGGACTTAACAATGTATTAGTCAACCTTTTTCATTCATTCACCTTGTTACACACATTTAACACAGATCTTATTCATCTAGATTTAATTATGATTTACAAAGTTCATTAAGAAGTTATTAACATTATCTTAATTATGAGCGGAAGACTTAATAAAATTAGCGGAAGCATTTATAAAAACATCTATTGTGGAAACTAGGTAAATAGATGATCATATAAAACCAACCAAAGTAATACATGAAACAATAAGGAAGTCTAGTCTCTCATCCCTATATACAACCCAAAGTTATACAAGAAGACATAAATAATATGTACACAAAATGATCGTTTATAAAAGTAGCGAAACTATCCTCCGTCACCAAAGCTAATCGTCAATATTCTCCTTCGTGATCTGCTACTCAAGTATCTACACCTACCATCATTAAAACGACGATGAGTACACTAATGTAGAAAGTAACACTAAGAGACATTTATCAACATTTCCAAATATACAAGTATCTCGAAAGCATAATAATAGAAATGAAATCAAAACAAGAGTCATGCTATAAGATACTTTGGTTAAACAATATGAAACCGACACTCGGCAAGTTAGCAAGAATAATGATCTAAGGTCGGTTGACTATGAAATTAAATCACGTCAACTCTATTCCACTATTTCAGGATGAAGTGAGCTCTACATCTCTGTTGAAAGTCGGAGATGAGCTTTACGCCTCCATAATTACTGATTTATAAATACTTATCGATAACCTCAGGTCCCATACACCGTGTGTCGCACAAGCTAGTGGTGAAATCTCGACATCCTCAAAAATCTAGTGACCCAAGTGTCGCGACCTATCTCTATAATGGTCCAAGATACAAGAACTACTTTCATATTTCAAGAAATAACACAATAAGAGAATCCAAAATAGAATAGCTCAAATGAACACAAAGGAATATGATTTGCAACATTACAAACCATTCACCTAATAGCATGCTTTTCTATTTACATTACGAACAACCAAAAATGACATAGCGCATGATTACGAGTCAATGAATACCATTTAAACAACAACCAATGCCTTGATAAATAACTCATGAAATGAGAGAGGACAATAAAGTCATGACATCTAGAGCACAATAACGCATCTATTCGAATGACCGTAAATAAGAATCAATATGGAAAGAAATATAAATAAATATCTCAATCGGTTTACTTACAAACCATGCCAAGCTCCTATGCTAGTCGACCTCTCGACACCTTAAAATTCATACCAAACCTCCGAGACTCCTCCCTAGGCTCCTGGTATCATTTAACACGTTTTATCATGTGCTTAGACCCTCAATTAGAGAATTAAGCTTGTTTAAGGTGTTTATGTTTAAGTTTAGGAATTGCAAATTTTTGTGTTGTCGAGCACCTAGCACTTTTGGTGACTTGTCTAGCACGCTAATAACATGCTAATAACCTTATTGACGCGCTAGTCAACTTGATTAGCATGCTACTCACAGTAGAGCGCTATGTGTAGGAAAACCCCGAATTCTCGCACTTAAAATTATGAGTTCTCTCCATACATAGACATACTTCCAACACCTTGGGATCCATTTTCTCAACTCTGCTAGAGACCCCAAGATACCATCCAAATATATAAGAATGGCCATACATCATTTATTCCATAAATTCATCAAATTAAACTAAACTAATTGTGTAAGTAGGATTACCTAATTGATGAACACCAACAATTTGATCAACTAACTCCTAAATAAACATGAATCCCTCCATAGCTATTGATATTATCTAATATTTCTTCTCCAAAGAACCTTAGCTTCTAAGTTTTCAATTAAAATGAATTGCATGGGTTGATCTCATGTTTTATATATATAAAGGATAAGCTTGATTAATGGCCATTGATCTTTATGTACACGCATATCTCGAGACTAATCTAATGGCCTACATCTTGACATAATCCCACTAACTCCATCTAACTAACACCAATTATATACTCAATTGGTCTCTTGATGTGCCAACACGTATCTTGAGGATTATCAAATTACTATTGTTTTCATTTGCTAACGTAGGTTACATTTAATGTAAAATCAACTATAGTCACATTAATACTACTATTTAAGCTACACTAAGCTTAAATCAACTTACGACATCACTCTCTACCTTGATCCCATGCCAACACGTATCTCGATTCGAGTCCCTACTCATGTCTCGACATCTATGTCGTGAAGTGACTTAGTAGTCTATACATATTAATCACACTAAGCATCCATCACTCAAAAATATTATAATACTCAAATCCTCCTCACATTGAGTATTCGAACCATGTACCCGCTCTCCGTGCCACGTCTAGGTCAATAACCCCGATTCGGGACTAATTTACTATTAGTAAATTTTGGGCCGTTGCAAATTATGTAAAGACACTAGAAAGGGTAGAGCATCAATATTACTCGAAGGACATGATGAACAAAATTCGACATCAAAATTACTCGAACATGAAAATAAGAACATAAAACAAGTTGTAAAGTATGTTTGGCATGATTACCTAGCCTACAATGCCACAAAGAAGACAAACCTTTATTCGAAACTAAAAATGCGGATCGAGGACTTAAAGAAGGTATGGATGGACTAAAAAATTGATAGAGACCACCATGAAGCATCCCATAGAGAATTAGTTGCTTAGTTCGGGAATCCTTCATATATTGGTCATTAGCATGAAATTCAACTAGCACATTGTTATCTCTAGTAAGTTGTGAAATACTAAGAAGATTTTTCTTAATTTGTGGAACATACAATGTGTTCTTAAAAGAAACTAGAATGCAATGATGGTGTTTTTGCGGTGCCAATACCAAAAAAACTAAGGAATGACCATTCCCAACCATTAAAGATGCATTACCCGCATAAGGAGTGCAGTTACCATATGGTTTAAATTGGTTGTGATATGAGATGTAGCTCATTGTTTATATACCTCAAAGTGTCAAAAACAGTGTAAAGATGGAAATAATGAATTACGAGTCATTAGTAACCCTTAATTTATGTGTACTGGTAAAGGTGACACAACATTCATAGGTTGTGGACCCATATACCTCAAGTCACTTTGGTAATAGCATACTCGCCTTCTTTTGACCAACATTACTATAGATCTGACAAGTCGGTTGATTATTGTTTTGATATCGAAAACCATTATGACCTTTTTATGACCACCACCACGATTGTTGTTTTAATTCGGTGAACCTTGATTTTTAGATCCAAGATGCCCATATCCATATCCATAAAATAATCCAGCTTCCAAATCAAGAGTTCTTGGCATGATTGTTGCCATTCTAAACTCGATCTATGATTATGGCCATTTACTTTTGCGAATTAGCAACTAGACTAGAATCTTGAATATTAAGAGAATTAATACTTTATGCCGCATGGATCTGTTGTATAGTGCTCTCAAAACTCGAACAATGCACTTGAAACTCATTCCATTAAATGATATGTAAGTTGTTTTGCAACACTAAAATGATAAGCAAGTACTCTACCTCTAAATCGAAAGATTATATGAGATATATCATCAACACTTACATCAAGATCCAGCTATAATCAAAATATCTAAGTGTTCCTTCATAGTTCTCATAAACTCTTTCATCGTCTTTTATCCTTTCTTCATATTCTTGATCTCACATTGATAGACCTAAATTTGTGCTCGGTTGTGAGAACCACATTAATCTTCAATCGCCAACCAAACGTCATTTGAAGAAACACATCTAATCAAACTTGTTGCTACATCTTTTGACAAATAATTCATTGGCCATCCAAGAACTTTTGATCTTTGTTATACCATGCCTTGAAGGTCGGATTAACATATCCATTGTGACGACCCTCACCTGAACTAGGGTTGGGTCGACCACCCAAATCAGTTATTAAGCCCGATACTTGAACCAGGACCAAGTAACAATCTGGCATGCCTATTTAAACCTACGAATAACATATTAATCATATGAAATAATAAATGTGGAAGTAAAATTGAAACTAGAATTCCCAAAACCATACAATCCATGTGATAAATGTTCAAAATTCTAAGTAGGTTCAGTCATTCCAAAAAGCTTCCAACACTACCATAAAGCTTCCAAATAGTTCAAAATAGATAAGAAGGGTTCCATACTACCCAAATGACCTACTTTAAGTTACAACCTAAATTTATCGTTCTCCAAATCAAATAACTATATTATAGTAGTCTGCAACACTCACAATACAAGGGAAGACTTTAAGTAGATGTATTTCCCTTGTTCCGAACTAATGCTTGACGTGGAAGTACTGGAGAGTAAGTGGAGTGAGGTAAAATGGACAACAGAGCTCAATAAGAGAAAAACCTCACTCAAACATTACATATACAAGTACTACTTAATACTTATGCAAGATCTAACATGAAGTTGAAAACAAATCAATAAGTATTAAGTTCAAGCATGGAATCAAGTCTCATATTAATAAACGAGTAAGGAAACATTAACATGTGGATTAAAACAAGTTCATAAGTCATTAAACATAGCATAGTTGTAAAGACTTACAAAATTATAATCAAAACATGTTCATCATGCAAAGGGTTCACAAAAGAATATCATAGAAGATAGTTATATATAAAGTCGATGTTACATTCAACGCACGCAGTGATCTACAAGGCCTTCCATACAAGTGACTCAAACCGCAATATGCAAGCTCTAAGCATATTCTCCAAGATCTCGTATCAAGTGCTCGATTGTTCGTCGGTGCGAGGATGGTAAGTTGTACTAAACCGCAACCCGGTGCCAAACTACTCTCCGCATAGCCTCCCATAGTCTCGAAGTCAATCTGGGATCTCTGTCTGACACAATGGAAACTGGCACCCCATGTAGTCTAATAACCTCCCGCTCAAACAATATGCTCAGTTGGGGAAACGTGTATCTCATAGAGATCGAAATGAAATGAGCCGATTTCGTCGCCTATCAATCACCACCCAAACCGCATCGCGACGTCTCGATGTCTACGTAGTCCACCGACGAAATCCATGGTGATGTGCTCTCATTTCCACTATGGAATGGGTAACAGTTGTAACAATCCATCGGGTCTCATGTGCTTAGCCTTCACCTACAGGCAGATGTGACAACTCCTTACGTACGCCCCTACGTCAGCCTTCATCCCCGGCCATCGAATAGACGCCTCAAATCATGGTACATCTTGCTACGACCGGGATGAACGTGTAGCGTGACCGGTGTGCATACTTCAAAATCCCATCTCGTATCTCATGATCCACAGTATCCATTATCTCCCTCGGTGTCTCAAACACCGATCCATGGTCTCTTCCCAATCAGTGCACTTCGGATCCCGAGCCAAACCACTAAACCGCTCGTAAAGCCCATCAGCCCTATAACACTCGGCAACCCTCTCAATCAATACGGTCGGACCCTCATCGATCACAAATGTGTTATTCAAATAGTAGTAGATACCTCTATCATGCACATAACTGCGCCACTTATAACAAGCAATGCTCGTGTGTCATAGGTCACAAAACAGTCTGACTATCAATCCTTCTCATGCTCAATGCGTCCGCTACGACGTTCACTTTCCCAGGGTGATACTCAATAGTGAAGTCGTAGTCCTTTAGCAGCTCAAGCCATCTCTTCTAGCGCATGTTCGATCCTCTCGAGTGAAGATGTAGCGTAAACTCGGTGATCTCAGATACAATATGAACCTCTCTCCATAGAGATAATGCCTCCAAGCTTTCGGTGCAATTACGACCATTGCCAGGCTCCAGGGTCGTGCACTTGGATTAATTTCCTTCATGTGGTCTCAACCGCTTAGAAAGATAGGCAACTGTTCTACCCTCCTGCATCAACACACATCCTAGACCAATGCCCGATGCATCTCGTATAAACCGTCAAAGTTTTGCCGTGCTCGACAATGTTAATACTTGGCACATAAGTCAACCTCCTCTTCACTCACGAAAGCCTGTCGACACTCCTCGACCACTCAAACCTAACATATTTCTTGGTCGGTCTTGGCATCGGCGCTGTAATCGAAGAAAAATCCCGCACAAATCGCCGCAATATCCCGCCAAATCGAGAAAACTCCATATATTGGCAACAGACTCAAAGCGTCCTCTAGTCAATGATAGCCTAAATTTTATTTAAATCTATAGAGATACCCCAGTCACCGATGACATGACCTAAAAATCTCACTTGCTTCTCACCATAAGTCACACTTACTAAACTTGGCATATAATCTGTGCTATATCCGTGTCATCAAAACGCCTGTGATGTCCCTCGTGATCCTCACGAGTCTGTCAGTAGATTAAAATGTCGTCGATGAAGACTATGAAAAATCTGTCTATATATGGTCTCAAGACCACGTGCATCAAATCCATGAAAATCGTTGGGGCATTAGTCAACCCAAACGACATAATCGTGAACTTGAATAGCCCATACCTCGTCTTTGAAGGGTCTTCTAGATATCCTCTTCTCGAATCCTCAACGCATGATAACTCGAGCGAAAGTCAATCTTCGAGAAGAATTTGGTGCCTACCAACCGATCGAATAAATCATCTATCCTAGGAAGTGGGTAACGGTTCCTAATCATCACCTTATTCGACTTCACATAGTCTATGCACATCCTCATCGAACCATCCTTCTACTTCACAAACAATACTAGAGCTCCCCAAGGTGACATACTAGGGTGAATAAAACCCTCCTCCAACAACTCATCCAACTGTCGTCTAACCTTATTTTGCTCTGATGGTGACATCCTATACGGTTTACTGGCGATCGGTTGTGTCCCTAATATCAACTCAATGATAAATTTAACAAATGTGGTGGTGGCAATCCTTGTAGGTCATCGAAATACGTCGAAAAATCTCTAACTACCGGAACGTCCTCAATCCTGACCTCTATCCTAATCTCTTGCTCAACTATTACTGTAAATGCCTCCATCTCTTGCGCCGTTACTAGTCGGCCTCTAGTGATAGGTAAGTCGATCGGATTCAACTAGTGAGAACTCGGTATCCCATGAATACGAAACTCTATCTTCTTACCATAACAATCTATCCGTGCATGATACGGTGACAACCAATCCATCCCGAGAAGCGCATCAAACTCCAAGTACTCTAATACTCGAAGATCAATCCAGTAACTCGATGTCCCTCAACCTCTATCATCACATCCTTACATATCCGGTTAGGGTATATCTTTTCTCCAGCGGCCGTTTTGAGGACAAGGTGTGTGTCTAGTGTCTATGTATTTAACCCTAACTCTCCAACAATACGCCCAACAATAAATGATAAAGTACTACCGAATAAAAATAACATGCATAGGTCTGCGCAATAATACGCAACGTACCCTCGATGAGCTGTCTGGTTGCCCCACCATCCGGTCGTGCTACCGCATGAGCTCTCTCTGGCATGATCGGCTCTCGACTTGGTGACGGTGGTGTCATGCATTATATCCTCAATCGTCCCCTCTCGACCACACATGTGGCATCTGCGGTTATCCCGCCTACTAGCCTGTCATGTCCTCCCCGATCTTGACCCTGACGGTCCATCGTGGTTGTGGCCTACATTGATCCATTGGTTTTGCCGCGATGGTGTGCGCTGGGTTGTCTCTCTTCATACTTGAAATCGATCGCCTGGAGATCATCCCACGACTTATGTCCCATCTGTCATCCCTCCGACCTTTATCCCGATGATTCTTTTGTCTCTTCGCCTTTGGTCCTGGTCGAGAACTCTGTTTTATCTGCACCACGTCCCAGTCACACGTCTACCTCTACATCGGGTAGGTCTCATGTGCCAATCCTCTATCAAAGATGTCCTATAGAGTGGGTGACCCAAATGATACCACTGCCGAAGCAATCATGTCCTCAACTCCTCTGGTGAAGTAATAGATCTGCAGACACTCCGTCCTCATGACATCCATCAAGAACTGGATGAGGTAGCGAAATCTCTCCATATATTATATCAAAGTCCGGTTACCCCGTCTCGGGGTCAAGAACTCCTCCTTCGGTCCTCAATCTCACCTCCATAGGTATGTACCGATCATAGAACAACTCCCCGAACTTAGCCCATGTCGTCGGCTCTGGATGAGTATCCCGATATGTGGTCCACCATATTACGGCGTGGCCTCTTAAGCATGCTCCTAACGGTCGTGCTCGAACACTCTCATCATTCCTCATCGCATGGAACCACCGACGAGATACAATCCACTTCCTCATAGCCTCGGGGTCACCACCTCTATAAAAGAAGCTCGACTCAAACTTCGAAAACTCCTCAATATCTTCGCCTATGGAGCTAAGACGAATCCCGATGTAGTAGCGAGTAGTAGTAGTAGCAATAATTTGATCCATAGTTGTGGGTAGAGGCGTAGGAGTTGGCATCTCCAAGGGAACAACAACTGCGGTGGCTCTCTCTATCTATGTATCTGTCGTCGTCCTCTCTCAACTCGTGCTTGGGAGCAACGGGCGACGAGCTCCCCGTAGGTACCATAAGTGCTATTGGCGCTCTCGGGTGTAGCAACAAATATAGCAAGTGTCGTCGGTGCGACGGTCTGATCTCGTAGCAACCGTAACACCTTGGCCATCCGCATCTCCCGAGCCGAGAGTCGATCCTTCATACTAGGTGCAACTAAGGAATTTCTCTATACCACTAGGGTGACCAGGTCTCTTGAGGCGTAGTCGATCTGTCCGTCCATGATATACATCGAGAAACGTGCTCCGGATCGCCTCTTGGTGTATATGCGCATATCATATATATAATTAAAATATAACACATATATAAACTTAAACTCTACCCGCCTCATCTCACTTCCCAACTAAAGTTCTAAGGCATAACATAGGGTTTCCACAACTAAGATTTATTTATTAAGTCTTATGCTCTTTCATTTTAAATTTTGAAGTTCTAAAACTCTTTTGCTCGATACCAACCGTGTCGCCTACGCCCCAAGGTGATGTGTCTCTATGTACTCCTTGCCACCGACCCAACTACACATGTCAAGTGCCTCGCCCGTCCTCTTCATATCTCGTAAATGGTGTCTATGTGTGTATTATCAAATTAATTAGTAGATTATCCTTATTTTCTTAACTTATTTTTTGTGGGTATTTAACTATTTCAGCTATTACTTAATTTGTAGTTTATTTTAATGCTTAACCATACTAGTGGGTTGTTTCTTACAAGTTAACATAAATCAAATAAGCCTCAATTGATAAGATTAGTATAAGTAATTTAGCATGGTAAACATTATTCAAAAGAGCAAATCCTACCGTGGAAAACCCCAGTAAAGTACTCTATATATAAGCGATAATACCACAAACAAGGTATAAATACATGTACGGTGTCATCTCAAGTCTCCCAATACCTAAAATATACAAAATGTTAAAAATAAACTCGTACGAGTAGGTCCTCAACAATGACCAATCAAATGTAGTCACCTAGGATCACCTTGCCCCTATCGATACTAGGATCTGTACTTAATCATCACAAAAAGACAAATGACGAGTACAGTAAGTAAAATCCCAAGGAGCCCCTCTGAGAATTCGCATAATTAAGTAAATGAAATGCAAGAAATACTTTCAAGTAAACATGCGGAATATAAATAGGCAACTGTAAATGGCTCATCGCATGAATAGATAACAGATAAGCTAACAAATGTATGTGCTCGCTCCAGATGGACTAGACTGTACTTCGGGTCACCAATTTCCCACCAAAGGTGGTTGCGCCTAACTAGCCCGACACTTGGTCCTCACTTGCTTGGCCAAATCCGTTGAGTCACCGACACATGCACCAAGGACAAGCTCAGTTGCCATCAACTTAGGGCCGGGTCACACATGCTACTCTCCAAGGTGCATCATGAGCACACAACCAGGAAAATCCGGGAGTAACCTCAACCCACGTCCAAGTAACGGAATAGAGTAGTAGAAACAACAAGAAAATAATGGAAATAAAATAGAAGCAAAACTAAATACTTAGAGTCTTTCAGGTTGGGTTTTACAAACCTCACATCGCTCTCCGACCTCCTTGGACTCCCGTATCCGACCCGACAAGCTCTCGCACCGAGCTACGCCCCCCAAGTCCATGAAGTCAAATTCGTATAGTTTCGTGTTATGTCCTAGTGTTTAGTCATGTATTAGGTGATAAATCACCAAAATAAATCACCAAAACAGCCCTTAAAAATCCATTTGGATCTCAGCTAGCGCGCTAAAGGACATGTGTAGCGCGTTATCGATGGTAGCGCACTAAGGGAATTATGTAGCGTGCTATCGTTCTTCAGACGATTAGCGCGCTAACCGTTCCAGTTGCGCGCTATCTCTGTGCTTTCGGGACGAGAATTCTCAAGTTGAGAATTCTATCATAACCCTTTCAATTAGCTACCTTATTGGTTCTAACATGTTTCCCATATATAATTAACTTCAATCAACCCTTAAAACACCCTAGAACTTCAATCTAACCCAAATTCCTCAAAATTCATGCATTCATGTTAACTCTCCAATTTCATTAAAATCATCAAATTTAGCTAAACTAGTAATCAATTCTCTATATATATGGTCCAACAACATGTAATTCATCAATTTCTTACTACAAATCGAGAGACCTAATCACCAAAACTCAAATTTCATCAAACATGTCAAAAACTAGGTTCATTGGAAAGTAGAGAAGATGAAGGAGGTGATTACCTAGGTTTAGATCTCTTCAATTGGTCTTCAAAGGTGTTGAATCTCACTGGAAATCCTTTCTTCTTCCTCAAATTGTCACAGATTTGCATGAATTTTATGTGATTTTGATCAAACACTCCACTATCTCCTATATATATATATATATTTGGTCTTGATCAAGTGTGCGTACATATCTCAAAGATTATCTTGTGGTTCACAAGCATGCTATTCTACACCTCCCGATGACTCCAATCGCACACTCCCTTCCTAGAGTAACTCAAAGCGATGATCTAGATGTCCATCTCAAGGTCCCTTTTTTATTTCATGCAACTATAGGCTTATTTATTCCATTAATGTCACATTACCTTAAGCCTTTTTAAAACCATATGGTTAGTATTTTATTTATCAAATTTAACCAACTTATGGTCCCACTAAGCGTCTGGCTACCCGATACCCGATGCCTTGCGTCTTGACACGTATTTTGAGGTGCGTCATAGCTTATTGTTCGAATTTTATTTAATTAGCCTATAGTTACATTAACCATTTCGATTTGATTTCATAATCATATTTCATGAATTTGTCAAGTTTCTCTTGTGTACCCATACTTAGCCTCTCGATACCCGCGTTGACACCCACTTCGAGGCAACTACCCATCACACAACCTCGCACGATATCATTATTCAACATACACACTTACGATGTATTTAACAAATAATTTAATAAATTGCATTGCAAATAAGTAATCCAACACACAATCAACTAATGTACCTAGGTCGACTTGTGTCCTAGTCTACCCACGCGTCTACGTGGATCTGAGTTGGCGTCCATGTCTGCAATTACGATATAAATAATGACGTTAATCAAATGGGTCGTTACATATGGGACCCGGGGATGTCCGTGTTCCGATTAGTTAGTGACACCGACCTACTATATGAAGTTAATGAAATAAAAAGTGGCCAATTAGGGTACTACCGAAATGCTATGTGTGCTTACCTATTACATGAGGTCGCTATGTCGTGTTTCATAACTAATAAAGATAGTACCTACGTGCACTGCTACTTAATATATTACAAGAGGTCTATGTGATCAAAAGGGTAATATATTGGCCAATGTGTATCATCCCCTATCTCGATTAGGGCAATACTCCGTCTGAAACCCTAATTAAGCACCGGTAACCCAGCCAAACTTAACTAGAGCCAAAAGCCTCTCCTTCTGTAACTGATAAACTCAACCAATATATCGATATCGAATAAATATTTAAAATACATGCAGTGAAAAATTTAAAGCTTTTCGATAATTAAACGATAAAAATAAATAAAAAGTTTATCAAAACCTAAAACTCATTTATAAAACCTCTCAACCCTATTCATATACAACAAAGTAACTCAAACAAGTGTATATATATAGGAAGGCTCATTACATCGTAGAGAAGATAATAAGACTCATAAATCTTCTCTTTTCCTTTCTCGAAGCGCTAGTGAGAACCCGAGATATTAAATTTGGGGTGATTAATGCAATTTAATGGTTCTAGCCAATTCATAATGTTTAATGGTTCTATACCAAACCACCTAGTATAGGTGGCAAAAAAGGGGTCCGAACGGGTACGGGTCTAGACTCCCCTTTTAATAACAACTAAAAATAATATCCAGACCCATACCTATTTTAAAACGGATACTTTTTTGTATCCGGATCCGTATATTTTTAAAATATACAAGACCCGTTTTTTGTCCGAACCCATTTTTTAATATAATAAATAATTTTTTTCACCTAATTATTAACAAATATGCATGATTTTTATGTTGTCATGCATTCCATCATTACAAAAAAACATATTATATATTCGAAATTCAAGTCTTAGAAGTTTTCATATAAAAATAACATCATCATTAGTGAAATTACAATACAAACATCATGAAAGTTTCAAAATATCCCTATAAATAAATAAAACACTATTTAAATTAATCGTTAAATGGGTACCCATTTTTTAAGAAACTTTGTCTGGACCCGGACCCATTTTTTAAAACGGACAAAAAACAAATCCTGACCAATATTTGTTTTAAAAAGATTATGTTCGATGCAGACAAACGGATCCGGACAGTTTTTGCCACCCCTACCTTCTAGCGAATATGTAATCCACGCAATTTATCTAACTTACTAGAAGTTACAAATAAGCCAAGAAGTCAACCCATATCCTATATAACCTAATCTCAGTTCCAAGAGTTACTCTTGCGGATCACATTATACGTTGTTTTCCATTATGTAAATACATCACCGTGTACATAGTCCCTCATTCACTCCATAAACTATATGAACTACATATACTAACATATCTAGGCAACATTGATAAATAAGCGAATCCATACTTACCTCAGTTTAGGTTTCTGTTAACAAATTTTGAACTTTTTGCGTCACTTAAGCTTTTTCGGTGTTCCAATACCTATCACAAACCATTTGTGGTTAATATAGGCCTAATACCCTACCCCTTAGTCAATCCCTTATTCCTCAAGAAATTCTAACTAAAACTTAGCATAGTTGTTATTTTCTACGATGGGAGCGCGCTCCCTCACTTGTTGGGGCGCGCTCCAGCAACTGGTTTCATCCCAACTAATGAAGGGAGCGCACTCCACCCTGCACTCTCTCGATAGTGAATAAGGCATGAGCCACTATCTAATCCACAAATCACCAAAACAACAGCAAATACTCTTCCAAGACATCAGGGAGGACCTCTAGTAAGGTATAAACTCATTTACAATCATTAATAACAACAATTCATAGAGAAATCATCACCTACTATTGAATTCAACTTCAAACTCTAAAACTCGACTTACCAACTGATGATCTCTGATCTAACAGTGATTTGATCACCTCAAATCACACTGAATTACTTTCTAATCAACTCTTTCAATCTTTGTAAACCCTTAGCTGCTTGTCTTTCACTCTTATGATTGATCAAATTGATCTGTGAGGATAAACTTGAGACTTCTGATTTAAATATATGGATTTTTCTCGAGATACACATTGTGCTATCTCAAAGCTGATCAAGTGAATGATGTGTTAACTGACATATTCTAAAGTGACACATATTTTGACACCATCAACATTCACACTCATCTCGAGGCGATCCAACAATCCATATAATTCAAACCAGACTTATAGTTTTATTTATATATATTTATATTAATTATATATAAATATGTATACACTTTGTGTATTTTCTCGCCAATAAATTCACTGTACATGCCTACAAGTATTTTCAGGTGTGCACATTCAATTCACGACCACCTCATTGCACTTGGTGCGTCGGCTATTTATTGCTTATTACTTATTTTTCGATTATAGGCTTGTATATAAATTCTATTTTTATACTACAACCTATAAATTTACCAACCATTCTAAACAAACACCAATCATCACATAAACCTACGCACACACTAATCGAGGTACGCCGAACTTAACCACGAGCTTAACTCAAGTTAATTAAGATTCTAGTTAACACTAATTACTAGCTTAAAGTAATGGGTTGTTACAGTCTCCCTAATTTAAAGCAATTTCGTCTTCGAAATTAAAGTAAACAAAATTAAGTGCAGTTTCGAATAGAAGGGAAACAACTCCTTCATATAAGAATGTCGCTCACAGGTTAGTTCCCCAATTGCGTGAAATTGCCATTTCACCTTAACCAAAGGAATTTCTTTGGTTCTCAGCCTTTGAATCTTACGATTAAGAATATGAATCAGCTACGCCTTCCCGGAGATCAAGTTCATTCCAATCAATCCTTGGAGTGAACTGAGTCTCAGTTTTGCAAAACATAGACATGTAGAAGACATTATGAACTCTAGCTAACTGAGGAGGTAACTCTAACATGTACGCAACCGGACCAACTCTTTCTAGTACTCTAAACGGCTCAATGTTCCTTGGAGCTACCTTACCTCGCAACCCAAACTTGTATAGTCCCTTCATAGTTTAGACTTTTTGTGAAATTCGAGAATTTAATAAACTTGATTAGTTGACTAATTAAGTATTTTCAAATTTTAATTGGAAATTAAGTATCTGAGGTGGGACCTACGTGTTATGGACCGAAAAATCATAAGTTTAATTATTATTTTTGCATGTTGCATGCCTAATGGATGTAATATACGTCATTTTATCGCAAAGTCGGGGTGTATTGAGATGTATCCTTAGTTTTTCATACTCAGAGTTGTAAGTGTGTATGAATGGCACAAGTGACAAAAATTACTGGTTGCTCGAAAACTCGTAAATCAAGTGTCGAGTATCACGTAGGGATTTTGACTCGGTTTACATGCAAGTCGAGATTGCTGGTACTGTTAAATAGGAACAAAGTTAGTACAAGACTTTGTCTCGAATGGCATGTTAGTTGGCTATGGTTGAGGTTGAGATTGGGTCTAAATTGGTATAAGTTTTGTTAAGTATTTCATTAGAATTGGTCCAAAAGATTTTAGTATGTCATGAACAAAGTTAAGATTTTTATGGTTTTGTTGTGACCAAAATCAGTGTTATGAACGTTTTATGAAGTTGGACTGTTTAGTCAAGAGGTTGGCTTAATTTGCTGAAAAATCATATCCAAAACGAGCACAAAAGTCAAATATGTCAAAATAGAAATTTTAGGAATTGATAAATTATAAAAAATTAAGCTGCTGACAACCAGCAGAAGGTTTATATATAAATACATATATAAGGATAAAAAAAATGAAATGAGGTTTCATTTCAATAGAACGAACTAAAAACTCGTTCTCTAAACACTCTCAACTCGAATTTTCGCTCCACAATCTCTCGACGTCCAATTTTTGCACGGTTTCTTTCTGCAAAATAGTAAAGTGTCGTGAGATAGTCAATTCGAGGCAAGTTTCTGTGGTGGAGTTGAAGTATTCAGCTTGAAATTTGGTAAATTGTCAATTCATGGCATTTTCCTTCAATCCAATTTGAATTCTCGCGATTGCTCGATTTCTTTCATGAGGTTTTAATAGAAATTGGTAAAGATTGTTGTGAATTGATATATTGGGTTGATTTGCATCAATTCGGGATAAACTCCAACGATGTAGGTTATGGTTCTGACAAATTGAATAAATGAAACTAAGTTTATAACCATTTTGAAGATTTTTATAGTTGATATTGATTTACATTGGGTTTCTGGATGAATCGATTATTGGTTTTGATCCAATTTGCCTCCACGGGCTGTAGAAATATTACAATGTTGGTATCAAGTGGTTTTGTAGAGTTTGTTGTAGAGTTTTGAAGATTTAATTGGGAAAATATTAATTTGCAAACATTTTTCAGTTCAATATAAATAAAGTTTGCCTAGTTGACAGGCCATATTGGAAAATTCATAACTTCACCTTCAGTGATCCGATTTGACTGTTCTTGGAGCCTATGGACATGAGTACTACAAGTTCCTTTTAAGTCATCATGATAAGTAATGAGGTTTTCAAGGTTAAAAAGTTACCCCAAGTTGGGTAATTGAAAGCAAGTTGAAACAGTTATATGAATTAATATTTTTGGAAATTGTTCTCAAGCATACTTTGGCTGTAGTTTTCATTGGGTTTAGTGATTTGGTTTCACTTGAAGCATTACCCATAATATAATTAGTTATGCAGGGAAGCTATTGGAACCATTTTCAAGGTGATTCGAAGCCACAGGAACCTTGAAAATTAAGCTCAAAATTGGTTGGTTTTAAGTAAAGCCTATAATGATATTTACTATTGATTAAATATCGTTGTACCTGTAATTGTATCATAGTCTGCATTGCATTTTATCATTCTTGGTCATACATACATTAGAAGAGTGAGGGGATAAGCGTGTTTCAGAGTCTGGTTTGCTTGAAACTAGGTTTCAATGCTACCTTTAAGCTGTCTAGTGAGACTAGCAGAGTCTAACGCCGACAAGTTATCTCTGCATTTCATGATCTCTTAATATTTTCTTTGTACTATTTTTGGAAGTTGACATCTAATTATAGGTAAGAGACAGCAACATAGTGGATTGTTGACGCATATATCTTATTGTTTATTTGGAAATGCAATTACAAGTCTCCATGTATCAGACTAATAATTACTGGCGTATAGATCAATATATAAATTTACATACCTGACATCTTCAAGTTGTTTTTGATGGTGTCGGATTCTATATGAAGACAAGAGACGAATAGACAAGACTCCAAGATTGTGGTGATTATTTTCAAAAGTTAAAGTAAATTCTTATTTGTAAATTGTTGTTATATATATTATTTTGGGATTCTTAGGGTGAGTGTAGGATGTAAAATTTTGTAAAATAGTTATGAGAGTATCCTAAGTTAGTTTAAAATGTGTTGAGAGGTTTATGTTCAATTTTGGTCTATTTGGGATTGTAAAGTTGAAATTAAGTTATCGGAGACTCTAAGTTAGTTTATTAATTTGAATTTGATACATATTAGGAACTGCGGGGAGTTATGAGTCCTTCAAGGCCACTTTCCAATTTTGTTGTCTATTATGTGAAAGTTTCCAGACAAGCTACTTTAAGGGGAAGTGCTGTCAAATTTTTTACAAAATACAGAAAATAATCCGTATGATTTCCTAATTTGCTCCAATAAAATAAGTGAAGAACCAAATCAGTTGGGGATCTAAATTACAATTTTGAGCATTATTAAGGATGGAAATAAAAATTATTTGGAGGTTAAAGTTAAGAGAATGGATTAGGCTAACTAGGTTATCAGGGGATTAAGGTAATCTAGGTCGGTCAGTCGTCTTAATGACGAGGGGGCTGACACTTTCAACAAAACGAGATCGTCCTTCGAAAACTCCAAAAACATATGATGTTTATCGGCGTATCTCTTCTGTCTTGGCTGTGCCGTAGTCAAACGCTGGCAAATCTGATGAATTCTCTCTTATGTAGCCTTGAATCAACTCTAGCCCTAACAAAACTGTACCTCCAACCTCTACCCAATACGCAAGTAATAGCAAGGCTGACCATGTAGAAGTTCAAAAGGAGCCACTCTAATAATATCATGATAGCCATTATATTATAAAAGAACTCACACAGAGGAATATATTTTCTCCCAGTTACCACCAAAGTCAAAAGCACAAGCTCGAAGCATATCCTCTAGCACCAATATCAACGGATCCGTTTGTTTGTCAGTTTATGGATGGTATGTCATACTGAGGTTAAGAACAGTTCATAGCTGTCTCTGCAATTCACTCAACAGTTTGGACGTAAATCTCAAATCTATATCCAAAAGTAATCGACATTGGAAGTCCATGACATCTCAACACCTCATGTACATATACCTCACATAATAGGTCAAGATGATCTCGCATGGAAACTGGCAAGAAATGCACAAACTTTGTTAACATGTCAACTACAATCGATACTGCATTGTGCTTATGTTAAGTCAAAGGTAGACCGAAAATAGAATCTATCAATTTATGTTCCAATTTTCACTCAGGAATCGACAATGAATGCATAACCCTCCAGGTTTCCTATGCTCAGCCTTAACTTGCTAAAAAATCTCACATCTCTTTATAAACTCAGCAATATCAGTTTTTATCCCAGGCCACCAATAAACACGCCTTTTATTGCGATACATCTTTGTATTACCTGGATGAATAGAGTCAAGAGATCTATGAGATTCCTGTAACAACTCCAACCTCAACTTATCCTCAACTGGAATCCACAATCTATCCTTACCAATCAGGATGATCTACACTAACTGCTAAACTTTAACGTGCTATATAATCTTAATCAGCTTTTTGAGAGTCAATCACCCACTGAATCATTTTTGATTCAGCCCGAATCTAAGCACAGAAGAATATATTAGTAGCTCTAGAACTATCTCTCTCAATTGATGATGAACCAGCTAGACTTTCACTAATCATCATCACCAACGCTTTCTCAAGAAATTTAAACTAAGAAGCTCTAGCATTAGCTACGTTCTCTCTGCCTGTTCTTCTCCAACTTAATGCATTAGCAACTTATAAGTGATTAATTATACTCATTTATAAGGTTAGTTTAGTTGTATATTTAGTACAAATATCCCTAAATGAGCTCTAATTCATGGTGTTATTGCATTTTCAGGGAATTAAGGTGTAAATGAAGGAATTGAGGAAAAAGAGAGAAATGGAGTGAAAACCCACTAAAACACACTTGGCACCGTGGCTATATATGTTGATGCTGTGGTGCAAAGGGGATGGGAAGGTAACCCATCTCCTATATAACTGACTAGGAAGTTACATATAGGCTGGGATGGTAACCCATCTTCTATATAACATGGTCTCAGTTCTAGGAACTTACTCTCGTGAATCACATTAAACACCATTTTCCATTTATTAAAACCATCACAGTGTACATAGTCCCCCCAATCATCCATAAACTACATGAACTATTATACTAAAATAGCCAGGCAACATTGATATATAAGTGATTCTATACTTACATCAGTTTAGGTTTTCGTTAACAATTCCCTAACTTTTCGGGTCACTCAAACTTTTCAGTGAAGCAACACCTATCAAAAACCATTTGTGATCAATATAGGTATAATACCCTATTTTTAGAACCTCTAGTTCAGTCCCTAAGACCTCAGAAAACTTTAACCAATTTACAGCAAAGTTGTTTTCTAGGGTGTGAGCACGCTCCCTCACTTAGTGAATTGTGCTCCATCAGCTGAGTTCATCTCAACTGATGAAGGGAGTGCGCACCTCTACTAGGTGGAGCGCGCTCCGCTTGGTACTGTCTCGATAGTACATAGGGCAGCAGGCACTGTTCCATCCACAAGTCAACACAACAACATTAAACACTCCCAAAATATATCAGGGAGGACGTCTAGTGAGGTATAAACCTATTTCCAATAATCAAACATAACAATTTACAGAGATCTCTGAATTCCGGTTGATTTAGCTCCTCAACTTACACTAAAATAGCTCTTCGGATTGATTCCTTCAAGATCAAACACAAAAACCCTCAACTGCTCTCTCACTCTCGATCGAATTATGAAGATAAGTTTGAAGGTTTTAGTTTAAATATATAGATTTTCATTGAGATGTGCATCACGCTATCTCAAGGCTGATCGAGTGATTGATGTGCTAGCATGACACCGCTAAAGTGACCTACATGTTGACACCATCAACACTTATGCTTATATTGAGGCGATCCGACAATCCATATAACTCAAACCAAACTTGTAGTTTCAATATATATATTTATTTATCAAATATATATAAATATATATATCTTTTGTATTTTCTCTCCAATAAATTCACTGGACATGCCTACGAGTATTCTCAAGTGTGCATATTCATTTTACGACCCCCTCGTCGCACTTGGTGTACCGGCTATTTATTGTTTAATTACATATTTTCTGATTATAGGCTTTTATATAAACTCCATTTTTATACTACAACCTATAAATTCATTAAATATTCCAAAACAAATACAAAGCATCATACAAACCTACACACACGTTAATCGAGATAAGCTGGACTTAACCATGAGCCTAACTCGAGTTAATTAGAATTTGGATTAACACTGATCACCAGCTTAAGGTAATGGGTCGTTACACTGGGCAAAGAGAAGATCGGCGACTACCTCTGAGACCTGGACAAAAATAGGTGATCATTTTGTGTATTTATTATTTACGTTTCTTTTAATGGTTTTAGGCTATATAATGGATTGAGATATTAGATTCCTACATGATGCACAAATTTATTTGTTTGAGTTCATGTGATCATTTATTTACCTGGTTTCCACAGTAGGTGTTTTTATAATGATCTCGTATATTTTATTAAGTCTTTTATTGATAACATTAAAATGATAAAAGTTTTAATTAACCCTGAAATAATAATAATAATGTGAATTGTGTAATGCTTGTTATGAATACATGAGAATATGACCAAAAGGATGACTAATACGTTGTTAAGTTATACGTGACCGAGATTAGGGCTTCATGACGGGATTAGGTCGAGCGGTGCCCTAGATTTGGGAAGGGGTCATTACAGTTGGTACCAGAGCCTAATGTTCTCAATAAGAACACACAAATTTGAATAAAATCAGATGATCCTTGCTTAGAAACTTTTAGTTGGGAAGTGAGCGAATTTGAGTTGGGGATTGTATATGTACATGTTATGTTTTATATGTGTATATATATATGATATGCGCATAGAAGATGATTCTCGATGGCGATCGACTTGTGATGCGCGATGAAAGGTCAGCCAGAAGGGCGAAGATGGCTACACTAGCCCAACATAAAATAATAGAATAAAGAAGATGTTCATGAACCTGCGACGTGCTGAGAGAGAAATGATGATGAGTTATCAAGATTGCTATATATACTTACAATAGTTTGCTGAAAAGTATTATCTAGTTTGAGCCGACTTAGTTCGTGATACATGAATTGAGATTATTGACCTACGGGATATTTAATGCTTAGATAGTCAAGTGTGATCCTACTTAGTTCGTAATTTACCAATTGAGAATCGGATAAATATAAGAAGTGTTATCTGAATAAGAAGCACCTAAAAAAACTCAGAAAGTTGTGCTTAGCAAAATTTCTTTTGAGTGCTAAAATGTCGTCGATAGTGATGATATGTAGGAGTTTGCTGAGCGTGGACTTGCCTACTGAGATTTTTGAACTTATGTCATAGTGCTCAGTGGATTAACCTATGATAGTTGAGAAAGGTGGGCTTTGGGGATAATATCATTTGAAATTTTGGCTAAGATAATTACAATGAGAATAGAAAGATAATTAAAGATGAGAATTGGGATAAAGTAAATTTGGAGGACAAAATTTTTATTAGTTGGAAATATTGTAATGGCCCAAAATTTACTAACAGTAAATTAGTCCTAAATCAAGGTCAACGACCCATGACGTGGCCAGAGAGTGGGTACACGAACCCAACACTCGGCACGAAGACCGAGTAATATATTATTATTGTTATGATAGATGCTTAGTGCATTATATTTGTGAAGACTTATTAAGTCGCTTCTACTTGTATATAGACGTCGAGACATGAACGAAGATGCACCTCGAGATGCGTATCGACGTGGGACCAAGGTGGAGAGTGACGTGGTAAATCCTAATTTAGTTATATATATGGTTTAAATAACTAATCTAATGTGCCTATAGTTGGTTTTAAATAAATGTGGCCTAAGTTGGAAAAAAATAAAACAACAAGCATTTATGTGCCTCGGGATGCATGTTGTCAATATCTTTATGTAACTTAGAGTAAATAAAGTGTGTTAGCATGGATAGTTTAGTGGATTGTGGGACCAAGATGTAAGCCATTAGATGTTCCTAGAGATGGGTGTTTCACCCAAGATCAAGGGCTACAAGTGAAGCACATCACCATAAAAATTGAATTGGTAGGTTTTTCATGCAAATGATCTCAATTACTTGCATGCAAAGGAAGTAAGAGATCTGGAAAATAAGAAAATATGAGCTAAACTTGCAAGTTTTTTGGGAACTCAAAGAAATTAGAGGTTCATGGAGCATCAAGAGCTAGGGATCAAATACAACCCTAGGTATACATCCCTCTCTTTCAAGTTTGAAATCAATTTTGATTTTTAGGTATTTTCAGAGTCCAAATGACTTTATTTTCAAAATCTATTTTCATATTTGTATTACTTCTGAAATTCCACTAATTATACTATAAAGAAGTTATGGATTTGGATTTGTTTTCATTATGAATTTTTGAAGTTCATGAGGTTGTAAAATAAAATTGGAAATTTTGCAAGTTGTTATTATGAACCAGCTTCTATAATTTGGTCCTAACTTCCTCATTTCTTATTAGATTAAGCTCATCTTATAGTATGATGTTATAGGATATGTTTGTAGGCTTTAGTTAGAAAATCATGAGTTTTGAAGCTATGGTTTAGGAGAAATGAATTTTTCAAAGTTGCTGGTCAAAATCTAAAACTGTTAGAGCCATTGTCGTAAAATTTTTATATCTCCTTCGATTCTTATCAAAATTGCACAAAACTTATATTTCTTGAAAGCTAAGACATAACTCTAAAAAATTATCTTTGGGCTACAATACATAATTCTAACGTTTAGGTAATTGAAATGAACTCATAAGTTGTTGCGCCAAAACTGTCTCTATTTTAGTAAAGTAGTTTTGGACATAAACAAATTATTAATTGGGTTGATTTAAAAAATTGGAATTTACAACTACTTAAACCAACTCTAATAGCTTGTAAAAGTCCTAAAGCACCCTAATTAACCTTAGGAACTTATAGGAGAGTTTTCGAAGTTCGGGTACGCGTTTTGGGGTGTTGGGAGACCGAATTAGCCTTGGAACTTTGCATGATTTGTAAGTAAACTAATTGTGATATTTCTCTCTATTTCATTTCATTTCCAATTGTCTGTTTGTATTTATTATGTCATATTTTGAATTTCGTGTTTAGCTTAAACCTTGATTATTGTCAAATTAGAACATGTGTTTAGGTTTCCTTATTTGATTTGGAATGTACACGACACACGGGGTATGGGGCCCGGGGTTGTCAGTATTTCGATTAGTTAGTGATACGGACCTACTATATGAGGTTGATGAAATGAATAAACGGTGACCAATTAAGGTAATATCGAAGTGCTATGTGTGATGACCTATTACATGAGGTCAATATGTCGTGTTTCATGACCAATAAGGATAGTACCTACGTGTACTAATACTTAAGATATTACCTGAGGTCTATGTAATCAAAGGGTAATATATATGTGTTGGACACACAGCTGACTGGACTTAGTTCTTTGATATCATTTGTGTTAGTCTCACTTTGTTTAGCTGTGATGTTTTCTGGCATGTTTTTATTTCAGCATTTCTTTGCGTTTCATATGTTTTTAGATATCTTTCTATGTTGCATTTGGAAATGTGAATAAATGTCTCTTAGTTTTACTTTCTACATTATTGTACTCATCGTCCTTTAATGACAATGGGTGCAGATCTATTGAGTAGCGGGCTGGGCAAGGAAAAAATCGGCGACTACCTCTGAGCCCTAGACAAGAGTAGGTGATCACTTTGTGTATTTATTATTTATGTCTCTTTGAGTAGTTTTAGGTTGTATAACACTACAAAAAAACAGCAGATCAGAAACGAAAATTTCCGTCTCTGATTTGCATAAATTCCGTTTCTAATCCAAATCTGCAACGGAACAGAGACGTAATTTATTCCGTCTCTAAAATCGTCGACGCTGATTCAATCAGCAACGAAAATGTGTTTCCGTTTCTGATTAGAGACGGATTAGAGACGGAATTTAGAAACTGAACGGAGACGGAACGAAATGGAAATTTTTCTAAATGGTACAATTGTAATTGCATTCCGTCTCGCATTCGTCGTCTCGTCTCTCGATTAGCAACGGATCGAGAGACGGAATTATTGTATTCCGTCTCGATCCGTTGCTAATCAGAGACGGAACAGAGACGGAATCAAAAAATTACGTCTCTGATCCGTTGCTAATCAGAGACGGATCAGAGACGGAATGCATGAATTCCGTCTCTGTTCCGTCTTTGATTAGCAACGGATCAGAGACGGAATACAATAATTTCGTCTCTGATTAGAAACGGATCAGAGACGGAATTATTGTATTCCGTCTCTGACCCGTCTCTTATTAGCAACGGATCAGAGACGGAATACAATAATTCCGTCTCTGATCCGTTGCTGATTTATGTAGCTATGCCTCGTAAATTAGAGACGGGATAGCAAGGGAATATTTGAATTCCGTTGCTAATCCGTCTCAATTCCGCTTTGTTTAGTTTTTCAACCTAAGCTTAATCCAATTGGTTCTCCATAACATCTAAACCTGAAAATACAACCATAGGACCTGCTCCATTGCCTGCACCCCCTCCAACAACTCCTTGGGGGTGCTAACATCCCCCAAAAAAGCAGAATTTGACATACATACACAAATCAACAATATATATCAACAACAAAGATTCAAATGAGAAAAAAACATAAAATTCGATATTAAAAAATATTTATATATTCACGAAACGTAGTCAAGTATAATAAATGTTTAAGATACCTAAATATCCATAAAAAAATACAATTCTCATTGTTCTACAACAACCATAAAAATACCTAAGTATCATAAAGTTGCCCATCCCTCGTTGTGCTAGCACCTGGGATGTGCTAGCATCAGGATCTACGTATCTTCTCTTCTTTCTCCATAACGACCTGAGACTGTAGACACATCCTTTGGGACAATCACCCGCCGCCTTGTAGTACACCGCCTCATCATCCACCGGCTGGTCCGGTGTAGTCTCTGAGTCGCTCCTGACGTCTCCTTTGGAAGCTTAGCCTGCATGGATCAATAATATTTTGTTAACAATATAATAGTAGCATTAAGTTGAGAAGGCAGCAAAATGAAGAGATAAGTAAAAAAAAATAAAGTTGAGAAGGCAAATCTTACATTTATCAATTAAGTTGAATAATTCCGCAACCTCCATATGAATCTGTACTTAAGAAATAGTGCAAATCTTACATTTATCAATTAAGTTGAGAAGGCACTAAAATTTAAATAAAATAAACTTCTAAATGAAAAAAAAGAAAAGAGAAATTCCTTCACAACCAAACAACATATCATATAAAATACAAAGATAATGAACTATTGGTTCTAAGCCATCTCTGGCGATGAATCAACAATTCGAAGTGCTTTTCTTGCGTATTCTTGATGATGTAAAGCAAGAAAATGGAGCACACCATCAATTGCACTAAATCGAGCACATGCACAACGGAAGAGTTTCATCAATGTAGTCAACCCCAAACACTACTGCACAACCAACAGAAAAGCACAAAACACTACAATAAATATACATAGTTTCTGCACAATATTATTCAATGTCAATTAGCACTTTTAGAAGAAACAATAATAATGAAAATAAAAGTATCTTTTGGAGTGATCCAGTGAGAACATGAAGTGATGGCAAAAAAAAGGTCCTCAAATATAAAACTTAAGGTAAGAAAGATGTTTTTTTCTTGTTTATGTAACTACCAAAAAAAGAAGAAAAAAAACTCTCAAAAAAATCCACCGAAACAGAAGTCAAGGATCCACGGTAAAGAAATAATGACAGTCTCGTATAGAATCATGAAATGACAATAAAGACAATAATTGTAACCAAACTAAATAAGAAGAAATATAACCATGGAAATTGAATAAACAACTGCTCCCATAGACGCAAATATAATAGCACAAGTACACAAAAAAAACCCACCCAAAAATAATCATTTTTCAATAGCATTCTAGAGCAGTCTAAGTGTGTTGCCAATATTATTTGACAAACTATCGCGTCGTTGTCGAGCTTTAAGAGTTGCAAGCATGTTACAAGATAAGACAAGAACACTCCACGAGTTAAAATGTGATAACTAAACAAATTTTGTTGAATTTCTACAACAACAAAGCCTCAATCCAAAACTAGTTGGGATTGTCTATACGGGTCAAACATCTCCATTCCACCCCGATTTAATATATTTGATGTGAAGTTAAATTTCTGATCCTTGATTATCGTTTTGCCCAATCCCATAGAAATTCTATTGCAGTTACATTCATACTCAGTACTTAGAACCACGCATATGAAGCATATTCTCTGCTAAGGGAAACAATATATGCAAGTATTAATAAGACTCCGATTTATTTCCGTGTACATAAATTGAACCACAGAATCTACTCACCCAAAAAACAAATATACTACATGAAAATTATCATATTTAAAAAACGTCAACGCTTCACAACCATTCCCTGGTACCGGTAAGTTCATTGTCGATGCTATTATCCAGAAAAAAAAATATCTTCTTTCCTCATCCATAAATGTGGAATTCACAGAGGCAAGAATCATTTACATGGCAAAAAGCGAAAAAAGCGAAAAAAGGAACGGTTGATAATATTCAATCACAACCTTTAATCATTATATAGCGAGGGAACCAAACAATATCGGCGAGCAACCGGACCTTGAAAACCTCGTATCCTCGACATAAGAGATGCCGATAAGATATTCCAAATCCCATTAGAAGAGCTGCCCTATTCTCAAGCGGTGGATTCAAGTACACGAATGTGGGCTGCAGATGTGAAACTAATACTCGAAATGATTGACAATTGGTTGCCCCAAGCCTTTATGCACATAAGCAAGCGAAAACATAATCAATATTATTTGCCCACACGAGAAAGGTAGCATAAAAGATTATAAGAACGCACAAGAATATAGTTTTCTTCATTACATGACAAAGATTTCCCCCACAACAAACCCAGTTATTCGCTTACACAATAACTACACCGCAATTGTAAACCAAAAAGAAAAAAGAAAAAAAAACTACCCTTAAAATCTACTAGTTTGTTAAATGTATGACATCGATTTAATGTTTGCTAAAAATGTAATGACCAAAGGCATGAGATTTAGAGACTTGCCTTGAAAAATGAAGTGAAAAAAAGAACCAGTTTCGAATAAATGCCTCAGAAATAATAAAAACAAACGTCCTAAAAGATGATCCCTTCATAAAAACAAGTATAGTAGTAGCGATCGTAAATTGTTCCGCATAAAAAAGTGACGCATTCACTTGCTCTTCCCCTAAACCATTGGTAAAAGCATCGGGAATATTTGTGCGGTGGAAGAATGCTCTATAAGCATCAATACATATACAAAATGAGAATGATGGAATAAATATAAGCATCAATACATACACAAAATGAGCATGATGGAATAAATAAATAACCAAATGAGCAATTGGTTAAGTAAAGGAAGTTTGAGCAAAGGCTAAAAGTTATAATTATTTAAACATGCTTGCTAAAAAAAAAAGGCTACTGTAATTGAACCATGAAGACAAGTAAACATTTTCACATACCGCATGTCATAGAATTCCCCAAACCGAAGTGCGGCAACCTTCGCAAACCACACAACAAGGCAAATATGTCAACAAAATGCGAAGCGTGAATGAATAGCCTTGGTGAACATAATTTTTTGAGTTAATATAACTTTCAGAGCTTGCTCCTTTCTCTCTTAAAAAAAAAAAAAGAAAAGAAAAAATCTCAAAGATAACCATCCCAAGTTTCCAAGCACGCAGACTAAGCAAGTAGCAGCGAGAGAAATAACCCAACCAAAATCACGTTGAGTTTGTTGACATAAAGGCGTTCCCGTCTAAATGAAGCTTCATTGCTTGAGAGCTATGAGACAAAGCATAAGAAATGACAAACAAATTCGTTATGGAAAATATTGTTTTGCAAGAAAGTCCTTAATGCAAATAATTTTTTTTTGATAAATTAATGTAAATAAATTAATGATAAGAAATCCATATACCCGCACTATGACTTCGATATGTAATTTTTCAACCCATCACGTCTCAAAGGCGAGTAATGCATTCCACCTGTATTTAATAACACCTTCCGAACCTACAAACGCAAACACGGAGAAAGATTTTGAACAAATAAAGAAGACAATGAAGAAAAATGGAGAGAGGACTTCCATTCCCAACTCGGTATTTTAAAGGAGAAAGGGCAATGGGTAAGGGCTTTAGAGGCTCCAATCTCCGGCGACAGACGACGCGACGCAGAGCGACGAAACCCCAATCGCGACGACGGCAAATAGTTTAGGCCTCGGCGACGGCGAGAGCCCAAGCCCCAATCGCGGCGACGGCCGAAAGTTTAGGCTAGGGAGAGAGATTACGGTAGAGAGAGAGAGAGCGGTGAGAGAGGGAAAACTAGGAAGCATCGGTGAGAGAGGGAGAACTGGGAAGCTTCGGTGAGCGGTGAGAGAGGTGAGAGAGAGAGAGAACGAACGAGAGATCGGCCTATGTACGCGAGAGAGCGAGAGGCGGTGATGGGAGCGGTGAGCAACACATCGAGCGAAAGCGAGAGCGGTGGATCGGTCGGTGAGCGAGAGAGAGAGCAGAGAGCGAGGATCGGAGAGAGAGCGGAGAGGGAGCGAGAGATCGGTGAGCGGTGAGCGGAGAGAGCGGTGACCGAGCGCGAGAGCGGTGACGGTGAGAGCGAGCCCGGTTAGAGAGAGAAGGCAGAGAGCGTTTAGGGTTGAGCGTTTAGGCAGAGAGCGTTGAGAGAGAAAGAGAGTTGAGAGAGAGAGAGATTTCGGTGAGAGTTGTGGTTGGTCCCCATTTTTGAATCATCGAGATTGAAGCACGCACGAATCTCGAGACGTAACGGACGGTTGTCAAAAATTAAAGTTTTGGTGGAAAAGTTTGCACCATTTTTTTGAGACGGAATTTAATTCCGTCTCAATTTCGTCTCTATTTCCGTCTCTAATCTCTCTCTATTCCGTCTCTGAATTAGTCCGTCTCAATTCCGTCTCAAACTATTTTTTTTTAGAAACGGAACTCAATTCCGTTGCTAATTCCGTTAGCCATTTTTTTGTAGTGTAATGGTTTGAGAGATAAGATTCCTGAATGATGCATGAATTTCTTTGTTTGAGTTCATGTGATCATTTCTTTACCTGGCTTCCACATTAAGTATTTTTATAATGATTCCGCATATTCTATTAAGTCTTGCGTTGATAACATTAAAATGATAAAAAAAATTAATTAACCACTAAATAATAATAATAATAATGTGAATTGTGTAATACTTTTTTTGAACATAAATAACAAGGAGAATAGGACAAAAAGGCTAACTAATAAGTTGTTAAGTTCTACGTGACTAAAATTAGGGCTTCATGACGCGATTAGGCTGGGCAGTGCCCTAGATTAAGGAAGGGGTCGTCATAGGTCTCGCCCCTCAAATCCGGTCTAAGGGCCAGTCTAGCCCCTAGTTTCGATTCAGGGGCCAGTTCGGCCCCTAGTTGGAATGGTCGTATGACCCCTTGCAAAGCGTTCGTTCCCCTAGACACCCATGCATTAAGGAGGGGGATGCCTTCCCTTGCAAACTAACAGAATGGGCAGCGAGCAAGTCGAGCATGGAGGGAGGAGACCCTCCTCTCCCATGGCGGTGGCGGTGGACCAGTGCCTTACTGTAACTGTGGCAGCAGCCTCATCGTTGCCCTTCTCCAGCGGCATCGCGACGGTACCGCCCCCTTTTTTGGGTTCTCCAACCTCAAACACTTTTTAATGGTCTAAAATTTCTCAAATCAACAGTAAAACATCTAAAACAAATTTCTCTACCATTATTAAATAAAAATCCAAGTTTGTAACTCACTAAATCAACAAAAGAGATGGTTTGGAAGATGAGTTACCTTCAAAAGGGACTTCCTTATCATTTAGGGCACAACTACCACTATGAATCTCCTAATCAAGCTCTCATTTCATTTTTTTATCCAATGTATTTTGTTTTTGAACAAAAAAGGGGCTAGGGATTATAATAAGATTAATATACTTAGGTTGAGTTAGTGTAAAGCTCGCGTAATTACTAAATTGCCCATAGTGCGGGTGTTTTAGGTTTTGGGTTGTCACATAAACCTAGAAATGAGATCAGAAACACTAGCATTTTAAAACCCCTAAAATTTAAGAAAAAATTGAGATTCGTACCTGATACTAGAGAACTCGCCTTCTCGATTTACCAGAAAACCCTAATTGCAAAACTCGTTCGACAACTGAGATTCGTGAAGATAAAATTGGAAATGATGAGGGAGGGCTCAATAGAGAGGAAGGAAACCCTACTATGAACATCAACAATGTGAGAAAAAAACAACGAAGAGCCAAGTTGGGATTGGAGATGTATGTTTGTACCTGGGAAGCGAGAAATAACGAAAGATGGATCGAAATCGAGGTTTTGATGAGGAGGTGAGGAATCAGGGACGATGGAGCAATTGACTGACATGGAAGTGAGCAATCATAGCAAATTGACGAGGATGTGAGGGAGGAAAGTGAGAAACCCTAGCTTGAGACGACGAGACTTTGATGAAGGGAGTTGGTTTTGGTCAATACAAAAATGAATGACTTGGTGAAAAGAGAAACCCTAGCTTTGTTTAATATGACTTAACAAATGGGAGCGGCTAAACGGACCCCAGTTATTACTTAGATGGCCCCATTTTAATTTTTTTGATGAGTTCCAATTTTGCCCATAGAGGAAATGACCAAGTTACCCTTCATATAAAAAGGTATTTTCTTCCCCCAAAACCCACCCTCTTTTCTCCTTCACCAACTCGTCAAATCCAAAACCCCAAAACTGGCTCCACACTCTCATCTCCGACAGACCAAAAACACGTGAATCCACATGCAATCGACAAGGTAAGTCCATTCTTTTCTTGTTTTCGCTTGTTTTGTGGATTTTTTTGAGTTTTTTGTCATTATTTCACTATTATTGATGTTGGTTTGTTTGGTTTTTATGGCTTTAGATTTGTTGTTGATTTCTACATTTTGGTGCGAAATATCGAATGAGACATCAAAATGAAGCCACCTTGACTACGACGAGGAGTTTTTATAGGTGTTTTTTGGGTTTTTTCATCGAGGAATAGCCTTCATTTTTTGTTGTTTTCCTCGTGTTGTGCAGAGTAACATGGTCGAGACATTTATACACGTTTCGACAAAGAGATGATGATATATATGGGTAAGTGTTGGTTTACATGAACCGACACTGTTGCTATGGTTTCAGCGGCTGTCTGTCGAAACACATAGTTACATATAGACTTTGTTTGGCTAACATATTGTACACACCCTGCGTAGTTGCTACTTGGACCCCACCCGATTGGATATTTAAATTTTTAACTTAAGTGTCGGGCACAGTTGTCCGCAATATTACCAACATTATCGACTACTATATACTATAAGGCCTGTAAAAGTTTTGGTTAGTATACACTGTAATCATACTTATACCCACAAGTTTACTCCATGGGCCTCACCCGATGATATATTCGAATTTTAGTTAGCTGACGGAGTTAAAAGTCCACGATATTACTAGCAATATCGGTTAACAAAGATCGTTATGCCTGTAGAGGTTTCGGTTTTTCTAGATCACAATCTTACTTATAACCCCACCAAATTACTACACATACCCCAATAGACCGTATCTTCGTATTTTAGTTCACGAACGACATATCCATTGGGGTTCGACTCAAATAGCTTCCACGACCTCAGTGACCACAAAAGTTTTTGGATTCTTCGAATGTCTTGATTTGGGGTATGAATGTTGCAAACAGGTTGGGGGTGTTTTTTTGTTTGTTAAAGACGATGGTATTCTAGGGATTTCGAAAAAAAAGTGGGTTTCGTTTAGTAAAAAATTTAAAAATGGGGTACGTTGATATAATGGGGTCCTCTAAGCAAAAATCGGAGTCCATTTAGCCACTCCCTAAAAATTTTATATATTGTAGTGGTTACTTAAAACCTCTATCGAAAAGGTGCTATGAAAAGCCAAAATTGTTCTAATGGACCATTTATATAGACCCTTAGTTATAATGACAAGAACGCCTAAGGTCACAACAAGTTACACTTTACATGTATGTAATTACTAGAATAAATAGTATAAAGTAAATGTATATTTACAATCGTTCACACTTAGTGGTGGATTACAAAGGGGTTTTGACATGATTTAAAGAAAAATTTCCCAATCTAACACACTGATAAAAATATTTAAAAATCTAGTGTATATGGCTGAGGTGGCAACTCACGTAGACAAGATAAGCCTATTGAAGCTGATGAACACGCACATACATAGTTGTCTTGCACACACCACAAACCAACAAATTACCAAAAGACCTTAACTGTTTTTACACCCACAGGCCACCACTTTTTCAACGTCACTGCCACTGACCACCGCCGCCTGTCAAAACTAGCCGCTACCAACCGCCGCCCGTCGCCGCTCCCCTCCGCGACCATCATCTGCCCCTCCTATCGCCACTATCGTCGTCGTTCACCCCTCCCACTAAGTCTGATCGACCTAAATTTGGTCGGACCTTGCCGGCCGGAGGTTGAGAGGGAGGAGGAAGAGGAGAGGGGAAGAAAAGAAAGGAGAGAGAAAGAGGGAGGTCGGCGGTGGGAGGGGTGGACAACGACGACAACAACGAGGGGAAGGGTAGACTAGCGATCATGCATGGCGCGGCGAGCATTATTGTAGCAATGCAGATCACTGCGACGATCGGGTCATGTGGACGGCGATGATCGGTTGCAGTGACGTTGAGAAGGTGGTGGGTGTGAAAGAGGTGAGGTTCTTTTGATCATTTGTTGGTTTGTGTAGTGTGCAAGACAATTGTGCATGTGTGTGTATGTGTTTAGCAACTTCAATAGGCTTCTCTTGCCTACAAGGCTTGTCACCTTAATCATATATGCTAGATTTTTAAATACTTTCATTAGTGTGTTAGATTGAGAAATATTTATCTAAAGTGTGTCAATTATGTCAAAAGTCCATATTACAAAAGGTTGGGATAGGAAGATTACTCCACGTCCCATTACATTAATTACAAAACAATTAACCTAAACGGATATATGGTAAGAGAATATTCCAATAATGCCAGATGTAACGTAACTCGCTGTACTGACACACTCTGCATAACAAATTACGAAGAAACTAACAATCTTCAAGAGGCCCTTTGATGAATGTATTCATTGTGCTAATTAGGGAAACAAAACAAAAAACCTATTTGGACTCTTTGAGTCCGAATTCAAAGAGCTTTTACTAGTAATGAAAGATATCTAATTAAATAAAAAGATCAAATTACCCTCATCTCTAACATCAATACACATAGACATATGCATCTCCTCCACCGCCACAATCGTCGTCGACCACCACTTACAGTCGCCGACCGCCCGTTGACCGTCGCTTACCCTTAGGGAAATATCAAATTAATAATAATACCAATGTTGCAGCATCCTCCAACCCCCTCGACTCATAATGTCCACCATAAAATAAGCTAAGTGCTGCACTGACCACCATGCCATTAATACACATATAAACACAACCTATTAAAAATCATCATATCTAGTAGATTAGACTCACTTATGCACTCCAAAAATATTTAGATAAAAAATTGCAAAGCAAACAATTAAAATTAGTGTACGCGAATAGTGTATATTATTATATTCAGAGATAAATGCATATGCCCTCCATGAACAAGCACCAATAAATGTAACGAATTAATAAATGCATATGCCCTCCATGAACAAGCACATGGCCTTGCTTCTTTCTTCAATTGGGTGTCGTTTTTCTTATTAAATATCCTTGTCTATATACATCGATCTATAAATAAATATGTATCGTTAAGATTTCTGATAAAATTAATATATGAATGGGGGCATATGACCGAGAGAGAATCTTGTTGATGAATCAAATTGGGTTAGGAGCACCCTTAATTTGCACGGGCCCGATAGTGTCGAAATGTTGATTAATCGACATGGTTAGCGCTAGATGCCATGTTAAGAAACCAAAAAAAGAAAAGAAAAAAAAATCAGCTAGCTACAATAGTCATATAATCATCATCACAGCTAAATTTAGAACATTAATAATACAACAACCACCACCATGTGATGATGATGATTATTACTTAAGCACACACCGTTGATGATAGACAAGCTAAACATAGCAAGGTCTCGGATATTAACAAACTGTCATTGTTTGTTGTTCATAACAAATATCCCACATGCGTCATTTTGATTTTCTCAAATTTATAAAAACTACACATAGAGAATTTATAACAAACCATAGTACAGACACATGCATGCATCCAGCAAACTAATTGTACGTACACTCTGCTGCATCATCGATCCATCTAGTACGTACTTACGTGTGCTTAACTATACGGAATGTGATGAGCAGGCTGTCCTGGTATAGCAACTTTAGCTTCTGTTCTTGCACTTCTCCACAGCTCTTGGTGCTGCAATCCCAAAATGATCAGTTCAACTCGTCAATTATTTGTCCACTGGTGATCATCAAATTATAATACATACACAGTGACAATAACAAAAATCTCTTTTAGATCCCATTTCAAGTAATGATCGGTTCACTTTTAGATCCCATATTTTTTTATAGGAAACGAGACTTTATATTTTATAGCCTAATGTGCACATGCAAGTAATATTTTTACTTTTAGATCCCATGTACAATAAAAAATAAAAAATAAAAATGTTGCATTGGGTCGTAGATTGGAGTGCTCAACTGGCTTTATGGGAATTAGTTGAATCTAAGTAGGAAGAGGTCCAAAAAATTTCGAGCACCCACGGTTATTAAGATAAACCAAGAGAAAAAAAAAAGAGTTCATGTCTATAGGGTACACATGCTGGATTTGATTTTACTTTTTTTTTTTTTTTTTTTTGTCAAGCTCGGTATCTAAACTAAACTAACTACTCTATGATCGTTCGGTCCAGCCGCAATCAGAGTAAATAAATATTATCAAAAGTTTTTAGATATTCTATATAATTTTGTGGTTTGTATACTAACCAAGTCCAATGGCCTCTGATCCTTTCATGATGCGCAATCGCTTGCACGATTCCACAAACATACTGCATGCAAAAATAAATAAATGAATATATAATCACTATGTAACTTCGCATAATTTGTACGAGTTTTTCCAAGCTAGACTATAAAATATCATCTAAAATATTTCCTAAATAAGCTAGACTATAAAATATATATCATCTAAATTTCTTTCTTTCTTTCACACATTTTCTATTAATATTCATAATTAATTGATACTATATATAAGTATATATAGAGATTGGAAAAATTAATTAAAGAACTTACTCCCAAGGAACATCGCCAACCAGCATCCAATCACCATCTTTGTCTTCATAAGTAGGCACATATTCTGTGCCATTCAACAGGTCCATCAACTTGCTCTCATTCATGAAATCCTTCATTCCTTGTGTGCCACAGTTCCCTTCATTTCAACATTTAAATCATTGATATGTTCTATCGTGACACCGGACTTACTCTTGCGAGATCAGTTGAGTTTCAGTAAGGAAGGGTCAAAAAAAGTATCAATACAGACAATTTTCAAAATTAATAATAATAATCATTATTATTATTATTATTATTATTATTATTATTATTATTATTATTATTATTATCTGATTTTAATTATATGTAACTAATAATTATTATTGGAAGTCACAGCACCATTACCTATTGTGAAGGAACTGAACATCTTTCCTAGGGCATCAGAGAGCTCTTGGTAGCTCTTGTACATCTTGAGATCTACCTTGCGAAGGTAAGGTGCACCATCCATGCTGACCTTTACAAACGCGGCAGTGTTGGAGTTTTTATTGCTGACTTTATCCTCGGGATCAGTGTTGCTCTTTTGAACGGACAGGACGTTCTTGCGGTAAGATCGGACGGGTGGCCAACCAACCACCTGTGCCCTAAGATATTCAAAGCGATCAAGAAATTTTAGTTAATACATACAATAGGTAAATATTTTTTTTTTCTCATAAAAATAAAAAAGCTGAATATTGTACCCTTCAGCATAAAGCTAGTGGGAAGCAAATGCATAAAGCAAAAGGACGTTCATGAATTTAATACAGAGAAAGTAAAGTGCTATGTATTATATGTATAAGGAGATCCTACGGTGACCCATTTTAGGATATCTCAAATGCCATCTTAATATTTTCCTTATGTATACGTCTAGAGAATCTTCAGGTTTGGTGTTGGGATACGTGGGATTAATTGAACCAAAAGTAGTAGTAGGCTGACAAAAACTAAAAACATCCACGATGTATTATCAAAAAAAAAGTCCAGATCCATAACAAGAGAAAACAATTGATTAATTTGTCTCTTCAGTTAAAATATCATAAAGGTAAAATGGGAATTTCCTTCTCACTTTTTTTTTTTCTTATATGAACTATATTATGTACGTAGGTATAATTCCATTGAGAATAAATGAGAGAACTATTTCATTAGATATATTAGTTAATTTCCAAAAACACTAGTTTAATTATGTATAAATTAACTTAGTCTTGTTCCCATCCAATAAAAAACTTAGATTTCTGCATTTTCTGATTTTTTTTTACGTTATGAAAGAGAAGAAGAAGTAGAAGAGTCTATGCTCTAATTTATTTTTAAAATTTATTCTTTTCCCCGTAATTTTTTATAAGAAAGAAATCTACTTTTTTGCCCTATCAGATTGGAGCCCCATAAAATAATTAAATATATTAATTATCTATATATGCTTCCTCACCTACATAAAGAGAAAGAAAATGGTAATCCCAAACAGCTTCTCTGACATAAACTTTTTCACTTTTTTTTTTTCTTTTTTTTTATTAGAAGGGGGTGTAAATAGACGACAAAAATACTTGCAAGGAAAAAAGAAATAAAAAACGAACGACAACCCAATTAACACTTAAACTTGCAACCAAAAATATATACAAAAAATAAAACTTGCAACCAAAAAGATTATGGCGAAAATACTTGCAAGGAGAAATAAAACAAAAGGCGAAACACTGCCCTGTTAACATATACTCTTTTCATTCCATATTATCTGTCACATTTGGGCTTTCGCACAAGAATTAAGGTGATGATGAAAGTCTTAAAAAAAGACATTGGGACAAAATTCCCCTCATTAATAACCTTTCTTAATGAGTTTTTACTTTAGTAATTAACGTGAAACACCTCATTGGCATTAATGACCTAACTTTAAGTTAAGGGTAAGATTGGGAAAAAAATAATAAATGCACCCTTGATTTCTTAATGTGACACATGAAAGAAAAAAAAAAAAAATTCAATGCCACAGAATATAGAACTGAGGGAGTATAAGATTGATCTGCTTATCTCAACCCCAAAAAATACGAAAGAAAGGAAAGACCAAGACGAAGCTTTAAGAAGAAGAAGAGAGAGAGAGAGTGGTAATTGACTCACTTAGCAGGAGGCTTGGCTGGATCAGCTACAGGAAGGAGATTCTTCTCCTTCACCACGTTCGCATTTGCCTGCATCTTCCCAGCCGCACCTGCTACTTCCTTCGTCGGAAGCTTCAGCTTCAAATCAATCGTCTCTGCAAAACCTCTCTTCCCTGAGATCTTCCTAGTCTCGCCTTCTCCTCCGCCTCCCCCGCCTCCTCCTCCCGGCAATCCCAACCTCAACTCAGTCTCTTCAAACTTCATCATCCGCTCCGCCACTCCCAGCATGGTCACCACCATTTTTCTCCTACCACCTTAATTAATTATCACTCCGATTCTTCGAGAATCACTCCTCTCCTCCCTGATCTTCTCAAACAACTTTACAAGAAAAAGTGTATTTTACAACAAAAGATGTATATGTGACACAAGTTCTGTAAGGAGAATAACAATAAATTAAAGCATGGGACGTTGGGCAAGAAGGTTGTATTTGGCACAGAAGTCATTAATATATATGCGATAGGGTGCAATTGTTTTATTGGGGTTTAAGCCTCTAAGATCTCGCCACGTGGACAGACGACTAGCTGTTGCATCGCGCGACCTTGCCGGGGAAAGTGACGGATTTGTGACATCACTTCAAGAATGATTGTATTGCATTAGTGGGCAGCGCCGTTCGGAGTGTTGCGTCGCCATCTCTGCCGATTAATCGCCAGTTCACCACCAACTTATTACACGTACCGATAACCTATAATGCCATTTTCTTGGCAGAATCGGCCCAATGTATTGACACTGGTCAGACAATTACGGCCTTCGTTCGCTCTTTGACTTAGATTAAGCTGAGAGTTTGACTTTCTCACTTTTATGACTACGCGTCAACAATGGCGATGCTTGGATGCGTCAATCTTCCCTTCAGTTTTGATAAAAAAAAAAAATCTTTGCTTTAGTTTTTTAATTTGGAAAATTCTCTAATAATAACACCCCAAATTGACATCCAAAGACATGAGGGTCCTCATCTTTATGAGTCGTGGATGCGTGCCTCGGGATGGACACCCTAAGTGTTATGCACCAAAAATTATTTCCGTACATCCATTTTCACGTGGTGCCTATAATATACCACATCACTAGTGGCAGAGCTAGAAAATCTTGTTAGAGGAGGCGAACTTTAACCTTAACTTTTTTTTTTCTAAACAAAAAATACGTTAGTATGAAAAACTAAACATACAACAACATAGCCTTAGTCCCAAATTAAATGGGGTTGGCTACATGGATCAAACTTTTCCATTGTGCTCGATTAAGTGCAATTGATGGTGAGTTTTTCAAACCATTCAAATCCCTCCTAATTAATGCATCCCATGTTAACTTTGGTATGCCCCTACCTCGTCGAATTTCTCCAGTTTCTATTGAGTCAACTTTTCTAGTTGGGGCATTTGTAGGCCGTCTTTGCAGGTGACCAAACCACCGCAAGTGCCCTTCCCTAATCTTTGTATCAATTGGTGTTACTCCTACTTGTCTTTGAATTTCTATATTTCTTATTCTATCTTTACGAGTTTTACCACACATCCACCTAAGCATCATCATTTTTGTTACGTTCATTTTATGTAATTGTTGTTGCTTTACCGCCCAACATTCACTTCCATAGAGCATAGCTGGCCTAATTGCGGTCCTATAAAATTTTCCTTTGAACTTAGTAGGAACATTTCGATCACAAATCACCCATGTTGCACTCCGTCATTTCTTCCATCCAGCTTGAATTCTATGTGTGACATCATTCTCAATGTTACCACACCGTCATCTCGATGTCTAGTGTTTCTAAACTCACAGTGCATGTATTCGATTTTCGTCCTACTCAACTTAAGGCCTTTAGATTCTAATGTATTCCTCCAGAGTTCTAATTTCCTATTCACTCCATCTTTAGTTTCATCCACTAAGACAATATCATCTGCAAATAACATACATCATGGTATATCCTCTTGAATATGTCTAGTTAGTTCATCTATAACTAAAGTAAAAAGATATGGGCTTAAAGCCGATCCTTGATGTAGTCCTATCGTAATGGGAAATTCTTTTGTAGCTCATCCAAATGTCTTTATACTCGTTACTACTCCATCATACTGTGACGGCCCCATCTACAACTAAGGGCACCGCCCGGCCTAATCCCTTAATTAAGCCATAATCTCCCCTATAGGACCTAACAAGGAACTAGTCAGCCTTAGTTCAACACCTAAACATCTACATCTACTAATTATGATACCACCTACAGTTAACTAGCTAGTTATTTTTTTTTCTAACAAGTTATTCAGCGGAAGTCATCGTTACTAGTGGACCTTCAATCCTACGGCCTAACCTATTGTGGAAAAACTAGGAATAGATATCACATGCATATATAAACAAAAATGGTGATATATACAACATGTGTCTAGTCAGATGTTCCTATCACTCAACCCAAAAGTAAAAAAGAACATGTACATATAAATGTAATACAAAAGAATACAAAACATACAAAAATATGTCGTAGCAGTCCTCCACTGGCTCAGAGGTAGTCACCAAGCTTCTCTTTGCTTGGTCTGCTACTCGGCTGATCTGCACCCACCGTCACAAACTAGACGGTGAGTACATGAAATTATTTAAGTAATACTGAGAGACATCGATCCACATTCCCAAATAGGCAACAAGTATCAAATGTCATAATTTAAATAGAAACTATGAGGAAAGAAACATCATGCAAATAGATACTTGAGTTAATCAAATATGAAACTGACTCAATGCTAAGTAGTAATGGATTAGGGTCGGTAGGCTGTGATCTTCATCACATCAGCCTTTCCACTACAATGTGAGCTCTGCTCCATAGCATTTCATTAAAATTTGAGCCCTATATCATAATGTCAAAAGGTCGTACGTACCATTACGCCTTTTCTATTCCAAGTGAATTAGTCGTCACCGGAATGTATACTTGCTAACATACCCGAGTTTTAAAACTCATCATGTTCACCCAAGTTATTCTTGCGCCAACAAACCCCGAGGTCCGATTACCCCGTTCGAGGCACGTTACCCCGTGTGTCATGCAAGGTAGTGGAGAAATTCCCTAACATCCCGGCAAGTCTAGTGACCCCCGTATGAAAGCTGAAGTTCTATCATCAAATGACCCTAACCACAAGAACCACTTTCATTTTCAATAATGACACAACATTGGAATCCAAGAGATGTAATAGCATACTAATGCACAAAGGATTTGAGTTAAAATAAACAAACTATCCTAATAGCATGCTATATCACTGAACAATGACAAACACAACAATCAACATGGCAAAGTATAGGAATTTGAATCAATGATATACACAACAGAGTATGCTATGAACAACATCACAAAATGAGAACTGAACAAGTCATAGCATATGGATTTCAAAGGCAATTCGGTTCGAATAACTGAGAATGAATAAATAAAGGAAATGAAATGTAAATAAATGTCTCAATCAGTTTACTTACTTACACACAGCAATTCCTAAGCTATCCAGCTTTCGTCGCGTCGATGTACGCACCCAATACCCCGTACTAGCTCCTTTAGGGTCCTAACATTTGACAAATTATCAATTTAGGTTCAAGCTTAATGATTTACATTCCTAAATTGGTCGACCTCGGTCAAAAGTGAATTCGAGACCAATTTGCCGATTTCGCGTTTTTTGAGGTAAAACCCCGGTATAACGTCTCAACCGACTCCCGAATTCTTCACTTTTTATAGAAATATTGATTTGGGTCTCAAATATATTTTTCTCTATTTTTTTGGAATTTTCCAGAATTTTCTTCATAATTTTATCTATTTTCTGGAATTTATTATATATAAAAATTTGTTTAATTTAATTAAATAATTATATATATATATATATTTTTTGTGGTGGGTCCGGGTCAACCCGACCCGGTCCAACCGGACTCGGGTCGGCCCGACCCGATCCAGCCGAACCCGGGTCGGTCTGACCCGGTCCCCATCGGGTCAGGGTCGGCCCGACCCGACCCATATGGGTTCGGGTCGACCCGACTCGACTCCCATCATCTTCTTCACCAGAGCACTCGTGCTATGGTTCTAACTTTTTTTTTTTGTTTTTTTGTTGTTAGGTTGGGGTTGCTCTCCACCCCAACCCTAGTGGAATCGATGGCAGGGGGGACGCCCCTGCCATCTCCACCCTCAACCTCGGCTCAGCCTCCATGGTCGAACCTCGGCTCGGCCTCCATGGTTGAACCTCCCTCTCGGCCACCATAGCCGACGCACTAAAATCACAACAAAAGCAATGATGTCTCACCTTCAAAACTACTTCCTCGAGTTTGGTCTCTCTCCCGCTTTTTCTCTCCTTCTTCTTCTCTTTCTTCCTCTCGGTTTCGTTTTCCTTCCTCTCTGTTGCTGTTGTTTTGTTTTCTTTTTTGTTTGGAAAGATAGAATGAGATAAGATTGATTGACCAAACTATATATATATATATATATTTTGAGTGATGTGGCCACTTTACCACCACTAACTTATAGCATTTTTTTTTGGCAAATGAAATTTAACTAGTTACACTTACCCCATGAGCTGCTGCCTCGGGCCCACGTCGGCACGAGACTCGAGGCGCGTCCCTGCTCGTCTAGGTATCTGCATACCCGTAAATGACTTAGTAGTCTACATATATACATTCCACTAGGCAAACAACACAACAAATATAACATTTACCTCGGCCACCGTGCCGCGGTAGTGACACGTATCTCGCTGCGGGTCCCACGTCACGGGTCATTTTGTCTTGATTAACGAATTAAACATGTATTAATTATTGGGCCGTGACACATACATATCCTTAATAGTGTCTATGTATCTAGCATGCACTCTTTTTCTTTCTAGAACCCACCAAAGAACATCTCTATGGACTATATCATATGCTTTTTCTAAATCTACGAATACCATATGAAAATCTTTTTTGTTTTCTTTAAATTTTTCTAATAATCGTCTTACAAGGAAAATCGCCTCCATAGTTGACCTCCCAGGCATGAAATCAAATTGGTTCTCTGATATTGTTGTTTCTCTCCTCAGCCTATTGTCAATTATCATCTCCCAAAGTTTCATAGTATGACTCATAAGTTTAATTCCTCGATAGTTTGAGCAACTTTGAATGTCTCCTTTGTTTTTGAAGATTGACACAAGCGTGCTTCTTCTCCTATCCATTGGCATCCATTTTTATTTTAAAATTTTATTGAAAAGTTTTGTTAACCAAGTCAATCCAATTTCTCCTAAGCATTTTCAAACTTCTATGGGTATTTCATCTTGGCCACATGTTTTCCCTATTTTCATTCTTTTCAATGTCTCTTTAACTTCTACAATTCTAATATTGCGTGTATAGTTTACATTTCTTTCTTGGTGTGGGTTTTCATCTATTATAGTATCAACTTGACCATCATTAAATAAACTATCGAAGTAACTTTTCCATCTCTCCTTAATATCCTCCTCGCGCGTTAAAATATTTTGATTTTCGTCCTTAATACATCTTACATGACTTAGGACTTGTTTCTTTTTATCTCTTAATTTGGCTAGCCTATATATATATATATATATATATATATATTTCGTCATCTCTATTACCTAACCTTGTATATAGATCTTCCATGAAATTTGTCTTAGCTTGACTAACTACTTTTTTAGCTTGTTTTCTAGTTTCTCTATATTGATTGTACACATCTTCATCTTGACACTTAGGTATTTTCCTATACATCTATATTTTAGTCTTAATTGCTCGTTGGACATCCTCGTTCCACCACCATGTTTCATTCTTTGGTGGTCCCAAGCCTTTAGATATACCTAATACGTTTGATCTCACTCTCCTTATGCCACTACTTATTTCTAGCCACATTGTATTAGCATCTAAGTCAAGATTCCAAATATTTTTCTTTAGTAGTTTCTCTAAACTCTACTTGTTTACTATGTTTTAGGTTCCACCACTTTATTCTAGGGTCGCTAACTCTTTTATTTATATTATGTCGTCGTGTTAGCTTAATATCAAGTACTACTAACTTATGTTGGGTAGTAAGTGCTTCACCAGGTATTACTTTGCAGTCTCTACATATTTTTCTATCTATTTTTCTTGTTAAAAGAAAATCTATTTGACTCTTGTTATGACCATTACTAAAAGTAGGGGTGGCAATTCGTGTCGGTGAGTCGTAAATGTGTCGTGTCATAAACAAGTCATGATATATATAATGCAAACCCATTACATGACATGCTTATTAATTGTGTTAATCATTTTCGTGTCTAAGTGGGTCGTGTTAAACATGTCGTGTATTCGTGTCACCCATTTATTAAATATTGTATTTAAAAATTTTATTTTATTTAAACTTTTATAATTTGGTTACTACTTTTTAAAATATATCTAAATGATTAAATTCGAACAAACATACTAAAATAGCCAATAAAATAAAACGTGGTTGTATATAGTCGTTAGTTTTACTTTACTTTTTCATCCAAGTCTTTATTACTCTTAATAATAAAGCAAAAATGACTCGTAATAATAACATAAACAAAATTATAAGAATTATCTAAAAAATATCTAAATTTTACTTTGGTGAAAAGCTTTATTTTTTCTTAATAAATAATTATTAATAAAATCTAAAACATAAATAATATATTAAAAGTAAAATGAATATTTCATCTCAAATATAAAATAAAATATGATAAAAGATGCCTATAAATAAAATAAATAAATCATGCTATTAACATGAATATTTCATCTCAATTCAAATGGGTAAATTTTGTACCAATCTATTTATTATACTATATTTATTATTTATAAATTATTCTTTAGTCGTGTTAAGCGAGTTATAAACGAGTTAAGCAGGTTGACATGTTAATGACTCGTTTATTAACTGTGTATAAACGTGTTAACATGTTTATGACCCCAGACCCACTTAAGCCAAACCCACGACATGTTTATTACGTGTCGTGTCGTGTCGTGTTAATCGTTTCATGACTCAAATTGCCAGCCCTAACCAAAAGTAATTATATGCGACTCCCTCTTCCTAAAACTAGTATTTGCTAAGATAAGATCGTATGCTGAAGAAAATTCTAAGATTGATTATCCTTCTTCATTTCCATTACTGTAACCAAAACCTTCATGAACTCTCTCAAACCCATCGTTACTTGCCCCGACATGCCCATTTAAATCTCATCCAATAAAAACTTTTTCATCTAATGATATACTTTGCATAAATCCATTCATATCGTCTCAAAACTTGCGTTTGATGCTCTCGCTTAATCCTACTTGTGGTGCATAGGCGCTAAGTATGTTTATTTTTTCGTCTCCAATAATTAATTTAACTAGAATCAATCTATCCCTCATTATTTTAACCTCTACGACCTTATCCTTATAATCATTATCCACCACAATTCCCACTCCATTGCATTTTCTATCTATACCGGTGTACCACAATTTAAACCTTGTGCTTCCTATTTCTTTACTCTTTTCTCCTACCCATTTTGTCTCTTGGAGGCAAGCAATATTGACTCTCCTTCTAATCATGATATCTACTTGTTCTATTGACTTCCCCGTAAGTGTTCCTATGTTTCATGTTCCTAAACGAATTTTTTCTCCCCTTTGTATTTGTTTTCCTTTTCTATTTCTATTTTGTCTAAAAGATCTATTGTCCGTATCTATGATTTTGTTTTTGTTTTCGTGTTTATTTTGAACTAGCTTCTTTACCCACACCCGTCCTTTGTGTGGGAACTCTTGCACATTTTTCTTCACATCCGGGCGGCAATGTGAAGGGACTAGCTTCTTTACCCACACACGTCCTATGTGTGGGAATCCTTGTTTATTTTTCTTCACACACAAGCGGCGATGTGAAACATACCCTTGCTCATTTCTCACTACACCCGGGCTCCGATGCAGCGCGTCGCTAGGTGGGAACGCCTCAACGTTTATATATGTTTGATCCATTTCATGAAAAGTGACAAAGGTTTTACGCTGGTTGTCAAACTATCGCAACCTTCCTCCATTTTTCAAGAATGGAAAATGAGTTTGGGGCCTCCCTCCCCTACTTTTCGGGTATGAAAAGTGAGTTCGAGACATCCCTTACCCATTTTTCGGTATGAAAAAATGGGCGTCAGAGTCCTCCTTTATCCAGACTTGGGACCGGCTATGAAGCGCACATACTGTACAACATAGGTGGAGTTAAAAAACTAAGCATAACAAAAAACAAATTTTGACAATGGTACACTAAAGACACTTCAAATGCATCATTTTTTTTGACAATGATTCACTTGTTATATAGAGAGCGTGTGTCGACTGTAGAGGTACTATAGGGGGGTCTCGGTGGTTAGATCCCCCAGATCAGCCACCACACGTCATCGAAGTATGACTTTTGGTATGACTTGAGGTGTCAATGTAGCATCATTTTATTTTTCTTTCTTGAATTCATTGATTTCAATTTTTTTTTTCAGCTCCTTACTTTGTTATATAGAGTACTAATCCTACTAAAATCAGTCGGGATTCAACCCAAAACTTAAGAAACTAAAAAAATAATAATAATTTAATTATTGAGAAATCAATTCACAATTTTTGTTTCTTGGAAACTTCGATTAATCAAAAACTTACGGTGAGTAATTTAACTAAGTCTTACTGCAATGTAAGTGGTAGACAAGCAAATCTAGATAACTACCTACTATTTAACATTTATTATGTTTTTTACAAGACGCAAACTACTATTCTCCCTTGTACTCAAAAAGCTAATTAAATGTTTCGCAATAAATTTGTTTTTGAATTTATTTTTGTTGACAATATAAATTTTTACGACAATTTTTAAATTTAGTTAATTATATGATAAAAGTATTTACAATATATATAAGAAAAATATATTCGTTAGTTATTTAATATTACAATACCTTGATAATATTGTAACAACTCCTATTATAAACTTACCTACTATTTTTTTTTATAAATAAATAAATTGAATGCAAGCTTTCTAAATTACCTCAAATTCTCACTTTTCTTAATGCACACCACAATCGTGTTTTAATAATTTATTTCTCTTTCTTCTATTCCCTTCAATTTTGTTGGTCTCATAGGTCAGGTTTGTTGCAATCACCACCATCTCGCCTCTTCCATTGCTACGTTTTTTTTGGAGTCTTTAGAATCATCGTTGTCATTGCAGAGTTGTTTCAAAGCGTTTTTGTGTGGAGATAATTTCAAAAAAAATTTGTTATCTAGAGTATATAATAATTTTTTAAAAAAAATAAAATAGGTGGGTGAGTTATTATAATAGGGGTTTTTACAATATTAATAAGGTTTTATTTAATTTGGGCCTTTGTCCACCAAGCAGTTTGTTTTTCATGTTTTAGCTTAGATAAGAGGCTGCATACATGAAAGTAGGCGGCTTATGCCATGGCCAAAAGAGTAACTGTATCTGCATTGGAGCCATACCCCATGGCTTCCACCTCTTTCTATCTCTATCAATATATAAGTTTGAATTGTGACAAAAAATAGGCGAGTTGGATATCAAGAAAAAAAGTAGGCGTGTTGGGGGCACATATATATAGGTGAAAATTGACGCACGCACTACAAGAATTTTGACCTACGGCGACTTATGCAAGACGACAAGCAATTGCATAATTCATCTAATATAATTTATAACGACACGCATAAAAATGTTTGTTGTCTTTACCATCTTTGTTCATAAATCAACATAGATCAATGGAAGGTAAAAATTCTTTAAGTTAAGTTTCTTTCTTTTACTTAAGATATATAGAAAAACTTTCTATTATTTTAGAAATATTTAAATTTTAATATTTGTGTACGTACGGGTGTAGATATGCATGCAGGTGGTTCCATATCCATCTATCAGCACGCAGAGAGGCTGGTAAGTCATGCTATAATAAGTTCACATATATATTATAATTAAGTCTCAAACTTAATCCTAGTTAAACATATGTTTTGTAGGAGGAGAAATTAGCTCGAACCCCGACTGCTTTGGAGTTATGCTTATACTTCCACACCAAAGATCATGACGGCGTTACTTTCCTGGGTCAGAGAGTAGAGACAATTGTCGTACCAAAATAGTTTTGTAGTAATTGTTTGTTTAATTAATTATAGGTATCAATGACTTATATATAATTTCGCTAGAACATTTTTTATCTTTAATAGAGGTTTTAAAACCCCTATTGAAGAGAGTGTTATTAAATGTCATGTGAGAATGTATTATGTTTTAATTTTTAATACATATATTACATAGATGTTTTTTAAAACCCCTATCAATAAGATGTTATTTAATAATACCCATCTTTAACAGGGGTTATTTTAAAACCTCTATTAAAGACCAAAACTGTTCTAGTGTTTATGAATGTTTAAATTCATAATTGAGACGGTGGTACACAACTGACTCATTCGAAGCTTGACACGCTGATTGATGAGACTGAGTTGTATTTGTTTGTCGTGGAGCGTGACGACAAATGACGGATATATGGATTAGGGCGGACACCATCAAGGTCAAGGTGTAGACATGCTGGAGAAAGATCTTCTCGACCTATTTCTGCTGATGAGGGACATTACGGAGATGCGGACAAATCTTTTACGGGTTATCCAAGATAAAACTCTAGACCGTGACTAGTTGCGAGAGATGCAGGGACGATTAGATCGCATGGAGCAGGCTCTAATGGATATACTTGAAATTTCATTCGCGCCTCCAGGATTTATGATGACCCAGAGACCGAACACAATCTCGACGATGAGTCCTCGATCTAATGTATACACTACTTTAGACTTTAGACTTTAGACTTTAGACTTTTTTTTCATATTTTGTAGTCATACATACATTTTCACTACAAAAGGATACTGCCGGTGTTTCCCATTGCTATCCCGTGTTAGCGACGCTAACCTGGTCGTCGCTAATTTTTTTAGCGACGGGATCCCGTCGCTATTCCCGTCGCCACTCCCCGTTTCAAATGTGCCACTTAGTTTTGGTCGAAACTCGTTTGACCGTGTTGCGACGGGGACTGTTGCAAAAATCCCATCGCCAATTGTCCACGTGGCTGGTTGGCAACCATGTGGATTGAGGGTTAGCGACGGGCCCCCGTCGGCCCGTCGCTAACCTCGTCACTAAATTGTGCAAAAAAAGTTTTTTGACAAAGTTTGATGTTACATATAATATATAATATTTAAAAATATATAATATTTATAAAATGAAAAAAACTATTATATATAATATAATATAATATTTAAAATCTAAAATTTAAAATATAATTAATTTAATATAAAAAAATATTTAAAATATATATATTTTATATAAATGCAAAAACTATTATATATAATATTTTAAAAATTTATTAATTTTTTTAATTCAATTAAAATTAAATTTTAAATGAAATGTTTCAAAATAATATTATTTATAAATAATATTTAAATTTAAAAATTATTTATAAATGTAACGGACTAAATGTAATTCACTGTTATTACTGATGTGGTTGCAGACATGGCTGACAACTCAGACGCTCGTGGGACTCGCAACTAGGCTTGTGCGCGCATGGAGCTAGGTAAATAGTTACTTTGTGTGTTGTTTTGTTTAATTTGCGATGTTTATATTGAACTAGAGTAAATGACATCACAATGTGTGTATTTATATTACGTTTGACGTGCGAGATCGTGTGTTAAGTATTCGCCTCGATATACGTGTTGACGCGGGTACTGGGTAGTTTAAACGACTTAACACTAAGCCGGGGAAAATAATACACACATAAATGAATAAAAATTGGTTAAATAATCAATATGGAATGTATATTTGGTGGTTAGGGACATGGAAGTACGCGTATGTCACGGTTCGGGACGAGAAATCAGGCGTCGGAACACCCGAAACACCACTTTTTGAGTTAAATACAAGGGCGAGTGTGCCATCCGTGTCACAATTGGAGTCATTAGGGGTTAGAAGTGGAGCAAATAAGGTTCATTTGATGGCCTTGGGATGTGTAAGTGAGATGAGATGCAAAGTCATCTATATAAGTCAAAATTGACTTATTTCCACCACCTTTTTTTTTATCCTTTCTATCCAAGATTGAAGTGAAGGAAACAAGGGTTTTGGAGATCAAAGTGGGTGATTAAAGGAGCTTGGAGGGGTGAAAACACCAAAAGTAAGGTGAGAATCACATATACCTCAAGTTTCTCTATCTTTTGATCTCAATTATAGAGGCGTTGGTGATAGTTTGGTGGTGGTGGAGTTGTTGTTTAGATTGGTTTGTAGTACCATGAAGTTCTGTTGTTGGTGTTGTGGTTGTTGTTGGATTTGTGGGGTTGTTTAAGAACCCATAATTTTCGGTAGTTTTTTTGTCCAAAGCGCGATAAGCGCGCTAATGAAATCATCTAGTGCGCTACGCTAAAAAAATAGCGCGCTAATGTTCTTCCTGAAGAATAACGTATAACTGCCTGGGAATAAGCGCGATAATTCCCAGACCCAGCGTGCTAGATTCTGTTGTTTTGACATTATTTTTGTTAAGTGACTCAAAACACATCCAAATGACTAAAAATCAACTATAAATGTAACCAGGTCATTTCGGGCGGTAATTTGGGATATCTGGGACTAGGCGGAGTCAGACCGGGGGTTATTGATAAGATACAAAGTGCGGTTTGAGGTGTGTAGTATCCCAACTGAAATTTATTGAGCAATACTTTATTTTGCTTTTGAATTCATATTATGTATTTCATTACTCTATTCTTGGTGTGTTATAATGGACGGACGTTGAGGCTCTCCTTCCATGCCATTTCTGTGTGTACGTCAACTAGGCCATAACACATGTGCCATCTCAAAGAATACGGCTACCCGAAAGTCGTGTTGGGCACGTGTGGGTGCATCGTAAGTTCCACGCCGACCACCTAGCGGATCCAGATACTGGCCTTGCTTGAGTGTCACTCGCCGCCAGTAGTCTATTGGAAGTCCGAAATGTGGCGCTAGTCTGACCCTAGGCTCTAGGAACACACACACTTTGAGCTTTCACTATTACTTATGCATGCGATGAGCACAGTTGCCTGTTTTTAATTCTGCATGTTTATTTAATAATTTTATTTAAATCTCAGTATTTACTTTCCGTATTGCTCACTTAATTTCCTTGGGAATACTCACTCTGGACTCGTCATCTGTCTTTTTGTGATGGCTTGAGTGCAGATCCTAGTACGAGCCGTGGCAAGGGCAAGCTACCGGAATATTTGTGATTCAGAGAAATTCAGCCAGACTTGTACGTTTGTATAAACATATTTTGTTTTATTTAGGGGATTTGGGATTGTGGGTGATACACTAGGACTCTATACTGTTGATATTTTGATACATTAAGGTACATTGTTGATTGATGATGGTATATGGGTTTCCCACACTAGGTATCAGAGTTAATTGCATGACTTTAATGTTTTATATATTGTTTGTCATGTTAAAAGACTTTCGCTGTGGTTTATATGGGTTTAAAATGATCTTAGCAGATGATTTGAGATCAGTAACACTTTAAATAGTAGATTATTGTAATTTGAGGTTAATATTAATTAAATGGTGGATGAGATGACATGTGGGACACAGCTGGCACTGGTAGGCCAGGTTGTGGGCCCGCATCGATCCCCGTGGCGGTCCATTTGAAAAATAGGCCATTACATTTTGGTATCAGAGCAAGGTTAGTGAATCTTGAGGAAATGAAAGTTAACTCTGATATGGATACATTTGTGGTATAATTTGAGGATAAATCTGATGAATAAACATTAGATGTGGAAACCGAAAGGAACTGCCTAGAGTCCTAGTTGGGAATAGAGGTGAGATGGGTAGAAATCAGGGGATATACGTGTTATGTTTTGGTTGTAATATATATACGACACACGTATATTGGTATTGAGGCTGATTGGATTCACGTTCTTCAATACAGATACTGATGGACGGATAGCCATCATATACCACTCAGCTTGAGGTCGGAGATACTAATGATTCGAAGATACCGACTTTGATGATATAGTAATTGGCGTGGACTATGGATGATAGGTTCGCGATGCTGATAGAGAAGATGAGAGCTCGGGATGCTCGGGAGACTACGACAGCTCCGACGACAGCTTTGGTTGCACCGGTGACGACTACTCAAGCAGTCGTAGCTCCTATTACAATCGAGGCTCAGGTGCAAGCGGCAGTATCTGAGACATTGGCAAAGAAGGCTACACCAGTGGCAATACAAGTGGAGGCTACATCGGTGCTTACATCTGCGACTACTTAGTAGCCAGCAGTGGCATCGACTTAAGGGAGTTAGATGAAATTAGAGGCTAAGAAGATGATTGAATTTCTTAAGTTCTCGCCATGATATTTTTATGGGGCTGGAGATCTAGAGGTAGCCGGAAGATGGCTGTTATCCCATGAGCGGCTACATGACTTACTTCGAGTCGAGGAGATTGATCGACCGAGATTATCGAGTTTTTGCTTGCGAGCCGATGCCGTTATCTGGTGGACTACCTACACCGCGACTCATCCTACCGTTGTTACTTGGGCAGAGTTTCGGATGTTGTTTATGGATGAGTATATACCTATGGTGGTCAGGGTCCGCTTGAGGGAGGCGTTTTTATCCTTGGTGCAGGGTGCTATGTCGGTCACCGTATACATGGAGAGGTACCGATATCTACTGTCGTACTTCATGGACATAGTTGGTACAGATCGACTGCAGATATACTACTTTGTCCGAGGTTTGGATGAGAGGATTGCGAGCACAGTAGTATCTAGTGGAGCTCGTACTCTGGCTGAGATCTACGATAGGTGCCTCGTACATGAAACATACTTGGTTCAAAGGGCCAGTCAATTCGCGATTCAGGCTGCATTGTAGAGTCAGTAGAGTCAGCCAACATCAAGTTCTTGGTATGATCAAAGGCCGAAGAGACAGAGGAAAGACAATGACCAATAGAGACAGGGCCAAACACCTCGTCGAGGTGATTAGCACTCTAATTAGGGTCGCAGAGGCGACAAAGATCGTCGTAATGATAGAGATCGACGTGATGATTGGTAGTTGACATATTCTACGTCTTTTGCACTAGTTGATCCGCGTAGATAGCAGAGGCATGACAAAGGTCAGAGAGGCCAGAGTCGAGGCCAAAGTTAGACGCAGAATCAGAGGAGTTCTGGCAGATCAGAGACTCGCACATGTTACCGATGCGGTCATGTGGGGCATATTGTGGCAGATTGTACCAGACCAACACCATTACCACCACAAACGGAGCATGCCAGAAATAGGGCCCAGTCTGCAGCATTTGGGGTTGCGCAACCGGACAAGGAGGCGACCAGACAGCTAGTTGAAGGTACGTTATCTGGCTGTGGTATTCCTATGCATATTATGATGGATTCTGGTAGTATACTGTCTTTTATTTCTGGACACATAGTAGGAGAGTTAGGGTTATCTAAACAAACTTTAGATACACATCTTGTTCTCAGCACGACAGCTGGGGATAAGATTTACCATAACTGGATTTGCCGAAATCGTATTGTTGAGATTGAGGGACATCAACTACAGACTGATTTGAGAGTGCTAGAGTACTTGGAGTTCGACGCGATGTTCGGGATGGATTGGTTGTCATCCTATCATGCACAGATCGACTGTTTCAGCAAGACTGTGATGTTTGACATCGAAGGGATTCCAAGGTTTACATTTGTCGGAGTTGCATCTGCATTACCTATCACACGAGGCAGGTTAGCGACGTCGCAGGAGATGGAGGTGTATGTGGCTATGGTTGAGCCGGAGCGTAAGACGGTGATTAAGGTCGAGGATGTCCCTATCATCTGTAACTTTCCAGACGTGTTCCCTGATGATTTGCCAGGATTGCCACCACCGAGAGCTGTGGAATTTATCATCGAGCTGATTCCGGGGACTCAGCCAATCTACAGCATACCGTACATGATGTTAGCATTAGAGCACGAGGAGTTGAGCACCCAGTTATAGGATTTATTGCAGAAGGGTTTCATTCACCCTAACATGTCACCTTGGCGAGCTCCTGTTCTTTTTGTGAAGAAGAAGGATGGCTCGATGCAAATGTGTGTGGACTACCGGAAGCTGAATCAGGTGACGATTCGAAATCGTTGCCCACTTCCGAGAATCGATGATTTATTCGATCAATTGGCTAGGGCCCAGTTCTTCTCAAAAATTGACTTACGATCAGGATACCATCAGCTAAGAATTCGAGAAGAGGATGTGAAAAAGAAAGCGTTTAGTACGCGTTACGGCCTATTTGAGTTTATAGTCATGCCATTTGGGCTGACTAACTCACCGACGATCCTTATGGATTTGATACACATGTTGATGAGCCCATACATTAATCAATACGTAATTGTGTTCATTGACGACATCCTGATTTACAGTCAGACTCGTGTGGAGTACGAGATGCATCTCAAAAATGTGTTGGCAACGTTGAGAGAGCATAGACTGTATGCCAAGTTCAGCAAGTTCGCATTTTGGGTGAGTAAGGTGAAGTTTTTGGGCCATGTCATCAGTGGTCAGGGTATATCAGTTGATGGTCACAAGATTCAGGCGATTATCGACTGGAAGACACCCGAGTCTATATCTGACATCCGAAGTTTCCTGGGTTTGGAAGGATATTACAGACATTTCGTGAAGGACTTCTTGATGATTGCAGCGCCGTTGACGAGGCTGACCAAGAAAGATGTTAGATTTGAATGGTCACATTAGTGTAAGGATGCTTTTTGGGAGCTGAAGAAGAAGTTGACTTGGGCGCCAGTTTTGGCCTTACCTGTAGCAGGTAAAGGATTTTCGATTTATACTGATGCATCATGCACTGGGTTGGGTGGCGTGTTGATGTAGGATTTATACCCAGTGGCCTATTTATCTCGACGGTTGAGACCTCACGAGGTTAACTATCTAGTGCACAACTTAGAACTTGCGGCGGTCGTGTTTGCATTGAAGGCCTAGAGGCATTATCTGTATGGTGAGAGGTTCGTGTTGTACACAGATCACCAGAGTTTGAGGTACCTGTTCAATCAGAGGGAGTTGAACATGCACCAGCGGCGATGGCTCGAGTTACTGAAGGACTATGACTTCTCCATTGAATATCATCCGGGTAAGGCAAATGTCGTAGCTGATGCACTGAGCAGGAGCGGTATCGAGAGTCAGACAATACTGCGGCATATGACACATGAGCATGGGTTACTTGAGGCAGCGTCGGTGTTGTGTTTGATAGAGGCTATTGTTGAGCTACATATTTACTGTCAGATGCGAGTTCCTATAGTGTTTCTAGAGCGGGTTCCTGAGTTGCAGAGAGCTGATGACCGATATTTACGGATCAGTGGTCTGGCTTAAGATCTGAGGTGCACAGAATGGTCTGAGGGGTCAAACGAGTGCTTGAGACACAGGGGTCGATTGTGGATACCAGGGGTATCGGAGCTCAGGGACAACATTCTCGAGGATGCACACCGATTGCGATATCCAGTTCATCCTGGTTGGACTAATATGTATCATGATTTGCGGAGATTGTTCTGGTGGACAGGGATGAAGGCTGACGTGTGTAGATACGTTCGGAGTTGTCATATATGCCACCAGGTGAAGGCTGAGCACATGAGACCAACTGGGTTACTACAGCCGCTGCCCATTCCTTAGTGGAAGTGGGAACACGTGACCATGGACTTCGTCAGTGGCCTACCTCAGACGACGAAGAGACACGATGCAATTTGGGTGGTTATCGACATGTCGACGAAGGCGGCACATTTTTTACCGATGGCCATGAGATATTATGTTACACACTTGAGTATTATCTTTGAGACAGAGATTGCCAGATTGCACGGTGTACTGGTCTCCATTGTTTCTGACAGAGATCTGAGGTTTACATCGAGACTATGGGAAAGTATGCAGGAGCATTTTGTCACTCGTTTACAGTTTAGCACTGCGTATCATCCTCAGACTGACGGGCAGTCAGAGCGATTGATTCAGATTCTCGTGGATATGCTTAGGGCGTGTATACTACAGTTTGGTGGATCGTGGGAATATTATCTGCCTTTGTGTGAGTTTGCCTATAACAACAGCTATCATGCGAATATTGAGATGCCACCGTTTGAGGCACTTTATGGTAGGCCCTGCAGGTCACCAGGATGTTGGGCGGCACCGAAGGATACAAGGATTATAGGACCTGAGGTTGTTGTGGACCATACTGAGAAGGTAAGACAGATCAAGCAGAGACTTCACGCGGCGCGAGATATGCAGAAGAAATATGCGGAAAAATACCTTGAGGGTCTGAGCTACGAGGTTGGAGACTTGGTGTATGTGAAAGTTTCGACCTGGAAAGGTCATCAAAGCTTTGGCATTAAGGGAAAACTAGCACCAAGGTTCATTGGGCCATTCAGACTTGAGGAACATGTCGGCAAAGTGGCATACCATCTGGAGTTGCCACCGCAGTTGGCAAGGGTACACCCAGTGTTTCATATTTCCATGTTGAGGCTGGCTAGGTCAGGACCGAAACCTATGGTTGATATACGTCAGATTGAGGTACGACCTGACGTGTTATACGAGGAACAACCTGTGGAAATCATGGATAGGAGGACTCAGATTTTGAGAAATAAGGAGATCTCGAAGGTTTTTGTACGATTGCGGTATCATGGGACCGAGGGACTCACTTGGGAGCTTGAGTCTACTATGCGACGACGGTATCCCCACTTATTTGCCGGTAAGTGTTTAAGTTTAATTTAAATTTCGGGACGAGATTTCACCTAGTTTGAAAGAACTGTAACAGCCTGAATGTAATTCAGCGTTATTAATGATGTGGTTGTAGATGTTGCTGACAACTCAAACGCTCGTAGGACCCGCAACTAGGCTTGTACGCGCATGGAGCTAGGTAAATAGTTACTTTGTGTGTTGTTTTGTATCATCTGCGATGTTTATATTAAACTAGAATAAATGACATCGCAATGTGTGTAATTATATTACCTCTTATGTGCGAGATCGTGTGTTAAGTATTCGCCTCGATATGCGTGTCGACGCGGATACCAAGTAGTTTAACCGACTTAACACTAGGTCGGAGAAAATAATACACACATAAAATGAATAAAAATTGGTTAAATAATCAATATAGAATGTATATTTGGTGGTTTGGGACATGGTAGTACGTGTATGTCGCGGTTCGGGACAAGAAATCGGGCGTCGGAACACCCGAAACACCATTTTTTGAGTTAAATACAAGGGTAAGTGTGCCATCCGTGTCACAAGTGGAGTCATTAGGGGTTGGAAGTGGAGCAAATAAGGTTTATTTGATGGCCTTGGGATGTGTAAGTGATATGAGATGCAAAGTCATCTATATAAGTCAAAATTGACTTATTTCCACCACATTTTCTCTCTCTTATCCTTTCTATCCGAGATTAAAGTGAAGGAAACAAGGGTTTTTGAGATCAAAGTGGGCAATCAAGGAGCTTGGAGGGGTGAAAACACCAAAAGCAAGGAGAGAATCACATATACCTCAACTTTCTCTATCTTTTGATCTCAATTATAGAGGCGTTGGTGATGGTTTCGTGGTTGTGGAGTTGTTGTTTAGATGGGTTTGTAGTACCTTGAGGTTCTGTTGTTGGTGTTGTGGTTGTTGTTGGATTAGTGGGGTTGTTTATAAACCTAGAATTTTCGGCAGTTTTTATGTCTAGAGCACGATTAGCGCGCTAATGACGTCATCTAGCGCGCTAGATGACAGTTAGCGCGCTAGGCTAAAAAAATAGCGCGCTAATGTTCTTCCTGATGAAGAACGTACAACTGCCTAGGAATCAACGCGCTAATTCCCAGACCCAACGCGCTAGATTCTGTGGTTTGGCATTATTTTTGTTAAGTGACTCAAAACACATCCAAATGATTAAAAATCAACTATAAATGTAATTAGGTCATTTCGGGCGGTAATTTGCGATATTTGGGACTAAGCAGAGTTATACCGGGGGTTATTGACGGGACACGGAGTGCGGTTTGAAGTGTGTAGTATCCCAACTGAAATTTCTTGAGCAATACTTTATTTTACTTTTGCATTCATATTCTGTCTTTTATTACTCTATTCTTAGTGTGTTATAATGGACGGACGTTGAGGCACTCCCTTCGTGCCATTTCTGTGTGTACGTCCACTAGGCCATAACACGTGTGCCATCTAGGTGAATAGGGCTACCCGAGAGTCGTGTTGTGCACGTATGGGTGCGTCGTAGGTTTCACGCTGACCACCTAGCGGATCCAAATACAGCCCTGGTTGAGTGCCACTCGCCGGCAGTAGTCTGTTGGGAGTCCGAAGTATGGCGCTAGTCTGACCCTAGGCTCTGGGAACACACACACTTTGAGCTTTCACTATTACTTATGCATGTGATGAGCACAGTTGCATGTTTTTATTTCTGCATGTTTATTTAATAGTTTTTTTTTAAACTTCAGTATTTACTTTTCGTATTGCTCACTTAATTTCCTTGGGAATACTCACTTTGGACTCGTCATCTGTCTTTTTGCGATGGCTTGAGTGCAGATCCTAGTATGAGCCGTGGTAAGGGCAAGCTAACAAAATATTTGTGATTTAGAGACATTTAGCCAGACTTGTACGTTTGTATATACATATTTTATTTTATTTTGGGGATTTGGGATTATGAGTGATACACTAGGACTCTATACTATTGATATTTTGATACATTGACGTATATTGTTGATCTATGATGATATATGAGTTTTCCACACTAGGTATCAGAGTTAATTGCATGAGTTTAATGTTTTATATATTGTTTGTCATGTTAAAAAACTTTCATTGTGATTTATTTTGGTTTAAGATGATCTTAGCAGATGATTTGAGTTCAGTAACACTTTAAATAGTAGATTGTTGTAATTTGAGGTTAATATTGATTAAATGGTGGATGAGATGGCATGTGGGACATAGCTAGCACTTGTAGGCCATGCTGTGGGCCCGCATTGGCCCCCGTGGCGGTCCATTTGGAAAATGGGTCGTTACAATAAAACTTTTTTAAAAATTATTATTAAAATAATATATTTTAATCTATACTATATAATTTATTCTGAATAACTATAAGGACATGAAAATTAAAGGAAATTAATGTTAATAACTAAAGTCCATAAACCAAAATGAATTAAATACAACAAAAAAGTTAATTACACGTATGAAAAAATGTAAAAAACAAGATATGAACAACCTAAGGCTAAATATACAAGGAAGTCAACTCAATCGTCGAGATCGTCGTCGGTCTCTGAGTCATCAACTGGAACATCTCTCGGAGGCGCTGACGTGAATGAAATCCTAAGTCTGCCCATTAGAGCTTGCTCCATGCAACGCAACTGGCCTTAGACCTCTCGCAACTGATCTTAGGTTAGAGTGTGATCCTGCATAACCCAAAGAATGTGTGTCTGCATCTCCTGGAAGTCCCTCCGCAAAAGCTCGATGGGCTTCTTAGGAGAAGAAATAGGCCGAGAAGATCAAGCTCCATCTCAACCTCCAGCTCCTCCTCGAGCTCCTCCAGTTGTAGCATATCTGTGCCGCGACCCCGACGGTGTCCACTGTAACGGCCCTAAAAATCTAACTCATGCCACGTGTCATTTCACGGTCGTATGTGGGACCCACTCGTCGTAATCTGGATCAAAATCGACGCGAAATAGGGTCAAGTTAAGGTTTAAACGCGGTGTACCCGTGTTTCGGAGTGCAATGGTATTTTCGTCAATTTTTGGCAAAATGTGGTATTTTTCGGGGTTTAATTTGGACACAAAAATCGAGGTGATAAGTATAAAAAAAAGATCGGATAAGAGCGAGAGAGAGAAAAAAAAAGATCGGAGAAGAGAGAGAAAGAGAGAGAAAGGGAGGAAGAGAGATCCGAGAGAGAGAGACACGGTGGAGAGAGAGAGAAGAGGCGAGAGAGAGAGAGAGAAAGAGAGAGAGAGAGACGGCGGAGAGGGAGAAGCAGGTGGCAGAGCTCCATATCACAGGAGGCTGTTCGCGGTGCAGCGACGAGCCGGCGAGATGCAGTGGCTCCGGGGAGCCTGCGACGCAGACGAACGGTCAGGCGAGCAGCCGCGACGGCGGATGGCGCTGATAGTCGAACAGCGCGGCTCCAGCAGTAGCAGCTCCTGTGGGATCAACGGCAGCGGCAGCGGTGCGGATGGACAACGACGACACAGACCAGTGAGCCGCGGACCAGTAGTGCATCGGCGGACCAGCAGCGCGGCTGATGGCAGTAGGCGACGCGGATGCCGCGGACGGTGGTTCCAGGGACTAGGACGCCGACGAAGAGGCACGACTCCGGCGGCGGCGCGACTGTGGCAGCGGTGCGGCTCCGGCAGCGGCGCGGCTTCGGCAGTGGCGCGGGGAACGACGCGGTGGCGCGTTGCCGGACCGATTAATCCCCGACGAGACACAACAACAGTGGACAAGGCGTCGTGACTTCGACGAAGCTCGACGACGCGATGAATTGCTCGCGAAGAAGACGAATGAATTTTGGAGTTGAGACCTCCATTGTAGGCTATGGTGAGGTCCTAAACCATATTTTGGTGTCGGGATCGAGTGATTTCGATTTAATCGCGAACATATTGATTTGAATGACTTAAGTAACTGAATTGGTATAAATGGACACCGGGACTTAGGAGGTTATAGTCGGGTGTCGGGTGCGCATATCGAGGCGTGAGCGGGACGTTTTGAGGACGATTTGGGATTTGTCGAGGTAAGTGAACCAACTAGGAAATTGTACAGTAATTTCGTTGCTTTGATATTGTTGTCCAGTGTTTTGATATCTATCCTTGAAAGTGCTATTGGTTGAGTGGTCCATTGGCAAGTGAGTCATGATATTGTTTATATGTGATATGAGCTCTTATCTGGACGATGTTGATATCTCTCAATTGAGTGTACGTTGGGGGCACTTATCCGGTCTTGTAGATATCTCATAGTCGCAAGGGTTAGGGCTGGGAGGCAGTGTCTCGTCCTGAACCCAAGTCTGCTGGGCTTTTGCCGCGACTCAACGACCTTTTGGTCGGGACTCTTTGCTATTCGGCCTCACTTATCAATTGATTTGTTTATAGTCTTTTATATTCATGCATTACCTGTTCATTTCTTTCTAATTGCATGAATTCGAGTGATTTAGTTATTTCGAAATGCTGTATATATGTCCTACTGGCGTTACTTACCTGGGCTCATCATTCTTGGGTTTGACTGAGTGCAGATCCACGGTCCAGCAAGGGGAAGGCTCCATAGCTAGGTGAATCTTTTGTATATCTTGTATTTTCTCTCCTCTGATGATGATATATATATGCAGGGTTCCACAATTAGGTTGTCCAACTTTTTGAACATTATTGTTGAGTTATTTAATGTCGTAATTGCTTCCGCTAAATTGTAAAACTTGAAAAATACTAATAACTCAACTTAAAAGTTTGAATTTACTTATAATGATGGATTGGAAGGTTGACTAGGTCTGTGTTGACCTTGCGAGACTGGCTCGGGGGTCCACCTGGGCTTAGGCCGGGCAGGGCCCAGTTTGTGGGAAACTGGGGTCGTCACATCAACCCTAGTCCATATGCCCGTCCTTTGTCGTCACGCTCAACGACGGACAAATATAGTTCGGTCTCATCTATCGGGGTGTCGCTGCGACTGTGTCAACTCAATTCGTCTGCTCTGGATCGCCGTCTAAATTAAGAATTAAAACATTTATAAGTCATTGATACCTATCGTTAATTAACAAAACAAAATTTAAAAATAAAACTATACTTAAGACGATCTTCTCTAATCTAATGTAACCGCCTTCAATACGGTTGTACATCCAATCTCGAGACACAGACATCTCGAAAGACCTAAACAACCCTAATTGAATACACGTACACATCAATCATTATATAAATTTTAGTCAAGTGTTAATCGTAATTAGTCGAATCGGTTGCATATACTTTGCGTAATTTATTTTATACATTTTAGTCGATTGTTTACCGTAATTAGTCGCATTTGTTGCAATATATGCACATACTTTTGTGTAATTTTGCATAATTTTTAATTTTTCCTTCGAAATTTTAAATTTTACTTCAATATTTGCAGTTTATAATTTTATTTTGTCTCATAATTTTTAACTTTATACGTAAAGTTATTTCAACTTAACATAATTTCCTTATAATAGTTAAATAGATTCTAATTTGATTTTTTTATATGGTCCTCATCTCTAACATGTTATGCGTGTCATCGCATGTGTTTCACTGTAGCTTTTGACTCGAACAAACATTGTAAACGAGGGGCCAATGGAAAGTAAAGCATTGTCTTATACGACCGTTTGTTTGAGTTAAACCTACCTTCGCCGCAAAACTTGCAAGACGTATGATCAGAATCGGACCCCCAATAAAGCATGCATAACTGAAGGCAACAATCGATTCGCTCATAAGGCAGACCCAACCAATGCATTAAACCTTTTACATTTGTAAGAGCTATCTACCAAACAGTTGTCTTCGGGCAACATGTCTTTACAGACCTGCAAGATTTCACCGAATGCTTGCTCTGAAATGTGGTGATTCGTCTTTATAGTCAATAAACGTGCCATTGCTGACTGTTTCGTCATCTTCTCGCAACCCAGCCAAAGTTGTTGATTCACTGCGTTAATCATTTCGAATAAATTATTCGCATCAGGGTTCAGCTCCTCCGCACGGTTCCAATCGAAACTTGGTCCCGCGTAGTCGTGTATCATTTGGTGATACGACGTCGGATATTCGTCTACTGGATCATCTCCTTCATCGTCCATATCGTTTGATAATTCTTCATCCCCATGCTCGGTCCAACAATAATAATTGGGAATGAATCCTTGACTCATTAGATGAAGCTCTACTGTGCTTACATCGTAATATTTCTTGTTGCGACATTTTCGGCATGGACATTGAATTTTCCCTTCGTATTGAAAAGTCATGCAGTGTTGCATGGCAAAATTAATGAACTCCTTCATGTCAGCCACAAATTCCAATAGAGTGTAACCACCTTCAATGTGGTTGTACATCCAATCTCGAGACACAAATATCTCAAAAGACCTAAACAACCCTAGTTAAATAGACCTACACACTAACAAATATACACGTTCTTGTCGAATGTTAACAGTGTTTGGTCGAATTTGTTGCATTTGCACATACTTTGCATAATATTTATTATACATTTTTAGTCGAATTTTAACCGTATTAGTCGAACTGGTAACATTTGCACATATTTTGCGTAATATTTATTATACATGTTTAGTCGAATGTAATTTGTACTTAGACAATTTAATTGGTTTCATTTGTACGTATACTTTGTGTAATATATATTTTGTTTAGTCGAATGTTAGACGAGATCTGATGAACTACGGTACGTAACTACTATTTTTTGCTTCAAATACATGTTGCTTCAAATACATGTTGTTTAGTTTCAATTTATAAGTTTACGTGCTTTTCTAAGTGCTTTTCTTTTGCAGTACATTAATAGTTTTAAAGTACATTAATAAACTTGTACATATAATATAAATTATTATAACTTATATATAGTGTCATTATTAATCTTTTAAGTGCTCTCTTTTACAAATAAATTAATAGTACAAGTTCTAAATATATAGTTTAATTTATACATATCATCAATCCATATAGTATATATATAATTAAGTTTTTTTGTGTTTCAATCTAATTTAATTTTTTTTATTTAATCTAATTTTTTGCATAACATATTAGATAAGTAATTAATTTTTATATATAGTATAAAATTAAGCATTGTTATTTTTTTTTTCAATAACTTATATATTTCTATATTCCTTTTAAAGTGCTTTAAATATATATAGATAGAGATAATATATATATATATATATATATAATATAATATTAGTCCTTTACTTTTTCTCCTAATTAAAATGTAAATTATCATTTAAATAAGATTTTATTACTAAAGTGTACACTAATAATTAATATTTTCATTTTACTTTTTTAACTATAATTGTTCTTCAACTAATTAACATGTTAGATATATATATATATATATATATATATTATTTTAATTTTTCTCAATCAAATTATAACAAATTAAAATAGTTCATATCAATAATAAAAATTATATAAAAACATCAAAAATTAAATAATCACAAGGAAAATGACATTACAATCACACATATGACCATAATAAATTCATACAAATATATATTTTAATAAAAAACATACATATCATCACCATGTATAAAAATTAAAAATAATTAAAATTTTCACCATAAATATTAAAAATTTGATACAAATATAATTTTAAACAAATATTTTATTAAAATACCAAAAATCATTTTATACAATGTTTCTTCATAATTTTAAGCAAATTTTATTCATAAATATTATAACACCATCACAAAGATTCTTAAAGTTCATTTTAGACAAATTTTATTCATAAATATTAAAAAAAATTCTTTAAAATACCATTTACACAATTTTTCCCAAAAACAAATTTTATTCACAACAAATCTTATGCTAACAACCAAAATAAATTAAAAAATTACATTCAACAAATATAAAAAATAATTAAAAATATATACTTACAGCCCGCGGAATGCGGCACTGGCGCAAACGGTCGGGGTTGGAGGGGAGGCGGCGGACTGGAGGCGAAGTCGACCGGAGGAAATCTAGGGCTCGGCCGGCCATATCTAGGGTTCCACCGGAGAGAGATAGAGAGAACAAATAGAGAGAGCAGAGAGAGTGGTCGGAGGGGAGAGTGGTCGAGAGCGAAAAAAGACCAAAAGATGAGGGAAAGAAGAGGAAAGACTAGAAGAGGAGGGAGATGGAGGGACTCCCCCAATATTCGATTTAAAGTTTAGCGACAGGATTAGCGACGAGCTATCCCCGTCGCTAATCCCACACGTGGCCGAAACGAGCGGGAATTTTCCTGCTCATGGTTTAGAGACGGGGGACCCGTCGCTATCCCCGTCGCTAAACTGGTTAAATGGTCAAACAATGTCCCGTCGCCAATCCTTTGCTAAATAGCGACGGGAGATAGCCCATCGCAATCTCCCGTCGTTATTCGTTGCCTTTTTGTAGTGTTTATCTTAATGTACATTTTTATACTTGTAATTTTCTTTTGTTATATTTATTTCATTTAGTTCTTTATTTATTTCAATCATTTAATTTAATTTGTTTATATTTATTTGTAAAACTGTTAATTGAAAAAAATGTTTGTTATTTCACCAAGTAAAAAAATAAAAAACTGTTATTTATAATTAAAATGTTTCATAATGTTTTAAAATAACTCCACCTATGTTGTACATTATTTGCGCTACATAGCCGGTCCCAAGTCCGGATAAAGGAAGAGGACTCTGACGCCCATTTTTTTGTACCGAAAAATGGGTAAGGGAGGTCCCAACTCACTTTTCATATCCGAAAAGTGGGGGAGGGAGGCCTCAAACTCATTTTCCATCCTTGGAAAATGGAGGAGGGTTGCGATAGGTTGACAGTCAGCGTAAAACCTTTGTCACTTTTCATGAAATAGATCAAACATATATAAACGTTGGGGCGTCCCCACCTAGCGACGCGCTGCATCGGAACCCGGGAGTAGTGAGAAATGAGCAAGGGTGTGTTTCACATCGCCGCGTGGGTGTGAATAAAAATGAGCAAGGGTTCCCACATATAGGACGTGTGTGGCTAAAGAAGCTAGTCCTTTCACATCGTCGCCCCGATGTTAAGAAAAATGAGCAAGAGTTCCCACACAAAGGACGGCTGTGGGTAAAGAAGCTAGTTCAATACAAACACGAAAACAAAAACAAAATCATAGATACATACACTAGATCTTTTAGACAAAATAGAAATAGAAAAGGAAAACAAATACAAAGGGGAGAAAAGATTCGTTTAGGAACATGGAACATAGGAACACTTACGGGGAAGTCAATAGAACTAGTAGATAACATGATTAGAATGAGAGTCAATATTGCTTGACTCCAAGAGACAAAATGGGTAGGAGAAAATAGTGGAGAAATAGGAAGCACAGGGTTTAAATTGTGGTACACCGGTATAGATAGAAAATGCAATGGAGTAGGAATTGTGGTGGATAATGATTATAAGGATAAGGTCGTATAGGTTAAAAGAATGGGGGATAGATTGATTCTAGTTAAATTAATTATTGGAGACGAAAAAATTAACATACTTAGCGCCTATGCACCACAAGTAGGATTAAGCGAGAGCATCAAACGCAAGTTTTGGGACGATATGGATGAATTTATGCAAAGTATACCATTAGATGAAAAGGTTTTTATTGGAAAAGATTTAAATAGGCATGTCGGGGAAAGTAACGATGGGTTTGAGAGAGTTTATGGAGGTTTTGGTTACGGTAATAGAAATGAAGAAGGAGAATCAATCTTAGAATTTGTTTCAGCATACGATCTTGTCTTAGCAAATACTAGTTTTAGGAATAGGGAGTCGCATATAATTACTTCTAGTAGTGGTCATAACAAGAGTCAAATAGATTTTCTTTTAACAAGAAAAATAGATAGAAAAATATGTAGAGACTGCAAAGTAATACCAGGTGAAGCGCTTACTACCCAACATAAGTTAGTAGTACTTGATATTAAGCTAACACGACGACATAATATAAATAAAAGAATTAGCAACCCTAGAATAAAGTGGTGAAACCTAAAACATAGTAAACAAGTGGAGTTTAGAGAAAAACTACTAAAGGAAAATATTTGGAATCTTGACTTAGATGCTAATATAATATGGCTAGAAATGAGTAGTTGCATAAGGAGAGTGAGATCAAACGTATTAGGTATATCTAAAGGCTTGAGACCACCAAAGAATGAAACATGGTGATGGAACGAGGATGTTCAATGAGCATTTAAGACTAAAATAGAGATGTATAGGAAAATACCTAAGTGTCAAGATGAAGATGTGTACAATCAATATAGAGAAGCTAGAAAACAAGCTAAAAAGTAATTAGTCAAGCTAAAACAAATTTCATGGAAGATCTATATACAAGGTTATGTAATAGAGATGGAAAAATATATATATATATATATAGGCTAGCCAAATTAAGAGATAAAAAGAAACAAGACCTAAGTCATGTAAGATGTGTTAAGGACGAAAATCAAAATATTTTAACGCACGAGGAGGATATTAAGGAGAGATGGAGAAGTTACTTCGATAGTTTATTTAATGATGGTCAAGTTGATACTATAATAGATGAAAACCTTCACCAAGAAATAAAAGTAAACTATACACTCAATATTATAATTGTAGAAGTTAAAGAGGTATTGAAAAGAATGAAAATAGGGAAAGCATGTGGCCCGGATGAAATACACATAGAGGTTTGGAAATGCTTAGGAGAAATTAGATTGACTTGGTTAACAAAACTTTTCAATAAAATTTTAAAATCAAAACGGATGCCAACGGATTGGAGAAGAAGCACGCTTATGCCAATCTTCAAAAACAAAGGAGACATTCAAAGTTGCTCAACTATGAAACTTTGGGAGATGATAATTGACAATAGGCTAAGGAGAGAAACAACAATATCAGATAACCAATTTGGTTTCATGTCTGGGAGGTCAACTATGGAGGCGATTTTTCTTGTAAGACGATTGTTAGAAAAATATAAAGAAAAGAAAAAAGATCTTCATATGGTATTCGTAGATTTAGAAAAAACATATGATAGGGTCCCTAAAGATGTTCTTTGGTGGGTTCTAGAAAGAAAAATAGTGCATGCTAGATACATAGACACTATTAAAGATATGTATGATGGAGTAGTAACGAGTATAAAGACATTTGGAGGAGCTACAAAAGAATTTCTCATTACGATAAGACTACATCAAGATTGACTTTAAGCCCATATCTATTTACTTTAGTTATAGATGAACTAACTAGACATATTCAAGAGGATATACCATGGTGTATGCTATTTGCAGATGATATTGTCTTAGTGGATGAAATTAAAGATGGAGTGAATATGAAATTAGAACTCTGGAAGAATACATTAGAATCTAAAGGCTTTAAGTTGAGTAGGACGAAAACTGAATACATTCACTGTGAGTTTAGAAACACTAGACATCAAGATGACGGAGTGGTAAAATTAGGGGAAGTAGAAGTTCCTAAGGTAAACCACTTTAGATACCTAGGATCAATCATACAAAATGATGGTAACATTGAGAATGATGTCACACATAGAATTCAAGCTGGATGAAAGAAATGACGGAGTGCAACACGGGTGATTTATGATCGAAATGTTCCTACTAAGTTAAGAGGAAAATTTTATAGGACCGCAATTAGGCCAGCTATGCTCTATGGAAGTGAATATTGGGCGGTAAAGCAACAACAATTACATAAAATGAACGTAGAAGAAATGAATATGCTTAGGTGGATGTGTGGTAAAACTCGTAAAGATAGAATAAGAAATATAGAAATTCAAAGACAAGTAGAAGTAGCACCAATTGATACAAAAATTAGGGAAGGGCGGTTGCGGTGGTTTGGTTACCTGCAAAGACGGCCTACAAATGCCCCAACTAGAAAACTTGACTCAATAGAAACTGTAGAAATTCGACGAGGTATGGGCAAACCAAAGTTAATATGGGATGCATTAATTAGGAGGGATTTGAATGGTTTAATAAACTCACCATCAATTGCACTTAATCGAGCACAATGAAAAAGTTTGATCCATGAGCCGACTTCAGTTAATTTGAGACTGAGGCTATGTTGTTGTTGTTGTTGTTATAATGTTTTAAAATAAAAAATTATTTTAATATAACTTTTAATAAAAATAAAAAAAAACTATTATTTGTAAATCAATAATCGTTATATAATTAAAATGTTTTATAATGTATTAAAATAAAAAATTATTTTAATATTAATTTTAATGAAGATAAAAAACTGTTTATTTTATAATTAAAATGTTTTATAATGTTTTGAATAAAATAATTAATTTTAATATTAATATTAATGTTAATAAAAATAAATATTAAATCTATTGAAAAACACAAAATAAAAAACATAAAAAATTTATTTGATTAGCAATGAGAAATGCATCGGCCTCCCGTCGCTAATATGGTGTTGTTGTCAAACCAGTCACGCGTCAACCATTGGTGACGGCCTGACGTGGTGAAAAAAATTGATTTGACTTGTTATACGTGCCAGAAAAGATAACGAGTCTTGACGACGAATTTAGTGACGGGTACCATTACTATTTCTGACTCCCGTCACCAAAAAACCACCAAAAAACATAGCGACCAACAAAATCCCGTTAATGTTTTAACGACAACCAGTACCAAATTAGGGACGGATTACATTTTTGTAGTGTGACGTGTAGATAAAAAGTCGGCAAGCAGGTCCCACTTTGAAGATCCCGAAGATCAAAAAGGTACAACTACTGAACTTTTGCCTATCAAAATTAAAACAGTTGGCCCCACCATCTTTTCGCCACAGGTGTCGTCACTAAATGGCGATTCTATCAAGTAGACGTTTTAAGGGAGATTTTCTCAAGATGTACACCGCTGTTCATCAGATTAATTTGTATCAAATAGTGTAGCAATATTAGTTCTTGAAGATGAACTAACTGGTTTAGTTCTCCGTCAAAATATGGTTTAGTAACAATGTCTCACTCTATATATGTCAGTTTTACACTTTTGACTCTTGTATCAAATTTAGAGGCCCAATAAATAGGACAAGGAAAAGTCTTAGTTTTTTTATCAATTGATGAATGAGTCCAATAAACAACCTCACCACTTTCTTTAATTAATATGACCAAGGGCAGAACCAAGATTTTATGTCCCCCTAAGCTAGGCCTTGACAATATATGAGTCATAACTAATTAGTATATACTATTGTTTGGCTACTTCGTAATGCCTAAACCTTTAATTGACTGTTGATCATACGTTGAGATTTTTTTTGGACTTAAGTGGGAGTCGAACTCATGAACTCTCCAAACCGTGTCTTTTAGCAAGTGATGCCTCTATTATCTCACCAAATATGCTTTTGGCACATTGAGATGTGTCAACACATTCTAAACTGCAACTTATATATATATAGCTAATTAGCAAAAAATGTGTTATTGTAACGACCCAATATTTATTGACGGCGTTAATGTGTTTATTTTCAGACTCGGATGCCTGTTCAGACCCACGTGGACGTCTAAGATAGGCTAGGACACGGCTGACTGAGCATAAATGGTTTTTTTTTGTCTGTTGGTTGAATATAATGCGGTGTTTAACTTGAATAATTCTCATATCACATCGCATGTGTGAGTTACTTTGAAGTATTGTGTAAGATTGTGAGACGAGTAAATACCTCTTAAAGCATGTAGACGCGGGCTACCGGGTAGGCGTAGTTGTTAGGGTATGTGCCCTATGCCAATTTTGTAAACGTTGTTTAACTATTATAAGTAGATGCATGTTTCTTTTATAATAGTATCTATGAATAATTATTGTATTATTCTAAACGTCCTTAGTCAGTTATTATCGTGGGAACAATAAAAAATTAAGACTAGTATGAGTCTTGATTGATAGTTATGTGATGATTATACGTATATGGATACAGATCAAGATCATAGGTATCTGTTGGGAACAAATGCTGGTCCGACCCGCTATGAGAACACTACATGGTCAATGTCATAAGTGATTCTCATTAGAGTTATATCATTTAGTCATTTAACTTGAAATTACCAGAGACTCCAACATTAGGAGCACAATGATTTGATGCTATCAAACGTTTTCTTTAACTGAATGATTATAAAGATTGTGATTGGTCATTGTTCGACTAATGTGTGGATGTTGTGTGATCAAGATTGAATTTGTCATTCTTTTTTAGAGAGAGATATCTATTGGGCCCCTCGATATGTTAGACAAATAAATGGCCATGTTTAGTGAATTGATTGGATCAATGTCACTTGACAATTTCAGTTTACTCGGAGATCGAGACTAGTATATTGAACTATAAGGGTGACATTACATGTCTTATGTTCAATCAAATGATATCGCGTGACAAAGGGATATGATATACACTGTCTATTAGGTTTTTTCGATTTATTGATCTTCATGCTACTCGGGTAGTCATAATGCCTTGCTAGAGACCGCTTATTACTTGTGTACCAAAATGATTTTGGTTCACTGCCAACGTTGTATGAACCTATTGGGTCGCACGCAAAGAACATATTTGCGCGATTTAATATTGTCAGGGTTAATGAATTTTATTTAATAAAATTCATTTTGAAGATTCTCATTAAATGTTCTAGTTTGACTAGGATTCAAGATTCTCTTACATTTCTAGTGTGACTAGGAAATTTATCTCTTAGTAAATCCTATTTGGAATATGACTCTAATTGGAATTATAGTATGACTTTAATTCTTATTTGAGTTTTAGATAAATTAAAACTCTTGTTGGATTAGTAATTGTAGAATACTTATGACTCTAACTTTTTTAGAGTCGGACTTTATCTAGGACTCTATTTGGAGTGTGTCTAGGATATGAAGTTCTTTTACAACTCACCTAGTGTACTATAAATACTACATTAGGGTCACGGTTGTGCTAGAGAATTTCCGAGAGAGAATTTTCCTAGAGAAATTTTGTGAGAATTTTTGTCCTAAGATTTTTGGGGCTAGCACTCCGGATTGTGATCGTCCGTTCATGTGTGGATTTCTGATAGAGGACGTTCGTCTCTGGCAGCGTCTTGAAGGAATCGATCAATACGAAACAAGGTAGACATGGAGTTGTTCTTGTTAAGGTATGATTTTTATTGGTTTTTCCCTCTTGATACATCAGTTTAATGGAATCCATAGGATCGATGTTCAAAAATGTTTCGAAAACTTTCGCTGCGCATGATCCCCGAAACCCAACAGTGGTATCAGAGCCATTGGTTAGGATTCCGTCAAATTTGATATCAAGGTCTAACTTTCGCATTAAGATAAGTCTAGAAATCTTCACGCATGTGGATTTTTAATTTATCTTGGCTAATCTGTGCGTTCATCTTATCAGCGGTTGATCACAAATTCATAATCTATGTGTTTAAGTTAAATTGTTTAACTTAATTACTATATGATACCTTTTACTTTGGTTCTTGTGCATGTGACCAATAGAACAGCTGTGTGGTTTAAGGAAATTATACTCTAAGTGGGGTAATCAATGGAGATATGTATAAATTTTAATTTTTTAGAAACTCTCCAAGATTTTTCTTATTTACTCGTGTCCAATCAATTAGCGAGTAATTAAAACGTGATGAGATCATGTTCTCTATGTAAATCCCGTTCATGTAGGGATTTTTGAGATAACCAAATAAGAAACGAATACTAGTTTATTTGATATGTTATTCATGCGATGAGGTGTCACAACATGAACAAACTTTGATCACCGAAACAGCCTATCAGTTGTTCACGGCATGTCAATTATTGACCGAAATCGACATGTATCACGTATGGCACGGGAGCCCCATTAAACTCTATTAATTAAAATAGTTTTAACTGTACATATGGTTGATATATGACGATCATCAATTGGATATTAACTGGACTATTTTAATTAGAATATTAATTGCATTAGATTAATTAAAAGGGGTTTTAATTAATGTAGTTCCAAATAATATTTGAAAGTGTGATTATGTTGCATTGGCGGTTAAAATTATTGTGATATATGCTATTAATAATTTTAATTAAAAGGGTTTTAATTATTTAAATTCTCATTATGAGGTTAGTTTAGTCAATTTAATTGATGGAAAATTATTTTGGTACTGACCAAAAGTATTATTTTAAGGGAACTTATATTTTTTGTAATAAGAAATAGTCTCCTTATAATAAAAGGTGCCGCATTGACCGTGTACGCTTATTGATTAGCCGGACCACCAATTTTTTTTTTTTTTTTGGTGCATGAAAATTTTCTATTGTCGAATAGGATTTAACTTTCTAATGTTTTATGATGCTTTACCTGAATGTAAAATTGATTACAGTTATATTTATGATCTTTATTCTATGCATATTGGGTATATATGATATTCTATAATTAAATAGATACTAAAATTAATCATTGTAAAAACACTACATGGATCATAAAACTTGATAAAAAAATCTCTCGATTAGAATTTTAAGTTAATGCCTCCCATTTTAAACACTTGTCAAGGCCTCGATCACATCAATATGAGTCTGCCTTTGTAGGGTGTATCGTGTTATCTTGGTGAGGCAAGCTGGATAACGGTTACCTGAATGCTCTAAATTGGTTTGACTTAATAAAGCTATCAAAACGGTTTTGGGTTTTAGGCATAGATGAGACGTAACATGTTGTGACATATGATGTCTAGGTCTCATAAAGAACCTAAGAGTTGCATATGATGCAATTGGTAATGGTTACCTACCTAAATAACTTGATTTTGATTGTCATGCCTTAGCTGTCTCAAATTGAAGTGAAATATGGATCTTAGACCACTAAATTAATATTTACGAGGGTTATTGATTTAGTGGGAGTTTAATTACTCTCTAATAAATTATTCTGCATAAGATGTTAAACTTTTAGTAACACTAATCCAGAGTAACTATGATCAATCCTTGATAAGGATAAAATAATTTCTAAGACTAATTTCCCTGTTTTGATTAGAAAATTGATAAATGTTATCGACTGTAAAACAAAGATGTATGTCTTAGATTAATGGTTCCTTTAAACTACCATCTATTAGTACAATGATTATGTCATGTTAGCAAATATATAAAACCCGACTTTAGGAAAGAGTCGGGATCGTAGAAACTAATCACATGATAGTGACACTGAAGGAAATGTTCCAACAGTAAGTCACACGGGAAGGGCATAAGATTGCAAAATTTCTAGATTCTTGTAAAATGGTTAAGAACTTATTAATATTTCTTTATGTTTGGAACATTAAAAAACTATTAATTATCTCAAAAGGCTTAAATCTTCATGTGCCAAAAGTTGGCAATAGATTTGATATATAATTCATTAAAATAGTTTTGAACTATATGAATGACATGAAGAAATTTATTTACAGTTGCATATGATGTTTAAAACTATAAGACAAAATATTAAAAAAAGTGGCCTTTGATATATATTTGATGGTTCGTAACATAAATGAATTTAATAAAAAAAGATAAAGGGAAGATAAAAGCTACAAAAGGTGTTTGTGTCGCACACAGAAACCTTATTTGTGAGCTAGACTTTGCCAATTTCTAAAGAAAGCATTAAAGAACAGATTTGTTTTTCGTAAAATGAAATTATTCATTTTATAATGAATTACAAATCCTATCAGGAATACATAATTTTGAATTGTTAAGAACATTTCAAAATGAGTATAAGAAAAAAAAATCACTTGACAAACCATTAACATACTTTGATGAGATTAAGGTGGATAATATTTGAGCCAAGAATTTAAGTGACCATATTTGAAATTGTGAGATTGTCTTGCAATTAACTCCACTAAGAACGTCATTTGAGAAATGATGTTTTAAGATGAGAAATCAAACTATATAGGATATAATTTGATTTATGATGTGTCACACATACTTTCCTATGATGTCTTATTGAGGCTATACATTAGAAACCAAGGCACCCGCACCGAACCTTATTTTCGTTAAAGCAGTTGATAAAACTCCATATATGATATGAAATAAAAATGACATAGTTTGTCTTTTCTTGAGATTTGAGGCAGCGAGACTTGCGTAAGACGTTAGGTCACATAAAGTAAGATGCCTAAATCTTTTGTGTCTAATTGTTGTTGAACACTATGATACTATTTTATACAATTGAGAACAAATTGTTTGTTGCTCAAAATGATGTATTTCTAAGTAAAGAGTTTATTTTAAAGAAACTATTGGGAATAAAATAAATCTTGATATGTTCAAGTGCCATAAATAAGAACTGAACCACTTTAGGAAAATCAACAAAATTTTGAACTAGTTGAGTATACATAAGTAACATATATTTCTTGAAAATCTAGAATAATAAGAAATTGGCCAAAGAAGTTTGAAATTTATTATCATTGATAGTTGTGGTATATTTTCGATATTGGATCAGAATGAATCACTACTTATCAAGAGACATGTCTCATCTACATTGGATGAAAAGACTAAGTGTTATGAACTCTGTTTTTTAATTCATGTACATTATCCAAGTTTGGAACTTGAATTATTCACCTGAAAATGGTATGAACATTGGATGTAAATGAGTTAAAGTGACATGAAAAGGAAAAGATGCATACTTAAAAGCACGACTTATCAAAAATTCAAATCTAAATCAAGGTGTTGATTATGATAAGATTTTTCACTGGTAGCTAAGCTCAAGTTCTAGAATTCTATTGTCATTACTTCATAGTTTAACTATAAGATATGACAAACAGATGTCAAAAATAGTATTGCTCTATGCTCCTTAAAGATGTGTATGACACAACTGAAGGGTTTTTGATTATCTTGAGAATTTGAGAAAGGTATGCAAGCTTAAAGGATCCATTTATGGATCATAGTAAGCTTATCAGATTCGGGATCTTTGTTTTGATTAAATAATTAATGAATTACATTCATTGAATCGAAGATAAACCTTGTGTATACATAAAAGTTAATGGGAGCACAATTATCTTTCTAAATCTGTATGTTGATGGTATTATTCATTGGAAACAACGTCTTAACCTTGCAAAATGTCAAGTCTTGGACGAGTAAAGTTTCTCAATGAGATTCTTAGATAATTAGGCCTACATCCATGTGATATAGATTTATAGAGATAGATCTAAGATGCTAATTGCTTTAAATAAGAGTGCTTATAAAGACAAATAGCTGAAAAAGTTTCAGTATACGAGATTCTCAAAAGAATTTGTACTTACGTCTTATAATATTAGTCTCTGCAAGACTCAAAGTCTTAAGACAAATGATGAGCGAGACAATGTGAATATGATTTCTTACGCATTAGCTATGAGAATCATCACATATGTTATACTTTGCATTCAACTTGATATGTCATATGCTTTAAGTAAAACATACATCTCATAGATTCCAGTGAAGGTCACTAGATATTTATTGATAACATTCTTAAGTACTTCAGAAGCACTTGAGAGATGTTATTAGATTTGCAGAGGTTTGAAAGATATGAATCTTGTAAATGGTTACACGATTCAAAGTAATATAAAATATTAATGATCGCAAAATGGATATGTGTTAACTTTGTAGGAATGAGTTGAAAATGTTCTAAACTCACTTTAACAAGTTCTATAACATAAACTGAGTTTTAAGCAACATTTGATGCAGCCAAAGAAAATGTTTAGATCGTAACGTTCAATGATTGAATAAGGTGTAGTTTCAAGTGTTGAAAATTACGTTGGCTTTTATTATAAAACCAATAGACAAATTTAGGATATGGAACCTAAATCACATTATAGATCTAAACAATAACTCGAGCATTTTTGTCTTATAAAAGAGAGAACATAAAGATTTGCAGAACATCAATATCAAGAAATGTAGCAGATACATAAATAAAACTTCTTACACTAAGAACGTTCTATGGTCACATAATATTCGATACATGTAGGATTGGACCTAATGCAAGTGGAAGATGTTGGGGTATGTGCCCTCGGCGAATTCTGTAAACGTTGTTTAACTATTATAAGTAAATGCATGTTTCTTTTATAATAGTATCCATGGATAATTAATGTATTATTCTAAACGTCCCTAGTCAGTTATTATTGTGGGAAAAATAATAAATTAAGACTAGTATGAGTCTTAATTGATAGTCATGTGATGATTATGTGTATAAGGATACTGATCAATATCATAGGTATCTGTTGGGAACAAATGCTGGACCGACCCGCTATGAGAACACTACATGGTCAATGTCATAAGTGATTCTCATGAGAGTTATATCATTTAGTCATTTGACTTGAAATCACCAGAGATTCCAACATTAGGAGCACAATGATTTGATATAATAAAATGTTATCTTTAACCAGATGATTATAATGATTGTGATTGGTCATTGTTCGACTAATGTGTGGATGTTATGTGATCAAGATGTAATTTGTTCCTATTTTTTAGAGAGAGATATCTATTGGGCCCCTCGATATGTTAGACTGATAAATGGCCATGTCTAGTGAATTGATTGAATCAATGTCACTTGACAATTTCAGTCTACTCGGAGATCGAGACTAGTAGATTGAACTATAAGGGTGACATTCCATGTCTTATGTTCAATCAAATAATATCGTGTGACAAAGGGATATGATATACACATTCTATTAGGTTGTATCGATTTATTGATCTTCTTACTACTTGGGTAGTCATAATGCATTGCTAGAGACCGCTTATGACTTGTGTACCAAAATGGTTTTGGTTCACTACCAACGTTGTATGAACCTATTGGGTTGCGCACTAAGAGCGAATTTGCGCGATTTAATATTGTCTGGGTTAATGAATTTTTATTTGATAAAATTCATTTTTAAGATTCTCATTAAATGTCATAGTTTGACTAGGATTCAAGATTCTCCTACATTTCTAGTGTGACTAGAAATTTTATCTCTTAGTAAATCCTATTTGGAATAGGACTCTAATTGGAATTATAGTATGACTTTAATTCTTATTTGAGTTTTAGATAAATTAAAACTCTTGTTGGATTAGTAATTGTAGATTATCTATGACTCTATCTTTTTTAAAGTTGGACTTTATCTAGGACTCTATTTGGAGTGTGACTAGGAGATGGAGTTCTTTTACAACTCGACCTAGTGTACTATAAATACAACATTAGGGTCACAGTTGTGCTAGAGAATTTTTGAGAGAGAATATTTTTAGAGAAATTTTGTGAGAATTCTTTTGTCCTAGGATTTTGGGGCTAGCACTCCGGATCGTGATCGTCCGTTCGTGTGTGGATTTTTGATAGAGGACGTTTGTCTCTGGCAGTGTCTTGAAGGAATCGATCAACACCAAACAAGGCAGACATGGAGTTGTTCTTGTTAAGGTATGATTTTATTGGTTTTTTCCTCTTGATACATCAGTTTAATGGAATCCATAGGATCTTGGTTCGGGGATGTTCGAAAAGGTTTCGAAAACTTTAGCTGCGCATGATCCCCGAAACCCAACTGTAGTATGGGTACACTAATTCTTATAATGCTAACTTAAATAAAATGACTTGAAAAAGGGTGAATATTGCATAAAATAGATAATCAAACTTTAAGCTATCATAATAATCAGGTACACCAAGGATTGGTGCACCTCGAGATGTGTGCCAAGGCGTGGGGCACTGAGTGCCGGGTAATTGGGCACTAGAGAAGTGGTGGTACACTAATTCTAGACCCTAAATAGCTTACATTTGTATAAAAGAGCCTAAGTTAAATTTATTGAATCAATTGATTACAAATGCCTATAGTTGGATGTAAAAATTAACGTCATAGATTTGCCTCGAGATTCACACTAGAATGAAATCCTAAGAAATTTGAGTTGGGAATTTGTGTCAACAAGATGTAAGTTAGTGGAGTAGGATTTAACAATGACCATTAGATTGACCTCTAGATACGTGAACACAATTGATTCTACCATAACCTATATAGCTTATGGGAAATCTCTTCATGCAACAAGAACAAAGTTTGTTCTCGGGATGGAGTGCTGAAAAATTCATTAAAAACAAGGAGAAATAGATGCCATCAACTAGAGGAATTAAGATAGGATGATCAAATCCAAGAGTTCATCATCTAAGTACAAAAACCTGCTCTTTACTTGCTTTAATTTATCAAAAATATGTACATGGAAACTCAAGTTTTGGGGGTTTTGTACAAAAATAAATTTCAAAGACTAAGCTACAATTTTTCTTATATAAAATTGTTGTTTAAAATGATTTTGATGATCAATAATGGTTTTAAACGTTTTGGCAAGAAATTAGGGCTTTTTGAGTTCTTGATGTACGTATGTTAGTTCTTAGCAAATTTCTTGACCTAAATTATATGATTTGAGCATAACTCTCTCATACGAACTCCAAATGGGGAGGATCATACACCGTTCGAAAGCTTACTCAAACATCTACAACTTTTATATGTAGAGAAATATCGAAATTCAAACTATTTCAAGCTAAAAAATGCCTGCAAGTAGCCAGTTGAAATGCTAATGTGAGATTTTTAAAATGAACTTTGACAAGGCATAACTCTCTTAATTCTTACCAAAATGAGCTCATATTTTAGTATGTTGTTTGGTATGTAGCTGCCTTGTAGCCGAAAATCATGAGTTTTGGAGCTATAAATATAGAGAAATGATTTTTACGATATTGCTTGTCAGATTTGATTCTAATTTGAGCTATTTTGGTAGAAGTTTGATATATCTTTCGTTTTAAATCAAAATTTCACAAACCAATCATTTTTGGAAAGCTAAGACATTGGGCAAAAACTTTCTTTTTAAGTGTCTTCGATGATTTGGAATGTATAATGGTCTAATTTGTGCTACAACAAATGATCCTAAATTGAAAGTTGAAACTTTATTTAGTCTTTAAGGGGTTGTTTTAGGAAATAGAACTTTAAACTTAATTTAAACACTTTAAGTTACTCTAAAACACTGAAAATGGATCGCAGGGGACTCGGCGGCTATGGTACGATAGTCAGGAGCGTAGTGGGGTTGGACGAGGGTGTTATCGTGGCTTTGAGGTGCGATTTGAGGTGCGTAAATCCCTTAAGAAGCACATCTTGAGTATTTAATTGTTTCAATTGTGCCATATTGTATTTTTTACTGTCTATTATCCATGTTCTATTACTGCTTTGATTTGGTATAACGGTCGGTAGTTTTGTTCGCTGTTGGGGTTTATTCAGATGTTGTGTTGTGTAGGCTCTAGTATGCTAGACCATAGCACGCATTACTTGTGCCCTTGGTGAATTGTAACCCGAGCTGCTGACCTCATCGGTGTACGTATTCGGTGGGTTGGTACGAACTGATCCTTGTCCGGATGTGAGCCGGTATGGTACAGGCCGCTGAGATCATTCAGATTGACGAAGTATGGTCTAGTTTGCTACGCGTGACACAATTATTTGGTTACTATTGGTGTTAGTTATGCATGCAATTATCTTACAATTGCCTGTTTATTTCCGCATATTTATTTAACATTATTCTTGGCCTTTCTATTATTGAATGCTCGGTGGTTTTCTTTTGGGATCTTACTCACTGGACTTGTCATCTATTTTGTTGTGATGACTGAGTGCAGATCCTAATACCAGTAAGGGCAAGGAGGTCTTAGGCAGCTATCTCTGATTACCTACAGTCTAGGACTTACTAGTACGTGTTCATTTTGATATTTTGTTTTACTTTTGGGGTTATGGAAGACTTGATAGACACAATACATGTATATATTTACTTTTCATAGTATGTTGTCACTTGATATACAATGTACTTGATTTTGGATTTTCCACAGTAGGACTGATGCTTTATATGACTTGAAAGTTATTAAAAATCTATGGTTATGCTTTATTAAGACTTATATTGCAAATTATTGATTGCTTACTTGAAACTATGTAAATGAAAAATGAAATGTTACCTAATAATTGAATAATTGATTGATATAATCACTTATTAACGAGGTAGCACGACTATCGATAAGCGGTGATGTGGCGATGATGTCGGTAGGGCTTCGGGACCCGCGTAGCAGCATATCTGATGGCCTCCGGGCGCGGGGCCGCCACAGTTAGAATCAGAGAAATGGTTTGAGGAACCTTGGTAATTAATGAAAGAGCATAAAATTCAATGAACAAAACCTTAGATGTGGAAACCCGATGTACTTGCCTTAGAACTCTAGTTGGGAAGTGATGTGTGGCGGGTAAAGTTAGGGTTTATATATGTTTTATGTTTTTACTATATATTATATACTATACGCGTATATATACTGAGGTTGATCAGGTGCACGCTTATTGATGTGGATCACGATGGACGGACAACCCTTTACGCTTGTAGAGATTAGTTAGACTAACGATCCGATTATGACCATTGACACCATTACTACACCGAGTGTTGAGGACCGACTTGCAGCTCATGATGCTTAGTTGGCTGAGATTCTACAGTTACTCAGAGCTCAGACCGCGATAGCCGCCGTAGCTGCAGTAGCTCCCACAATACTTGCGGTACCGGCTACGACTACACTAACAATCGTCGCCTTGACTATTCCTTAGACACCCATGTAGGCTACTTCTGGTACAGTAGTTATTGAGGCAGCTATGCAAGTTGTTGCACTAGTTGTGACGCCGACTCCCACTCCTACACAGACGGCTACAAAATAGCATGCTACCACTTCTGAGTTCACTTTGTCGTCTGAGGCCAAGCTAAACAAAGAGTTTATCAAATTTAGCCTAGATTCTTCTATAGAGGTGGTGACTCGAAGACTGCCGAGAGATGGTTACTTTTACACCAGCGGCTACACAAGCTGCTGAGAGTCTAGCATATCATACATGCAGAAGTTTCAAGGTCTTATTTTTGAGGAAATGCAGTAGTTTGGTGGACGACATATTGTGACACTTATCCAAATCCGATGACTTGGGCGAAGTTTCGTCAGCTGTTCTACGATGAGTACATACCGGTGGAGGTACAGTTGAGGCTGAGAGAGGAGTTTCTAGCCCTGAGACATGGTAACCGATCAATTCTTCAGTATATGGAGAGATATCGATATTTACTGCAGTTTGCCACGGACGTTGCGGAGACAGAGAGACTGCAGATCTACTACTTCGTCAAAGGATTAAAGAAGATCATCACAGTGCTATTGTGTCGATTGGGGCTCGCACTCTACAGGACATGTATGATCTAGCAGTCACACACGATTCTTTTCTTCTGCAGAGAGATGGCAGACTCATATCTATTTGGTCGGAGAGGCAACTAAGGCAAAGTTCGAGGTCACATTGGAGGAAGAATATGTAAAAATATCAATCTAATAGGGACTGTACTAATGACCGACATCATGATAAGAGCTCCAAAGATGATCGTGATTGCATGGGATGACTATCTGTCTGATCAGTACAAAAATAATGACAAACATGTAGTACATGTCATTATGCTAGCACTGGCAGAGCAACCGAGATATCAATATAGACATGGCAGGATCAGAGAGGCTATGACAAAGGTTAGAGAGATCGAGGTCAGGGTAAGAGATCTAGGGATAGACAGGCAAGGTGGCCGGATAGACCTGTATGCTTCAATTGTGGACATAGAGGTCACATCAGCGTTGATTGCCGAAGAGCTTCACTAGCACCAGAGTCAGCTCAGGCTGGAGTGAAAGCCCATGTGATTGCTCAGTCGTACAAAGAGACCACCAGAAAGTGGGTTGAGGTTATATTATCTTATGCCTTAACGAGTTATTTAGTTAGTGATTTATTGTGCATTTTTGAATACATAGTAGGAGAATTACAACTTATCATACTTCTATCACGTTGATAACGTTGATCATGACCAAAAACGTATGACATCGTCAGTAGTTCCGCCTATATTAACCCTCCACATGATGAGAAGAATGGAGGAACAGAAGAGAGAGTGGTGTTGTATGTGGCTCCATCATATCTTCTTCCTCTTCGTTTGGGTGGCATCGTCTGTTATTCCACCACATCTTATTTTTCTTAAAAGAGACTAGCAGTAGTGTCGTCGGTGGTATCGCTACTGTTGAGTTGCAAAACAGATGAGATAAGTTCCATCTGAATTTCGAAAGAAGAAGAATCTAGCACTAAGTTCACTTAGGTCATTAAAGTTCTTAAATAGTCTTGCGATACGAGATATTGTTTGCCTTAAATTTCAGTACAAAATTTTTCCTAGTTCGAAATAATTGTAACGGCCTAATATTTATTGACGTCGTTAATGAGTTTATTTTCTGACTCTGATGCTGGTTCAGACCCACATGGACATCTCGGATAGGCTATGACATGGTTAACTGGGCATAAATGGTTATTTTTTGTCTGTTGGTTGAATATACCGTTGTGTTTAACTTAAATAATTCTTATATTACATAACATGTGTGAGTAACTTTGAAATATCATGTAAGATTGTTTGACGGGTAAATGCCTCGTAGAGCATGTTGAAGCGACCGGGTAGGCGTAGTATGAGCACACTAAATTATAATGCTAACTTAAATATAATGACTTAAACAAGGGTCAATATTGTCTAAAATAGATAATCACGCTTTAGGCTAAGTCATAGTATACATCAAGGATTGGTGTGCATCGGGATGCGTGTTGAGTCATGGGGCACTGGGTGGCGGGTAATTGGGTACTAGGAGAAGTGGTAGTACACCAATTTAAGACCCTATATAGACTACATACGTGTAAAAGCTTCTAAGTTTAAATTAATTGAATTAATTGATTATAAATGCCTATAATTGGATAGAAAAATTGATGTCATAGATTTGCCTCGAGATTTGCACTAGAATAGAATCCTAAGAGATTCGAGTTAAGAATTTGTGTTAACGAGATAGAAGTTAGTGGAATAGGAGTTAAAAATGACCATTAGATTGACCTCGAGATACGCGAACACAATTGATTCTAACATAACCTATATATAGCTAAGTTAGTGGGAAATCTCTTCATGCAACAATAACAAAGTTTGTTCTTGGGATGGAGTGTTGAAAAATTCAGCAAGAACAAGGAGGAATGGAGGCCATCTACTAGAGGAATCAAGATAGGAAGATAATATCTAAGAGTTCATCATCTAGGTACAAAAATTCACTTTTTATTTCCTTTAAATTATTAAAAATGTGGACATGGAAACTCAAGTTTTGGGGGTTTTGTGCAAAAATAAATTTCAAAGATTAAGCCAATGCAGTTTTTCTTATCTAAATTAGTGTTTAAAATGATTTTGATGATCAATAATGGTTTCGTACTAGTTTTGGCAAGAAATTGGGGTTTCTTGAGTTCTTGAAGTATGTATATTAGTTCTTAGCAAATTTCTTGACCAAATTTTTTAAATTGAACATAACTCTCTCATACAAACTCCAAATAGGCAGATCATACACCGTTGGAAAGCTTACTCAAATATCTACAACTTTTGTCTCTAAAGAAATATCAAAATTCAAACTCGTTCTAGCTCAAAAATGCTTTGCAAATATGCTGTTGAAATGCTAGTACGAGATTTTTAAAATAAATTTTGACAAGACATAACTCTTTCAATTCTTATCAGAATAAGCCCATCTTTTAGTATGGTGTTGTTGGGTATGTTAGCTGCCTTGTAACTGAGAATTATGAGTTTTGGAGCTATAAATTTGGAGGAATGATGTTTATGATATTGCTGGTCGGATTTGATTCCAATTTGAGCTGTTTGGTAGAAGTTCGATATCTCTATCGTTTTAAATCGAAATTTCATAAACCAAACCTTTTTGGGAAGCTGAGACATAGAGCAAAAAATTTCCTGTTAAGCGTCTTTGATGATTTGGCATTTACAATGGTCTAGTATGCTATGGTACGATAGTCGAAAGCGTAGCGGGGTCGGACCGTGGTGTTTTTGGGGCTTCGAAGTGCGATTTAAGGTGCGTAAATCCCTTAAAAAATACATCTTGATTATTTTATTATTTCAATTGTACTATCTTGTATTTTTTTTTGTTAATTATTCATGTTCTATCACTGCTTTGATTTGGTATAACAGTCGGTAGTTTTGTTCGCCGTCGGGGTTTATTCGGATGTTGTGTTGTAATGGCTCGAGTATGCTAGATTATAACGTGTATCACTTGCACCCTCGGTGAATGGCAACCCAACTGCTGACCACATTGATGTACGTGTTCGGCAAGTTGTGATACGGATCGATCCTCTACTAGTAGTCCGAATGTGAGCCAGTGTAGTACGGGCCTCTGAGATCATCCGGATTGAAGAAATATGGTTTAGTTTGCTACGCGTGACATAATTATTTGGTTTGTTTTGGTGTTAGTTATGCATGCAAATATCTTACAGTTGCATGTTTATTTCTACATGTTTATTTAACATTATTCTTGGCTTCTCTATCATTTAATGCTCGGTGTTTTTCTTTTGGGATCTTACTCACTGGACTCGTCATCTATTTTGTAGTGATGACTGAGTGCAGATCCTAATATTAGAAAGGGCAAGAAGCTCTTAGATGACTATCTCTAATTGCCTACAGTCTAGGACTTACTAGTACGTGTTTATTTTGATATTTTGTTTTTCTTTTGGGGTTATGGGAGACTTGATAGACATAGTACATGTATATATATATTTACTTTTCACAATATGTTGTCGCTTGATATACAGTGTACTTGATTCCGGGTTTTCCACTGTAGGATTGATGCTTTATATGACTTGAAAGTTATTAAAAATCTATGGTTATGCTATGTTAAGACTTCAGCTGCTGTAAATTATTTACAACTTACTTGAAACTATGTAAATGACAAATGAAATGCTTACTAATAATTAAATAATTGATTGATACAAATACTGATTAACGAGTTAGCACAGCTATCAAGAAGCGCTGACTTGGCGATGATGTCGGTAGGGTTGCGAGAGCTCCGTAGCAGCACACCCAGTGACCTCGGGGCGCGGGGCCACCATAGTTATCCTTTAAAAGATGAAGGTACAATGAAAAGAAATATATATTAAGCAAAACAAATAAATTAGGAATTAGTAATTAATTAATTAAGAATATATTGGAATTTTATTCGATTTTCTTATCATAGACATTAAAGTTAATAATAATATTAACAAATAGCCGGTTCGATAGTAAGGGGTTCGATCCTTCTTAAGCGATGTTTCAAGTTTAGTTCATCCATTTACGTTGAATATCGCGTGGAAAGCGAAAAATAAAAAATAAAATACATATGAAATTTCATTAAAATCACAGTGAAAAAAATTGTTGATAAATATATCGAACTAAAAATTAAAATTAAAAAAGAAAAACAATTTACAAACTAATTAGAACTCAAAGTAGAACCATTAAAAAATAAACACATTCGTATGTGTTATGCTAAAGGAGCCCTTTTTTAGCATTTATATTTGTCACGTAGTTATTGTGTGGTCCTTCAAAACACGTACTCACATATCTCAATTTAAAAATTAAAAGACTACAATAACAAGTGTCAAATGTAAATATCAAAAGTGAACCAACTTATATTATTTTGATGCTAGAGATGGGTTAGCCTGTTTTTCACAAGGTGGGCTAATGGACATATTTTTTCATTTTTCAATTGGAGCAAATATATGTAAATGGGGGCTCCAACAATTTGCCGTGGGCTAACCCTATATGTGTGTCTGTCATTGAATATGACCGATTTGTAGTTTTGTAACTTTTTTTGGGTTTCAGATATTAGGTTATTATAAACTAACCCGACTTTCTTTAATAATAATATGACCAAGTGGCTATTTTTAAATAGGTTGAATTAGGTCATATTGGCCTCCATCTTTTATATTTTTTATGCATTTTAGTAAGTTTTGTAATTACCATAGCTTCGGGTTGTGGTTTTTCGTTTTTAATGCGGTTTGTGGTGTTTTCTTTTATTTCTCTTCTAGTTATTAATTTAGGGTTTTTAAATATTTTGCTACTTTTGGTAACTTTCTCGGATTTCATTATAAAAGATGTTTACCGCTTATGTCTTCGAGGTAGCTTTTTTTTAGATTGAGGAAGAGAATTTCAAAATTCTTCAAGTTCTTGCTTTAGATTCTATTGTTCGTGAAGTCGATCAATCAATTTAGAAGATTCTCGATACGTTAAATATTGATATTATTATATAGATCTTGGTTACACTTATGTGTCAATATATTACACGAATAAATATTGTAGTTAATCACTTATACCTTAAGGAATTTGGTTCTATATTGTCAACTTGAACCGTAACATATTTTGTGCTAGGATATTTTCGAGACAACTTTTTTTATAATGTGTGACAAATCTTACAATTTACGATAAAATTGATTAATCGAAGACACTTCAAACTAGACAAACGAAATCTCTTCCTTAAATGTTGAAAGGACGATCACCACTGCACCAAACAAAGGACTACTTTTTTTTGAACGCGACTAAAGACACCCTAAAATGTTGGGGTGCCACACCTAAAATGCATGTAAATTGACTTACTTTTATATATATATATATATAAACTTGCGTGCTTATAGCGCCACATTTTTTTGTCAAAGAACAAGGACTACTCTTATTATTTCTTACTTGACTATATTATTTGATTTCTTTACGGTCATATTAATTAATAATGTCAATACCGGAATTGAGTGAAGCAAACAATGTTCATTTTTAGTTGGCTGAAATTAAAGCCTGAACTTTAGATTAAAAAACTAAATTAATGATTTTTTTTATTTTTTTATTTTTTGTGTATACTTTTCATCCATTAGTGTAGGCACTTGATCGTTATATGATACCAAAATAAATTTAAACATGAGTGAGGTACTTCAATAATCTAGCTATAATAAGTATGCCAATTGTGCTGAAACAAGAAAAGAATATAAAAGATCGTAAATTATATACCCAAAATTCTTACATCTTAGAGTAAACCTCAATAGACCTACAAGCTTGGCAAATGTACATATGCATATCAAAGATATGTGAATCGGTCACTATTTTTACAGTACTATATATGTTAGACACAACCATTAGTACTGATTAAGGATGCTAATGGGGAGGGTAGGGGATGGGGACCCCGTCTCCATCCCCATCCTCGCTTAAGAATTCATCCTCCTATCCCCGTACCCATCTTCATGCGGGGATGAACTTTTATCCCATCCCCATCCCCATCCCCGCTTAATCCTCGGGGGATGGGGAATCTCCATGGGAAAAAATCTTTTCCCATTTCATTCCCCATTGAAGATCCTCGCGGGGATTCTTGCAGTGATTTTGCGAAGAATCACCGCAGGAAAATATTTTTTCCACTTAATTTTTTTGAAAAAGATTTATAAAAAGTATTGTACACATACATAGAATCACAATTGTTGAAAATTTCAACTAAATAAAGTATAACATATAAATATAGTTGCAAACAATTCAAAACAAAACATATAATTAACTAAACAAGTTAAAATTATAAATCACATTAGAGTTTGTCTATCACTAGTGTTTTGGGTGAAAGTCTTGTAATATTATATAGAATTGATACATAGAATATATATATATACACATACACACATATATATGTATTTGATATATACGGGGATCTCCGCAGGGATCCCCCATGGAGGTCACCAATAGAGATAACCGCGTAGATCCCCATGGGTAATCCTATGGGGATCCCCATGAAGATTACCAATGGGGATTACCCGCGGGGATCCTCGCAAATATATTTTTTTCCCATCCTCGTACCCATACCCACGTTGGTATGAGATTTTATCCCCATCCCCACCTCCATCCCCATTTAAATTTCCCATCCCCATCCCCGTTACGGGGAATCCCCGTCCCCCATAAGGATTCCCCGCCCCGCTTGCATCCATAGTACTGATGTGTTTGTACTATAGAAGTTATGTAGGCAAAGTTGTAGTTATAGTATTGTAACATATCTTGTATTGATTGGTTCAGTGATCATCTAACAGCTCGTAAGTTAGAGCTTGTGTTGTAAGGATTGCAGAGTCAGCGATCTATATGCTCTTAGATCAATGGATCTGGATGTTTTGATTGAACGGTTGTAATCCAATTTTACAATTAATATAAATAGAGGGAGAAGGCCTAATGCGAGATGATTGATTATCACATTGAGTCTCCCTAACTTTCATGTTAGGGTTTCTAAGGTTCCTAGTTTAGGAATCACTTCTAATATGGTATTGGAGCCGCGTTAATGACGCCATAGGTGACAGATCTGAAGCTTCTGAGCTTGGATCCCCCATTCTCATCATAAGTGGATTCATATATGGTTCAATGAGTCAAGCATCTGATTCATTTGGGAACACGTTGAGTCAAGCTATTAAGATCAAACTTGGCCTTGACAATTTCTTGTTGTGGAAGTCACTGGTGTTGTTGGTGATGCGTGGACATAAGCTTGATGTGTATCTTCTTGGTACATTGCCTTGTCCAACAAAGATTTTGGAGAATGGATGTGATGACCCAATACCCAAAAGACTCGCCTTAGGGGCGAACCTACACTAATTGGTTCTAGTATATAAATCTAATTGTAAACCCTAGCCCCTTTTTGTTAGAAAATAACACGTGGGAGAGAAAGGAAAATTGGATCTTATTGGAGTGCTAACTCAAAGAGACACTACATAGAAGATTCGCGAAATGGTTCACATAGAACCTCATGCGTGCAAGGACCGAGAATAGATATCGCGACGAGTCAAAGTAAGTGGGGAGCTTCGCTCAAGCATTAAATATGGCATGCTATTAGATAAATTGGGATTCATGGTTTGAAAACAAAGACTTGGGTATGGGTTGCAATAAGTATTGACTTGATCTTACATTTCTATGGTTGTATGTATGTGACGTAAACACTTGTGACGGTTGAATCAAAATAGTGGGTTTGAGCTGCCAAATAAAATTAAGTGGTTTGAGCGACAACAAATTCATTACATGTACATTAAGTATTGTCATGGTTTGTGTCATGCTACTTATACATCCATTTCGAGCTCACAACGTTTTCACATATTGGTGATGACTTTAAATGAACTTACTGTCGACTTGATGAAACCGAATAGAGGGCACGTCGGCAAATGTGCTCACTAACAGTTTGCATCACTTTGAGGGTAAGTGAATCGGTCACCGGATGCTTGTTAATACTTGGGTGCATTGAATGCAACACCGACTTTGCATATTACTATCTTCTATGCTATTTTTTTATGAACCCCTTTGCATGATGAACATGTTTTAATTATGATTTTACATGTCTATACAACTATCCTATTGTTTAATGACTTATGAACCTTGTTTTAATCCACATGTTAATGTTTCCTTACTCGTTTATTAATATGAGACTTGATTCCATGCTTGAACTTAATGCTTATTGATTTGTTTTCAACTTCATGTTAGATCTTGCATAAGTATTAAGTAGTACTTGCATATTTAATGTTTGAGTGAGGTTTTCCTCTTATTGAGCTCCATTGTTCATTTAGCTCACCCAACTTAATCTCTAGGTACTTCCAAGTCTGCATTAATTCGGAACAAGGGAAAGGCGCATGCATAAAGTCTTCCGTTGCATTCAGACCGTTGCAGACTACTATTATCTAGTTATTTGAATTACAGAACGATAAATTTGGGTTGTAACTTAAATTAGGTCATTTGGGTAGTTCAGGACCCTCCTTATCTATTTTGGACTATTTGGAAGCTTTATGGTAGTGTTGGAAGCTTTTTGGAATAATTGAACCTAATTATACTTTTGAACATTTATCACATGGATTATATGGTTTATAGAGTTCTAGTTTCAATTTTACTTCCGTATTTATTATTCTATATGGTTAGTATGTTATTCTGCAGGTTAAAATAGGCATGCCAGATTGTTACTTAGGCCTAGTTAAGGTATCGGGCTTAAGTAATGGTTTGGGCCGGGCGACCCGACCCTTATTCAGGTGAGGGTCGTCACAGTTGGTATCACAGAATAGGGATTAGGACGTAGGGGAAACATTAGGTTAGTGAAGCCTAAGTATATAGAGCCTTTAAGTTTAAAGGTCAAGTTTAAGTCGAACAACTCAATCATATGAGACATTAGTCAAGTCGACTTAATGTGCACAAATCACTAATCCTAGGATTGGAAGGGATTGAAAATATGAAATACAACATTGATATAATGTTATTTTCTTTGAGTTGTAATATTTATAGCATTTAGATATTCTCGCCTACTTTCTTATCTTGGGGGACTACTTCATGTTTCATTACTTCATAGTGAACCATGAGCAACCACGGAGGAACATTATATAACTTAAGGGAAACTCAAGAAAGAGAAGAAAGGCAATGACACAGTCAGATGGAACAAAGCATATCTGTTATGACTGAGACACACCAGAGGGCCGTTAAGGACTTGACCACCTTGCAGGATAAGAGGTTGGCCAATATAGCCTAGCCTAAAAAAAGGAACATGACATGTATTCAAGAACTACTACACAATCAGGGGAATGCTGGGGTAGCCTGACATGCATCCGTGGAGCCAGGGCTTGATCCTTCTTTAGCACCTATACACGAGAACCATCCCGCGGAGGAAGGTGCTGATTCAGTCACAGCTACAGTTGTAGCGGCCGTACTTATAGTCGATGAAGATAATGAGGCATGTCGGAAGGGCATGATACAGAATGAGTTCATGAAATATGATGTACCAAACTTATACGGGGACCTTAATCCTATTGAGGTAGAAGCTTGGATATCAAATATGGAAAAGAGGAAAGATACTCTAGGAATTAACGAGAGGACTATGGTATCGTTGGTGACCTTCTGGCTGGAACACAAGGCGTATAAGTGGTGATTGTCTATTTTAAAGACTTGGGGACCAAATATGAGTTGGGCACAGTTCAAACATTTGTTCTATAATGAATGGTTCCCGAAGACCGTCAAGGTGGACAAGATCAGGGAGTTCCTTGCCTTGGTACAAGGAAACATGACCGGGGCTGAATATGCGTCAAGGTTCATTGAGTTGGCCGAGTTCACATACGAGTATCTTCCATCTGAGGCGACTTGTAAGAGATGATTTACTCAGGGTTGTGGAGAAATATACAAGCTATAGTGGCAGCACAGGGAACATAAACCTACCAGTAGGCCTACCATCAGGCACCCAAGTGTGAGTTAGCACTTTGTGATGATGTTGATATGCAGTTTCAAGTGAGATCCGATCGATATAGTTAGGGCAAGTATAGTTTTGGCAACTAGTAGAAAGGTCATGTAGGAAATTTTAAGAAGCATATATTTGGGGGAGCTTCGAGATCACTACAAACTTCAACGGGGACTACCACACATTCGCTTGTCCTTGCACCCTCTGCTACTCAAAGTGTAATATTCAAACCACTGCGTCCACCACAACAGCCGCAATAGAGAAGGGGCAGAGGGTCGGTAAGGCCCAGATCGAGTGCATAAGCCAATGTCGCATAGGCACCACCTACTTACCATAAGCCAAAGGTGATATGTTACCAGTCTGGGGTTGTGGGACATTATAAGAAAAGTGCCCTAACCCGCCACAATCTAAAGAGAGTCCATGCCATAGCTGAGCAGGATCAGGAGGCGACGCGACAGCTGGTCGCATGTATGGTCTCAATTAATGGTTGATACATCCATATATTAGCTGGTGTTACCACCCGAAGTAGAGTTGCGACTTTGGATGAGTTAGAGTTCATTACGAGTCTGAATTTAATGGGAAAGGAATGGCATGAAGTTTTAATTGAGAAGATTCCCAAGGTTAACGACTTTCTGGATGTTTTTCCTTCAGACCTATCGGGAATCCCACCCCATCAGGACATAGACTTCATGATCGAACTTATACCCGATATAAGACCACTTTCCAAGGCACCTTACCATATGAAGACTATCGAGTTGAAGGAGTTGAAGGCTTAGTTAGAGGAGTTGACTTAGAAAGGCTTCATTACTCTGATTGTATCATCGTAGGGAGTGCCAATGTTATTTGTAAAAAGGAAGGAAGACAGTTTGAGGATGTGTATTGATTACTGAAAATTGAATAGGGTGACTATTCGGAACAAGTATCCACTTCCTAGGATCGATGACTTGTTTGACCCATTGAAGGGAGCAAAACTCTTTTCTAAGATAGATATGAGATCAGGGTATCATCGGTTGTATATACGGGAGGAAGACATACCAAATACATCCTTTTGTACCCGTTATGAACACTTTCAGTTCATAGTGATGCCGTTTGTGCTTACCAATGCACCGTCGATGTTCCTGGACTTGATGCACCAGGTTTTCAACCGTTCCTTGACTTGTTTGTGATTGCGCTCATCGATGACATCATGATATACTCCAAGACTGAGTCAGATCGCAGGAAGCATCTCAGGAAGGTGTTGGAAACTTTGAGGGAACATAAATTGTATGGTATGTTGAGTAAATGAGAGTTTTGGGTTTCATAAGTGAAGTTGTTATGATATGTAGTGAATGCAAGGGAAATATTAGTTGATCCTATGAAAATCGAGGCGTTCCTTAGGTGGGCACAACCCACTAATGCTTTCGAGATACAGAGTTTTCTAAGATTAACAGGTTATTATCAATGGTTCGTGCAAGGTTTCTCATCCATCACTTTACCGCTCACTAACTTGATCAGGAAAGAAGTTTCCTATGTATATGGGATGATCCATGTGAGGAGGCCTTTCACTTTTTCAAGAACCGTCTGACTACCACACCAATCTTGATTCTACCAGAGGCCAGTATAGTATTGTCAGTGTATACCGATGCATCGAAGACTGGTTTGGGAGGAATGTTGATGCAAGACAACAAGGCAATTGCTTATGCATCTGTGATGACATTTACCTGACCTACGGTCAGGTCGCCGGCCCAGACCACCTCTTAAGCCTAATATCTGAACCAGGCCTAAGCATGCGATCTGGCACACCTAAAACAACGTGCGGAATATCAAACTAGTGCATGTAGATAAATAATTGCGGAATCAAATAAAGTGAAATCCATATGACATACTATGACACTATCGTTGGGTTTTCAAATCCTTACAACAAGTTAAGTCATTCAAATACTACCAAGTAGTTTAAATTAAATAAGAGTAAGGCTTATTCTACCAAGAAGACCTATTTAAATATAACCCAAGTTAAATAATTTCAAAATTAAATAAATATATAATATCATTACAAGGCTCACATCAAAAGAGAAGGCTTCAAGCTATCACTTCTCCCTTGTCTCAATCTAACATCCATGTGTATGGTCCTGAAATGTAAGCGGGGTGAACAAAAAGAGACAACAGAGCTCAGTAATGCAAAAAAACTGCTCAACCATCAAATACGCAAGTAGTGCTTAATAAGCATGCAAGGCTAGCATGAATTAAAATTGAATAAAGAAGCATTTAAAACAAGACATTGCATGAATTTATAAAGCATTAATAAACCACTTCAACAATATTGATAAAACATATTTAAGCCAAAACTCATCATCATGCATAGGGTTCACAAAAAAGAGATACCATAGAAAATAGTAATAATATAAAATCGTGGTATCATTCAATGCATACTAGTTATTGACAAGAATCCGAGGACCGATTTCCCTACCCTCGAGGTGATGGCAATCACTAGGCAACAAACATGCCTTATGTGCCTATCAAACCAATAGTAGGTTCGCCCAAAGCCATCACCAATGTATGCACCAAAACCACTTAAGGTTTCCAAGAGAAGTAAGCCATCGCTTTTGTCCCTATTAACCTACCACTAGGGTTTCTATAAAAAGTAGTTTCAACTTCTTACCCAGGAGAGGGTAAATCTCAACTCCTTACCCAGGAGAAGGTAATCCAACTCCTTACCTAGGAGTAGGTAATCCCATGTTTTATGCAAGACACATAAATCCCATAGATAAGTAGAATCAACTCAATAACACGATGCAACCCATTTCTCAATTCTCTAATTAAAATCATATATCCTAACATTACTAATATCAAGCCATATTTGATAATTGAGCAAGCTCCCCACTTACCTCGACTCACCGCGAATCTTGTTTTCGATCTTCGCGCGCTCGGGGTCCCATGTGAACCGCCTTGCGAATCTAAGCAATTTAAGAAACATTCACATTAATGACAAGTCATATTAATTCTAACTTATTTTTAAATTTATTTTGGGGTCCACTAGTGTGGGTCTCGCGGGTCTCCCGTAATTCGGTGCAAGGGCCCAATCAAGTTGATCTCCCACGAGGACGTGGTAATGTGTCCCCATTTGAAGGCAAAGTTTTGTTTTTATTTGATTATATATATATATTTATCATATATATATATATATATATATATTTTTTTTTTTTTGATCCAGGGGCCAAGTTGGCCCTTGGTTCGTCCTCTCCCTCTCAGGCAGAACGTTCTGCTCGAGAGTGGAAAGGGTGGTGGGGGTGGAGCCAATGGTGCCACCCCCTCACTAAGGGGAATAGGGGCAGGCTAGTGGTGCCCCCATCTCTCGTTGGCGACAGTGTAGCTGCTACCTCCATTCGGCGTAGCCGTCACTCTCTAGTGGCGTTGCGATAGTGTCGTCCCTCCCTTTAGGGTTTTTCCAACTCACTGCATCCGCCGGTTCACTTCAAATCTAACAAATTTGTTCAAATCCCCACAAATAGAGTTACCTAAGCCAATTGGGTCTTTGAAAAAAAAACACAGCATTGTTTGGTGGTTGTGTTTCAAAAACCACCATTAATGGCTTCAAAAGCTCCAAATCATTAAATAATAAGAGATATGGAGAGAGAAAAGTGTGATTACCTTTCGATAAGGCATCTTTAATTTTGAACCACTACTACCATGAATCTCTGACTCAGGATCTCATATCCATTTCTCTCCTAATTTGTGTGTGCTGAGCAAAAAGGGGCTATGGTTTATAATATGATTAATATACTTGATTTTGAATTAGTATAAGGTTTGCTTAATTATAAAATTTCCCCTAGGGCAGGTGTTCGAGTTTTGGGTCATCCCAACATCCCTGATTTTAAAGAACTTTCGTTCTCGAAAGTAAAAGTGAAGTACATCTATAGCCTAATGTTTCTATTCGTAACGATTTCTTTTACGACCCATTTTTTTAACTGATGCAAATCCGTACCTACGAAATCTGCTCGTACCCTGTGTGAAATAAAATCTTACTCTTGACTTTAACTTCTCAGTAGTATTATTTTCGTCCTACAGGTCAAAACTCACAAAGCATGTCTCGTATGAGTTTCCCAATAGAACCATTATACTTTAGCTACCTGCCTAGTCCTTATATCATCATGCATTTTTAGGTATTCCCTTGTAATCTTTATCGAAGTCGCAATGTGTACCAAAGTCGTCCAACCAACAAGTAGAAAGAACCATTATGAGATGTGATCTGGTGCCTATCTGTATCGTAAAATATCTCTGCCTACCTAGCAACAAATCCATACTGCCAACTAGTAGTAGGAACAAGGATATCTATCTGCTATGATATGAACACTAGCACACCATCTTTGTCACCATCTCGGTTACAAATATATCAATGAACGAGTTATCGTGTCGTTGCGACTTATCTTTGAAGGCTATGAATGAGTAGACATAATATTCCTTTCGAGAATAATATATTAACATTACTATCAACATACTTTTGTCGACTTTTATTCCTGTAGGTTCATGATTCGAGTCAACCCTTGACCGATGGTTCACCTTGTAACTTCTCTGTCACATTTAACCATTTACTTACATAACAAGCTTCCACTATTGGTAAGCTTAGGAACCATCATCATTTTCGCTATCCCTAAGAGGCTTTCAGTACTAATTTGTATGCATTTTATTACACCGTGATTTTTTTTTGTTTCATACCAAGGTCTCCTATTGTAATCACTCAAATTTCTTGAGACTTGTCGCAGCACGTCCTCATACAAATCAACTCTCATGATCATGGGTGAGTATTTTAAATTTTTTGGCATAGTTAAGATTCACATTTATTGCACAAGCATCTCTTATCATCCTCCCGAGCTAACTCTTAACTCTTATAGTTTGTTTATAATTTCTCTCACTAAGAAATTAATTGTGTTTTAACTTTTGTGTTCTAAGTTTGGCGTGTCTGTTCTTTGATTCATTAAGTATCTTATAACGTAATGCATTCATTTGAAATTTGTACTAAAGCAAACTTAGTTAATGTAAATCCCCTCTACACAACTCAAATTTACCTTATGCTTAGACTAACCTTTCATGGCATATAAAGTACTTATACTTTTATTACTTGTTAAGGCGTCAACCTTAATAGTTCGTGCATTGCACCACTTGTTGATATCCTCAACATTTGGTTATCCTTGCAAACTTATCACTTACTTATGTAGGTTGCTTTTCAAGTTTTCATACACCATTTGGTTAGGATTTCCACTTTGGAATTAACACTAAGCCCTCAAGCTCCCAAGACAACAAGGCAACAAGATAATCATTTATGCATCATGACAGCTAAATGTACATGAGAAGTACTATCGAGTGCATGACCTAGAACTGGCGGTAGTAGTGTTTGCTTTGAATTTGTGGAGGCACCTTTTGTATAGAGACAAATTCACTGTCTATTCAAATCACAAGAGCTTGAAGTACCTATTCGCCTAGAATGAGTTGAACATGCGCCACAAGAGATTGTTAGAACACTTAAAAGACTACGATCTCACGCTTGAGTACCATTGAGGGAAGGCCAAAATAGTTGCAAATGCTTTAAGGCTGTTAGACTAGAGCCAGAGTTCGAGACGGTAATGAATGCTCAAGGAGTACCCGTAGATGGCCCAGGTGTCTCAGATGGTCAGGAACTCATGGCTATATTTAGAGTGGTTGACTGTTAGAGTGTCAATTCAAAGTATGGGAAGTACACGTTACTTGTAGATAGCAGTGATGACGTGCATTGGAAACTCTCAACTGATGGAGCGTTGAGATTTCAAGACATATCGTAGATACCATCTCATAGGCAATTAAGAGATGATTTACTCCAAGTGGCACACACATCATGATTCACCGTTCATTTTGGGAGTAACAAAATGTATTAGGATATGCAGAGGAAGTATCGGTGGGCGGGGATGAAAGTGGACATTGCTCCTTACATTCAGGACTGCGAGATTTGTCAGCAAGTGAAAGCTTGTCACTGAAAATCAGGAGGATTGTTGCAACCGTTACCTATTCCTCAGTGGAAGTGAGAGCACATAGTTATGAACTTTGTGTCAGGGTTACAAATGACTTTAAAAGGGAATGATGCAATTTGGGTAATTATGGATCGTTCAACTAAGTCATCTCACATCGTCCCTATTTCTATGGATTATTCGACATACAAGTTGGGAGGCATATATGTAGAAGAGATCATCGGATTACGTGGAGTCTTAGCATCTATTGTATCGGATCGCAATCTGAGATTCTCCTCTTAGTTTTGGAGTGGGTTTTAATACCAAATGGGGACTCAGCTCAATCTCGATACGACCATTCACCCTCAGACAGATGGGCAGACCGAGAAATTGATCCAAATAATTGAGGATATGCTCTGAGCCTGTGTGTTGGATTTTGCGGAAGTTAGGAGAAGTACATTTCGTTGTGTGAGTTTATGTACAATAACAATTTTCAAGCAAGCATTGGCATGGCACCGTTTGAGGCACATTATGGAAGACCGTGTAAATCTCTAGTTTGTTGGACCAAGGTTAGGGATATCATGTTGATCAAGCTAGAGCTTGTGCATGACTAAATGGAGAGGATTAAGCTTTTAAGGCAATGATTAGAGACCACCATATGTTATCAGAAGAAGTATGTCGACAAAGGCTACGAAAAGGTGGTATTCAAGGAAGGAGAATATGAGATATTGAAGGTCTCATCGATAAAGGGGCACTACCGCTTTGGTTTGAAAGGAAAGTTATCTCTGTTGGGGCATGTGCCCTAGGTCAATCCATTAACTATCTTTATGAATACTTTTAGTTAATAAAATAGAGGATTTCATTTGCTGTTTATTATAATTAATTTGCATGTTTACATTATAATAAGATCCATGGGTATTTACTGAAAATATCCTAAATGTCCCTAGTCGATCATTATACTGGGAACTATGATGAATTAAGACTAGTGTGAGTCTTGATTGATGATCATATGATGATTATACGTATAGGGATACGAATCAAGATCACGAGTACTTGTTAGGAAACAAAGTACTGGACCGACCCGCTATGAGAACATCACATGGATTAAGTCATAGTTGTTTCTCATGATAGGTATATTTTTCAGTCCTCTGACTTGAGATTACCAGAGACTTCAACATTAGGAACACAGTGATTTGACACAATCAAACGTTGTCTTTAACCGGACGATTATAAAGGTTGTGATTAGGTTGTATCGATTTGATATTCGTACAACTTGGGTAGTCATAATGTCTTGCTAGAGGCCGCTTATGACTTGTATACCAAAATGAGTTTTGGTACACTGCCAACGTTGTATGAGCCTATTGGGTCGCACACTAAGAATGGTTTTGCGAGATTTTAAGATGGTTCAGAAAAATGAATTTTATATGATAAAATTCGTGACATAAACGTCCTTGTGGTGTATTACACTTATATTTCTTTATGTAGGGGTATATGTGTAATTTACTTAACCGTCTATATACAAGGGTTGTATAAATAATAGCTTTAAGTTAAAACACATATAGGAAAGATTAAGGGCCGAAACTCTATTTTCGTTCAGAAACGAATTAGGGTTTTTTGGTACGCTCTGGATCGTTTTGGAGAGAAACAAAAATTTTGGTATTCTCTCGAAGCTAGCACTTTGAATCTCGGCCGCCGTTCGTGTGTGGACTGCTGGTAGAGGGCGTTCGTCGTTGGCAGCGCCTTAGAGATCGATCAACCTTCAGAAAGGTATTTTGTGACCGAGGTATGATTAAGTTTTCTTGGTTTAAACGTTTTTAATGGAATTAGATTCGAATCCTGTTGGGGTTTTTGTCAAAATTGTTTTGTAATCTCCGCTGCGTATGAACCCCAAAACCCAACAATCTCCAAGGTTCATATGGCCATTCAAGATTCTTAAACAAGTGGACCCATTAGCTTTCTTCCTTGACTTGCCTCCACAGCTAGCACCAACCATAGATTGGGAGATAACTTTGAAAGTCATACATGATGTCTTCCATGTCTCTATATTGAGAAAGGAACATAACAAGCATGCACCAACCATAGATTGGGAGCAAGTTGATTGGAGAGAGGACGTGTCCTACGATGAGTAGCCAATCTAGATTTTGGACAGGAAGGTGCGTTAACTTTACAAGAAAGAAATCCAAGTATTGTTGGTTCGATGGCAATTTCACGATGAGTACGAGTTGACATCGGAGCAGGAGGCCAAAATGGTGGATAATTTTCCGTTTCTCTTTGAATCTTAAGGTATGAATTTACTTTAATTTCGAGGATGAAATTCTTTACAATTAGAGATGTTGTGATGACCTAAAACCCAAAAGACCCACTTTAGGGGCAATTTAGTTATTTCATAAACCTACACTAATTGGTCATAGTATATAAATCTAATTGTAAACCTTAACCACCTTTTTGTTTAAAAACAACACGTTGAAGTGAAAAGGAAATTGGAACTTGTAGGATTGCTAACTTAAAGAGACACTACATAGAAGATTCATGAAACAATTCACATAGAACCTCGTGCGCGCAAGGACTGAGAGTAGATATCATGGCGAGTCGAGGTAAGTGGGGAGCTTCGCTTAAGAATTAAATATAACATGCTATTAGATAAATTGGGATTCATGGTTTGGAAACAAAGACTTGGGTATGGGTTGCAATTAGTATTGACTTGATCATTATTTCTATGGTTGTATGTATGTGACGTAAGCACTTGTAATGCTTGAATCAAAAGAGTGGGTTTGAGGTTTCAAATAAAATTAAGTGGTTTGTGCCATAACAAATTCATGATGTGTACATTAAGTTTGTCATGGTTTGTGCCATGCTACTTACACATCCATTTCGAGCTCACAACGTGATCACATATTGGTGACGGCTTTGGATGAACTTACTATCGGCTTGATGAGACCAATTAGATGGAACGTTGGCCAATATGGTCACTAATGGTTTGCATCACTTTGAGGGTAAGTGAATCGGTCGTCGTATGATTGTCAATACTAGGGTGTTGGGCAGATCCGAAAGATACAATGATACTGGGGCTTGAGATAGTTGTTGATCACAAAGAGAAGATCAGACAGATTTGTCAGAGGTTATGAGCCACATAGGATAGACAGAAGAAATACGCTAATCGATACCACAAGGGACTGAGCTATGAGGAGGGCAACATGGTATACTTGAAGGTTTCCCCTTGGAAGGGTCAGCAGAGATTTGGTATTAAAGGGAAACTAGTGCCGAGATTCATTGGGCCATTCAGGATTGCGCAGCGAGTGGGCAGTGTTGCATATCGCCTAGAGTTACCTACAAAGTTAGCTGGGGTTCATCCGACATTCCATATTTCGATGTTGAGACTAGCTAGGTCAAGGCTGAGACCGACTATTGAGTTGGGGCAGATTGAGGTTCAGCCTGACGTGACTTATGAGGAAAGGCCGATAGAGATCGTTGACCGCAGAGTTCTGATTCTCAGGAACAAGGAGCTCTCTAAAGTCCTAGTTCGTTGGCAGCATCATGGGATAGAGGGACTCACTTGGGAGCTTAAGTCGACGATGAGAGAGCGGTACCCTTAGCAATTTCTTGTTATGTCGTTTATGTTACTATTAAATTTAGGGAATAAATTTTATTTAGTTAGGAAGAACTGCAACAACCTATTTTATTAATGCCGTTATTTATATTGTAATTGCAGACATGGACGCCAGCTCAGATCTAGGTGGACACCGCGGGTAGACTAAGACACAAGTCGACCTAGGTACATTAGTTGATTGTGTGTTGGATTGCTTATTTGCGATGCAATTTATTAAATTATTTATTAAATACATCGCATGTGTATATGTTGAATAACGATATCGTGCGAGGTTATGTGACGGTAGTTTCCTCGAAGTGCATGTCAACGTGGGTATCGAGAGGGTAAGTACGGGTACACTAGAGAAATTCGACAAATTCGTGAAATATGATTATGAAATCAAATTGAAATGGGTAATGTAACCATAGGCTAATTAAATTAAATTCGAACAATAGGCTATATTGTGCCTCAAAATGCGTGTCAAGACGCGGGGCACTGGGTATCGGATAGCTAAAGGTTAGCGGGACTATGAGTTGGTTAAATTTGATAAATAAAATACTAACCATATGGTTTTAAAAAGGCTTAAGGTAATATGACATTAATGGAATAAATAAGCCAATTGTTGCATGAAATAAAAAGGGACCTTGAGATGGACATCTAGATTATCACTTTGAGTTACTCTAGGAAGGGAGTGTGCTATTGGAGTCATCAGGAGGTGTAGGACAGCATGCCTTTGAACCACAAGAAAATCCTCGAGATACGTATGCACACTTGATCAAGACCAAACATATATATATATATAGGAGATAGTTGAGTGTTTGATCAAAACCACATGAAATTAATGCAAATATGTGACAATGAAGAAGGAAAGGATTCCCAACTAAGATTCAACACCTTTGAAGACCAATTCAAGAGATCTAAACCTAGGTAATCACCTCCTTCATTTTCTCCACTTTCCAACGAACCTAGTTTTTGACATGTTTGATGAAATTTGATTTTTGGTGATTAAGTCTCGATTTGTAGTGAAAAATTGATGAATTACATGTTGTTAGACTATATATATAAAATTGATTACTGGTTTAGCTAAATTTGATGATTTTAATGAAATTGGAGAATTGACATGAATGATGAATTTTGAGGAATTTGGGTTAGATTTAGGTTTTGGGGTGTTTTAAGGGTTGATTGAAGTTAATTATATATGGGAAACATGTTATAACCAATAAGGTAGCTAATTGAGAGGGTTATGACATAATTCTTGACTTGAGAATTTTGTCCCAGAGAACAGATAGTGCGCTACCTAGAACAGTTAGTGCGTTAATCGTTCTGGGTTGCTAACTATTCTTCGTCCCAAAGAATAATAGCGCGCTATATAATTCCCTTAGCGCGCTACCATCAGATAACGCACTACACATGTCCCTTAGCACGCTAACTGCATATCAAAATTGGGTTTTAAGGGCTGTTTTGGTGATTTCTCACCTAATACATGACTAAACACTAGGATATAACTTGAAACTATACAAATTTGACTTCAGGGACTTGGGGAAACTGTAGCTCGGCACCGGGAGCTTTTCGGGTCGAATACGGGAGTCCGGGGAGGTCGGAGAGCGGTGTGAGGTTTGTAAAACCCAACTGAAAAACTCTGGGTATTTGAGTTTTTTTTCTATTTCATTTCCATCATTTTCTTGTTGTTTCTACTACTCTATTCCGTTACTTGGACATGGGTTGAGGTTAATCCCACAAATTTTCTTGGTTGTGTGCTCATGATGCAATAAAGTGTAGCACGTATGACCATGCTTAAATGAATGGCAACCTGAGCTTGCCCTTGGCGCTTGTATCGGTGACTCAGCGGATTTGAACAACACCGCGAATGACCGAGTGTCGAGCCAGTTGGGCGCGACCACTGGTGGGAACTTGGTGACCCGAAGTACAGTCTAATCCATCTGGAGCGAGCACACACATTTGTTAGCTTATCTGTTATCTATTCATGCGATGAGCCATTTACAGTTGCCTGTTTATATTTTGCATGTTTACTTGATAGTATTTCTTGCATTTCATTTACTTAATTATGTGAATTCTCAGAGGGGTTCCTTGGGGTTTTTTTTACTATACTCGTCATCTGTCTTTTTGTGATGATTGAGTGTAAATCCTAATACCAGTTGTGGCAAGGGGATCCTAGGCAACTACATCTGATTGCCCGTTTTCAAGGTCCAACTCGTACTTGTTTATTTTTTAGATTTTGTATATTTTGGGTTTTGGGAGACTTGAGACGACATCGTACATGTATATATACCTTGTTTGTGGTATTGTCGATTATATACAAAGTAGTTTACAGGGTTTTACATAATAGGATTTGCTCTTTTGAATAATGTTTACCATGCTAAATTACTTATACTAATCATATCAATTGAGGCTTTTGCTGATTTATGTTAACTTGTAAGAAACAACCCATTAGTATGGTTAAGCATTAGAATAAACTACAAATTAAGTAATAGTTGAAATAGTTAAATACCCACAAAGAATAAGTTAAGAAATGGACACGATTTGATAATACACACGTGGACACGATTTGCGAGACATGAAGAGGACGGGCAGGTGCTGAACACGTGTAGTTGGGCTAGCTGGCAAGGAGTATACGGAGACACGTCACCTCGCGGCAGGGTAGCCACACCATACCCCGCGTACCGCGTTCACACCAAATCAAATCAGGAAACCTAAACACATGTTCCAATTTAACAACAATTAATGTTTAACTTAAGATATGGCATACTGAATACAAACATACAATTGGAAATGAAATGAAATGGAGAGAAATATCTCAATCACTTTAATTACAAATCAGGCAAAGTTCTAATGGTAATACGACCTCTTGACGCCCTAAAACGCGTACTCAAACTCTTGAAACTCTCCTCTAAGTTACTAAGCTTAATTAGGGTACTTAAGGACTTTTACAATCTATTAGTGTCGGTTTAAATAGTTGTAAATTCCAATTTTTAAAATCAGCCCCATCAATAATTTGTTTATGTCCAAAACTACTTTACTAAAATAGAGATAATTTTGATGCAACAACTTGTCAGTTGATTTCAATTACCAAAATGTTAAAATTATGTATTGTAGCCCATAGAGAAGCTTTTAGAGCTATGTATTAGCTTTCCAGAACGATAAGTTTTGCACAATTTCGATAAGAATTGAAGGAGATATGAAAATCTTACTATAACGGATCTAAACAATTTTTTATTTTGACCAGCAATTTTGAAAAAAATTATTTCTCCTAAACTATAGCTTCAAATCTCATGATTATTTTACTAAATCCTACAAACATATCCTAGAACATCATACTTAAGGATGAGCTCAATCCAATAAGAAATGAGGGAGTTATGCTCAAAACAGCAAGACATTAGCTAAATTATGAACCTAGAAATTGCATAATCATCACAAAAATTGCAGATTGTTTTTAGATGCGAAAACATTTGAATTGCAAAAAATCATTCAGATGGCACAAGTTGTTCCCCTTTGAGTTAGCTTTCAAATACCATTAGAATGTATCCATTTCGATTTAAATAAGGAAAGTACGACCAAATCACAGAGGCTGATTCGTAATAACAAGGAAAAATTCCATTTTTGTTTTACAACTTCATGAACTTAAAAAATTCATAACTTAATGGAAACAAACCCAAATCCATAACTTGTTTATAGTAGAATCAGTGGAATTCCACAAGGAATCCAAATATGAAATTTGATTTTGAAAACAAAGTAATTGGATTGTTAAAATACCTAAAAATCAGAACTGATTATAAACTTGAAAGAGGGGGATGTATACCTGGGGATGTAGTTTCATCCCTAGCTCTTGATGTACCATGAACCACTAATTTTTTGAAATCCCAAAAAACTAGCAAGTTTAGCTCAAATTTTCTTCTTCTCCTGATCTCTTACTTCCTTTGCATGCAAGTAATTGAGATAATTTGCATGAAAAACCCACCAATTCAACTTATATGGTGATGTGCTTCACTGTAGCCCTTGATCTATGGTGAAATACCCATATCTAGGGCATCTAATGTCTTACTTCTTGGTCCCACAATCCATTAAACTATATATACTAGCACACTTTATTTACTCCAAGTTACATATAGATGTTGACAACACGCATCCCGAGACACATAAATGCTTGTTGTTTTATTTTTTTTCCAACTTAGGTCATATTTATTTAAAAGCAATTGTAGGCACATTATATTAGTTTTTTAAATCATATATAACTAAATTACGATTTACCACATCATTTTTACCTCCGTCCCACGATGGCACGCATCTCGACGTCTATATACAATAATGATGGAGAATTTTGTTTTGGGTGTTTTATTATTGATTTGAGAGATTTTGAACCATTTAAAAGTGTTTTAGGTTGGATAACCAAAAAAAAGGAGGGGGGCCCGCCGTCGCAACGTTGCTGGAGAAGGGTGGTGACGAGGTTGCCGCTGTTCGAGTAAGGCGACTGCCCCATTCGGGCAGCGAGCAAGGGGAGGAATCTCTTTCTCGGACGCATGGATGTACAAGGGCTGGGATGCCATGCCAGGGGTCATATTGAACCCTGACCACCCCTAACCAGGAGCCGAATTGGCCCTAAATCGAAACCAAGGTATAGACCGACCCCTGGACCGAATTTGAGGGGCCAGACTGACCCCCTGAACTGGATTTCAAGGGCCAATTTGGCCAATGAACCTTAAAAAATAAATAATAATAAATAATGTGTATATTTAAAAAATAAAAATAAATCATACTTTCAAATTCCCGTGTGCCTCCTAAGAGAGAGTCGGGTAGGTCCCACCCCTCGACCTTCGTATCGGGCAACAGGGGACTCACACTAGTGGACCTTGAAATAAATTTAAAATAAATTGGAATTAATATATAACTTGTTGATGATGTGAATTTATCTTGAATTGTTTAGATTCGCAAGGTGGTTCGCATATAACCCCGAGCGCGGGAGGATTGAAAATAGGATTTGTGACGAGTCGAGGTAAGTGGGGAGCTTGCTCTGTTATCAAATATGGCTTAATATTAGTTATGTTAGGACATACATTTTTAATTGGAGACTTGAGAAATGGGATGCATCGTGTTATTGACTTGATTCTACTTATCTATAGGATGTATGTGTGTTGCATTAAACTTGGGATTTCCTACTTCTGGGTAAGGAGTTGAGATCACTCTCTCATAAGTAAGGAGCTGGGATTACCCTCTCATGGGTAAGGAGCTATGACTACTTTTTCATAGAAACCCTTGTGGTTGGTTACTAGAGACATGAGCGATCACAAACTCCTCATGGAAACCTTAAGTGATTTTGGTGCACATATTAGTGATGGCTTTGGATGAAACTACTATTGGTTCGATGAGGCTGACGAGAAGGCACATAAGGACCTTGTGTCCTCTTGTAGTTGCCATCACCTAAAGAGTAGAGGAATCAGTCACCAGATTCTCGTCAATAACTAGTATGCATTGAATGAGACCACGAGTTTATATTATTACTATTTTATATGGTATCTATATTTTTTGAATCCCTATGCATGATGATGAGTTTTGACTTGAATATGATTTTATTCATCTTGTTGAGGTGATTTATAAATGTTTTATAAATCCCTGCAATGACTTGTTTTAAATGCTTCCTTATTCAATTTCAATTCATGCTAGCCTTGCATGCTTATTAACTATTACTTGCGTATTTAATGGTTGAGTGGGTTTTCCATATTACTGAGCTCTGTTGTCCCTATTAGCTCATTTCCACTTACATTTCAGGACCATCCACTTTGGTGCTAGATTGAGACGAGGGAAAGGTGATTGTTTGCAATCTTCTCTTGTTGTGAGCCTTATATCGATATATTACATTTATTTATTTTTGAAACTATTGTACTTTGGTCTTATTAAAATGGGTCTCTCAGGTAGATTGTACCTTACTTTCTTTTGTTAAACTATTTGAGAATATATCAAATGTCCATACTTGAATATAGAATTGAAAGCCCACATATAGTCTCATAGTTTGTCATATGAATTTCCTTTTATTTATTCCCGCACTTATTCATCCATATGCATTAGTTGATATTCCGTAGGTGGCAGTCTAGGCCGGGCGACCCAACCTTAGGTCAGGTAAGGGTCGTCACAGTTATAGAAACATGTTTTGTGGTTTCATTTGAGTTGATTCTGTTCTACTTGAATTGGTTTCAAATTTATGATCAAGGAAAAAATCTATTCAAAAATTATGATGTGTAATTCAGTTTTATTGTTGATCTTTCATTTTATTTTTGATCAAAAGATTGCGATTTAGTGTTTTGAGAACATGTTCAATTCTTTCATTGCTTGTACTTTGTTTCAGGCATTTTTTTGGTTGGAGGCATGACATCTTGCTAGAATCTGCTTCAATTTGTGAAATTTTGATCGCACATAGAATATGGCTCTGCATTGTTGTAACGACCCAAAATCTCTAACCATGTTTACTTCCTTAGACAACCTCAACAACCCGTACCGTGGGACCCACACCGTGATATGTCCATTGACCGAGACAAGGGCCGAAGTATATTTTATTTTTGTTGTGATGTGTGCTTAGTGTATTGTATATGTTAATGTAACCATATTAGCCACTTATAACATCAACTTAAGTTCACATATAACTCAAATTAATTAAGCTTAATGTGCCTATAGTTGAGAAATAAAACAATATGCATTGGATGTGCATCGAGACACGCATTAACCCATCATGAGGCAAGGTGTCCAGTTGTTGAGTCACTCCATGGTGACTTGAGGGACAAGTGGGACAAGGTGGTTCATGAGATGAGTCTCGAGAAACGTGTGCACATCAATGATCAATGGCTAGTATTTAAACATAGCACTATATATGGTCAAATTGCACATTAGTCAACATTTTGGTTTCCTATCTTCTCAAAATCGATAGGAGAGAAAGGAAGGAGAAAGAAGAGAGATTCTGGAGTGATTTGGAGAGGAGGAAGGTGTGGAATTGGTGAAGGTTTGGCAAGAAAGAAGAAGATAAACAAGTTAGGTAACTTTTCCACTACATACACTTGTGATTTCATCCAAATTGATGTTGTTGTTACTGTTGTATGATAGTATAGGTGTTAGGGACCTCATGTAACGTGTATGAGGGTCCCTTAGGCAAAAATATGACCTATGTGTGGATAAAACCTAGAATTCTGGGTTTTGCTGCTCATAGCGCGCTAGGTAGAAAATCTAGCGTGCTAATATTAATTAGCGCGCTAGATATCTGAATTGGCGCGCTAATGTCAAAAGTTAGCGCGCTAATATTGAGTAGCGAGCTAGACAACCAAGGTAGCGAGCTAATATGGCAATTAACGCGCTACTGTTCATAATTAGCTCGCTGATTTCCCAGCCAGTACTAAATATCATCTAAGTCTAAACTTGGTCTAAACACTATAAATGTGTCCAAACACACTCTAACACCTTTCAAACACCTCTAGGGAACTAAGGGGAGATCCTAGGAGTTGGGAACGCAATTCGGAGTGCCGAAAGATCAAATAGGCTAGGACAAGCGTGTGAATTGTAAGTAAAGCTGTGAGAATTCTATATTTCATTTCATTGCCTATTATCATTTTATGGTCTATTAGTAGACATTGGTACTTGAAATCTCACATCATGTTGTTCTTGTATCTACTTATGAGTGAATATTGTGACATGATGCCTTGTGAAATGTTTCATTGACTATGATTCCTACTCTTGATGTCATTTTTGATAAAGCATTGATGAAAAACATGCTATTGGGATAACTTGGATTTGACTAGTCTTGTATTCTATTCCTTTGGGCTTTGTAGTCTAACTTGATTTGGATTCCTAGAGAATTGGAACTATTTCTTTTTGAAAACTAAAGTAGAGATTGTCTAGTGTCCATTGCACGAGAGTTGCGCAGTTCACAAGGACATGATCGGGGTTCTGGAACTCACCACTACACTTGCATGACATACAAGTTATGGGACTCGAGTCGATCGACAAGAATAAGATTTATGTTGTATAAGCGTAGGGCGCAGCTCCGCTATTTATGAGAGATATGTTGAGCACAAATCCATATAGTAGTGGAAAAAGGTTTGGTGATAGGTTCTCACCAACGACCGGACGTAGATCATCTCGACTTAGCCAGTGTTAGTCTTTACATTTTTAACTATGGTATTTACTTGCATTATTTGATTCAACAATTCTTTCCCTATTTATGCTTTTAAATAACAGTCTTTTATTTTGGAAATGTGGCATGAAATTCTCCAGTTATTACTTAAATATCACTATACTCATCGTCTAGTTTGTGATGGTGGGTGTAGGTCCGTCGAGCAGCAGCTGATCGGGAAAGGAGAAGATCGACAACTTTCTCTGAGTAGTTCGGCGACTCTCCTCATTCAATTTGTACGACTCAACTTTTGTTGTATTATATTGTTTATGTCTTTACTGTACATTTTTGGTTGAGCGAATAGTTCCATATATATACATGCTTGTCATGCTATAGTTTCCTTGTTTCCTACACTTAGGAATTTTGAATAAGAAAAACTTTCGCATAATCTTTAAAATACATGTTATTATGTTTTTTTAAATTATTTCTAAATTGAATACTACATCGGTACATTTATTTTGAGGAATATAGGGGCAAAAGGCTGACTAATAATTAATTAAGTCTTATGTGGTTAGGATTAAGGCTTGATTATGGGATTAGGCCGGGCGGTTCCCTGTTTAAAAGTTGGGGTTGTCATAGTTGGTATCAGAGCCCGAGTTAGAGAACAAAATGACTGACATAAAAATCTTAGTTGTGGAAACCAGATGATCTTTACCTAGAAACCATTAGTTGGGAAGTGAGTGCAAGTGAGATGGGGATTTCTTATATGTACTAGTTACTTGCTACATGTATATATAGACTTATGCGCTATGTCACGTAGAAGCTGATTCGCGTTCGCTATCCATTCTAGACCCCGATGGCGGATACACGAGGGGGAGGAGATGCAGAGCCTAGCGGCAGTCAGCCTCCTACTATTGCGAAGGATTTACAGAGACTGTCTGATCGAGTGAGAGCTCAAGGCCAGTAGTTGACTGATTTCATCGCTTTGATGATATCTCGTTTTGCTCCATCGGCGTTGACATTGACTCCTACGATCGCTACACTTGATCGTTCAGCACCAAGACTTCCTCGCAGCTTTTTAGCGCCTGTGATAGCCGTGATCGCACTGCACCGTAGTTGACACCGCTTGAAGCGATGCACTGTCGCCCACGCTCGCATCTTCCAAAGACTTCTGTTGAAGTTCAGCTGGTGAAGGACTTCATCAGACTCAAGCCAGTCTACTTTGATGGAATATGAGAATTCCAGAAGATAGAGAAATGGATTTTGTCTCAAGAAACACTCCACAGGATACTGGAGATCGAGGATAGACTTCGGGCAGAGACCTCATCATACACTCTTGAGAGAGACGCCGACGTGTGGTGGCGGATGACAGTGGCCACTCATGGAGAGTTTGAGACATGGGGTTCTTTTAAGCAGAAGTTCTATTAGCAATATTTTTCGTCTTCAGTAATTAAGAGGTTGAGGAGAGAGTTTATAGATTTGAGATAGGGACAACCACTCACCCACTAGCTGTGCCTCTTGTGTCATCCATTGCTCCATCAAAGAGCACTGTTCGTAGACTTTCCTTTCTACCTCCCATCAGACCAGCCTTACCAGCTCCCGTTGTTCCTGCACTTCTTGCCCCACAGGTTTCATGGCAGTAGCCGCAGGGAGGAGAGGGCAGAGGGAGAGATACTAGACAGAGGCCGAAACCGCCGCAGAGGCAGGGTTAGTATGAGGGACAGGGCCAGTCTCAGACTCAGGGTCAGCGCAGACAGTTGACATGCTACAAATATGGACATGCCAGACACATAGTGAGAGAGTGCCCGCATCCTGCAGCAATGTACACACAGTAGGCCCGAGAGGAGGTTCACATGGTGGTCCAACCAAACGTCGACGCCAAGCGAGGTCTTATTGAGGGTACGATTTTTATTTACGATAGAGATGCATACGTCTTATTTGATTCTAGCTCTATCATATCTTTTATTGATGGTCGTGTGATAGACAACCTAGGTTAAAACCTGTTAGGCTTAGTGTATATTTGATTTTGAGTACTGCAGCCAGGGATATGGTTTACCCGAATAGTGGTATTAAGGGATGTCTGGTCGAGATAGATAAGGTAGAGCTACCTTCTAATTTTAGGGTCCTCAAAGTTTTGGAGTTCGACGCGATCTTAGGGATGGACTGGTTAGCATCATACCACGCTCATATCGACTATTTCAGTAAGAAAATGATATTTGAGATCCCAAGGCGTCCGACATTCACTTATAGAGGTAGTTCAGCTAGGACAATAGGTACGAGAGGTTGACCTGCGACTAGTGAGGAGATGGAAGCGTTAATTTTGCTGTACACTATACCAGAAAGTCGCGGACCTAGGCTTGAGGATATACCCGGTGGTGAGAGAGTTTCCTTTTGTGTTTCCAGAGAATTTACCTTATTTACCGCCACTGCGAGAGATCGATTACATTATTGAATTGGTTCCAAGTATGAAATCGATTTCCATACCACCATAACGGATGGCACCACGAGAGTTAGAGGAGTTGAAGATGCAGCGTCAGGAATTTGGACAGAAGGGATTCATCACACCTTCTATGTTGCCATGAGGAGCACCTGTCCTTTTTGTGAAGAAAAAAGATGGTACTTTGAGACTTTGTATCGACTATCGACAGTTGAACAAAGTCACAATTTGGAATAAATATCCACTTCCGAGGATTGACGACTTATTTGATTAGCTGAGAGGAGCACAATTTCTCTCAAAGATAGACCTGTGATCTAGGTAGCATCAGCTTAGGATTATGGATGAAGATAGGTCCATTGCAGCTTTTAGCACGAGATATGGACATTTCTAGTTCACGGTCATGCCGTTTGGGTCAACCAATGCTCTAGCAGTATTTATGGATCTGATGCATCGAGTCTTCAGACCGTTTCTTGACTGGTTCGTGATAGTCTTCATCGATGATATATTGATATACTCGAAAACGAGGGAAGATCACGAGCGGCACCTCAGAGAGACGTTGCAGACTTTGAGGGAGCATCGACTGTACGCCAAATCTAGTAAATGTGAATTTTGGTTGACATAGGTTAAGTTTCTAGGGCATGTTGTCGAGCAGCAGGTACATCAGTGGATCCAGCCAAGATTCAGGCGATTATGGATTGGCCGGTATCGACTTCAGTGACTGAGATCAGGAGGTTTTTGGGTTTGGTAAGGTATTATGGTTGATTTGTTAAAGATTTCTCGAAAATTGCTTCACCACTTACGAAACTGACCCAAAAAGATGTTAGATTTGAGTGGACTAAGGAATGTGAGGAGGCATTCACTCAGTTGAAGAGATTATTGACTACTGCACCATATTGGTATTACCAGAGGTTGAATAGGGATTTTTAGTGTACACTGATGCTTCTCATAGAGGTTTGGGATGTGTGTAGATGCAGGGTACTGGCAAAGTAGCATATGCATCCCAAGAGTTGAAAGTACATGAGAAGAACTATCCGACGCAAAATTTGGAGCTCGCAGCAGTAGTGTTTTTTTAATGATCATAAAAGTTTGAAGTATCTTTTCACACAGAAAGATCTGAATATGAGACAACGCAGATGGTTAGAGTTCTTGAAGGATTATGACTTTTCCTTGGAGTACCATCCGGGAAAAGCGAATGTAGTCGCCGATGTGCTGAGTAGTATGCATGTTGGAGATGCGGAGGTTCCTACTGAAACTCAAGTTGAGATTTGCGCGCAGATAAGAGTACAGACCGTATCTACACAGAGAGTGTCAGAGGTTCAGAAGACCAATAGGTTATATTTGAGGCATAGTGAGTTAGCGCAGAGAGCAGATTGTGTTGATTGGACGGAGACGTCTGACCAATGTTTGCGATTCAGGGGCAGACTGTGGATACCGTCAATACCAGAGCTGCGAGAAGAGATTCTTCAGGAGTCACACCGTTCTCGATTCACCATTCATCCAGGCAGGACCAAGATGTACCATGACATGAAGAGGCATTTTTTGGTGGCCTGGGATGAAGGCGGATGTGTCGAAGTTTATCAGGAACTGTGAGATTTATCAGCAAGTGAAGGCTGAACATCGCAGACCTAGAGGATTGCTACAGCCTCTTCCCATTCCACGATGGAAGTGGGAGGACATTGTTATGGATTTTGTGAGAGGATTACAGAGAACCGCCCAGAGACATGATTCCATCTGGGTTATTTTTGATAAACTGAAGAAGTCTGCTCATTTCCTACTAGTGGCCGCACATTACACGTTTGACCAGTTGAGAATACTGTTCCAGCAAGAGATTATTAGACTGCATGGGGTACTAGTGACTATTATGTCAGATAAGGATGCTATGTATACGTCTAGGATGTGGCAGAGTATGCAAGAGCAATATGGTACACGCCTACAATTTAATATGACGTTTCATCCTCAGACTGATGGGTAAACTAAAAGATTGATTCGGGTTCTCAAGGACATCTTGTGGGCTTGTGTTTTGGAGTTTGGCGAATCAAGGGAGGAGTATCTACCGTTGTTTGAGTTTGCATATAACAACAGTTATCAGGCCAGTATTGAGATGGCACCTTTTGAGGCTTTATATGGTAGACCGTGTCGCTCGCCATCGTGTTGGGCTGAGCTAGAGGACCGGGAAACTATGGGGCATGAGATTGTTGTTGATCACACAGAGAAGGTACGACTGATTTGTCAGAAACTCAAAGGAGCCCTAGACAAACAGTGAAAATATGCAGACATATATCGCGGTGATCTCACATACACTGAGGGATCCTATGTCTATTTAAAGGTTTCCCCTCAAAATGGTCTTCAAAGGTTCGGTGTGAAAGGTAAACTTGCATCGAGATTTATCGGACCTTTCAGAATTTAGAAACGGTCAAGAAAAGTTGCATATGAGCATGAGTTACCTCCACAGATGTCAGGCATTCATCTAGTCTTTCATATATCCATGCTTCGATTAGCTGAGTCGAGAGCAGGTGACTGTCCGACTGTAGATTTGAGCCAGATAAACCTGAGTGAGGATATTTCATACGAGGAGCAGCCTGTTCAAGTCCTAGATCAAATGGTACAACAGTCGAGGAACAAGTCTATCTCAAAAGTACTCGTCAAGTGGCAGTTTCACGATGATACGGAACTCACTTGGGAACGAGAAGACTATATGCGAGATAGGTTTCCATACCTATTCGAGTAAGGTATAAATGGTAGTTCGACTTTTAAATTTCGAGGACGAGATTTTCATTGGTTGGGAAGAATTGTAACGGCCCAAAATCTCTAACCGTGTTTACTTCCTTAAACAGGCTCAACGACCCGTACTGCGGGACCCACACCATGATATGTCAATTGACCGAGGCAAGGGCCGAGGTATATTGTATTTTGGTTGTAAAGTATGCCTAGTGTATTATATATGTGTAGACTATTAAGTCAATTTATACGGGTGTATAGGTATCGAGACGAGCGAGGAAGTACCTCGAGTCGCGTGTCGACGTGGGACCGAGGTAGCGGCATATTGGGGTAAGCTTAATTAATTTAAGTTATATGTGAACTTAAGTTGGTGTTATAAGTGGCTAATATGGTAACATTAACATATAAACATTAATGTGCCTATAGTTGAGAAAGAAAACAATATGCATTGGATGTGCATCTAGACACGCGTTAACCCATCATGAGGCAAGGTGTCCAATTATTGAGTCACTCCATGGTAACTTGAGGGACAAGTGGGACAAGGTGGTTCATGAGATGAGTCTCGAGACACGTGTGCACATCAATGATCAATGGCTAGTATTTAAACATAGCACTATATATGGTCAAATTGCACATTAGTCAACATTTTGGTTTCTTATCTTCTCAAAATCGGTAGGAGAGAAAGGATGGAGAAAGAAGAGAGATTCTGGAGTGATTTGGAGAGGAGGAAGGTATGGAATTGGTGAAGTTTTGATGAGGAAGAATAATAACAACAAGTTAGGTAACTTTTCCACACCGTAGACTTGTGATTTCATCAAAATTGATGTTGTTGCTGTTGTGTGTTGGGATAGGTGTTAGGGACCTCATGTAACGTGTATGAGGGCCCCTAAGGCAAAAACATGGCCTATGTGTGGCAAAAACACGAAATTCGAAGTGCAGAATTCTGGGTTCTGCTGCACATACCGCGCTAGGTAGAAAATCTAGCGCGCTAATACTGAGTAGCGCGCTAGACAGCCGAGGTAGCGCGCTAATATGGCAATTAGCGCGCTACTGTTCACAATTAGCGCACTAATTTCCCAGCCAGTACTAAAAATCATCTAAGTCCAAACATGGTCTAAACACTCTAAATGGGCCTAAACGCACTCTAACACCTGTCAAACACGTCCAGGGAACTAAAGGGAGATCCTAGGAGTTGGGAACGCAATTCGGAGTGCCGAAAGATCGGATAGGCTAGGACAAGCGTGTGAGTTGTAAGTAAAGCTTTGAGAATTCTATATTTCATTTCATTGCCCATTATCATTCTATGGTCTATTGGTAGACATTGGTACTTGAAATCTCACATCATGTTGTTCTTGTATCTATTCATGAGTGAATATTGTGACATGATGCCTTGTGAAATGTTTCATTGACTCTGATTCCTATTCTTGATGTCATTTTTGATAAAGCATTGATGAAAAGCATGCTATTGCGATAACTTGGATTTGACTAGTCTTGTATTATATTCATTTGGGCTTTGTAGTCTAACTTGATTTGGATTCCTAGAGAATTGGAACTATTTCTTTTTGAAAACTAAAATAGAGATTGTCTAGTGTCCATTGCACGAGAGACGCGCGGTTCACAGGATCATGGGTCTATCGGGGTTCCGGCACTCACCACTACACTAGTGCGACACACGAGTTATGGGACTTGGGGTGGTCGGCAATAATGAGATTTATATTGTATAACCGTAGAGCGTAGCTCCGCTATTTGTGAGAGATATGTTGAGCATAGCTCAATATAGTGGTGGAAAAAGGTTTGGTGATAGGTTCTCACCGCCGACCTAACGTAAATCATATCGACTTAGCCTGTGTTTCTCTTTACATTTTTAACTGTGGTATTTACTGGCATTATTTGATTCAGAAATTCTTTCGCTATTTATTCTTTTAAACACGTCTTTTATTTTGGAAATGTGGCATAGAATTCTCCAGTTATTACTTAAATATCACTATACTTAACGTCTAGTTTGTGACAGTGGGTGTAGGTCCGTCGAGCAGCAGCAGACCGGGAAAGGAGAAGTTCGACGACTTTCTCTGAGTAGTTCGACGACTCTCCTCACTCATCTTGTACTACTCAATTTTGTTGTATTATATTGTTTATGTCTTTACTGTACATTTTGGGTTGAGTGAATATTTCCATATATATACATGCATGTAATGCTGTATTTTTCTGGCTTCCCACATTTAGGAATTTTGAATAAGAAAAACTTCCACATAATCTTTAAAGTACATGTTAATATTTTTTAATTAACATTAAATTGAATAATACATCGGTACATGTATTTTGAGGAATATAGGGACGAAAGACTGACTAATACGTAATTAAGTCTTATGTGATTAGGATTAAGGCTTGATTAGGGATTAGGCCGGGTGGTGCCCTATTTAGAAGTTGGGGTCGTCATAATTGTATTACTCAGGCTTCATTCAATTATTTTATTTTAATTGGTCGAGTGGAACTCTTCGTATGATCTCACAGTGGTGGAATTAGATTTTAAACTTATTATGCATTAGATCTAATTCTAGTATGTTTAGAGAATGATTTTTAAGCAACATAACCAGCAGATGATGAGTGATTAATTAGACTTATACATAGGGTTAGTTTGGTAGTATAATTGGAATAAATATACTAGAATGAGCTCTAATTGATAGTATTTATGTGTTTTTTAGGAATACAAGGTATAAAGGAGACAAATGAATGAGTGATTTCATGATGAAATGAGGAGAAAAAGCACAAATACACACTTAACACCGTGGCGTAGAGACTTCACGCCATGGGAAGATAATACAAGGCGTTGACATAGTATGAAGAAGCTTTGAAGACAAAAGCAGAGGTGCAATACAGTTGACACAGCAGCGACGTTGTGGGGATACGTAAACGATGCCGGGACAGTACACGCAAGGCGCCGAGCCCACTATGAGGAGAAAATTTACATGCAGAGGTCGAAGCTGTGGCTGATTTGTGGCATTACACACATGGCGTGGATCAGTTATGAACAGTGCCGAGAAATAGTAATAGAAAGTTTTCGAGTTCTAGTTCTTTTGGAATTGTTAATTAGGGTTTCTAATTGTATTTTTAGGTGTCTTAGGGTATAAATAGGTATTAGAACATGGTAAACTCACCCACCATCACCACAAGAGACTAATTATCATAGTCTTATAATAGTTTTACATTATTTTTCAGTATTGAGAAGAGTTTTAAAGGAGAAGAAATTGAAGAATCCACTTGTGGTTATTCAATATTGTTTCTTTGATTTAATTGAAGTTTTTTGATTTAATCTTTGATTATAAGGAATGCCATGATTTGTGTGTTGATTTCAATGATAAGTGAGTAGTTTATTTATCTTAGGGATCAATGGATCCTATGGTATGGAAGCTATGCTAAAGGAAGTATGAATGGATTATAATGTTAAAAATGCAATGGTTAGATTTTTTATTCATTCTATGCGTAATGCAATGAACCTCTTGATCATGTATTTGTTGATTAGAGGTTTTAGGAGTTACTATGGCCACTGGAGCTTTTAAGCCGGATATGGACAAAACAACCGTAAGATATGTAACATCGATATATAATTATCGATCAAGGAGGCAAATATAGTTAACTTAAGTGGTTATGAGTATAAAGATTAGGAACTTAATGCTATGTAAAACTTATGTTATTCACACCGATAGGTGAATTTTTAGTTTGCACATTAGGATCTTTTCCACCATGAAAGTGGATTGAAGTGAATCTTAAGGAAATATGTCTATTCAAATTAAGTATTGCAAGCACATAATAAAGATGAAGGAAGTGAGACATTAAAACATAGTAATTCATTACCTAGGTGAAGTCTTGAACTAAGAGTCTTCTCAAAATTAGAATACAAGTTAATTTACATTGTTTTATAGAATATAGTAGTTTAATTAAAAAAAAATTAAAAAAGATCTTCTTAATAATAGAGTGAACTTAGCTAAGTGAACTGTGTCCAGATAAACCTTTCCCTGAGGACAATATCCATAATCAAACTTTGTTGATCACATTATTACTACAATTGAACCATTATACTTGTGGTCACGATCAAGTTTTTGGCGCCGTTGCTGGAGATAGGTAGCATACACTATTTTAGTTAGTTTGCACAATTGTTAAGGTTTTATTTTTGTAATTCACTTTCAAGTTTAAAAAATATAAAAAATAAAAGAGAGAGTTTTAGTTTCAAGTTTGACAATCTACATTTGATCATTTGTGTTTTCTTTCTAAGGAACAATTAGTGCATGCTCAGTCAAGGTGATAAGGACTTAGTGCCTTATGATCCTGAGATTGACAAAACCAAAAAGGGAAAGAAGAATAAAGGAACCGACATGACGGATGATCAAGCAGGGAACCAGAACAAAAATCAAGGCCTAGGAAATAATCAACCTGAAAGTGATCTAGTAGTACAAGACAAAGCACAAGTACAAAGATGTTTTGGAGACTACTTCATTCCGAAAGTTCAAGAGACATACAAAAGAGTGATAAAGCTTCTCGCCAACACCACCGAGTTTGAGTTGACATCGTCTCTCATCAACATGGTGCAGAATAGCCTATTCAATAGGCTAGCAAATGAAGATCCAGTTGCACATGTGGAGAACTTTTTGGAGAAGTGTGATACTGCTCACATTACTAGAGTTATGAATGAAGTTATTAGGATGAGACTTTTTCCATTCTCATTGGGTAATAAAGCCAAATTTTGGTTCAAAGGACTGAATGCAGGGTGCATGACTTCATGGATGGATATCAATGAAATATTCCTAGACAAGTTCTTTCCACCAGTGAAAGTCAGTGAAAGAAAATTGAAAATGAACCAATTCAAGCAAGAGGATACCGAGTCTCTTTGTCGGACTTGAGAAAGATTCAAGGAAATGATGAGAAGATGTCACAACTGCAAATCTTCAACTATGGAATGAATCATAGCACGAAAACATTAGCGGATACCATAATAGGTGATTCTCTACTAACCAAAAATGAAGATGGAGTATTTGATCTTCTAGATCTTATGCCCTAGAATTCTACTGTAAGAACTCATTCTACAGTGAGAAAGCGAGCATGAGTATGTGAGTTTGATTGACAAGCAGGGATCATGACACAACTATCAAACCTTAGTAGTCAAATGATGAAGCTATAAATGAGACAACTAAGTCCATAAGTGCAAGCAATTCAGCAACCCGTTAATCACCTAGCAATGGTGGTTAATCCATTGGGCATGCAACAAGGAATGAAGTTTAAAGATGTCAACTTCATGAACAACCAGTACTATGGAAACAACTTCAGGCAGAGAGGAATGGCTCCTCAAAGATTTTATCAAGGATTTAACAACCCAAACTTCTCAAACGGAAATCTTGATAATACAATGAAGCTACCTCCAGGTTTTGATCAACAGGTCCAACAAGAGAAGCTAGGCAAAAGCGAAGAAATGACTTCATTGAAGTCAATTGAAAATTTTTGCAAGCTATTAACAATCAACAATAGGGAACGTCATGAGAGGCATGAAAAAGAGATGGAAAATGTAAAGCAAAATCTTAAGAGGGTGGATGATGGGAGAACATAATCTATTAAGAACCTCGAGAGACAGATTTGTTCGCTAGCCATTGCTTTGGATTCAAAGAAAGAAGGACAATTTTCAAGTAACACTATCATAAATCCCAAGGAGAATGTTAGTGCAACTCACATGATGAGCACTACGGCAATGAATGAGCCAATGCAAGAGCAAGTGATGTACAAGCTACAAAGAGTCAATACTTTCAATGAGAAAGTTAAGAAAATCTGAAGATATCCATGAGAAAGGAATGAAAGTGAGGCTAGACGAACTTGAAGGGTTCAAGCAACAAACGATTAATGGCTTGAAGAATAACAAGAGGAATAAATAATTGAGAGTTAAGCAACAAGATGAAAGACCTTCTGATGAAGCACAAAAAGGAAATAACATCAATGTTTTTTCAAAGAAGCCTGAACCAAAACTCAAGTTCACACAGAGACTTCAACCAATCAAGAGGAGAGATCTTGGATACATATGCATACCATTAAGCATTGATGGGCACCGATTTAGAAATATCTTGTGTTACACAGGAGACTCAATCAATGTAACGCCTATAAAGGATAAGTTATAAGTAAATTTGAAGATCAATTGTCCTGATACAACAGACTTGCGAATAGTTGATGGTTACTTGGTACCAACAATAGGGAGAATCTTGAATGTGCATGTATAAGTGGGTAGATTCACATTTATCACTAATTTTGAGATTATGGATCATGAAATAGATGATGATGTGTCTATGATGCTTGGGCCTCCATTCTTGAACATAGCCAATACGGTATTGCACACGAGGAAGAAAATGATCACAATGAGCATCGAGGAGGATGACGATGGCGAGAAGATTGTCTTTATTAAAGGACAAAAAAGTACATCCGAACGGGAGATATATCATTATCTCAAACCAACAAATGGAGTATTTTGATTTAGATTTGGACTAAACGAGCGAAAAGGCGTCGGGCTAAGGACGAAAAATGAAGTGCTACTGGGAGGCAGCCCAGGGGTTTTTAATTTTAGTTTCTGAATTCTAGTTATTTATTTTGTTTAATTAGAACAATCAAAATGTTTTAGTATATTCCTAATTTTAATAATTTTTGTGCTAAATGTGTAGGAAAAGACTATTTGCCTGGTAAAATTTCATCGGAATGAAAAAGTATCACCATGCTTAACAAAAAGCGTAAACGAGAGCAAAAGAGTTAGAGAGGTAAAGGTTAAGTAAATGGAAAAATAATAAGTGATTATTTATAAGTATATATAAGGTTAGTTTAGTCATATATTTAGTATAAAAATCCTCAAATGAGTGCTAATTCATAGTATTATTGCATTTTCAGGGATTTAAGGTGAAATGGAAGGAATTGAGGAAAATCGAGAAGAAAGGAAACAAAAACCCACAAAATCAGAGTTGGCGCCATGGGTACATGTGTTAACGGTGTGGGAATACAAGGTACGCCGTAGGAATGAAAGGCACGATGTGGGAAAGAAGATAAAATGAAGAAAATCAATTTTGGAGTTCAAGCGCGGTGGTGGCGCCGTGGCGTACAAGGGACGGCGCCGGGACAAGCTAGGGACGACGCCTAGACTCCAGGAGCTCAAAAATACACAATGAAGCAGTGGCACAGTGGGGCGCTATGACTTAACACACGACGTCGGGGTAGTAAATGACAACGCCAACCACATAAGAAATAGAAAATGAAGCTTTAATTCGAGTTAAATTGTAATTTAGGGTTTCTAATTGTTATTGAGGAGTATAAATGTGTATTAGGATGTAATAAAATTATAAGATATCACCACATAGAAGGCGATTAGCCACCATTAGAGTAATTTAGCATTGAGTTTGAGTATTAAGGAGTTTTTGTTGGATAAAATATTGAAGACTCCATGTTTGCAATCAATATTTGGTTTCGTTGATTAAATTTAAGGTAATATTTATATTCATCTCTGATTTGCAATGATGTCCATATTTAATTGTGATATGTGTGTTTCAATGATGTGTGAGTAGTCTATTTATCTTACGATAAATGGATCCTATGGTATGAATGTTATGCTATGAATAGGAATAAAGAGTGATAATAAAAAATTTAATGGTTAGGATTTATATTGATTATGAGTGTAATGCTTTAGACATCTTGATCACGCGTTTAATGAACTTAGGCTTTAGGAGTTATTATGGCCACTGAAGACTTTAATCCAGATATGAATGGTATAACCGTAAAATACGCAACATCTAGCAATAGTTATATATTAGGGAGGCACGAATAGTAAATTTAGTTGGTTATGAAACCAATAATTTGAGAGTTAAAGCAATATGGAGCTTGCGTTATTCACATTGATAGGTGGAGTTCTAGTTTGCACATTAGAATCTTCTCCATCACGACAGTGGGTTGAAGTGGATTTGAAGGAAATCAATCTATTCTAATAAAGCATTGCACATAACATATTAAGATTTAAAAGTTAATGCAAAGCATAGTATTAAATAACCTAGGTGAAGTTGTGAACTAAGATATCCTTAATATAAGAAGTCAAGTAAAGTTAGTGATTTGTTAGAATAGTTTAGAATAAAACCAATTAAAAGTAAATCCCTTAGCAATAGTTTAAGTTAAGTAGGTAATATAAACTATTGCAAAAACCTTTCCTTTAGGACGATATTCGTAGTCAACGTAAGTTGGTTACACTATTACTACAAGCTAGCCGTTATACTTGTAGCACATATCAACAAATCACAAATAAGTTATATGAATTTTTTATATATACAGGGTATTTCATGTGTCATGATGCCTTGTGTAGTACTACACAGAGCTGGGAGAGTGCCTTTAGGGAGTAATGAAAAAATTTAAATTTATGGAGATAGATTGGTCGACGCCGTGTGTACACACATAACGCTGTGAGCTAATATGGGTGCACCAGGACAACGCCAAGTTGTGAGAAAAAATTGCTCACAGTAGCCTCGACGCCGTGCCCACACTGTAGCAGCGTCGTGTCCTATAAAGGACGACGTCAGTTTCGAGGATGGGTTTTGAAAAGCCTTTCAATCCTGAATTTTACACACTTGAACCCTAGTCGATACACCACCAACTAAGCATGCATCCCTTTAGCACCCAAGTTTGAGCAATTTAGAGTGATAAAAGAGTGTTCCTAGTGATCAAAAGTGAAAAGAAAAGTTACACTATGTGTTTGCACATGGAGGAGAGCTAGGGCATTGATTTCGAGATTCGTGTTAAGAGAGCAATATGGTTTTAGTTTGCGAGCAAAGTGAGAGGGATTTGACTGATATAGACTTAGAGAAGTAATTTACACCAAAAATAGTTTGGCATTGAGGTAAATTTGCAATTTCATTGATTATGCTAAGAATTTTTTATATTATAGATGAAATTGCATGAATTGTGAAAATAGGTTTTTGGATAGGAATGCAAAGCTGTATGTATTTAGAACATCAATATGGCTTATGGTGGATTAGTAAATGTCTTTAAAATTAATTTCGCATATGAATGACCCTTGTGAATAATAAGTTTGATTTTAGGTGATTTGAAGACTCGTTGTTGAATTGTTGTGTTGTGAGAGTTTTATTGAGATAGTGGCAAGAACAATGAGGCAAACAAATCAAATTAGTGAAGTTAAGGCAAATGATATTGATGCATCATCCTTGGGAGATCCAAATGAGGATGCATTAAGGCCTTTTAAGTCAAAGTTTTACATTAGTAGAGAGGCCAAAGAGAGGTATGAAGTCATTGAGAATAAGGAGTTTATTTGTGAAATAGGAATATACCTACCGACCAAGTATGATAAGAGAGTCGATAACTTCATTAGACAATGGGGTTGGGAGTGATTCACGCTAGACATTTGAGGAGAATAAGGTTTATAGAGTGCGTGAAATTGTTTATGAATTCTATGCTTAGTCAAGTTCATAAAGAAAGGAGATCTAGTAAAGGTGAGAGGAGTAATGGTCCCGTTTAATGAGCATTCAATAAATGACATCTATGGGTTATAATACTTGAGCATGAATGGTGAATCACATATCTCTCGAATATTTGTATGAGAGACCCTATAACCTATATCCTTTTAGAGTCATAAAGAAAGCACTAGTTGTCTGCGGACAACAAGGATGGATAAAAGGAGCTGAGAATGTGCCGAAGCACATTAAGAAGGGGAGTGTGAGGAAAGTATATAGAATGTGGCATCATTTTCTAGTTGCTTTGTTATACCCCACTACTCAGCAGGGAGAGATGAATAAACCCAAGGCGGCTTGTTTGTATAAGATTATAAGGAATGGGAGGGTCAATGTTAGGGAGATCATATATAAGAATCTGAGGGAGTCAATCATGACTGAAAGAGACAACAAGCTAATGTTTCCAATCCTCATAACCCAAATGTGCTTTAAAGCTGGAGTGAGATTTATTTAAGACGAGGAATTTGATATAGATGCATAAGCAACAATAGATGAGAATTTTATGCTAACATTGAAATCACTAACTAGATACCAAGACTCTGAGGATAAAAGAGAGAGACGAGCAGGATAAAGTTGAGACTGAGTTGTTAGCCAAGAAAGCAAAGGATCAAGCAACAACAACGGTAATAGTAGCGGAGTTAGCCTAAGAGTTGCAGATTGAATGGTATAGAGAGGAGGATCATTAGCAAAGATTTGCTGAGGGCTACGAGTTTGTAAACCCATTGATAGGAGAACACGACTTGGATGGTCCTCAAGTTTTTTCACCACCTCCTCCACCACAGACACCTGTACCACCACATACAAACTTGACTCCACGACAGCAGAGGCTGTGGATTGCTGAGTTAAGGAGACAATACAGAGATGATAGGGCTTAGTATCATGAAGCCTTGTTGAGATATGAGCAAGATCGACTAAATGGAAAGAGAAGTTTCATATTATTTGTAGATCATTAAAGGGACATAGCTAGACATGAAAGGAGCAGAAGGTTGAGACCTACCGAAAGGTCTATTGACTTTCCAATAGCACCAAACTACATGTTTGATCATGATGTGGTGCAGAGCAGAAAGGTGGAGCGTCTGACACCATCTTTTGCTGGAACTGATGATGATGATGATTCGCAGTCTTAGAGTCTAAGTTTTAGAATTTCTCTAGACATTGAGGAGATGAAAGATACATTTATACTCATTATTTCTTAATTTGGGATATTTTAACACTTTAGTAGTTGTTTAAAATTGTTGTTTATGCATTTTTTATGTTTAGTTCTTAAATTATACTATGTATGTTTGTGTGTTTAGTGTTTTTATATTTCAAGCTTATTTTTGAACCTTGAGGACAAGGTTTGGTTTACGTTTGGGGGAATCAACACTAATGGAAGTGGTAAGAAAAGATGAATTAAGGATAAATACCGCAGGTATGATCGTAAAATTTTATTTTTTAAGTAGTTAAAGAGGAAAGAATGGTGGAGGCGATGTAACAACCTCAGAACCTTCCAAGTCTTGCTCTCCTACCAGTGGGTCTACAAAGTCGTAGTCCTCAGTAAATTCCTACTAGTGATCCTTGTCCACTTCATATCCTTCATTCTTCAACTTTTTGGCTAACTCCGCTGCTGCTGCTGCTTTTGCGCGATCCTCTTGCTCCTTGGCCAACAACTCTGCCTCAAGTTTGTTCCCCTCGGCTCTCTTCCGCTCATCTTCAGAGTCTAGGTAACCAGTTGATGATTTCAATGTGAGCATAAACTCCTCATCTATGGTTGTTTGAGTCTCAATATCAAATTCTTCATCTTGAATTACTTGCACTCTAGCCTTCAAGCACATTTGGGTGATCAAAATTGGAAACAAGAATTTGCTGTCTCTCTCTAACATAATAGACTCCTTTAAGTTCTTGTAGATGATCTCCCCACGTTGATATCCCCGTACTTTATAATCTCATATAAACAAGCCACATTTGACTTGTTGATCTCGCCCTGTTGAGTGGTTAGGTATAATGAAGCTAATAGAGAGTGTTTCCACCTTTTATATACTTTCCTAACACTCCCCTTCTTAATGTGCTTCAGCACATTCTCAACTCACATTATCCATCCTTGTTGTTCTCGGACAACCAATGCTCTTTCTATGGCTTTAAAAGGTATATGTTATAGGGTCTCTCATATAAATCATCCGGGAAGTACTGTAAGGCTACCATCATACTCATATGCTCTAACCTATAGATGCTATTAATAGAATGCTCATTAAAAGGGACTAATACCCCTTTCACCTTCACTGGATCACCCTTCCTGGTAAACTTCGTATTGGCATAAAATTCATAAACTATTTCACTCGCTCCTTGAACCATGTTCTCTGAATCTTGAGTGAATTGCTCCCAACCTTGTTGCCTAATGAAATTAGTTACTCTCTTATCATACTTAGCCAACAAATTTATTCCTCTATCGCAAATGAATTCTCTATGCTCAATGACCTCATATCTTTCCTTAGCCTCTTTGTTAATGTAATACTTAGACTTAAAAAGGTCTAGGTACATCCATAGCCAGGTCTCTTGAGGATGATGCCTCATAATTATTTTCTCCCACTTCACTAATTTGACTTGCTTGCCTTCTCGTTCTTGGCATTTTTCTCAAAATTTCACACAACACAACAACTAACAACATGGGTCTTAAAATCACCTAAAATCAAAATTTTCATTCACAATGGTCATTCACATGCCACATAATGCAAAAGACATAGACTAGTTCACCATAAGCTCACACAACTTAAAATTCCTATTGGTGTGTGTGGCATAAGTATAGAAGCTCGTTTGTAGTAATAGTGCAATCAGCTTATGTTTATAACGTATATCGTCTTCAGAGAAAGGTTTTTGTACTAGTTGTATATTACCTACTTAACTTGAATTATTGCTAAGGGATTCACTTTTAATTGATTTTGTACTAATCTAAACTATTCTAACAAATTTTTTTAAACTTTAGTTGACTTCGTATATTAAAGATATCTTAGTTCACAACTTTACCTAGGTAATTTAATACTATGCTTTGTATTCATGTTAACATATCAATATGTTGTGTGCAATGCCTAATTAGAATAAATAGATTTTCTTCAAATCCACTTTAACCAACTGACGTGATGGATAAGATTCTAATGTGCAAACTAGAACTCCACCTATCGGTGTGAATTACATAAGCTCCACATTGCTTTAAGTCTCAAATCATTAGATTTATAACGAACTAAGTTTACTATCCGGGCCTCCCTAATCAACAACTATCTATCAATGTTGGGTATTTTACGCTTGTACCGTTCATGTCCAGATTAAAAGCTTTAATGAACATGATATCTTTTGAAGCCTAAGTTCATTAAACATGTGATCAAGATGTCTAAATCATTACACTCACAATCAATAAATTTTTTTACCATTGCACTTTTTATTATCACTTTTCGTTCCTATTCAAAGCATAACATTCTTACCATAGGATCCATTGATCCCTAGGATAAATAGACTACTCACACTTCATTGAAACACACATATTACAATTCAATATCGAAATCATTGCATATCAGAGATGATTATAAATATAACCTTGAATTAATCAACGAAACCAAATATTGATTGCAAATGTAGAGTCTTCAATGTATCTCCAAGAAAAATTCCTTCATACTCAAACTCAATGGTCACTTACTCTAATGGAGGCTAATCTCCTTTTATGTGGCGGTGTCCTTGTAGTTTACCATGTCCTAATACCTATTTATACTCCTTAATAACAATTAGAAACCTTAAATTACAATTTAACTCGAATTAAAGTTTCACTTTCTATTTCTTGCTAAGTTGGCGATGTCACTTACTGTCTCGGCACCGTGTTTGTGAAGCAATGGCGTCGGCACTACGCCATAACTTCATTATGTGTTTTGGAGCTCTTGGATTCTCGGCGCTGTCCCTTGTATATCCCATCACTGTCTCTTGTGTGCTACGGCGCTGCCACTGCCCCAGACCATCAGAATAGATTTTCTTCATTTTTCTTCTCTCCTATGTCGTGCCTTTCATTTCCAAGCGTCAACTCATGCTCCCACGGCACCAACTCTGATTTTGTGGGTTTTTACTCTGTTTTTTCTCGTTTTCCTTGATTCCTTCCATTACACCTTAATTCCTTGAAAATGCAATAATACCATGAATTATCATTCATTTGAGGATATTTATACTAAATATACTACTAAACTAACCTATATATACGCATAAATAACCACTTATAAAATACCCCCAAACTTAAGGTTTCGCGTGTCCCACGCAAAGGTGTATTCTACTAAGCCTCCTAATAACTAGTTTTCATTCAATTTACATTGTTCATGGAGTATCCTTCAATTCACTAAGTTTCAAGTTAACAATCTACTCAAGAGTTTTTCTTTTTAAAAACTTATATTTTTAAGTAATGTAGCTTTAACAATTCATATAACTTCACTTTTAAAACACTAAACTAGATCTCAACAAAAAACCATCACTACTCACAAGTTTGTTTCATTTCAATACTCAAGTACCAAGTATACAATCTCACGATTTCTCGTGAAGCTTAGTTATTCAAACATAAGCATAGATCAAACTCATTTTTGGTAGACTTTAGTGCATCAGGAGTCTCTAGGACTTAAAATAGTTGGAATGAAAGCTCAATTGAACTAGCTACTCGCACTCGAGGTAAATATTTTATTTGAAAAGTTCTAGTTTACTTCCATCTTCTTTCTCTTTAAATTTTTTTTCTCATTTCTTTTCTTCTTATTTTCATCTTTAGATAGCAGTCTTTGCTCCTTTCCCTATGGACTTTATTCTTCCTCACTTTTTCCAACCATCAAATCTCTACTCCATTTCCTGTAGAACTTGTAGGACTTTTTTTTCCTTTTTATTCTAGTACTCTTGTTAGCACTTCTCACTTTCACAAAATCAAGTAAGTTAATTCCAACTTTTATTGTACAATGCCTATTTCTTCTCATTTTTGCACTAAGTCTTTATTTTCTTTGTATTTGCAAGTAAGATTCATACTTATTATAGAATTCTTAGAGATCTAACTTTTTATACAAAAATTGTTCTAATTTCTTACTTTTGTTTCAAGTTCAAGGTCTTTCCTGACTCTCGGTCTCTAATCATGAAACCACATCGTTGTTTGCTACATTTCATTGTTGCTTCTTCAAAACTTAAAATACTCTCTTGAATTTCATATCAACAAGATACTTGTAATCTACTCATCCACACTTAAAGGCATGACCATGCAAATGAACTACTTATTCATTACATATTACTATATACTTCATTCAGTCATTTATATAAGTCGTTGTAGCAAAAACTCCTTGTTCAAAATTGAAAGTCGTTTTCAGAATTTAAGAGTGTATTATTGCATCTTATACAATTCAAACATTTATGATTCTTCAATTCTTCAATTCATTTAATGTCAAAGAACATATATGTAAATTGCACTTGCAATTAAAATTGCCTTAATTCTTATGTCCTTACCTTAAACGACTTATATAAATGACCGGAGGGAGTATAACCTAATCTATACTACTTAAACATTTATATAGTGAATAAAACAAAAAATTTATACACTACCATTCTTTCCTCCTTAACTGCTTCAAATTAAAATTTTAAACGATCATAACTACAGTGTTTATCTCTATTTCTCAACCTATTTTACTACTTTCCCATATTGTAGTGTAGTATCGATACCCCAAACTTAAACAAAACCTTGTCCTCAAGGTTTAAAAGTAAGAATGAAAAAGGACTATAAAACACACAAACATATATAATGACACAAGTAATAATAAACTAAACGAATCATTAAAATCGAAATAACTAAATAGTTAACAAAATATCCCAAATGTTAAAAAAATATTGGTATCAAAATCACTCTCAACTCCCCAGGTCTAAAGGAATCCTAAAACACTGAATTTAGGACTGCATGTCATTATCATCATTTGCATCATCAACTCTAGCCTGCGATGGTGTCAATGGACACTCCACCATCCTGCTTTGCGCTAAATATGGATCAAATACGTATGCTGGTGCTGCTGGAAAGCCTAATGACCTATCAGTAGGTCTCAAATGTCTACTCCTCTCATATTTATCTAAGGCTCTGTGATGATAGATAAAAAACATGAAATTGTGCTGCCCGTTTTGCTGTGTTGCTCTCTTCTCTTCATATCCTGCTTATATCTCAACATGGCTGCTTGGTATTGCACTTTGTCTTCCTAATACTGTCTCCTCTTCTCTACTATCCACAGCCTCTACTGCCGTGGAGTCAAATCCTCAAGTGGTGGTATAGGTGCCTGTAGTGGAGGAGGTGGTGGAAAAACTTCAAGACCGTCCAACCTCCTATCTCTAGATTTACCAACTTAAAGCCCACAACAAATCCTTACTGCTGCTGCTCCTCCTGTTCTTAATTCTTTTCATCTTCTAGCTTCTAGGTTAGATCTGTTGTTGCTGCTTTTGCTACTATTCAATCTTCTTACCTCTTAGCCAACAACTCGCTCTTACGCCTAGCTCCCTCATCCCTCTCTCTTATTCTCTTTCTCTTTTTCTTTCTCTCTTTCTATTTCTCTTTCTCTCTCTCTCTCTCTCTCTCTCTCTCTCTCTCTCTCTCTCTCTCTCTCTCTCTCTCTCTTTCTCTCTCTCTCTTTATCCTTGGAGTCTTGGTAAGCAGGTGGTGATTTCAACATAAGCATGAAATCTTCATCCATGGTTTTTGGCCATCTATATCAAATTCTTTACTATCTCTCACTCCGGCCTGTAAGCACATCTGAGTAATCAAAATAGGAAGCAACAATTTGTTCTCCCTTTCAAAAATACTGTACTCCATCATAATAGTGTGTATGATCTCCCCGATGTTGATCTTCCCATACTTTGTAATCTCATAAAGCAAGCTGCTTTTGGCTTGTTTATCTCACCCTACTGAGAGGTGGGGTATAGTGATGTAACAAGAAAATGTTGCCATATTATGTAAACCTCTCTGATACTCCCCTTCTTAATCTGTTTCGACACATTCTCAACTCTTATGACCCACCATTGTTGTCCTAGGACAACTAATGCATTTTGCATGACTCTAAATGGGTATAGGTTATAGGGCTTCTCATATAACTTCTTTGGGAAATCTTGTTCTGATCTATACTAACCTAAGTGTCGCAAAGAAATTATTGATCTCACATCTATTGAAGTAAACTAAAGCCCTCTCATATTCGATGGCTCATCCTTAGCCGTGAACTTCGCATTAGCATAGATTTCAAAAACAATCCCACCCACTCCTTTAACTTTTTTTCCCTATAGTCTTGAGTGAGTTTCTCCCAATTTCGGTGCCTTATTAAATTGTTCACTCTTTATCATATTTGGCCAGCAAATTAATCTCCCTTTCGTAAATGAACTCCCTATATAAAATCTTCTCATATATGTCCTTAGCCACTTTAGTAATGAAAAATTTGGATTTAAAATGCCTAGGCTCTTCTTCATTGGGGCTTCTAGAGGTATATGCCTCAAAATCATTTGCTCTAGTTTGACTAACTTGTTTCGTTGTTCTTGCCATTTTCATCAAATTCAAGCAACTAACAACATCGCAACGCAACTGGGTCTTCAAATCACATAAAAAAATTCATAATATGGATCATGCATACTCCAAATAATTTCAAAGATATCAACTAAGTCTCCATGGGTGATGTTAATGCTCACATTCACACAATCTTGCAAAATATATCCTACAACCTCAAATCCATAATTTCATACAATAATATCAAAATTTTGAAAAATCATAGCATAACTAGATGAAATTGTAAATGTACCTCAATGCCATAATAATTTATGATGTAGGTAACTCCTCTAAGTCATTTTCAACCCGATATCTCTAAATTTTCTCACCAACTAGAACCCCAGCTCTCGTTGGAATCAAAATCCAAAAATCCAAGCCTTAGCTCTTCCACTTGTGCAAATCCTCAATGTGTTTGTTTCTTCTATCTAAATCACTAGGAACTCATTAATTTCACTTCAAAATGACCAAACTTTAGCTCCAGAGGGTGTATTCTTAGCAGTTTTGGTTAGGTTTAAGTGCAAGTGTGGAGAATGGAGTGAAAAATGGGTTAAAACCCTCACTTTGACCTCGGTGCCACCATTGCATCAACAACACAGTGGGGCATTTTTTTAGCCTGCTGCCACCACGGAGTTGTCGCTTGTACCCACGGCATTGGCAAATTTACCCACATCTACGCGTATGATTTTTTCGCTAATTCTCCTCCAACGCTCCTCCGACTTTGTGTACAACACACACAAGGTGTCGTGACTGCAAAAAATCCTTGAAAATGTAAAAATTAATAAATATTACCTTTAAATTTGCCATGCAACTTACCTTCACCGCTTTGAACTCTTTTGCCCTTTTTCGCTCTTTAATGAGTTATCGAGACATGTCCATTCTGATGAATCATAACCTAGTAAATGGTGTTTCCTGCATTTTCGACATAAATTTTATGAAAGTTAGAACTTATTTCATTAATTGTAATTACTAAACTAAATAACTAACTACTAACTGAAATTCAAAAACTCAAAATTTAAAACCCTGGGCTACTTCCCAGTAGCGCTTAATTTAACGTCATTAGCCTGATGTATTTTCCCTCGTTTAGTCCGAGTCTAAATCGAGAAGCTCTATCTACAAATCAGAGATTATGTTGTCATTTCCATTCGAATGTATTTCTTCATTATCGACAAATATAACCTTCTTAGCATCATTGCCCTCATCGATATTCATCGTGATGTTTCTTTCTTTTATGTCCAAATTTACTTTAGCCATGTTCAAGAATGGCCGCCCAAGTATCATGAATATATCATCGTCCTTGTTGTAGTTCATGACCTCAAAATTCGCGATGAATGTGAATCTACCTACTTCTACGTGCACATTCCAAAGTCTTCCTATAGTAGGTATCAAATTACCGTCTGCTACTTTCTAATTTGTTGTATTCGGACAATTAATCTTCAAGTTTGCATGAATCATTTCCATTAGTGGCATGACATTGACTATGGCTCCCATATCACATAAAACATTTTGAAACTGGTGCCCGTCATTATCAGTATGCTTATCTCTCTAGGATATCTCATTTTGATAGGTTGAAATTGCGAGATGAATTTGAACTTTGGTTCCGATTTCTTTGGAACCAAATTGACGCGATTGCCTTATGGGTCTTCTTCTGTAGGTCCTTCTTCTTTTTTCTAGGCCTTCCATTATTGGTTCCTTTCTTTTTCTTCAAGGCATTGATTTTTTGCTTCTTGAAACCATCAACCACACCTTGCCTTACTTCCATTCCATACACATGATCTCTTCATGCTTATACATTACTTGGTCTTGTCTTCGTATTGTCTTGGCTCCTTTATTGCCTTAGTGCTTATCATGCTACTGGCATTCAAGTTCTCCTTGAGGTTAGTGACAGTTTGCTAGGAAACTGTCATTCTTTTTCTTGAGTTCAAGGCTATAGCAAGTTGTTGACCAATTTGCCTCTATTGGTTTTAGATGGGTTGTGACTACTCATTATCCGTCTTTTTCATGGCTTGTTTTATTCCTTCCAACTCTTTCTCGAGCTTATCATGACTTCAATGACCTCAATTTGCTTGAGGTAACTTAAGTGCATTATCAGGATTTCCATAAGAAAGGCTAGGGTTATTGTTGCTCTATCCTTGATAAAATTGTTGAGGCGCCATTCCTCTTAGCCTGAAGTTGTTCTTGTAGCCTTGGTTGTTCATGAAGTTGATGTCTTCATGCTCCATTCCCTACTATACGTCCATCTGGTTAATCACCATGCCTTGGTGATTCATGGGTTACTGTGCTACTTGTGGACCTTGGTGTCCCATCTGAAGTTTTGCCATCTGACTGCTTAAATTTGATAGATGTGCCATAATTGCCGCTTGTGAGTCAATCTCCTAAATGCTTACCGATTTAATTATGATGGAACGAGTACCAGCGGTTAAATTTTGAGACATAAGATCAAATAGATCCAATGCTCCATACTTATCCTTGGTAAGTAGAGAGCGACCTGACACAACATCTATTAGCATTCTCATGTTGTGGTTCATCCCATATGGTCACAACCACCACAGCTCAAACACCTTGAGTTCGCCCAAACCCATGAAAGATTAAGAAAATAAAGGAAACTCACCATAATTCCATAAAGGATGAAAAACTCTTTATCTCTTCGTGCAAGGCTGTGACGATGGTGGAGTTAAGATGATGATGTGATGAAGATTGCAGTGGTGATAATGCAACTAAGGTGTTGGCGGTAATGAAGCTATGATAAGTCAATAATTAAATAATGTTTTATAGTATATTTTAAGGTAATTTTGGATGTAAAAAACTATATTACTCTGGGATTTCTCTTGTTTTTTTATTTTAGGTTATAGTTAAAATATGTGAAGAAATGGATAAAAAAGGGAAGAAAATATAAAATCTAGTCAAGTGGAAGATGTACACAACGAATCACCAACGAATCAAGAATCATCCATAAATTACTGCTAGCGATTTGGCAGCAATTCCTAGTTTGTAGGTAAATCGCCAGACGAATTGGTGAAGTTCTGAGGAATATTTTAAAGGATTTTGACAGTGACTCACGTTATTAGTGGAATTGGTCAGGAATAGCTGGATACGATTTCGAGAATATTAGATAACTATGAGACAATAGAGTTATTTTGGGATATGTACTACCTTAAATACTATATATATGAACATCGGTCTTCGAAATCAATTGCCCTTGAGTACCTAGATCAATATTTTATTTCTCTTGGAGCTATATTATTCCATATTTATTAGTTTTTATTTATTTTAGATTTATTATTCATTGCTTTTGGAGATGATTTGAAAATTAAAAGTATTTAATTAGACGTATTTATCTGTCTTTTATTTACTTTATTATGATGTTTATTATGAATATGAATGATTATTTTATTAATCTAAATAAAGCCCGAACATGAACTTGATTCATTTTGTGATGTAGTCATAATAAGATTGATTTATAGTTAATGATTTAAACTAATCATATTCTTCAATTCACTGATTTAATAGATTAGTTTTTGCGGATTATAATAATAAAGCTTTGTATTGCATGCATAGTCTAGAATGTATATTGTGATATTTGGATTCAATATCTAATTTAAAGTTAAAGAAGTCTTTTACCATTTATATGTCCTAGGTGGATTGAGATCTAAGTTTAATATTGAAGTGGCTTTTCAAAGGTATTAGGTTTAATAGTTCAAAGTTTTCATAGAATGTAATGCTATTTTATTGCCTAAAATTAATTTTTTTGAGCGTTTGAAGGATTAATTATGTGATGACCCAAAACCCAAAAGACCTGCCCCAGGGGCAATTTACAAATTTCACAAACCCTACACCAATTGGTCCCACTGTATAAATCTAGTTCTAAACCCTAGCCAACATTAATCGATTTACGAGTTCAAAATCAAGAGAGAAAAAAAGAAGGGGATTTTAGTGTTGGTGATACAAAGTGATGGCATTTGAAGGTACCATTATCTTCCTTATTGTTCTTTTTCTTTCTTCTTGATTAATTGGAAACTTGGGTTGGTTAAAAAAAATGTAAGAGAGACGAACCCTAATAGGGTGTCGCGCCACTGCCGCCGAGGGCAAGGGCACTAGTAGGGGAGTTCCCAGCGTCGCTGCCCTGTGATGTAGGGCGCCCAAGGTAGCGCCCCTGGGTAGCCCGTGCGTTGGGCAGGGATGTATATCCCTCCTCAATGCATCCAGTTGCCAGTTTGGCCCTTGGACATTTGACCAGGGGCTAGTTTGGCCCCTGGACATTTGACTAGGGGCCTATCTCCCTTGCACCTTAAAAACCAGGGACGACATGTCCCTGGTCACCTTATTTTGATAAATATATATATATATATATATATATGATATTTATGTTTGTTTATGAAATAAGATAAAATATATCATACTTTCAAATGGGTTGATATCGTCCCTCCCCTTGACCCTTGCACTGAGCGATGAGGGATTCGCAGGACCCACACTAGTGGATTCGAAAATAAATTTAAGAATAAATTGAGATTAATATATGACTTCTCCATGATGTGAATGTGTCTTAAATTTTTTAGATTCGCAAAACGGTTCACATTGGAGCCCGAGTACACGAGGATCGAGAATAGAATTCACAGCGAGTCGAGGTAAGTTATGAGCTTTGCTCATACATTAAATGTGGCTGGAATATTAGATAAATAGAAATTTCATATTCTTATCGAAAGACTTGGGATTGGGTTGCATTTAGTTAATGGTATGAATATGCTTATCTATGAAATGCATGTGATGTGAACAATTTCGTTATTCGATCTAAAAACGATAATGGAGTTATATGCTCATCAAAAGATAGTGCTACGCCATGAGTAGCGGTGGTGTGGCAGTGTGCCTACAAATAGAGAGTGGTCCGCGCCATGAATTTCAGTGGTGTGGCTATGATCCCACTAAAAAGAGAGTGGTCTGCACCACGAAATATCAAGTTCACAAGCGGTCACAATCGGTGATGGCTTGGAAATATTTAGTGTTGGTTTGATGGAACTAGTGGGAGATCACAACGGCCATTGTGACCACCAATGGTTCACATCACGTCGAGTGTGAGTATTTCGGTCACCGGATTCATACCATTAGATAGAATGCATTTAATTGAACAATAACTTATATTTATTACTATTTCTTAAGGTAAATCTCTTGTTGGACCCCGTTGCATGAATAAATGGGATTTATTTATGAATTGCGAATTCTCTTTCATGATGTGGTTTCAAAAGGATGCTCACTTTCTTGCTTATTGAATTATGAAGCTACCTTTAAATTATACTAGACTTGGAACTTGTTTACTCCCCTTTTTATGAACAAGAATCATGTTCATTGCTTTTCATTAAATGCTTTACAATTCGATTTACTACTTCATGTGTAGAGTTATTTTTGCTTTGTAGGTAATACTTGCATGTTTAGTGTTTGAGCGAGTCTTCTCCTTTATTGATCTCCATTGGTTCTTTTAGTTGACCCTAATTACATCTCAGGTATCCACCTTGGCGCTAAATTAAGAAAAGGGAGAGGCGATAGCTTGAAGCCTTCTCTCTAATCGTAAGCCTTGTATTGTATTATCTATATATTCATTTTTGAAACTATTAAACTTGGGTTATATTTTGAATATGTCTTTCAAGGAGATTGAACCTCACTGTCCTCTAGTTTGAACTTCTTCTTAGTAAATGAATGACTTTATGACAATTTATGAATTGAGGACCCACATATAGTTTCATGGTTAGACATATGGATCTTGTCCACTTAATCCCTACTTTAGTCCATATTAACTTGTTGCATTATTCCGCATGTTGTTTTAGGCGTGCCAGACTGTTCGCTCGGTCTCGATTCTAGTATTCAGCCTAGGTGGCAGTCTGGGTTGGGCGACCCAACCTAGTGCAGGTGAGAGGCATCAAAATTGGTATTAGAGCATAGGTATTATAACCTAAGGAAATATTAGGTTAGTGGAACCTAAGTTTTTAGAGCTTTTAAGATTTAAAGGTCAATTTTAAGTTATACAAATCAATGGTATGGGACATGGGTTCAACATCAACTTAACATACATAAATGATAAATCTTAGGATGGGATGGGATAAAAGAAATCTGACAAAACATTTATTATGTTGATAAGGAACTTGAGTTCCACGAGACAGTGGCGGGAATGACAATGAACGACACAAAGAAATTGATGCGAACTCATTGTGAGAGAGCCTGCACGCTTTTCAAGTGATATTTGCAACAACTACTGTAAGAACGAATAAGCTATGATTGGGAATTACATTGTGGGATGCAACTATATTTAATAGTAGTGCAGCAAATAAAATATTCAAACAAGAGTCATGAGACTTGGAAGGCCAGTGAAATGCCATGCTACATAAGCAAAAAGGAGTAGTGACGTGGTCACACTTCAATGAAGTAACATTGACACTTGAGACTCTATTTAAATGGTTAAAATTCATGATGCTTTTTTTATAAAGGAAGATCATAAATCCTAGTAAGGATACAAATTAATTTTGGTCTCGAACAAAAAAATTAAGTTAGTTTGGCTAGGAAGCTAAACTTGAAAACTTAATTCGAGATATGAAGGACTTATGTACTCTTAAATGTCTAACACTTGATTAAAGATGTGAATAAATGGTTATTGATTTAACCCGATCAAAGGTCATTACTATGTTTTAACTTTTATTGTTACACGTGATCTATTTTTCTCAAAAAATGAGTTTTTTCGACTACATTGGACCATGAGTTTTTGGGTTGTTTCAAATTGATGTTTATCAATTTTCAAGGAAGAACTTTACTTGTTTTACAAGATTTAAAGCATAATCAAGTGTAAAAAAAAAGAAAACAACTTATTTTCCTTAGGGTTCCAAAAAGAAAAAAAATGAATAAACTTATGTGTATTTCAAAGATTTTTCATCGTAATATCATTTGGTCTTTAAAAAAAGAAGAGCTTTACTCATATTCAACTAATATGGTTGCAATTCCTTGAATGATTGAACTTACGATGATTTGGACCAGTTCGATTTGCATGACACCTAAGTTTTACTAAATTTAAGGATTTTTGAATAAATGGAAAAAAAAGGCAAAGAAGTGGTTTAGATCTGTCACCATTTCATGATTGGAATACAAACGTATGGGTGGTCATGATTTATTTTTGAATTACGTCGACAGAATCAATTTGAAAAGGATTTTACAAATTGGTTGAAATACGAGAAAGATTTCAGATGTTTCCATATTAAAAAAAAAACTTAACTCAGCATGAAAAGTAATTTCTGATGAAAACTTAAGACTTTAGAAAGAGTTTTGATTCGGAATTAACTTTTCAATGATTGCAATTATGTATCTCAAGTTTTAATCGACCTTATGTAAAAGAAAGTTAAATCTAAACCAATATTCAATGGGTTGAATATCGAAATTGAGGAGTCCTAAAATGAGGGTTATAAGCCGTACTGATCAGTAAATGAGAAGTTAAAGAGTACCTCAAAACAACTTAATGAGAAAATTCAATCAATACATAATGTCAAACTAGCACACCCAAAGATGGCGAGTTACTAAAATTTGGGATCCCAAGTCAAGGGCTATTTTTTGGTGAAAATTGCCACGTATGAAGATCACATTTCCAAAAAAAATTTGTAGATGTTGTAAGGTCTTCGGATTTGAGATTAAGATGATATAAATCAAAGGCAACCAACACAAAGATAAATTCCTCTAATTTAAATAGAAGTGAGTTGACTCATAAAATTGGGGATATCAAAAATTAATAAATCATTTCCAAAACGAATGTGAGGTACGCAGTGACGGTACCATAATTAAGAAAATTAAAGAATGTCCCAAAATTAAATACTTCATATGACTAAGAATTTGTACAGTTGAAGGATGTACATTAATGATAATGATGTCGTAATAAACCCAATGATAGGTGAGTCATTAAAATTGGGGATACCCAGCTAACAAAATATCGTTGGTATGATTGTCTAGTAATGGACACGAGAACTAACGACTATTGAGGCAAAGTGGAAACTAACATGATTGTAAAAGGTAGTTCAATGAAAATAATGTCAAGGAATAAATAATATAACTAATGTTACCTAACCTAAGTCAATGATGAGTCGATTATTAAAATTGGGGATCCTAAGATAGGATCGGCTTGTGGGGTAACAAATAAGTTAATAGGTGGTATGAAAAAAAATTATGAATCCAAGAGAGAAAACATTACCTACGATAGTTTTTCATAGTCATAGGATTTGCAAGGGAATACCCTATTCATGAACTTACAGTTTCAAATTGAAATGGTGACATCATGAGAAATCATTATAATTGCTTGTGAGAAGTAACCCGAAATTTCTCGATAAGAGTGAACGTTATTGTAAGAACCTAGACTACCAAACTAGATAGTTTTAAGATGGATAAAGGATCGAACTAATGATAGGTTGAAAATTTAAATTTAGGGATCCTAAGCTAGGATTTACTCCCAATAAAGTTCATATTGTGTAACACGAACAATACGATAACTAGGAAGGATGAGAAGACATATTAAGCTAGTTATGAAACATGTACCTCTAGGTGAAGATGAGATCTTCTAGATTTGACACCATTAAGGATTATTAAAGAGAATGTGTCATTTAGACTTGGAAGCTGTAGAACTTAATGCGATTTTAAAAGTGGAAACCACCAGCTTAGCGTTGCAAGAAAATTTTCAAAACATGTATAAACATGAGTTTGGGTACCATTGAACCAAAGCTTTAAATGGCAAGATGCACGAGTATGCTTACCTAAGTTCTAAGTACACAATCGCGCACTTTACTTACTGAGTACCCAAAAATAAACAAATAAATAAATAAATAAAAGTGCGACAGTAGTAACTCACACTAGCAACAAATTGAAATGTTGAGGGTGAATTACGAACTTAAAATAATAGGATCGTAGTGAGTTAGGAGTCCTTAAAGACAAAACCCGAGGTATGGGTTTTATATTCTCAATAAACGACATGGAAGTTAAACCATCATTGATATCTCAATGAGATAAGTTCTAAATAAACTATAAAAGCTAAGATTTAGATCGGGAGGATGATAAGAGACGATTGTGTAATAAATGTGAACCTTGACAATGCCAAAAGAATTAAAATGGTTACCCAGGATCGTGAGAGTTGATTAGTATGAGGACGCGATACGACAAGTCTCCATAAATTCGAGTGATTACAATAGGAGACTTTAGTATGAAACAAAAATTAATATGTAATAAAATGAATACAAATGAGTATCGAAAGCCGCTTAGGGATAGCGATGATAATAATTATTCCATAACTTACCAAGGATGGAAGCTTGTTGCATAAGTAAAAGGTTAAATGTGACGGAGAAGTTATGAGGTGGATTGTTGGTCAAGAGTTCACTTGAATTATGAACTCACAAAAAATTAAGGTCAATAAACGTGTAATGAAAATGATTTTAAGGTATAATTCCAGAAAGGAATATTATGTTTGCTCATTTGTAGCCTCCACAGATAAGTCGCAACAACATGATGAGTCGTTCATTGATATGTGTAACTGAGATGGTGACAGAATGGTGTGCTAGTGTTCGTATCATAGCAGATAGTTATCCTTGTTCCTACTACTAGTTGGCGATATGGAATTGTTGCCAGATAGGCATAATTTTTTTTTTGACATAGATAGGCACTAGATCGCATCTCTGTATGGTTATCTTTACTTACTGGTTGGACGACTTTGGTGCCCATTGCGACTTTGGTGGAGATTACAAAGGAATACCCATAAATGCATGAGGATACAAAGACTTGGTATGTAGCTAAGGTATAATGACTTTATTGAGGCCTATACAACACAGAACTTATGAGTTTCGACCTGTGGGATGAAAATAATACTATTGAGAAATTAGAGTTTAGAGTAAGATTTTATTTCACGTGGGGTATAAAGAAATTTCGCAGGTGCAGATTTGCATCAGTTAAATAAAATGGGTCGTAAAAGAAATCGTTACGAATAGACTCATTGGGCTACAGATGTACTTTACTTTTACTTTCGAGGACAAAAGTTTTTGAAAATTGGGGATGTTGTGACAACCCAAAACCCTAAAGACCTGCCTTAAGGGTAATTTAGTAATTTCGCAAACCCAACACCAACTGGTCCCACTATATAAATCTTATTCTAAGCCCTAACCACCATTAATCGATTTAGGAGTTTAAAATTTAGAGAGAAAGAGAGAGGGGATTTTAGTTTTGGTGATGCAAAGTGGTGGCATTTGAAGGTGCAATTATCTTCCTTATTGTTCTTTTTCTTTCTTCTTGATTAATTGAAAACATGGGTTAGTTAAAAAAGATTTAAGAGATGAACCCTAATAGGGTTCGACACCAATCGGCGTCAACGATAAAGGGGACGGCGGGGTCGCCTCCAGTGGCTAGCGCATCGGTAGGGGCGTCCCCGGCGCCGCTGCACTGTGACACAAGGCGCCCAGAGGCATCGCCCCTAGGCAACCTATACGCTGGGCAGGGACGTATTTCCCTGCCAATGCATCCAGGTGCCAGTTTGGCCCCTGGACATTTAACCTGGACATTTAACCAATAGCCAGTTTGGCCCCTAGACATTTGATCAGGAGCCAATCTAGCCTCTACACCTTAAAAATCAAGGATGAAATGTCCCTGGTCACCTTATTTTGATAAAAAATATATAATATACATATATATATATATGTATATATATGATAATTATGTGTGTATATATATGGAATAAGATAAGAATAAATCCTACTTTCCAACGGAGCGCTACCGCATCCCACCCCTTGACCCTTGCATCGGGCGATGAGGGACTCGCGGGAGCCACCCAAGTGGATTTTGAAATAAATCTAAGAGTAAATTGAGATTAATATACCACTTGTCGATGATGTGAATGTGTCTTATATTGTTTAGATTCGCAAATCAGTTCACATTGAGCATGCGAAGATCGAGAATAGAATTCACAATGAGTCGAGGTAAGTGGAGAGCTTCGCTCATGCCTTAAATGTGGCTTGAATATTAGATTAATAGAAATTTCATATTCTTATCGAAAGACTTGGGATTGGGTTGCATTTATTTAATGGTATGAATATGCTTATCTATGGAATGCATGTGATCTGAAAATTTTCGTTATTCGATCTAAAAGCGGTGATGGAGTTATACGCTCATCAAAAAAAAGTGGTCCACGCCAAGAGTTGTTGTTGTGTGGCAGTGTGCCTACTAATAGAGAGTGGTGCGCGCTACGAATTGCGGTGGTGTGGTTATGATTCCACCAAAAAAAGATTGGTCTGCACCATGAAGTATCAAGTTCACAAGTGGTCATAATCGGTGATGGCTTGGAAAAACTTACTGTTTTTTTGATAGAACTAGTTGGAGATCACAATGCCCATTGTGACCACTAATGGTTCACGTCATCTCGAGGGTGAGTGTTTCGGTCACCGGATTCATACCATTAGCTAGAATGCATTGAATGGGACAATGACTTATATTTATTACTATTTCTTATGGTAAATCTCTTGTTGGACTATGTTGCATGAATAAATGGAATTTATTTACGAATTGCGAATTCTATTTCATGATGTGGTTTCAAAAGGATGCGCAATTTCTCGCTTATTGAATTATGAATCTACCTTTAAGTTATACTGGACTTGGAATTGTTTACACCCTTTTTTACGAACAAGAATCATGTCTTCTAGCTTGCCTCACTTACATTTCAGGTATCCAAGTTGGCGCTAGATCGAGAAAAGGGAGAGGCGATAACTTGAAGCCTTCTCTCTAATCATGAGCCTTGTATTATATTATCTATATATTCATTTTTGAAACTATTAAAATTGGATTATATTTTGAATATGTCATTCAGGCAAATTGAACCTCACTCTCCTCTAGTTTGAACTTATTCTTAGTAAATGAATGAATTTAAGACAATTTATGAATTGAGAACCCACATATAGTTTCATGGTTAGACATATGGATCTTGTTCACTTTATTTCGCACTTTGGTCCATATGAACTTGTTGCATCATTCCGCAGGGTTGTAGGCGTGCCAGACCATTCGCTCGGGCCCGATTCTGGTATTGGGCCTGGGTGGCAATCTGGGTCGGGCGACCCGACCATAATGCAGGTGAGGGACGTCACAAATTTAATAAGAAGAATGTGGTTTTTCCATTGATACAAGGAGAATTGATGGTTTGTTAAGGGCTATCTACTAACTTATGTTTTGAGTTTAATGATCTAGAATACTTTATAAAGTGATTAAAGTATGTTCATGACTATGATTTAAGTAATATGTTTTGGTACAAAACAAATTAATGTTTCATTGTTTTAGATGTTTATTTGGATGTTTGATTATAATTAAATTGATTTGATTTGAATTTAGTGAATTTGAATTGTGTTAATTAAGTTAGTTAATTAGTTTAATTAATTATTATAGTTTGAGTAAGTGACTTTTAATTCCTGTTTAATTAAAATAATTAAATTAAAAGTAATAAAATAATAAAAACCTTAGAATACCTTTTTCCTAAAAAAGTTTACTAAATCCCTATGGAGATGATCTCATTTACCACTACTACAAATAATAAGGATATATGAAAAACTTATTGCACTCGCTTAACACGTGTCAATTTTTTGCACGTTCATCCTAATTCCATAGGATCATTACAGACGTTTGATCTTGAGATATATAGGACTTTCAATCATAATCTTTTACAATAACAATGCAGGGAACACCAAGTTACCACAATGGAAGCCAATGATAACCTTAATAATATCAATAATAATAATGACAATAGAGAACTTACTTTTAGGCAAACCAATCAAAATATCACTGCTTATGAAGTAATGTGTATTGGCTATCCTGATGGATCTCTTGAATTTGAACTAAGATCTAGATTCATTAGTGCTCTACCTAACTTCTATAGTAAAGACAATAAAGACCACCATAAATTTATACGAGAATACCAACACAAAGTCAATGGGATGAGACTTAAAGACGGTACGTTAGAACAAGTAAAATTTAAAGCTTTTCCTTTTGTATTAAAAGATCAAGAAAAAGATTGGTTGTCTTATCTTCCTCAAGATTCAATAACCACATGGACTCAAATGTTAGAAGCTTTTTTAGATCAATATATGCCTGCAAGAAAGATTATACTCATGGTATTCATCTAAAGTTGAAGCTTTTGAGAAATTTTCACAAAATTCTGAATTAGTTAACCAAGAAAAAGATAATAATATTTATGAATTGGATGAAGATATGCATTCTATTTCTCCAATTCTACAACGATTAGCATATGCTAGGAAGGTAGAAATTAAAGAAGACATTTCTTAATCATATAAGAAAATAGAAATTAATGAACCTTCAATGGATTCAATTACTCAATTATCAAATTATGATGAAGTTTGTAAAGAATTTCCTGAGCCTAAAAACAAGTTTTTAGAAGAATCTATAGAAAACTTAGGACTAAAGGTGACATCTTTAATAAAAAAGAAAATGCCTAAGAAATGTTTCGGCCCAAGAATGTTTGGTATACCTATCACAATAGGAACTTCTTATATTGAACTTGCTATGTGTGATCTCAAAGCATTAATTAATTTAATGTCACTTAAACTTTATGAATCATTGAAAACATAATCATTAACTAATATGCCTATTAATATTTATGAATCATTAAAAACATAATCATTAACTAATATGTCTATTAATCTTACTTTAGCAGATAATACAACTATTATACCAAATGAATTATTAGAAGAAATTTAGTAAAAGTACTCGACTTTGTATTTCCAACCGACTTTTATGTTAAGGAAATAATAGATTCGATATCAGCTGATCATCTACCTATACTAATAGGTAGATGTTTTCTTAAAACAGCTTAAACTAAGTTAGATATTTTTGAAGGAACAATGTCTATGGAATTTGAAGACAAATTTATTACATTCAAAATTAGCGATGAACACAATTATGATGAATATGATGAATTATTTTATAATAAAATTAATGATAATGATTTTCTAGAATTAAACTATTATGATAATCTTAATGCTAAAATTTATGCAATTAATGTAGTAACAATGAAAAATTGAAAAAGAGGTTTCAAAGAAAGAACAAGTTGAAGACACTTCAAAAAAAAAAGTATCTTAAGATTGGAGAATTAAGTAACCAAAGAATAGGAAGAGGATTAACAAGCCGAGATATTTTAAATCCAAAAAAAATAAGAAAAAGAAAAAGCCGAGTTTAGCCCTGTGAAGCTTAATGATCCTGGAGGTATACATTTGCGCATAAAATCAAATGGGCTTGGTACTACAGAGCTCAGTGTGATACATGTTCTAATGCAAATCTAATGGTTATACATTTCTTTCTACACACTCAATTAGAGTTGGCTGCACTTGTTTCTAAACAAGTTTCTCTACCAGATGTTACTTCGATTCAACCAATAGGGGTGGTCAAGAATGTACTAGTTCAAGTGGACTAATACATCGTATCCACGGACATTTTAGTCATGTAACCCTTTATTAATAAAGATCCTACATTAATATTAGGACTACCTTTCTTGGCCACTTCTCATGCTGTTATGGATATTCTGAACAATACAATCACCTTGATGATTGATGGTGGAGTAACCACTTTCTGGAATGACACTAGAGCGAACAATCATAATTCAAGATTAGAGATCATACCCAATTCTAAAATGGTTCAATCGAGCTAATGACGGTAAGCAAAAATGATCTATGGGAGGCAACACATATTCTTTGTTTATTTATTCTTTGATATTAGTGGGATTTTAGTATTAGTATAGTACATTTTTATTCTCTCACTTTTTGATTCTTATATTGGTAATATTTTCAGAATTTAAACTCCGAGGTAATTTCAAATAAGAGAGAGTGATCGAGTTGTTTTTGTTTCAATGGCCTTTATGCAATTTTACATTATTCATTTGCCTATTTATTTATATATATATCATATATATAATGCCAATACTCCCTAGGACCCTATTAAAAGTAAATTTGCTTTATTTTTTAATGTTCCCTTACTTTAAATTTTATCATTGGCTACAACCACTCAAGAAAATTACTTTGAGGGTATTTTGGGAAAACCACGAGTTTGAAAATAAAAGGAATATCTCCCTAATACATAGAAACTTAAACACGCGGTTGGGTAGTTAAATTAACTATATATTTATCTTATATATAATGGCAATCCTCCAATACTGCAGTGGTGAGGCCAAAATAGCTTTTAATAAAAAATTTCTATTTAAGAACGTGTTTTGACTTTTTGGTTTCCCAGTGTATCCTTTAGAAACAAAAAGGTTAAATAACTCTTTTGTGTGGAATTAAAACTAAATTGTTCTGTGAATAAATGACCACCGAAACACGGAAATTTCAAATCTCTCTCACGTAAAATTTCCCTTTAAGAACGTGTTTTAAATTTTTGGTTTCCCATTGTATCCTTTAGAAGTTCTTTTCATAACTTTAAGTTCGCTCTCATTATTATAATGAGACAATGAATAATTACCTTTGTATATAGTGTCATTTGCTATTCTTTACAAATTCCTTCATTGAATGACTTTGGTTTATTGTGTGATACTTCTATCATATTTGTCTCCCCTTTGCTATTTCTTTTTTTTTGGGTTTTTTACGCCTTATTTATTTATTTTTTTGGTTATACCCTTTGCTATTATGTTTTTTTGGTCACATACCCTTTGCTATTCTTTAAAAGTTCAATCATTTAATGATTTTATGCTTAAAAAAAAGATGAAGGGCTTAATATATAATCTTCAAATAGCAAAAGTAGTGGCACGAAATGGGATGAATATGCATCTTTTTTCTTATTTAAAAAAATATGGGTCTTTGGTAATGAAATGGGAGTTCTATATATGTGCCTCCACTACAATAGGACTCAACACAAGAGACATACAAATATATATATGTTGGAGGCATTTGGTAGGAATGCAATTTCTTTTATTTATTTACTTAATTGAGAACATATATTGGCAAGTTTCTCCCTCTTAATTTTTTATTTGAAACGTGGTGATCAACACATTTGAGAGCCATGAGATCAAAGAACAAAAGTTCATAACTATATAATGAAAATTTTAATTAATTAAAGTGATCAGGTTCAAGGTTGTTCAAAGCTTACAAAGGATACAATGCTTTAAAGAACATCAGACCTTTTGGGCTGCCGAGAAAGAAGGCAATAGAAATAAACATGATGAGGCTACCAAGCAGAGGCATAGGTTGGAGGGACTTAAAGTCATTATCAAGCACTGTAATGAGGATCGATCGAACTAATTAAGAGTTAAACCCTTTTATTTTTTGTTTATGGAATTATTGTTTTAGCAAGATGTTTCCTTTATGTCATTATAAGTAAATAATATTTTTTATTATTAACTCTATAACAAAAATTTTGAATGGTTTGGAATGCTGGCCATCGATTGCACTAAATCAAGCATAATGGAATATTTTCTTATTATTAACTTTATGGTCAATTCTAGATTTTTCTTATTAACTATATGACAATAGTTTTGAAAGGATTGGTCTACAGTAAGAGTGAGTGCACGATTGTGTGTTAGGTGGCCAAGCTCATTCGGGCCGCTAGGAATCTTAAATTATCGGTCACTTAGTGCATCACGTGCAGAGCACATGCCGATCGACTAGTTTAATTAATAAAAACATTAGTTAGTTACATATCCAAATCAAACTTTCAAACTTCCAGTCAATTCTACCTCTATATTAATTTTTATGAATGTTATATATGTCAATTGTAAAATAACTTGGAAAAATAGTAAAATAAGCCTAGCGAATCCTCAGAGATTTGGATTAACATTATGAATTGCTAGAAAAATCAATGACGGTAACCATAAATTTAACATGAAAATTTGAGTCTTACGAATCGATGGCGATTCAGCCTTACAACATAAATCGGTGGCCAGATCGATGAGGCAACGAGCCTCATTACTACCAATTTTTGTAGCAATTCCACTTAAAACCTAAATCAATAGGCTTGATTTAGAGTTTTTAAAATAAAACCCCAAATCACGAAACACAAATAAACCTCAAACATATAAACCATTGCACCCCTTCAACCAAATAATCGATTTCTTACCTAGATTTAGCCTTCTTTATGTGATTCCTACCTCATTCTAATTCCATTTAGCCCAAAAAAGTTTAAATTTGGTGGAGTAGAGCTGAAGGGTTTAAAGGATTTCGACTACGATCTTGGAAAAACCAATCTAGAGGAGTTCAATAGCTTATATCTTAAGGGATTCACTCTTAAGAAGGTTATCACGATACCCTACCTCTTTATTTTGATAAATTTTTTGTTTAATGAATTCTTGAAAAATCTTTAATTGATTAGAAATTGTTTTATTGGAATTCATTCTATTAACATGAATAAATGATCTCATTGGTTCCAACAGATTAGGCATTGCAATTACAATGATCGTTAGTTTACGAATTCAATAACATCAAAATTTTGGTGTTTTTGTCAATTAAAAGATATATATTTGTAATTGGTTTGAAATTGACTTTCAAATGAGTTTGAGGGTTTGTTTTGTTTTATCACACAATTGTTTTATATTATGAGAGATTTAAAAAATGATTTTATGTTTATAATTGAGTTAAAACTTCATGCCAATTTTATTTAAGTTCTCGATTGATTTCAAAGCCAGCTTTCAAAATAATTTTCTTCTTTTTTAATACAGTTTGAATTCTACAGAATTAAAATCAACGAATGTCATTGCATCGAAGATCTATCAAATCAAGTGTTTGAAATCCACAAACAAGCAGTCTCAGGAAAGAATTTAAACCAAAATTCAAAATTTTTCAAAAAAAACCAACAAATTACAGCCAAAAGGGTACATTATATAGCAAACACTAATTTTTGCAAAAAATAAGTAAAAGTCTAAAACACCCTAAACCATAAACTAGAAAAAGTAAGAAACCTAGCGCCAAAAACGGCGTTAAAAATGGAAACTCGTACTAAAAGTTATAATCGAAATAAAGTTTTCCAAAAATAGTAAATTTGCGATTTCGAAGGCCTAAACTAAAAAAATTGGCCCAAAAATGACATTTTTGTGTTGATCACCACCTCATTTCCAATAAATCCATGTCCTAAAAACCCAAAAATGCTTTAATCAAACTTTCTAAGAGTTTCTATTTTACTATACTTCTAAATAGAACATATCCTAATTTAAATGAACTTCCTAATTAAATACTAATATTGTTCTAAACCCTAATCCAAATTTCTAAGCCCACATCCACATTTTTTGACTTTGTTGAGTTTGGTGTACATGTCAACTCACCATGTCGACCTACACATAATTGATCTTCATTGTTCTACATCATACTCCCGCCGTTGACAAAAACTCGCCCTTGAATTTTCGTACCTTCTCGTGATTTTCGATTCGAGCTAAGTTTCTCTTCAAAACTAAACTTGATTGGCATGACAATAGAAAATAAGACAAAAATTTCAATCACACTTTCAAAACCCGTCAAATCAATGCGATCGAGAAAGTTTTGAGAAACCTCACTGAAGTTGACATCGCCTGCAATCTCGGTTAATGAACAAATTTGTTTTTCAATTTTGACTTCTTTTCTTGCAACGACTTCAACGGAACATCGATTGATGATCGCATCATCAACCACTGCTTACACTTGAGAATTTAAAGACATTAAAATAACTGAGACAATACAACCTTCATCCCCAAACACAATCATCGTGTCTTCGATGAAGCCTTGGTCATTGTTGTTGATCTTTGGCGGCTCGTCAAAGTTGATAGAATCATCATTGTCTTCAAATTCACCCTATCAATTAAAGAATAATCTCTTTATGTTTCTTCATAAATAGTAGGTTCTCTTCGACAGTTTTAGGTAGGGTTGTTTTTAATCCAAACCCGAAACAATGCTCCTATAATAGCAACAACTTGATCAAGACTCATCACATCCGTTCCATGACTCAAACAACTGGGTAAAGCTATGTTCGTTCTGGGCTTAGTTGTCTCTTTGATAGATATCTTCAACCTTTTGTTGGTTCTTCTTCCGCGGCACCATTATCTCCAAATAACTTTAGGTAATGATCAGTTTCCTAATCAACCAAACTTTCCAACATTAAGGAGTTTCAGAATCTCCTTTTTAACCACTTCCATCTTTGATGGGTTCAATTGTTGTTGTGCATCTCGCGACGGTTTAGACCCTTCTTCCATATGAATCTGATGCATGCTTGTGGAAGGGCAAATACCTTTACTATCAGCGATAATCCACTTAAAGCTTCTTTGAACTCTCGAAGCACATTTATGAGCTTCTCTTCCTCAAATAATGTGAGTTAAGTGGAGATAAATATAAGTAAAGGATCGTTCTCGCCTAAAAATACATATTTGAGATATTTGGGCAAAGGTTTGAGCTCAAATGTTGGGGCTCGCTTTATAAAAGAGAGAGGCTTTGATTTCAAAATAGGAAGGTCCAAGTATGATAGGGTGGGTGAAAAGAGTGGAGCATAATCCAACTACAAGATCAGCTCCTTGATCTTAGTATCGAGGGAAAAAGATTGCTTTCGTAAAAAGACGGTGTAGAGATGATTCTCTAACACAACTTGCATATCATCATCATTCACGAGAAATGAATCATGGACAAGTGAGTCCACACTGTCCAAGGCAAGCACCAAAGATGAAGAATCACTAGGATGGTGCATCGCATCGTAGATGTTGATCATAATGAGTTCACCAACAAATTCCTTGTTAATGGAACCGCTATGAATATCAATCTTTATAAGGGCATTCTTAGCGAAAGGCCTACCAAGTAAGACTGAGGAGAAATGGGGGCAAGGCTAATTTTTAATATTCATGGTAAAAAAGTCAGCGAGGTCCCTAGAATGTCCTCTAACACACCCACTGGATGAACGATGGAGCGGTTTACGAAATGTATGAAAACTCTAGTATCCTTCAGAGGGCCTGCTTTTAATGTCTCATAAATGGATAATAGCATGTCATTATTGGAGTTATCAAGGTTGCACATTACTTTCTAGAATTCGACTTCACCGATAGTGCAAGGCACAAGAAAATACATGGATCCTCATACTTGGTAGGCAACTTCTTTTGTAGGATAGTTAAAACATTTTCACCTTCGATGATTTTCTCGTTGCCATTGAGTTACCTTTGTTAGCGCATAGATCTTTCAATAACTTAGCGTAGTGCATAGAATAGTGAAACATTTTTACCTAAGGTGATTTTATCATTGCTATTGAGTTACCTTTATTAGCGTATAAATCTTTCAACATCTTAGCTTAGCGGGGGATATGTGCTAAGTCATCAACAAGTGCAATATTTATCGCCACTTTCCTAAATATTTCAAGAATTTCTTTCTCTTCTATCGCCTTTTATTTTTCATGAGGCATTGAGGTAATGGAATAGAATTTCGAGAGAAGGTTATGCTTCCTTATCTAAGATTATTGTTTATTGAGGAGCCGGTTGAACTTTGAACTCTCACTCGACTTCCATGAATTTAAGAATGACCTCTTTATGCTCTGATTACTTTTGGGTTTCCTCAAACTCATTACCATTACAAAGTGTGATAGCATTAACATTCGCATTAAGATTGAGGAATGGTTCAGAAGGCAACTTGCCTTTGTCTTCCATGTGCCCTAACTGTAGGGCCAGTTGGACTTCGAGATTTTTCATTGTTGCATTATAATCAATTTTAAATTGGGCTAAATCTGTAGAGAGTTTATCTTGATTAGCGACGACTGTCCTCACTATCTTTTATAAGGACCCCAAATTTTTAGTGGGTTAGGATTGTTTAGGAGGAGGTTGTCCTTTTGGAACATATTAGAGATAGTTTTGATTCTGAGGTCCATAACTCTGATATAGACTTTTCACGGCACGATTATAAGTGTTACTGAATTTGTTGTCGTATTGTTTCCTAGGCGGTCCTTGTAATCCACCGCCTATAGCTTTGGTGTAACGCCCGTTACTTTAAGATGATGATTAGTGTTAATCTAAATCTTAATTAGCCTGAGTTAGGATCATAGTTAAGTTTAGCGTACCTCGATTAGCGTGGCATGACTTTGTGTGATAGTTTATGTTTGTTTGGAATGTTTATGAATTTTATAGGATGTAATATAAAATAGAGTTTATATACAAGCATATAACCCAAAAATACGTAATTAAATAATAAATAGCTGATACACCAAGTGTGACAAGGAGGTCGTGAAATGAATCTGCATGCCCTAGAATACTCGTAGGCATGTTCAGTGAATTTATTGGGGAGAAAATACACGAGGTATATATATTTGATATATAAATATATATATATATATATAATAAAACTATAAAGTCTGGTTTGAATTATTTGGAAACTTGGATCGCCATGAGATGAGTGTAAATGTTAATGGTGTTAAAATTTGTGACATTGGAAGGAGTGTCATTTTAACACATCAACCACTTGATCAACCTCGAGATAGCGCAATGCGCAGCTCTAGAAAAGCCATATATTTAAATCAAAAACTTTAAACTTATCCTCATTGTTTCATCAATTTATCGAGAAAGTGAGAGGAATTGAGCAGCTGAGGGTTTGATCCTGTGAGGGTTGATCAGGAGAGAGTTGCAACATGATTTGAGGAGATCAAACAACTTGATGATCATTATTTTTTGTAAGTGTAGTTTTGTGTTTTAACTTAAATTTAATGTTTGGTTATGATTTCTCTATTAATTATTTTGTTATTTGTTGGAAATGGGTTTAAACCACACTAGAGGTTCTCCCTAATTATTTAGCAGAGTGTTTGAGGTTGTTGTGATGATTTGGTAATGGAACAGTGGTCGCTGCCCTATTCACTATCGAGACAATGACGGGAGGAGCGCACTCCATCTAACAGAGGAGCACGCTCCTTTCATCAGTTGGTATGAACCCTGTTGGTGGAGCAAGGTCCATCACGTGAGGGAGCTCCCACCCTAGAAAATAGCAAATATGTTGTAATTAACTTAAAATTTCCTGAGGTCTTGGGGACTGCCTTAGGGTTCTAAACATAGGGTATTAGATCTATATTAATCACAAATGGTTTTTGATAGGTGTAAGATCATCAGGAAAGCATTAGTGACTAGAGATGTTAGGGGATTTAGATGTGAAACCTAAACCGATGTAAGTATGGATTCACTTATTTACCAATGTTGCCTGGCTATTTTAGTATATGTAGTTCATGTAGTTTATAGATTGAATGGGGGGGACTATGTACACTGTGATGTTTTTAATAAATGGAAAATGATGTTTAATGTGATTCATGAGAGTAAGTTATTCGAACTAAGACCAGGTTATATAAGATGCGGGATTGATCTCCTGGCCTATATGTAACTTCAAACCCAGTTAGATAGGTTGTGTGGATTACATATTCACTAGAAGGTTTCAGATAGAACCAATAGACATTAATGGATTGGTTAAACAGCACATTGGCCGATGTGTTGGTCTAGCAATCGCATTAATGGTGTCAATGGCAATCGACTATAGTTTTGTAAAAAAAAATTGGATCACAGTGTAATAGTCATGGATAGATGGACTTGCATTTCTTATTTATTGAAATATATAATTTACATAATCTTGTCAGTTGACATTGGTGCCTATTGTTATTTGATAATGTTCTTGATTATTATATGGAATGTTGATGGCATTGTGAATCCTTTCTTACTAAGAAAATTGGAGCACTCACCCCATTTAACATTTAAGGAAAACTAACGAGCGCTATGACTACGGGATATAGAAGATTTAAGAGTCTTGATCTTCTCTACAATGTATTGAATCTTCTCTTGTTTTAAATATTTGTATTAAATTACAATTTTGTAATATCATAAGGGATGGGAGGTTTTGTATAACCGAGATTTATTTCAATTGGATTTGGTTTTGTATATCGTATTTAATATCGAGAAAAGCTTTAATTTCTGTTGCGTTTAATATTTATCTTACATTGATATTTGATATACCATTATGTTTATCAGGAGATAGAAGGAGACGCTGCTGGCTCTAGCTAAGTTTGGCTGTGTTACTAGTGCTTAATTAGGATTTTAGGCTGAGTATTACCTTAATTGGGTTAGGGGTTACTACAACTTGGTATTAGAGCCTGGTTAGAGCCTACTCTAAATCTTAATGTGATTAACTTTAATATACTGTGATATTAGAGTTTACTTCAGAGTATAAATTTATTACTTAAAAACAAGTGATAACTCGGATACAATTTGGTATTGAAGTTTAAATTTATTGACTCTGATATACCTTAGTACCGAAACCTAAGTTTACTAACTCTGAGAATTGTCTCGAGTTACGAAGAAGCTTAAGAAGTAATTAACAATTTTTATCATGATTATTAGCGGTAACCAAAAGATAAGAGACTGAGATATGTTATTTGTTGTGTTATTTATATCTACGTAGTAGATATAAAAGTTATGTCTTTCGTAGATGATGATAAGATGGTTGTAGTCCATCAGTTTCTTATGATACGAGAAAGTATTAAAGGTAAGAGTTCAAGAGAATCTTATCATCGAGAAAAATGGAAAAGGAAAGACATAAGAAAAACTTAAAAAGATTAAAATTAAATTCATTCTTCGAGTAACTGTCTTTAATGGCCTTTTTCTCACTGATATTATTAGAATAATAATAGTCAGTGAAGAAGTATATATTGGATTTAGACCTTGAGACATGTATTAGGCGAATGAGATTTATGAAGTAATGGAATACTGAATAACTTTTGGTGGAACTTAAAGATAATATATCACTTTGAGATATGATTTAAAATTAGTATTGATACTAGTTGGGAAAAGAATGGAAGCTATTCAGTAAATAAATTAGTGATTAGCGTTAAAAGCCTAATTGAGGTTAGGTAACCACTAATGTATTTATACTTCATAAGTTGATATGAAGTAGAAATTTAAAATATGGTGTAAATCCAGATTGGAATGACAAGAAATTTGTTGGATAATGAAAAGTAAAGTTGAGAATATAAACAGGTAAAACTGGAAGATAGTTTGATCAAGAACATTGCAATGAGTTGGTAAGATATCCTAGTCTGATGTTTTAGACTGGTATAGTCTATATTGAGGAGAATGAGTTATCAAAGAATAGCATGCGATAGTGGGAATGAATATTCACTACCCAGGATTGACAACTCAATAGTTAGTTGAGATCTGGTTATTACAGCGGTATGATCGGAGTTAAGGATATATATTTAAAGATGATGTCAGGTGGTTGCTGGATCATTTTAAGCAGATAGTGAAAAACATTAAACTTGCTAGAACTCATGCTATGTTCATGAATAAAGGGTGTTGAGTTTTAAAAACCTATTTTAATCAAGTTATTATTGTGTTATCAATAATAAGATAGAATCTTTGAAGACTTAGAAGATGCGCGAGCATTACCGTAAAGAGTTACAAACGTGATGGTAAATTGGTTCATGCCACATTTTGGAAGTGCAAGTACAAAGTTTCAAAGGTAAATTACTTGTTTGAGTGTTGAGTATTAACATCATATTAAGCTATTTGACTAGGATTGAGACAATTTTGGATTGTTATATATTCAACTCAAAGGTAAAATAGAAAAGTACTCTTGAAATAATTGAATATTACAAACGATTGATCCAGGGATCTCTAGTATCATTGTGTTTATTATTTAGCTACCTTAAGTATGAGATTGGTGTACATTGAAAACAGATACAAGGATGCCTTGGAGGGAAACTGAAGTATAGTTTGACTACAATGTTTGCTTGATTGTATCCGAATTATGGAAGAAGTTAGAGGTTCATCCTAAGACTTCTTATTCAGGTAAGAATGTATGCTGACACAATAAAGCCAAATTATAGCTTATACTTCTAGCTATATATATAGTTCAAGATTTTTAAGAAGAATTATTGGATTTTGATAATCTCAAGATAACTATTTTGGTAGTTGTACCAAATATCAAAGGCATCACATGTAAATAAGAGGAAAGGTTTATTGAGAGTCTTTTAATCATTCTTAGAGAATATTAAAAATATTAGAAGAATCATTAAAAGACAACCTAGACGTATAAAAACTAGTGGAATGGTGTAAGGTTAAAGTAGTAAAATTTCAAACTGTGAAAGTTTGACAAGTGGAATTATCAGAGTGACAGAAATGGAAGGTAAGATAGATTCCTTGAATTTCCTAGATGTTAGGAATTCACTCTGAAACTTCACTCATTAAGGTGATTATGTTGACAATGCCTTGAATAAAAAGGACAAAAATGTAGTTATGATAAAAGCTACTCTGTAATATCTCTTAAATGAGATGTGTAATAAAAATAATTGAAGTCCTGCGCAGGCACATCATCAGCTGAGTATTTTGGATTGGTAACTACAAGTCTATTCTTTAGAGCTCAGATTGGAACTTAACTAATGATGATTGATTAAGTGATGCATTACTGAAGAAATTGATCGAGATTATTTAGTAGGTCAAGAGTAGACTACTAATTTTTGGTAATTAATATTGATAATCTCATATCAAAATATTGTGCATGTACGAAAACTTCTTTGAACTTGAATAAAAAAGTGAGGCAATAATGTTATGAGAATCTCATGGATTTCTTTAGAAGATTCATTCAGTCAAAATCCAAATCATTGTGATAAGAACGAGTTGTTGGTGACTTGGAATGAAAATTAACGGTGTCAATTTTATAGAGAAATATGAGATATATCAGCAGATGGAAGCTGAGTGTTACTAACCTGGAGGATTATACTATTCTTGCCATATATAAAGAAAATTTCAGGCTTAAAGATTTATGATGGAATAACCAAAGTTGTGATGGCAACTTAAGGTTATTGATGTTGTAATTGTAGGACTAATAGAGTTTGTAATTTCTTGCCAGTATCATGGTTAAATTCTTTCAGAAGAGTAAGCGATATATATGTGTGTAGAAATAGTTGAGAGTTTAAGGAAAACTAGGATTATTATTTTGGTGAGGAACCGAAAGTTTACTTCCCGGTAGGGACGAGATGTATAATAACAGGGAGGGACCTTTCTCAACCTTACACAATATATCTACAGCTAGTCTTAGTTCCAAAGAATGTAATTTCTGAGCTTATGACTTGAAAGGTGGTACTTACAAGAAGAAATATTTTACCGTGTGAGTTCTTTGGTATTGATATTGTCAGGCTATAAACGTTAAGGTGTTTCTCTTGAAAATTTATATGCTCAACTTTATCATCAATTGGTGTGAGACGAGAAGTCAAGATACAAGTTAGTTGGAGCCTGAGTAATTTAAAATTACACAAAAAGGTTTTAACAAACTGTCAGTATGCAATCGCAACTCTGATACATCAAGAGAATGTAGCTATTGCTAGAGCTTCTTAGTTCGGACTTCTTAAAAAAACATCTATGATAATGGTTTATGAAAGTTTGGCTCACACATCATCAACTGAGAGAGCTAGATTCTGAGCTACAAATCTTTTCTTCAGAGCTTAGACTCAGAATGAACTAGAGTTATTCACTAGGTAATTGGTTATCAGAAAGCTAATCAGGATTATATAGCGCGTCAAAAATTAGTGGCTGGTGTGGATCATCCTGATTGGTTAGGTTTTAGTGATGGTGCGTTACGGTTCAGGGATAGATTATGGGATCCAGCTCAAGATTGGTTGAGGTCAGATTTGTTATGATAATTTCATAGATCTCTTTACCATATTCATCTAGGTAATAATAGGATGAATCATGAAATGAGGAGTATTTATTGTTGGTCTGGGATGAAGACTGATATTGTTGAGTTTGTAAAGAGATTGAGACATGTCAGCAAGTTAAGGCTAAGCATAGGAAACCTGAAAGGTTATTTCATTCAATGCCTATTCTTGAGTGGAAATGGTAACATATATTGATGGATTTTGTTTTTGGTTTACCTCTGAGTCAGCGTAAACATGATCTTATATGGGTTGTAGTTAACTGGTTGACAAAGTCTACGCATTTCTTACTAGTTTCCATGTCAAATCTTCTTGATCAATTATGTAAGGTGTACTTATGTGAGGTGTTAAGATTTCATGGAGTTCCAGTGTCGATTACTTCGGTTAGAGATCCAAGATTCATGTCCAGACTATGGAGTGAATTGTCGAGATAGCTGAGAACTATTTTTAACCTCAGTACGGTATACCACCCACAGACTGAAGTGCAACTTGAGCGGTGGATTTTGGTGTTAGAGGATATGCTTCGAGCTTGTGTGTTGAATTTTTGTGGTAATTGGAAGAAATACATTCCTCTATGTGAGTTCTTTTGTAATAATAGCTATCAAGCTAGTATTGGAATGCTCTTTTGAAAGCTTTGTATGGTCAGCCTTGTCGTTCACCAGAGTGTTTGAGCAGAGATTGAAATACAGTTTTGTTGGATCTAGATTTGATTCAGAACTACACAAAGAGAACTTAGTAGATTTGCCAACATTTGACTACGGCACAATTAAAACATAAGAGATACACCGATAAACATTACAGGTTTTTTATAGAGTTTTCAAAGAACGATTACATTCTATTGAAAGTTTGACCAATGAATAGAAAATCTGGAGTTGTTCCCATTTCACGTATCCGTGTCTCAGACATCTCCTCAACATCTTTTTGAATCTTTTCTAAGCCTCGCCAAGAGACTCGATATCTTCATGCTTCAAATGACTAATATCAAGTTTCCTTTCACTGACCTTCACTCGGGGAAATAACTTGTCAAGATATCTTTCATTGATTTTTGCCAATGAAGTCATACTCCTTACATTCAGCCCTTAGAACTAAGATTTGGCTTTTCCACCCAATGAGAATGGGAAAAGCCCCATCCTGATCACCTATTTCGTAACTCAGGTGATATGCACGGTGTCACATTTCTCTAAGAAATTCTAAACATGTGCAACTGGATCTTCATTAGATAACTTGTTGAACAGACTATTTTGCACCATGTTTATCAAAAACGATCTCAGCTCAAACTCTGTGGTGTTGGCTAGAAGCCTCATCACTTAGTTGTATGCCTCCTGAATTTCTATATTGAAGTAGTTACGAAGGCATCTCTGTCCTCCCACTCTATCTTGCACTACCAGATCACCTGCGAGTTCGTTATTCGCGTAGCCCTGTTGTTGGGTTTTAGCTTGCTCCTCAGCCATCTTGCCTCATTTCTTTTTCTTTCCTTTATTTGTTATATCAATCTCCAGATCGTAAGGCACTAGGTCATTCTCTCCCTTACTACGCATGCACTAAGTATCCTTGAAAAAAAACACAAAAAGATCAAGTGCAGAAAGTCAAACTAAAACTTAAGCCTATTTTTTGTTATTTTTGTTTTTATTAAAAAAATTAAAGTACTGAAAATAAAACTTAGCTATTACTCAAACTAACTAAGTCTAATGGCTACCTATCCCCAACAACAGCGCCAAAAACTTGTTGTGTGTATCGCAAGTATGACAGCTCCCTTGTAGTAATAGTGCAATCAACTTACGTTGATCACGGATATTGTCCTCAAGGAAAGGTTTTTGCACGAGTAGTTTATTGCATACTTAACTTTAATTATTGCTAAGGGATTCAATTTTAATTGGTTTAGTACTAATCTTAACAATTCTAACAAATCACTAAACTTTAGTTGACTTCTTATATTAATGATATCTTAGTTCACAACTTCCCCTAGGTAATTTAATACTATGCTTTGTATTGATGTATACATCTCAATATGTTGTGTGCAATGCCTAATTAGAATTGATAGATTTCCTTCAAATCCACTTTAACCCATTGTCGTGATCGAGAAGATTCTAATGTGAAAACTAGAACTCTACCTATTAGTGTGAATAACTTAAGCTCCACATTGCTTTAAGTATCAATCATTTGATTCATAACAACTAAGTCTACTATCCACACCTCCCTAATCAACAACTACCTATTGATGTTCCGTATTTTTACGATTATACAGTTCATGTCCCGACCATGATAACTTCTAAAACCTAAGTTCATTAAACACGTGATCAAGATGTCTAAAGCATTGCACTCAGAATCAATACAAATTCTAACCATTACACTTTTTTATTATCACTTTCGTTCCTATTCAAAGCATAACATTCATACCATAAGACTCGATGATTCCCGAAATAAAAAAAACTACTCACACTTCATTGAATCACACATATTACAATTCAATATGGAAATCATTGAAAATCAAAGATGAATATAAATATTACCTTGAATCAACCAATGAAACCAAATATTGATTGCAAACGTGGAGTCTTCAATGTTTCTCCAACAAAAATTCCTTAATACTCAAACTCAATGCTCACTTACTCCAAAAGAGGCTAATCTACTTCTATGAGGTGGTTTCCTCCTAGTTTACCTTCTCCTAATACCTATTAATACTCCTTAATAACAATTAGAAACCCTAAATTAAAGTTTAACCCGAATTTAAGATTCAATTTTTATTTCCTGCAAAGTTATGCGCGCTCGTCGCCCCCCGACATCGTGAGTGTTAAGCAACGACACTGCCACTACGCCACTACTTCATTGTGTGTCTTTGAGCTCTTGGAGTCTAGACATCATCCTTTATGTGTCCCAGTGCTGTCCGTTGTGTGCCACGACGTCGTCACTACGTCGGACCATCGGAGTTGATTTCCTTCATTTTTCCTCTCTCCCATGCCCCGACTTTCATTCCCACACCATGCATTGTATTCCCACAGGGTCAATTCATGCTCCGACAGTGCCAACTCTAATTTTGTGGGTTTTTGTTCCGTTTCTTCTTGTATTTCCTTGATTCGTTCCATTACACCTTAATTCCCTGAAAATGCAATAATACCATGAATTAACACTTATTTGAGGATATTTATACAAAGTATACTACTAAAGTAACCCTATATATGTATAAAAAATCACAAAAAGATCAAGTGCCGAAAGTCAAACTAAAACTTAAGCCTATTTTTTGTTATTTTTGTTTTTATTAAAAAAATTAAAGTATTGAAAATAAAACTTAGCTATTACTCAAACTAACTAAGTCTAATGGCTACCTATCCCCAACAACAGCGCCAAAAACTTGTTGTGTGTATCGCAAGTATGACAGCTCCCTTGTAGTAATAGTGCAATCAACTTACGTTGATCACGGATATTGTCCTCGAGGAAAGGTTTTTGCACGAGTAGTTTATTGCATACTTAACTTTAATTATTGCTAAGGGATTCAATTTTAATTGGTTTAGTACTAATCTTAACAATTCTAACAAATCACTAAACTTTAGTTGACTTCTTATATTAATGATATCTTAGTTCACAACTTCCCCTAGGTAATTTAATACTATGCTTTGTATTGATGTATACATCTCAATATGTTGTGTGCAATGCCTAATTAGAATTGATAGATTTCCTTCAAATCCACTTTAACCCATTGTCGTGATCGAGAAGATTCTAATGTGAAAACTAGAACTCTACCTATTAGTGTGAATAACTTAAGCTCCACATTGCTTTAAGTATCAATCATTTGATTCATAACAACTAAGTCTACTATCCACACCTCCCTAATCAACAACTACCTATTGATGTTCCGTATTTTTACGATTATACAGCTTCATGTCCCACCATGATAACTTCTAAAACCTAAGTTCATTAAACACGTGATCAAGATGTCTAAAGCATTGCACTCAGAATCAATACAAATTCTAACCATTGCACTTTTTTATTATCACTTTCGTTCCTATTCAAAGCATAACATTCATACCATAAGACTCGATGATTCCCGAAATAAAAAAAGCTACTCACACTTCATTGAATCACACATATTACAATTCAATATGGAAATCATTGAAAATCAAAGATGAATATAATTATTACCTTGAATCAACCAATGAAACCAAATATTGATTGCAAACGTGGAGTCTTCAATGTTTCTCCAACAAAAATTCCTTAATACTCAAACTCAATGCTCACTTACTCCAATAGAGGCTAATCTACTTCTATGAGGTGGTTTCCTCCAAGTTTACCTTCTCCTAATACCTATTAATACTCCTTAATAACAATTAGAAGCCCTAAATTAAAGTTTAACCCGAATTTAAGATTCAATTTTTATTTCCTGCAAAGTTGGCGCTGTCGCTTCCTGCCCCGACATCGTGAGTGTTAAGCAACGACACTGCCACTACGCCACTACTTCATTGTGTGTCTTTGAGCTCTTGGAGTCTAGACATCATCCTTTATGTGTCCCAGTGCTGTCCGTTGTGTGCCACGACGTCGTCACTACGTCGGACCATCGGAGTTGATTTCCTTCATTTTTCCTCTCTCCCATGCCCCGACTTTCATTCCCACACCATGCCTTGTATTCCCACAGGGTCAATTCATGCTCCGACAGTGCCAACTCTAATTTTGTGGGTTTTTGTTCCGTTTCTTCTTGTATTTCCTTGATTCGTTCCATTACACCTTAATTCCCTGAAAATGCAATAATACCATGAATTAACACTTATTTGAGGATATTTATACTAAGTATACTACTAAAGATATATATGTATAAAAAATCACAAAAAGATCAAGTGCAGAAAGTCAAACTAAAACTTAAGCCTATTTTTTATTATTTTTGTTTTTATTAAAAAAACTAAAGTATTGAAAATAAAACTTAGCTATTACTCAAACTAACTAAGTCTAATGGCTACCTATCCCCAACAATAGCGCCAAAAACTTGTTTTGTGTATCGCAAGTATGACAGCTCCCTTGTAAGTAATAGTGCAATCAACTTACGTTGATCACGGATATTGTCCTCAAGGAAAGGTTTTTGCACGAGTAGTTTATTGCATACTTAACTTTAATTATTGCTAAGGGATTCAATTTTAATTGGTTTAGTACTAATCTTAACAATTCTAACAAATCACTAAACTTTAGTTGACTTCTTATATTAATGATATCTTAGTTCACAACTTCCCCTAGGTAATTTAATACTATGCTTTGTATTGATGTATACATCTCAGTATGTTGTGTGCAATGCCTAATTAGAATTGATAGATTTCCTTCAAATCCACTTTAACCCATTGTCGTGATCGAGAAGATTCTAATGTGAAAACTAGAACTCTACCTATTAGTGTGAATAACTTAAGCTCCACATTGCTTTAAGTATCAATCATTTGATTCATAACAACTAAGTCTACTATCCACACCTCTCTAATCAACAACTACCTATTGATGTTCCGTATTTTTACGATTATACAGTTCATGTCCCGACCATGTAACTTCTAAAACCTAAGTTCATTAAACACGTGATCAAGATGTCTAAAGCATTGCACTCAGAATCAATACAAATTCTAACCATTGCACTTTTTTATTATCACTTTCGTTCCTATTCAAAGCATAACATTCATACCATAAGACTCGCTGATTCCCGAAATAAAAAAAGCTACTCACACTTCATTGAATCACACATATTACAATTCAATATGGTAATCATTGAAAATCAAAGATGAATATAAATATTACCTTGAATCAGCCAATGAAACCAAATATTGATTGCAAACGTGGAGTCTTCAATGTTTCTCCAACAAAAATTCCTTAATACTCAAACTCAATGCTCACTTACTCCAATAGAGGCTAATCTACTTCTATGAGGTGGTTTCCTCCTAGTTTACCTTCTCCTAATACCTATTAATACTCCATAATAACAATTAGAAGCCCTAAATTAAAGTTTAACCCGAATTTAAGATTCAATTTTTATTTCCTGCAAAGTTGGCGCCGTAAACTATCGCCCCGACATCGTGAGTGTTAAGCAACGACACGCCACTACGCCACTACTTCATTGTGTGTCTTTGAGCTCTTGGAGTCTAGACATCATCCTTTATGTGTCCCAGTCTTTGTCCGTTGTGTGCCACGACGTCGTCACTACGTCGGACTATCGAGTTGATTTCCTTCATTTTTCCTCTCTCCCATGCCCCGACTTTCATTCCCACACCATGCCTTGTATTCCCACAAGGTCAATTCATGCTCCGACAGTGCCAACTATAATTTTGTGGGTTTTTGTTCCGTTTCTTCTTGTATTTCCTTGATTCGTTCCATTACACCTTAATTCCCTGAAAATGCAACAATACCATGAATTAACACTTATTTGAGGATATTTATATTAAGTATACTACTAAAGTAACCCTATATATGTATAAAAAATCACTTATCACCTATCCAACAACCTCATATCCACAATTCATGCAATATCACCAAAAATTTTCAAATATTCAAAGCATAACTAATGAAATTTTAAATTTACCTCAATGCTAGACTATTATCCAATATAGATTGCTCCTCCAAGCCTCTAACAATCCAAGCCCTTTAACTTTGCTCACTAACTAAAACTTCAGTGCTCACTTGAACCTTCTTCTCCAAATCAATGCCCAAGTCCTTCTCCTTGTGCAAATCCATATTGCAATTTTTCTTTTCAATCTTAATCACTAAGAAAACATTTTTCTCTCTTAAAATTGATCAAAATCAAGTTCTAGAGGGATGTGCTTGGTTGGTGGTTTACTTAATAGGTTGCAAGTGTGAAAAATATGGTTTAAAGGGGTATAATACCCATGTCTAGACGGTGACACCGTCCATTATAGGGCACGCCGCCATGACTGCGCCACTACGACATCGAGACTATTATGAGCAAAAAATGCACATAGCTCAGCACCCTTCTGTGCTGTCCCATTGCATTTACGGCGCCGTGTGTATAAACATACGACATTGACTAGTTTATCTTTATAATTTTGCATATTTTTCATTAACTCCTTGTTGGCCCTCTCTTGGCTTTGTGTATTACTACACAAGGCGTCGCGATAGCTTAAAATACCATGTATATATTAAAATTCCATATAAACTTACACGTGATTTTTCCTTGTACCTGACCTTACCACTTGAACTCCTTTGCTCTTCTACGCTCTTTACCGAGTTAGTCGAGAATTTTTCATTCTGATAAAACGGCACTTGGAATTTGGTCATTTCTGCACATTCAACACAAAACTTTCAAAATTTAGAAAGCTACTAAAACATTTGGATTGTACTAACTAAACTAACTAAATAACTACTTGATTGAAATTCAAAAGATTGAAAAAAATAAAAACCTTAGGCTAGTGGCACTTAGTTTAATGTCATTAGCCTGACGCCTTTTCGCTCATTTTGTCCAAATCTAAATCGAGATACTCCATTTGGAGTTCGGAGATAATGATATCTCTCCCATATGGATGTACTTCTTTCCTTTTAACAAAGACAATCTTCTTGGCATCATCATCCTCCTCGATACTCATTGTGATCATTTTCTTCCTTGTGTAAGACCACATTGACAGTGTTCAAGAATGGCCACCCAAGTATCATAGATATATTAATATCCATGTCATGACCCATAATTACAAAATCCGCGATGAATATGAATCTACAAACTTTCACGTGCACATTCAAGACTCTTCCGATTGTCGGTACTATGTTACCATCAACTACTTGCAACTCTGTTATATTGGGATAATTGATCTTCAAATCGGCTTATAACCTGTCCTTTATTGCCATGACATTGACTGAGGCTCCCATATCACACAAGATGTTTCTAAACCGGTGCCTATATATGCTCAATGGTATGCATATATCTCTCGGATCTCTCCTCTTGATTAGCTGAAGTCTTGGTATGAACGTAAATTATGGTTTCAGCTTTTTTGGAACAACCTTGATGAAATTTCCTTTCGGTGCTTTTTCAGAAGGTTCTTCATCATGTTGTTTAATTCTCCATTGTTTCTCCCCCTTTTTGTTATTCTTCAAGGCATTGATCCTTTGTTGCTTGAATCCTTCAAGTTCATCTTGACTTACTTTCGTTCTTTTCTAATGCATCAATTCATATTTTCTCATAGCCAAAGTGTTGACTCCTTCTTACTTATACATCACTTGCTCTTGCATTGGCTCATTCGTTGTCGTATTACTCATCATGTGAATAGCACTAACATGCATGCCCTCATTCAGACTTGGGAGCTCATTTGGAACTTTTAACGCAAGAGATTTTGTTACATCATGATCATTCAACACAAAGGCCTCAAAGTGTAGAAAATATGGGAACATACCTTTACTTCCACTCACTTGTACGATTCAACAAATATGCTTGGGAGGGTGGGTGGTTTCACCAACTCCAGATGTTGGTCTTCCTAGCTATGTTTTTGAAACTCCTCTGACCTTTCTGAAATGACTTCAATTTTCATCTCATTTTCCTCCTTTTCATCTCATTTTCCTCCTTTTCATCTTATACAATTTTCATCTCCTTTTCATTTTCCTAGCTATGTTTTTGAAAGACTTCAAGTTCTTCCTTTGTTTCACTCTACTAATCCTCCACCTGTGTAACCTCATTCACCTTAACACTTTTCAATATAACAACACTCACATTCTTCTCTTGATAAAAAAACTGGTTATGTACTACACAACTCTTTCTTGTCAATCAAATTCTCAAGTGTAGTATTCATTTGAGTAAGTTGAGTTTCTAAATTTTGCAACCTTGCATTTCTAGGCTGTGGCATGGAATCCAAGCTTCACGACCTCATTCTCATGTTTGTTACCAAAAAACAAGTGATCCAGGTCGTGGCTCAGGTTGTATTTCTAGGCCGTGGCTCCTATTTCACATATTTAAGACCATGGCCTCACTCACAGCCCCGCTTGCGGCCTCACCGGTGGCCCCAAATTGGAAACCCACTTTTTAGTCCGAATTTTTAGGAACTTTGTTTTAGAATAGATTTTTTATATTTTATATAAATAGTAACTCAGGAAACATGGTTCCCAACTTTTGTTTAAGCAAGAACATAAAGAATTTGAGGTTTTTCATCAATATGTCCAGCTAATCTCATCACTCTAGATCGGAGATGGATCAAACACCTCTTTGGGCATCCAACCTATGTGAGATCTAATTAAATTTAATTTCGTGGATCTTCCTTGGTATTTTATTCTCTTCGGTGTTGATTAATTAATTAGGGTTAAACTTTGATTTAAACCTTGATTTATTTCTAGTGAGCCGTATGCATTCGTACTTATGCAATAAGACCACACAAGTAGCAATTGACCATACCGATTGATTCAACCCTTTTAGGACTAGTCAAATACCTTAGGGATCTAGGCTAAATCGGACGCACTAGTGATCCGATTGTCTATGTTTAGTGCCTTCATAAAGCCCAATGCAATCAACGCATTAAACCCAATTCCCTTGAGTCTATGGTTATGTGCTTGATTAAGGAAGTAGTCATTGGCGTACCTTGGCTATTGAGAATAGGAAGTGTGAGGAACTGCATACATTACCAGGTCTATAACTACTCTAAAACAACTTTGAATTGCATGTTTTATATAGATCAATGACCATAGGGTTGATTGTGCCAATTGAGGAAGTTTGTGATATCGATGGTTTATGTTGCATCTCTAATTGATTTCGTTACAAAGTATTTTCTATTCCATGTTTTTTTCAATTCTATCGACATTCGCTCTCAAACCCCCATTTTTCCTTTCTTTTAAAACCTTAGAAAGATTAAAAAATCTCTTTGGGATCGACCTTTTGCCACTATATACAAAATAGTTAGTTTAGGTAATATATTTTATTGTCACGTTTGGCAAATGTCAAAGTCATAATCACCGCATTTAATCCTTGGAACGAGGATTTGGTTTTTCCACACAATGAGAATAGGAAAATTCACATCCTTATCACCTCCTTTGTAACTCCAGTAATGTGCAAGGTGTCGCACTTCTCCAAGAGATTCGTTACATTTGCAACTGGATCTTCATTTGCTAGCCTGTTGAACTAGTTAGTTTGCACCATGTTGATTAGAGACATCTCAGTTTGAACTTGGTTGTGTTGGCTAGAAGCCTCATCACTCTGTTGTAATTCTCTTGAACTTTTGGCTTGAAGTAGTCACAAAGACATCTCTGTCCCTGTACTCTATTATGCACTACCTGATCACTTTCAGATTGGTTATTCCCTCAGCCCTGTTGAGGGTTTCGTGCTTGATCCTCCGACACCTTGATTCCTTTCTATTTCTTTCCTTTGTTGGTTCTGTCGGTCTCGGGATCGTAAGGCACTAAGTCCTTTCCTTTAGTATGCATGCAATAAGTCTCCCTAAAATGAAACACAAAAGATCAAGTGTAGATTGTCAAACTTGAAACTTAAACCTTTTATTTATTTATTTATTATATTTTAATAAACTAGAAAATTAATTAATGAAGCTAAAACTTAACAATTTTGTTGACTATTTAACTAAAGTGGCTACCTAACCCCAGCAACGGTGCCAAAAACTTGATCGTGGCCCAAGTATGGCTCGATTGTAGTAATAGTGTGATCAACTTATGTTGATTTCAGATATCGTCCTCAGAGAAAGGTGTATTGCATTACTCTATCACTAAGGAAAGTGCGTTTTAATTGGTTTTTAAACTAAACTATTTTATTTTAACAAAACAATATAAATACTTGTACTTTTATATTGAGAAAATCTTAGTTCACAACTTCACCTAGGTAATGAATAACTATACTTTTCAACTCACTTCCTTCATCTTCATTATGTGTGTGCAATGTTTAAATAAAATAGACACATTTCCTTCATATCCACTTCAACCCACTATTGTGACAGAAAAGATTTTAATGTGCAAACTAAAACTCCAACTATTGGTGTGAATAACGTGAGTTCCACATTGGTTTAAGTTCCAAATCTTTAGATTCATAACTACTTAATTTTACTTTCTGTGCTTCCTTAATCAATAACTATCTATCTATCGATGTTATATATTTTACAGCTGTATCATCCATATCTAGCTTAAAAGCTCCAATGACCATGGTAACTCCTAAAACCTATAATCAACAAACATGTGATCAAGATTTTCGTTGCATTACGTCAAGAATCAATACAAATCCTAACCATTGCACTTTTTAACTTTATAATCCATTCAAACTACTTAAGCTGGATATTCAACCATATGATCCATTGATCCCTAACATTAGTGAACTACTCACACATTATTGAAATAAACATACAAATAATAATATTCATTGAAATTAGAAATTAAATGAATAACTATAATCAAATCAAAGAAAACAATACTGAACAACTACACGTGAGTCTTTAATGTCTTCTCTTCCACAATTCTTCTTAATACTCAAGAACAAACTAAAACTATGTAAAACTATGATATTTAGTTGAAATCTATGGTGGTTTATATATGTTTCACTTTCTAATACTTATTTATACTCATAAGACACTTTAGAAAATAATTAGAAACCCTAATAGATATTTCCTCACGAAATAGAACTCTAAACTTTCAATTTTCTACGTCTCAAGCTGTCAATAAATGATCTGGCGCTGTATTTGTAAAGCCACAGCGCCGCCACAGCTTTCGAACACTTTGTGTGCATTTTATCTTCTCGGTAGATACTACACCATGTGTAGACCACCCAGGCATCGTCTCTTATGACCCATGACGTTGTCACTGTTGTCCAATTTTTCTTCCTTTCATGGTCCTCCATGCCTTGCCCATGCTGTCTAGCCTTCTCCCATGGCGTCAAACATGTTTTCCATGATGTCAACCCTAATTTTGTGCATTTTATCCCCATTTCTTCACAAAATCACTCCATTTTCTTCTTTATACCTCGTATAATTGAATATACATAAATACCTTCAATTATAGTTCATTTTAGGATATTTATAAGAAATATACTACTAAACTAGTCATGTATATAAGTCTAAATAATCACTTATCAATATGAAAACTGGAACTCCACCTATCAGTGTGAATAACGTAGGTCTCACATAACATTAAGTTCTAAAGCTTTAGACTCATAACCACTTAAGTTTACTATTTTTGCCTCCCTAATAAATAATAATATATCGATGTTATCTTATGGTTGTATTGTTCATATCCAGCTTAAATGCTCTACTAGCCATGGTAACTCCTAAAAACTCTAATCAACAAATATGTGATCAAGATGTTTATATTGTTATGTATAGAATCAATACAAATTCTAACCATTTTACTTTTTAACTTTATAATCCATTCATACTTCCTTTAACATATCATTCATACCATATGATCTATTGACCCCCAAGAAAAATAAACTACTCACTCATATTTGAAATCAACATATATATCATGGTATTCATTACAATCAAAGATTAAATTAAATAAATTCAATTAAATCAAAGAACCAATACTGAATAAGCACAAGTGGATTTTTAACGTCTTCTCCTCCAAAACTTTTCTCAATACTAAAAAATAATGTAAACTATGCTATTCTATGATATTGTATGGTGGTGGTTGATTGGTGTGTTTACCATGTTCTAATATCTATTTATACTCCTAAGGCTCCTAAGAATACAATTAGAAACCCTAAGCAATAATTCCGAATGAACTAGAACTCTCAAACTTTCTATTTTTACTTCCCGGTGCTATTTGTAAGTGATCCACGCTGTTTATATAATGCCATAGTGCCGCCACAGCTTCAACCATTATGTGTATTTTCTCCTCACAATAGGCTTGACGCCCTGTGTGTAATATCCCAGCGTCGTGTGTACATCCCCACGGCGTCACCATTGTGCCACCTATATTGCTTCTATTCATTAGTTTCACGCCTTCCCTTTCCCACGCCTTGTGCACTCTTCCTACGGTGCCAAGCCTCTATGCCATGACGTCAAGTGTATTTGTGCTTTTTCTCCTCATTTCATCATAAAATCACTCATTTGTCTCTTTTATACCTTATATACTTGAAAATATATAAATTCCATCAATTAGAGCTTATTCCAAGATATGTAGTTTAATTATACATCTAAACTAGTCCTATATATAACTCTAATTAAAAACATATGAAATACCCCAAACTTAAGATTTTACACATCTCGAGCAAAAGTGTATTCTACTAAGTACACTTACTACTACCACTTATAATCCTTACTTATTTTTCATAGTTCATCAAGTATCCTTTAATTCAAATAAGTTCAAGTTAATAATCCACTCAAGAGGTTTTTTTCTTTATAAAAACTAATATTTTTAAAACACGTAGCGTTAGAAACACATATATTCACTTTTGAAACTCAAAAGTAGTTCACAACAAAAACCATCGCTACTACAAGTTTATTTAGCCATGACACTCAACTAGCACGTGTAAAATCTCATGATTTCTCATTAAGCTTAAGAATTCACAAATAAGCATAAATCATACTATTTTTGCAAACTTTAGTACTTCAAGAGTCCATAGGACTTACTATAGTTGGAAGGAAAACTTAACTCAACTAAGCTACTTGTATTCGAGCTAAATCTTTTGATTTGAAAATTTTTAATATAACTTACGCCTTTCTTTCTTTTACATTTCTTTTTTTCCTTCTAATATTTATTTTGTTTACAGGCCCTGCTTCTTTTCCCATAGATTCCGTTTTTTCTCACTTTTTCCAACCATCAAATTCCTTGCTCCTTTTCCAGTAGAACTTGTAGGACTCTTTAATTTTTAATTAAAAACTCTTGTTAGCACTTCTTACTTTCACTTTATCAAACAAGTCTTAACTCCAATTTTTCATTAAAAACCATGCCTATCTCTTGCTCTTTTGGTAATAAGTTTTTATTTACTTCGTACTCAAGCAAGATTCATACTTATTATAAAATTTCTTAGAGATCTAGATTTTTCCACAAGAAGTGTTCTGGTATTCTTCTCACTTTTGTTTTAACTTTATGGTTTTCATAACTCTGGGTTTCTAATAATGAAATTATATTGCCGTTTGCTGCATTTCTTATTTTCTTAAAAAATGATAACATTCTCTTGGATATCAAAAATATACTTGTATTCTTACAAATCCTTAATTAAATGCATGAACTTGGCAAATGATTTACTCATTCATTTATATACTACTACATAGATAACCTAATCTATACTACTTCTACACATTTAAATAATAAATAAATGAAATAGATACACTACCATTCTCTCATCTTTAACTGCTTTAAAAATAGAGCAGTGTTTATCCTTATTTCATCATTTCTTACCACTTCCCATGGTGTTAATGCCCCCCAACTTAAATGAAACCATGTCCTTAAGGTTTAAAAATAATCCTAAAACATAAAAATACTAAACACATAACATACATAATATAATTTAAGATCTAAAATAAAGATTCATAAACATAAAATTTTTAGACATTTACTAAAGTGATAAAATATCCCAAATGTAAAACTTAATCAGTATAAATACATTTCTCATATTCCCAAGGTCTAGAGAAATCATAAAACTTAGACTCTAGGACTATGCATCATCATCAACATCTTCATCATTAACTCCATCATAGGATGGTGTCAAAGGATGATCCACCCTTCTGCTCTGCACCATAGCATGATCAAACATGTAGTTCGGTGCTGTCGAAAAGTAATTGTAGCTGCAAGTATAACGGCTAGATTGTAGTAATAATGTGATCAACTTACGTTAATTAGGGATATCGTCCTCAGGGAAAGGTGTATTGCGCAAAATATACTTAGTTAGGTTTACATTAATGCTAAGGAAATTCCTTTTAATTGATTTTAAACTAAACTATTCTATTCTAACAAAAAATGTAAATACTTGTACTCTTATATTAAGAAGATTTTAGCTCACAACTTTACCTAGGTAATAAATAACTATGCTTTTCAACTCACTTCCTTCATCTTCATTATATGTGTGCAATGCTTAATTAGAATAGACACATTTCCTTTAAATCCACTTCAATCCACTGTCATGACGAAAAAGATTTTATTGTGCAAACTAGAAATCCACCTATCGGTGTGAATAACATAAGTTCCCCATTGCCTTAAGCTCCAAATATTTAGATTCATAACCAATTAAGTTTACTATACGTGCCTCCCTAATCAATAACTATCTATCGATGTTATATACTTTACGGTTGTATCGTCCATATCCAGCTTAAAATCTCCAATGGCCACGGTAATTCCTAAAACCCATAGTTGACAAACACGTGATTAAGATGTTCAAAGCATTACATCTAGAATCAAATACAAATTCTATCCATTGTACTTTTTGACTTTATAATCCACTCATACTTCTTTATTCATAGCATTCATACTAAAGGATCCATTGGTCCCTAAGATGAATGAATTACTCACATGTCATTGAAATAAGTATGCACATAATGATTTTCATTGCAATCAAAAATTAAATGAAATAACTTCAATTAATTCAAGAAAATAATACCGAAAAACCACACGTGAGTCTTCAATGTCTTCTCCTCTAAACTCTTTTTAATACTTAAGAACAAAATAAAACTAGGTTAAACTATGATAATTGGTTGCTCTTAATGACAATTGGTGAGTTTACCATGATCTAATACCTATTTATACTTCTAAGACACTTTAGAATACAACTAAAAACCCTAATAGACAATTCCATACTAAATAGAACTCTAAATTATCAAGGCCTAATTTCTTAAGTCTAGTTTAATTCCTTAATGAAGATCACTGACCCGTGTTTAGATGTTGAGACATGAACGGGGATGCTCCTTGGGAAGCATGTCATCGTGGGACTGGGGTAGATAATGATATGGTAAGATTCAATTTATGTTAATGTGGCCTAGTTAGCTAAATCAATGTGCCTATAGTTTGATTTACATAAGTGTAACATAAGATAGAAAAATTAAATAATAGTCATTGATGTTCCTTGAGATACGTGTGGACACATAACAAGATAAATTGAGTTGCATATTGGTGTTATCAAGGATGAGTTGGTGGATTGTAAATCAAGATGAGACCCATTAGATTAGCCTAGAGATGAATGTATACATTAAAATTAATGGTTATAGTTCAACCTTATCTATATATATAGAAATGGATGAGATGAAAAATGCAAATCACTCTCAATTCATAACTTAAAAGATAAGAAATTATGAGATGTTGATTACTCGACTTCCAGGAAGATCATAATATTTAGAATCAAATTAATCATCAAATTGAAGAATTCAAGACTAGGAAGCCACACCATACACCTAAGTAATGAATTTAACTAACTTCACATGCCTTAATACATGAACATAATGTCTTGAACTAGGAGGTTGTGATCTAAAAAATTTTAATAAGTTTTTTAAGGTTGATTTAATTCAATTTGAGCCTTAGAGATGTATGAAAGCTTTAATTTTTGAAAGGTCAATGTTTATCAAAATTCAGGTTTCATTTCAAAGACATTGATTTTATCAAATACTGATTTGAAGATGTGTTTAATGTTAAAAACCAATAGCATTTTTGAATTCCTCGTTTTGTAAACAAGATATTAAGAAGTTTCCAATTTGGATTTAAAACAAAAAAATATGGATTTTTGAAGTTTGAAGGTGTTCTTGAGTATTTTTTGAATGAATGCTTAAATTGATGGTTTGATGATGTATATATGAAGTGTAGATGTTGTTGTTATTATGGAGGATGTGTTAGGCCCCTGGTGGAGGAAAACAAGGATCCAAGGCGATGAAGATGGCCATTTGGAGGAGAAAACCCAGAAATTTGAATACATAATTTTTGGGTTTCCGGTACATGCACATAATTTACATTTCATTCCTATTATGCTATTCATTTACAGTCATTTGGACTAATTTATCTACTGTACTCTAGATGCCATTACTTATTGTTTTGTCTCATTTCATGTATTTGTTATCATGGCATTGTTTGATGTTTAAATGATTTCATTAATTCAAAACCATGTGTTATGTCACTCTTGATATATTAAGGAATTTAGGCAAAGGAAATAGGATGCTATTGTGTAGGTGATCTATGTTATTGTGAATCCATTTTCTTTGTGCATTAGTTATGCAACTACTTTGTTGGAGTCCTAAACCGTGTCATTTCTTGAATCATGAAAGTAGTTATTGTATTAAGGACCATGATATGATAGAGATGGGTGCAGCACATGAGGTCACGAGATTTTCAAGGTTATCGAAATCTCACCACTAGCTTGTGTTGCTCACAGGGTATGTGTTGGCAAGTATATATACATGTGTGATAGGCATTTGAAAAGATGTAAAGGCATTCATGAGAATTTTTACACCCTAAATAGTGGAATAAGGCAAACGTGATGTAACTTATGCCCGATCGACCCTAGATCATTACTGCTTAGCCGTGTGTTAGTTTCATATTGTTTAATTGAAGTATCTTATATCATAATTCTTTTTCAGCATAGTTGCTACTGCTATGCTTTCAGATACTTGTTATATATTTGAAAATATTTATAAATGTCTCTCAGTGTTACTTTCTACTTTCTTGTACTCACTTGGTTTTTTATAATGATGGGTGTAGATCCATCGAGTAGCAGACTAGGCAAACAGAAGATCGATGACTACCTCTGAGCCATTCGAGTGCTACTACCTCTAATTATGTAGGTTTTGGTTTCAGTTGTATGGATTATATATGTCTTTTATATACTTTTGGGGTTTTATACTTCGAGTTGAGAGATAATTTCCTAACTAGACACTTGCTGAATATATTGTTATCACTGTTATATTATATATTAGCATGTGATCATTTGTTCATTGGTTTCCACATATTTAGGTTTTATATTAATGGCTTCCGCTAATTTGTTAAAACTTCCGCTGAATAATCCTTAAGTTTATAAAATTTTAATTAACTCTGAATTACTATTAAATATGAGAACAATGAAATGCTTATTTAAAATGTAACTTTTGAGGAGAAAAGATTGGAAAGGTTGACTAATACTTTGTTAAGTCCTACATGGATGAAATTAGGGCTTAATGACGTGATTAGGCTGGGCGGTGTCCTATATTAAGGAAGGGGTTGTCACAGTTTGTATCAGAGAAAGGTTTTAAAAAAATAAATCTATGAATTTTCATAAAACACAAATTTTAGTTTAGGAAACCATATGATCCTTGCCTAGAAACTATTAGTTGGGAAGTAAGTGAAAATGATATGGGGAATTTTTTATATGTACATGTTTGTTTCTATATGTATATATATATGTGACATCTAGGTAGTAGCTTATTCGCGTGCACAATATCAACTTGCAGACACCGATGGCTGATTTACGCGATAGCGAGGATGCAAGTACTGGTGGCAGCCAGCCTCCTATTCCATTTGTTGATGACTATCGGAGGCTGTCTGACCGAGTTTCAACTCCGGGATAATAGTTACCTGACTTTCTCGCCATGATGACAACTCATTTTGCACCACCAGCACAAAAACTGGCCCCCACTACCACTACTACTACCCCCACGTTACGGGTGCCAGAGCTTCCTATTGCGACACTAGTAGCTCTGGGTGCACATACTATTTTGGTTGTGACAGTACTAGCCATATAGACAACTGATATTGTGCTGTCTCCCACTCCTACATTTTCTAGTTCGTCAGCTGAGGTTCAATTAGTAAAGGATTTCATTAGACTGAAGCTAGTTTATTTTAACAAATTGCGAGATTTTGAGAAATTCAGAAGTATATATTATCGCAGGAGAAGCTCATAAGATTTTGAAGATTGAGGATAAATTTTAGGTAAAGATCTTTTTGTGTACACTATAGAGATATGTTGATGTATTGTAGCGTGCGAAGATAGCTTATGATAGAGATTTTGAGTCTTGGGATGCATTCAAGAAGAAATTTGATTAGCAATACTTCCCACCTATAATGATGAAGAGGTTAAGGAAGGAGTTCATGAACCTGATAGAGGGAAATGATAAGTCTTTGATGAGCTACAGATACACATATTGCTATCTGAGGCAGTTTGCTAGAGATTTAGTGAGAGATGACTTTGAGGATGTGTATCACTTTGGAGATAGACTGATGCCACACATAAAGTTTTATGTGGTCAGTTCAGGTGCCACGACTTTAGGTGAGATATGTGAGCGAGTAATTTCTCATGAGACTCATTATTTGAGCAAAGTTGCAGATGAGACACCGTTGGGACCAACATTGTCATCTTATCAGGTCGCAGTTTTTTAGAAGAGGAGATAGAGGGGCAAGGGACAAAGGAGATGGGAGAGTGCTTCTCAAGGATCGGGGGAAACCACATCGGCTTTACCCTATGGCTCATATCCTACTTCACTACAAAGTATAGTTGGTACACCCCCTTGCCACCTCCTGTCTGACAAGCTTTGATAGCTCTTACTTTACCAGCTCTTCTTGCACCACCAGTGCTACGTCAACAGTAATAGGGTGGTATAGGCCGAGGCTGAAGCAGAGTTAGAGGTAGAGGTCGAGATGGTTCTCGACAGGGGCAGAGATAGATATAGGCCTATGATCAGGCACAAGGTCGGCGCAAGCCGATTATTTGCTATAGATGTGGGCAGGTTGGGCACATATTGAGAGATTGTCCATAACCGATAAGAGTGTTTCCACAGTAGAGTCGAGAGGAAGTACACATGATAGCATAGCTAAATGTTGATGCCACACGAGGTCTTATTAAGGGTACAATTTCTATTTGTTGTAGAGATTTATATGTCTTGTTTAATTCGGGTTCTACAATATCTTTTGTTTTTGGTCGCATGGTAGGCATCTTAGGATTGACACCGATTAGAATTAGTATACATTTGATTTTGAATAGCACAGTCGGGGATAAGGTTTACCTTAATTGTTTATTTGAGGGTTATCCAATAGAGATAGGCAGGGCAGAGTTACGTGCAGACTTCAGAGTGCACGAGATTTAAGGTTTTGACACATTATTAGGGATGGATTGGTTAGCAGCGTATCAAACTCATTTTGATTGTTTCAGCAAGATAATGATATTTGATATCCCAAGGCATTGGATGTTCACATACAGTGGTAGTATACCGAAAGCCTAGGGCACGAGTTGTCAACTTGCGACTAGTAGAGAGATGTAGACTCTGGTAGCATAGTATATAACAGCAGAGAGTCAGGGACCCATACTTGAGGATATTTCAATTATGTGCAAGTTTTTGACTTGTTTTCGGAGGACTTAACTTGTTTACCACCGTCGAAGGAGATAGACTTATTAATTGAGTTAGTGCAAGGCACCATACCTTTTTTTATACTATTGTACCGCATGGCTCCGAGAGAGTTGGAGGAGTTGAGGAGTGAGCTCCAGGATTTGGGATAGAAGTCATTACACCTTCTACATTGCTATTGGGAGAAATCATCCTGTTTGTGAAGAAAAAGGATGGTATTTAAAGGCTGTGTATCGACTACAGAAAATTGAACCAGGTCTCAATCATAAACACGTATCCATTGCCGCGTATTAATGACTTGTTTGATAAGTTGAGAGGAGTGTAGTTTTTCTCCAAGATAGACTTGTGATCAGTGTATCATCGGCTTACGATAAAGGATGATGATAGGTCCAAGACAACGTTTAGTACGAGATATGGACATTATCAGTTTACGGTCATGCCGTTCGGATTGAACAACGCCGCCGTCATGTTTATGGATTTGATGCATCGGGTGATGAGTGCATTTCTTGACTGCTTCCTGATAGTTTTCATCTATGATATACTGATTTATTCGAGGATTCCAGAGGATCATGAGCATGACCTCAGGGAGACGTTGCAAACTTTGAAGGAGCACAGACTCTATGCCAAGTTCAGCAAGTGTGAGTTTTGGCTGTTAGAGGTCATGTTTTTAGGTTATGTTGTTGGAGCAGCAGAGATTACAATGGATCTGGGCAAGATTTAGGCTATTATGTATTGGTTGGCACTCATGGCAGTTACTCAGATTAGGAGCTTTCTAAGGTTAGCATGATATTATCGTAGATTCGTGAGCAATTTCTCGAAGATCGCTTCATCGATTACTAGATTGACTAGAAGGATGTCATCTTATTTGATTTGTTTAAGGAGTGCGAACATGCATTTTCTTAGCTGAAAAGGTTATTGATCATCGCATCAATATTTAGATTGCCAAAGGTTGGACTAGGTTTCTTAGTGTCTATAGATGCCTTTCCTATGGGTTAGGTTGTGTATTGATGCATGACAGAGGCATAGTGGCTTCTACCTCCAAATAGTTGAAGATATATGAGAAAAATTATCCCATGCATGATTTATAGTTGGTGGCTGTGGTTTTTGCTCTAGAGATATAGAGACATCATCTGTTTGGAGGGAGATTCACACTCTACAATGATAAAAAGAGTTTGGAATATCTCCTCACACAGAAAGAGCTGAATATAAAACAATGTAGATAGTTGTAGTTCCTAAAGGAATACGACTTTTCTCTGGAGTATCACCTATGAAAAGCTAAAGTAGTTGCTGATGCGTTTAGTAAGATACCGATTAGAGATGCCAAGGTTGTCATATGTCAGATGACACATGAGTATGGATTACTTGATGCAACAGCGATGATGAGTCAGCAAGATATTCCTATCGATAATAAGGTGATGATTTGTATATAGTTGAGGCTGCAGATAGTGTCTATGCAGAGAGTGTTAGTGGGTCATAGAGCTGGCATTCTATACTTGAGACTTAGTTAGTTAGCCTAGATTACTGATTGCACTGATTAGATAGAGATGGCATATTAGTGTCAGCAATTTAAAGGCAGATTGTGGATAGTGACATTGGTTGAGCTAAGAAATGAGATTCTTTAGAAGTCGCACCGTTCCCGATTCATTGTTCATCCTGGGAGAACCAAGATATACAATGACATGACGAGACATTTTTGGTGGCCTGGGATGAAGGCTGACATATCGGAGTTCATCGGGAGCTGTTGGATTTGTTAGCAAGTGAAGGTTGAGCATCATAAACTTGGAGAGTTGTTACAATTGCTTCCCATTCCACGATGGAAATGGGAAGACATTACCAAGAACTTTGTCAAAGGTTTGCCAAGGACTGCCAGATAACACAATTCTAACAAGGTAATTATGGACATATTGACAAAATCTGCCCATTTCTTACCAGTTGTAGCTCAACACACATTTGACTAGTTAAGTTTATTATTTGAGAGAGAGTATTAGGTTGCATGGGGTACCTTTGACTATCTCGTCAGATGGAGATGCTATGTATACGTCCAAGATGTGGTAAAAGCAGTATGGTGTGCGCTTAAAGTTCAGCGTAGCTTTTCACCCTCTAACTGATATCCATATCGAGAGGAAATCTGTAGGCATGTGTATTGGAGTTTGGCAAATCTTGGGAGGAGTATCTATCATTGTGAGAGTTTGCATACAAGAATAGTTATTAGGCTAGCATTAAGATTGCACAATTTGAGGCTTTATATGGCAGACCATGTTGCTCGACATCGTGTTTGGCTGAGCTAGAGGATCGAGAGCAAATGGGGCCTGAGATTGTTATTGACCTTACAGAGAAGGTATGATAGATACACTAAAGGCTTAAAAGGGTGTAAAAGAGGCAAAAGAAGTGTGCAAACATGTATCAAAGCGATATCACTTACACAAAGGGAGCCTTTGTGTATTCGAATGTTTCTCCTCGGAAAGGTCTTCACATATTTGGTTTGAAAGGAAAGTTAGCACGAGATTCATCGGCCCTTTCAAGATCAAGAAACGGGTCGGGAAGGTTGCTTATGAGCTTAAGTTAGCTCCACAGATGTCAAGGATTCACGCGATCTTTCATATCTCTATGCTCCGACTAGCTAAGTCGAATGCAGGCGTACGACCGATGACTGACTTAAGTCAGATCGACTTGATTGAGGATGTTACTAACGAGGAGCAGCCAGTATAGATCCTAGACCGAAAGACATAGTAGTTGAGAGGCAAGTCTATCCTGAAGGTATTAGTCAATTTGTAGTTCCATGGTGACTCGAAACTCACTTGAGTACGGGAAGAATATATACGAGCTATGTTTCCGTACCTTTTAGAGTCAGATATTTGTTAACTTGAAGTTTAATTTTGAGGACAAAATTTCCATTAGTTGGGACGATTTATCATGACGCAAATTCCAAATTTTATTTTAATTCTTTAATCAGGATCATTGACTCATTGCGTAGGACCCGCATTAAGATACTTGCACTGACTGAGGCAAGTGGCCAAGGTATATTTTAGATTTGTTGTGATGTATGCCTAGTATATTATATATCTATAGACTACTAAGTCACTGCTACTTGTGTTTAAATGTCGAGACATGAGTAGGGATGCGCCTCAAGATGCGTGTCAGCATGGTACTAAGGAAGAGAGTGATATGGTAAGATTTAATTTAAGTTAATGTGACCTAATTAGCTAAATCAATGTGCCTATAGTTTGATTTACATAAATGTAACATAAGATAGAAAAATGAAACAATAGTCATTGATGTTCCTCGAGATATAAGTGGACACATCACAAGACAAATTGAGTTGTAAATTGGTGTTATCAAATATGAGTTAGAGGATTGTAAATCAAGATTAGAGCCATTATATTAGCCTAGAGATGAATGTATATATTAAGATCAATGGCTATAGTTCAACCTTATCTATATATATAGAAATGGATGAGATGAATATGCAAATCAGTCTCTTTTTATAACTTAGAAGATAAGAAATTCAGAGATGTTGATAGCTGGATTTCTAGGAAGATAATAGTATTTAGGATCAAACTCATCATCAAATTGAAGAATTCAAGACTAGAAAGCCACACCATACACCTAGGTAATGAATTTAACTAACTTTACTTGCCTTAATACATGAGCATAAGGCCTTGAACTAGGAGGTTGTGATCAAATCAAATTTTATACTTTTTTTAAAGGTTGATTTACTTCTGTTTGAGCCTTAGAGATATATGAAAGCTTTAATTTTTGAAATTTCAAAGTTTATCAAAATTTGGGTTTCAATTTAAAGAAATTAATTTTATCAAATTTTGATTTGAATATGTGTTTAGTTTAAAAAGCCAATAGAATTTTTCAATTCCTCGTTTCGATCTGATAATCTAGCTATTAAGAAGTTTCCAATTTGGATTTTAAACAAAAAAAAATACGAATTTTTGAAGTTTGAAGGTGGTCTTGAGTTTTTTTTAATGCATGCTTAAATTGATGGTTTGATGATGTATATATGAAGTGTAAGCTATTGTTGTTGTTGTGGAGGATGTGTTGGGTCCCTAATTGAGAGGAGAACAGGGATCCAAAGGGATGGAGATAGCCATTTAGGGGAGAAAACCCAGAACATCGAGTACAAAATTTTGGGGTTTCTTGTGCATAGCGCTCTAGGTGTGCTCGCTAGCGCGCTACCTGCATGTAGCATGCTAACAAGTATGAATAGTACTCCATAGTTTTTCAGCGTGCTAGACACATTCCCTAGAGCACTAGGCCTTCTGGGCAGCCATTTTCCTTCATTTCCTTAATTCAAACAAAAACACCTAAAACAAGCCTAAAACCCTAACCAAAGGTCTGAACACACACTAAAATATGTGTAGTCATACCAGGAGCCTAGAGAAGTGTCTCGAGAGTTTGGGTACGCGTTTTGAGGTGTTGGGAGGCTAATTAAGTTAGGAAATCTACGTGGATTGTAAGTAAATTAATCGAAATATTTATTTACATTTCATTCATATTGTGCTATTCATTAAAGTCATTTGGACTAATTTATCTGCTATACTCTAGATGTCATGAAATATTGTTCTATTTCATTTCATGAGTTTGTTACCATGGAACTATTTGGTGTTTGAATGATTTCATTGATTCTAAACCATGTTCTATGTCATTCTTGGTATATTAGGAATTTAGGTAAAGGAAATAACATCCTATTAAATAGTTGATTTAAGTTATTGTGAATCCATTTTCTTTATGATTAGTTATGCAAGTACTTTGTTGGATTACTAAAACATGTCATTTCTTCAATTATGAAAGTAGTTCTTGTATCTAAGACCATGATATAATAGAGATGAGCACAACACACGAGTTCACTAGATTTCTGGGGCTGTTGGCATCTCACCACTAGCTTGTGCAACACACGGGGTATAAGACCCGAAGAGTGTATTTACATGTGTGATAAGCATTTGTGAGGATGTGAAGGCATTCATGAGATTGTTTATGCCCTAAATAGTGGAATAAGGTTGACGTGATGCAACTCACGGCCGACTGACCTTAGATCATTACTGCTTAGCCGTATGTTAGTTTCATATTGTTTAACTGAAGTATATTATATCATTATTTTTTTTCAGCATAGTTGCTATTGTTATGCTTTCAAATACTTGTTATATATTTGGAAATGTGAATAAATGTCTCTCAGTGTTACTTTCTACTTTCTTTTACTCACCGGCCTTTTTATAATGATGGGTGCAGATCCATCAAGTAGCAGACTAGGCAAAGAGAAGATCAACGACTATCTCTGAGCCATTAGAGTGTTGCTACCTCTGATTTTGTAGGTTTTGGTTTTTGTTGTATCGATTATATATTTCTTTTATATACTTTTGGGTTGTATATTTCGTGTTGAGAGATAGTGTCCCGACTAGACACTTGTTGGATATATTGTTATCTCTGTTCTATTATATATTAGCATGTGATCGTTTGTTCCCTTATTTCCATATATTTAGGATTTATATAAATGGCTTTTGCTAATTTATTAAGGCATTTGATGAATAATCCTTAAGTTTATAAAATTTTAATTAACTCTAAATTACAATTAAATATTAGAACAGAGAAATGCTTATTTAAAATGTAACTAATGAGAAGAAAAGATTGGAAAGGCTGACTAATACGTTTTTAAGTCTTTTGTGGCCAAGATTAGGCTTAATGACGTGATTAGTCCGCGTTGTGCCCTAGTCTAAGGATGGGGTCGTCACATAAACTTTCTATTTTCAACGTCTCAGCGGTGTCTATAAGTGATTTGGCGCTGAGTATATAAAGCCACGACGCCACCACAGCTTTGACCTTTTTATATTCATTTTTCTCACTCAGTAGACTCGGTGCCTTGTGCAGACCGACCCATCGCCGTCCCCTTTGTATCCACGGCGGTGCCACTATGCTGACACTACTATCTCACTTTCTTTTTCTTCTTTGTTGTCCACACCTTGCCCACAGTGTCTAGTAATCACCTAAAGCATAAATCATCCTTGCCACGCCGTCAATCATATTTTTGTGCTTTTTATCCTCATTTCATCTCGAAATCACTCCATTTTTTTGCTTTTTTATCCTCATTTTTGCTTTACACTACGTCTGGATCAAGCATGTAGTTTGGTGCTACTGGAAAGCCAATAGAACTATCGGTAGGTCTCATCCTTCTGCTCCTCTCATATCACGATATGTCCATTTAATGATCTGCAAATATGATGAAGTTTCAATGTCCATTCAGTTGGTCTTGCTCATATCTCACCAAGGCTTCACGATACTGAGCCTTGTACTCTCAGTACTCTCTCCGCATCTCAGCAATCCACAACCTGTATTGACATGGATTCAAGTCCTTAAGTGGTGGTACTGGTGCCTGTGGTAGTGAAGGTGTTGGAAAAACCTCAAGATTTTCTAAGTCCAGCTCTCCTATAAGTGAGTTTATAAATTCGTAACCCTTAACAAATCCTTATTGGTGCTCCTCCTCTTCTCTATTTCATTCGTTCTGCAATTCTTGAGCTAACTCCACTACTGCTTCTGTGGTTCAATAATCCTCTTGCACCTTGGCCAACAACTTGGCCTTAAGTCTGTCCTTTTCAACTCTTTCTCTCTCTTTCTCTCTCTCTTTCTCACATCTTCAAATTCTTGGTAACCAGTCATTGATTTCAAATGTGAGCTTAAACTCATCATCTATGGTGCTTGGGCCTCAATATCAAATTCTTCCTACTTAACCAATCGCACTCCGGCTTCAAGAACATCTAGGTGATCAAAACTGGAAACAACAATTTGTAGTTTCTATCAGACAAAATAAACTTCCTCGAATTCTAGTAGATGATCTCGCTTACGTTGATCTCCCTGTACTTTTTAATCTCATACAAACGAGTAGCCTTTGGCTTGATGATCTCACCCTGGTAAGTGGTCGGCTATAATGAAGCAACTAGAAGTGTTGCCACATTCTATAAACTTTCCTTGCGAGTCCCTTCTTAATGTGCTTCGACACATTCTCAGCTCCCATTACTTATCCTTGTTTTCCTCGGACAATCAATGCTCTCTCTATGGCTTTAAAATGGTATAGGTTATAAGGTCTCTCATATAAATCATCTAAGAAACTCTGTGAGGCTTCAATTATACTCATGTGCACTAACCCATAGATTCCAGTTTTGTAACTCCAATGAAAGGGGACAATCATCCCTCTCACCTTCACTAGTCACCCTTCTTGATAAACTTCGAATTGGCATAAAATTCTTAAAAAATTTCACTCACTCCTTTAACATTGTTTTCTCTATAATCTTGACTAAATTTCTCTTAACCTTGTTAACTAATGAAATTTTTACACTCTTATCATACTTAATCGATAAATTAATTCCTTTATCGCAAATGATTTCTCTATGCTCTATGACCTCACATATCTTTTTAGCCTCTTTGATAATGTAGTACTTATACTTAATAGGTCTAGGTTCATCCTCATTTAGATCTCTTAAGGATGATGCTTCATAATCATTTGCTCTCACGTCACTTACTTGACTTGCTTTCCTTCTTGTTCTTGACATTTTCAAAACTTTACAGAACACAACAACTCACAACACGTGTCTTCAAAACACCTAAAATCAAAATTTTCATTCACGAGGACCATTCAGATGCCAAATAATGCAAAACACATAGACTAGTTCACTATGATCCTCATTGATGCTCTAAATCTACACATCGTAAAATTCTTATTGAACAACCTCATATCCACAATTTATGCAATTTCATCAATAATTTTCATAAATCTCAAAATTCACATAAACTCCTCGTCTATGACTGTTTGGGCCTCTATATCAAATTCTTTGTCTTGTATCAATCTTACTCCAGCCTTCAAGCACATCTGGGTTATGAGGATTGGAAACAACAACTTGTTTTCTCTATTAGTCATGATTGACTCCCTCAAGTTCTTATAAATAATCTCCCCAACGTTGATCATCCCGTTCTTTATAATCTCATACAAACAAGCCGCCTTGGATTTGTTGATCTCGCCCTTCTGAGTAGTCGGGTATAATGAAGCAACTAGAAAATGTTGCCACATTTTATAAACTCTCCTCACACTTCCTTCTTAATGCGCTTAGGTGCATTCTCAGCTCCCACTATCCATCCTTGTTGTCCTACCACAACTAATGCTTTCTCAAATACTCTAAAAGGATATAAGTTATAGGGTCTCTCATACAACTCATCCGGGAAGGTTTGTGGTTCTCTATCATGCTCAAGTATTCTTAACGATAGATGTCGTTTATTTAATGCTCATTAAATGGGACCATCACTCTTCTTAACTTAACTAGGTCACCTTTCTTTGTAAACTTCGCATCGGCATAAAACTCATAAACTATTTCACGCACTCTATAAACCTTGTTCTCTTTATAATCTAGCTTTATATGTTCCCAACACCATTGTCAAATGAAATTATTTACTCTATTATCATATTTGGCCGGTAGGTTTATTCCTCCCTTACAAATGAACTCCTTATTTTCAATGACTTCTTACCTCTCCTTGGCCTCTTTACTAATTAAGAACTTAAACTTGGAAGACTTCGGGGTATCCTCATTTGGATATCTCAAGGATGATGCCTCATTGTTGTTCGCCCTTAGTTAACTAACTTGACTCACTTGCCTCCTTGTTCATGCCATTCTGACAATAAAACTCACACAACACAACAATTCAACATTGGTCTTCAAATGAGCTAAAATGAAAAACATCATTTACAAGGGTCATTCACTTGCCAAATTAATTCAAAAGACATATGCTAATTTACCAAAAGCCATATTAATGCTATAAATCCACACAACTTCAAATTCCTATCCACAGACCTGATTTTCACAATTAATGCAATTTCATCTATGATATAAAAAACTCATAGCATAATCAATGAAATTGTAAATTTACCTCAATGCCATATTACTTTCCCGTGTAGATTGCTTCTCCATGCCTCTATTAATCAAAGCCTCACTTTGCTCACAAACTAAAACACTATTGCTCTGTTAACTCACTTCTCAAAATCAATGCCAAAGCTATCTTCCTTGTGGAAATCAACAATGTATCCTCTCTTTTCATTCTTGATCACTAGGAACGATGTTTTCTCACTTAATATTGCTCAAACTTGGGTTCTGAAGAGATGTATGCTTGGTTGGTGGTGTATGAAATAGGGTTCAAGTATGTAAAACATGGAATGAAAAGGTTTTAATAACCCATTGTCGATGCCGACACCTTACTTTATAGGGCACAACGCCGCCATAGTAAGGCCACGACATCGAGCCCACAGGGAGCAATTTATGCTCACGGCTTAGTGACGTCCTAGCACCGTGTGTGTTTGTTCACGGTGCAGTGAGTGTGTGCACACTCGGCGTCGACCAATCCATCTCCATAATTTTCAAATTTTTTTCATTACTCCCTATCGGCATTCTCCCGGCGCTTTAATTACAACACAAGGTATCGTGACTGTGTGAAATACCTTTTATATATAAAAATTTCATAAGAACTTACCCGTGATTTGTCCATGTACCTGACCTCTGCCACTCTAACTCCTTTGCTTTTTTACTTTAGTTGCTGTGTATGTCAAAACTTTTCCATTAAAATAAGATTTCACAAGGCAAATGCTCTTTCCTACATATTTAGTACAAAACGTTCAAAATTAGAAAATTACTAAAATGCTTGGATTGTTCTAACTAAACAAAGTAAATAACTTAAAATTAAAAACTGAAATTAAAAACCCTTGGGTTGCCTTCCAAAGGAGCTTCGTTTAAAGTCATTAGCCCAACGCCTTTTTGCTCATTTAATCTGAATCTAAATCGAGATACTCCATTTGTAGGTCGGAGATAATGATATTTTTTCCATTCAGATGTACTTATTGCCCTTCAACAAAGACAATCCTCTCACTATTGTCATCCCCCTCAATACTTATTGTGATCATTTTCTTTCTCATGTTTAAGACCGCATTGGTAGTGTTCAAGAATAGCCGCCGAAGTATCATAGGCACATCATCTTTTATATCATGATTCGTAATATCAAAATCAGTGAATATGAATCCACTTTCTCATGCACATTAAAAACTTCCCTATTATTGGTACCTAGTTACCATCAATTGCTTGCAAGTCTGTTGTATCGGTACAATTGATCTTATAAAGCTGCTTGTAACATGTCCTTTATGGGCATTGCATTAACTTTGGCTCCCGTGTCACACAAGATGTTTCTAAATCGATGCCTATTTATGTATATCTCTAGGATCTCTCATCTTGATTGGTTGAAGTCTTGGTGTGAAATTTTATTTTTGTTCAGGCTTCTTCAGAACGACGCTGATGATATTTCCCTTTTATGCTTCATAAGAAGGTTTTTCATCATTTTGCTTAGCTCTCTATTGTTTTTTCCCTTCTTGTTACTCTTCAAGGCATTGATCCTTTGTTGGTTGAATCCTTCAAACTCTCTTGCCTCACTTTCGTTCCATTCTCATGCATAGCTTCTGATTTTCTTGAACTTTTTCATGGCTAAAGTATTTACTCTTTAGCATAATAGGGAGTAATGAAAAATTCATAGCATAATCAATGAAATTGTAAATTTACCTCAATGACGGACTACTTTTCGGTGTAGATTGCTTCTCCATGCCTTTATCACTCAAAGCCCTCTCACTTTTCTTAAAAACTAAAACCCTATTGCTCTCTAGACTCATTACTTTAAATCAATGTCCTAGTTATCCTCCTTGTGCAAATCCATAATGTAACTTCTCTTTTCATCTTCATCACTAAGAACACTCTTTTCTAACTTAATATTACTCAAACTTGCGTTCGAGTGGGATGTATGCTTGGTTGGTGGTGTATGGACTAGGTTTAAGAATGTAAAATAAGGAATGAAAGGGTTTTAATATCCCATCCTTAACTTTAACGTCATCCTTTATAGGGCACGCCGTTGCCGCAGTGTGGCCACGACATCGAGTAAATTAACAGCAATTTTTGGTCACAGCTTGATGCTGTCCTTGCGCCATGCAGTATGAAATACCCAGTATATATAAGAGTTTCGTAAAAACTTACCCGTGATTTGTCCATGTACCTGACCTTTACCACTATAACGTGTTTGCTCTTTTATGCCATTTGCAGAGTATGTTGAGATTTTTCCATTCAAATGAGATTTAACCCGGCTAATGGTATTTCCTACATATTTAGCACAAAACGTTCAAAATTAGGAAATTACTTAAACATTTGGATTGTTCTAACTAAAAAAGTAAATAACTGAAATGTAAAACTAAAAGTAAAAATCGTTGGGCTGCCTTCCAGTAGCGATTTGTTTTACATCATTAGCCCGACACCTTTTCGCTTATTTAACCCGAGGCTAAATAGGGATACTTCATTTTTAGGTCAGAGATAATTATATCTCTACTATTCAGATGTACTTCTTGCCTTTCAACAAAGTCAATATTCTCGCTAACGTCATCATCCTTGATACTCATTCTGATAATTTTCATTCTCATATATAAGACATCATTAGCAGTTTTCAAGAATGGCCGCCCAAGTACCATAGACGCATCATCATCTATATCATGATCCATAATATTAAAATTAGTGATAAATGTGAATCTACCCATTTTCACATACACATTCAAGAATTTCCTATTGTTGGTACTAAGTTACCATCAACTACTTGCAAGTTTGTTGTAGAAAGGCAATTAATCTTTAATCTGCTTGTAACATGTCCTTTGTAGGCATTAAATTGACTGATGCTCCCGTGTAATGGCCCAAGTTAATTAAACTAGGATTAGTGATAATCTTGGGGATTAACGGTCATAATTCGGCAGTTACGTGGTAAACTCGGTTGGCTCCGACATGAGAACTGAGGGGATATATTATTTGTGCATGATGGTTGTGTATATGTGGTGTTTAAAATTATTATTATTATCTTGCACCGCATGTGTGTACGTCGCTATTGGGAGAGTTAGTGTGATAGGTGTTCACCTCGAAAGGCGTGTCACCACGGGTATTGGGTAGGCGAACTACGTGTACACTGGGAAACTCGACTAATTCATGTTAGGATGACTAGTTAATCAATTAAAATGGGTAATGTAACCATAGGCTAAGTTGATTAAATTAAAAACAATAGGCTATGGTGTACCTTGAAATGCATGCAGAAATTTAGGGCATTAAGTGTCGGGTAGTTGAGGAATTAGTGGAACCATTTATATGTCCACAGGAGGTTCTAAAAACACTAATCAGATGTATTATAATTGACCTAAGTTAATGTAATTAAATCAAGTCAATCAAGGACTATAGGATCTTCTTAGAGATGTGCACTGACACATTTAGGAACCATATGGAGTATCAATTGGTGTCACTTGAGTCTAGTTAGTGAGAGTTAGTAGGCTGAGTGGATAGAGATGGACTACTAGTTAAACCTCGAGACACGTAAACACATAGAGATCAAAGGCAAGGAATCAATCACACTTTGATATATATTAATGTGTTGATCTACACATGCAAACCCCAAATTTATTTCATTAGAGGAAGCTAAGAAATCAGAGAGGAAGAGAAGAGGAATTGGAGTTGGAGATCAATAACTTGGAGATCAAAACTTAGGTAATTATCTTCTCCATCTCCTACACTATCTAATGAACCCAATATTGCAGGTTTTTGATGAAATTTGAATTAAAGGGTTAGATCCCTAGTTTTTATGGAAACTTGATGAATTGTATTTTATAACCATTCCTAATGAGGATTTGTCTATGGTTTTGTTATAATGGAGTTTTAGATGAATTTAGGAGGATTTAATGGATTTCATGGAATTGATTAATTTAATCTAATTTATGTTTTGAGGTTGATGTAACTGATGTTTTGAAGTCATTTTGGTGTGGAGGGTATGATTGTAGGGTCTAGGTAGCTAATTGGGGAGCTTAGTACATAATTCTCGAGTTGAGAATTCTTTCACAGAGGGTAATTAGCGCGCTAACTAGATCGATTAGTACGCTAATGATTCTGGGCACTTAGTAGCGCACTAGATAGATTCCCTAGCGCACTAACTTCAACTAGCGCGCTAGGTAGACCAATTAGCGCACTATTTCCAGATAAAAACTAAATTTAAGGGACTGTTTTGAGATTTTTGATTTAAATACATTCCTAAACACTTATAATCATACTAAATATGTAAAATTGGACTTTAGGGACTTATATGATCGTAGCTCAGGTATCGGGGAGCTGGTCGGGTCAAATTTTGGGAGTCCAAGGAAGTCGGAGTGCGGATTAAGATGCATAAACCCATTGGAATTGCTCACAAAATTCATGGTTTGTTTTATCGGTATCGAATTACGTGTGTTACTGTTGGTGGGCACACATGTGGTTTTCACTCCTATTTTGGTTTACGTATATATTGGTTGTGGCTAAATCGCTTGCACGGGTTCCTTGTGATAATGTTCATGTCGATGGTAGTCAAATATGTCTACGACTGTCGAGAGGGATTTGGGTGGTCTTGATGTGTAACAGCATCGAAAAAGGACCATGCCATTTACTAAACTTAGGGTTTAGTCATTGTAAGCATGTACGTATATACGTAATTCCTATTCAATTTATCGATTACTCGCTAGGGTAGGTTAGGGTTTTTTCATGATTATATGATGTTTACTGATTAATGCTTTATTTCTGAATTGGTTTAGTTGGTATATGCAGTTTATTCATTTTACGCTACTACTTTGCTTATCGTGTGCTGCCTACATTCATGGGAATATGACGTACTATTGCCAGGTGTTATATTCGCATGTCTCGTAGATTACCAATTTTATTTCATGAATATTGTATGGACTTCTCTTGGGATTTTACTCACTGGACTCGTCACTGTATTTGTTGGGTGACTAAGTGCAGATCTTTTGACGAGCAAGGGCAAAGGCAAAGGCAAAGGCAAGGGCAAGGAGGTACTGGGCGACTACTTTTGAGATTGTGGAGCCAGCCCGTGTGTCATATCAGTACGTATTTATTTAACTTTTGTTGGTTTTTGGGGACCGTAGAACACTGATTACATGTATATGGAAATTTTGTATACTTATCTCGCCTTGATATATACATGGTATCTTTTGTTGGGTTTTCCACTACTTAAGATTGTTAAATACTGCATAACTTACTTGATTTAAGACTTCAACTTTAAAATTGTAATATATCTTGATAAGTTAATTAAATAGCTAACTAAATCATTAATGCTTATGTAAAGATTAATTAGCGTAACTAGGGTTAGCTGGAAAAGTGTAAGCAATCAAGTAGGTCACATGGCGTCAAGGATAAGTTGGCCATGACGCGGTAAGGCTATGTGACGTGGAGTGCAACGTGGAAGGTCTCAAGGCAGCCTGGGATTTGGGCCCATCACAGATTGGTATCACAGCGAGGTTTCGTGGAAGCCTCGAGAGTAGTTTAAATAAAAAAGAATAAAACATAAACAAAAAAGCAAACATTAGATGTGGAAAATCGAAGATCCTGACTTAGAACCCTATTTGGGAAGCAGACTTGAGATGGTAGTGATAAGTTTATGTACGTGTTATATTTTGTTATATATATGATATGCATATATATATCGAGGTTGATTCAAAATACGCTTCTCGATGCAGATCATGGATGAACAATCTACTACGTTTCGTGAGTCTGGACAAACTAGTGATGTAGCTAGGGATTCCCCTATTACGGTGAGTGTAGAGGATTGAATTTTGGCTTTGGAAACTCAGATGGCTGAGGTACTACGATTATTAGAGGATTAGACCGCCGCACTAATGGCACTTGCTACTGCGATTGCAGCACCACGAGACGTAGAAGTAGTTATAACACGTACAGGGATAGCCGTCGCCCCGGTTGCTCCCAAGACACTAGTAGAGAGAGTAACTATGGAAACAAAAGCAGAAAGAGCTACAACTGTTATTGTTCCACTGGAGACGCCGACTCCTTTGCCGCCACCCATGACTACAGATCAGACGACTACTACTACGTCAGGATTTCTCTTGGCTCCAAAGGCGAAAATGTAGAGGGAGTTCATGAAGTTTTTGCCAGGATTTTTCTATGAAGGCAGTGACTTTGAGGCTGTAGGAAAGTGGATTATGTGTCCCATCAGCAGTTTCATAAGCTGACGAGGAACGATGAGAGCATCTAGGCGGGACTATCCGAAGCATGTTTGAGCGACCATGAAACATTTTAAATAAGTACATATACAGACAACCATCCAAAGCTGACGACATGGGCAGAGTTTAGAGACTTATTCTACGACCAATATATACCTGTGAAGGTGAGGTTGAGACTGAGGGATGAGTTTTTGACCCTGAGATAGGCTAACCGGACACTGATATAGTATATGGAATGATTTTGGTATCTATTTCAGTTCAATATGGATGTGGCTGGGACTGAGCGATCACATATATACTATTTCACACGAGGGGTTGATGACAGGATTGTTGAGGCAGTACTGGCATCTGGAGTTCGTACTCTACAAGAGATATTCGATCGAGCTTTGGCACACGAGACCTTCTTGAAGCTGAGAGAGGTTAGGCGTATTCCTGGGTCTGAGGTACAGACTAGACAAAATTTTGGACAGAAAAATAAAGAGATCGGGATGACAGAGAGGATAGATAGTACATTCGAGACCATAAAGATGATGATCAGGTAGCCACAGCTTATGTTGTATTCGTATTACCAGCGCCGCCGTTGAGACAAGTACAGGACCAGGAAGGCATGGACTAGAGATCGCAGGGTCCGAGCCGGAGGTCAGGATATGGTTATTCGACTGCATGTTGGCACTATGGGCAAAAAGGGCACATTAAGAAGGATTGTCCCAAGAGATCAGTGACTCCATTAGTGGTGACACTGGTGCATGTGGTGATTGAGCCAGGCCGGGAGATGTCCCAGCAGCAGGTGCAGGTATGTGATTTGTAAATTTTTAATACTTACAATTTAAGTTCATGCATGCATGGTGGTACTATGATGGTACCATGGTATATCATAGTGGTATGATGGTAGATTATTATTTTATGACATAGGATTGTCATAGGTCATAGCATGGCATGGGATTTTCATGGTGAGAAAGGATAGGTCGTGGCATGACATGAGATTTTCATTGTGAACTAAGGGTAGGTCATGGCATGACATGGGATTGTCATGGTAAACTAAAGGAGGTTATGGCATGACATGGGATTGTCATGGTATGTGATGGTTGGTTAGGACTATTATGTTGGGATACATGATATGAAAGGTTTATAATTATTGGTGTTAGGTAACTGGGTTAGGGAAACTTGAACACGAAAATCGAACTTAGAATAAGTTGCGGGGATGTTAGAAAGAGAGTGACTAATTTTGACCACCTCAGCAACATGCGCCTATGTCTTAGGTTAACACTACATTCCCGCGATAGGAGTAGAGGGGGTGTTGAAGGGTCTGTAGAAGGGTAATATCAAGGTGTGAGGTTTATTAACACTGGGATAGGTTAGATGCATAAGAATTTACTTGAGATTTAAGTCTCGAGGACGAGATTTCTTCTAGTTGGGAAGAGTTGTAATAGCCTAAATTAATTAAACTAGGATTAGCGTCAATCTCGGGGACTAACGGTCGTAATTCGGGCGTTACGTGGTAAACTTGGTTGGCTCAGACATGAGAACCAAGGGAATATATTATTTGTGCATGATGGTTGTTTATATGTGGTGTTTAAAATTATTATTATTATATTGCACCGCATGTTAGTACATTGCTATCGGGCGAGTTAGTGTGGTGGGTGTTCGCCTCTAAAGGCATGTCAACGCGGGTATAGGGTAGGCGAACTAGATGTACACTAGGAAACTCGACTAATTCACGTTAGGATGACTAGTTAATCAATTAAAATGGGTAATGTAACCATAGGCTAAGCTGATTAAATTAAAAACAATAGGCTATGGCGTACCTTGAAATGGGTGCTGAAATGCTGGGCATCAAGTGCCGGGTAGTCGAGGATTTGTGGAACAATTTATATGTCCATATGAGGTTCTAAAAACATTAATCACATGTATTATAATGGGCCTAAGCTAATTTAATTAAATCAAATCAATCAAGGCCTATAGTTTAGTTATTTAAATTGGAAACTATACGATTTTCCTATATATGTGCATTGTCACATATAGGAACCATATGGAGTATGAATTGGTGTCACTTGAGTCTAGTTAATGGGAGTTAGTGGGCTAAGTGGCAAGAGGTGAACCACTAGATAAACTTCGGGATACGTTAACATATAAATATCAAGGGCTAGGAATCAATCCCACTTTGATATATATTAATGTGTTGATCAACACATGCAAACCCAAAATTTATTTCATTAAAGGAAGATGAGAAATCAGAGGAAGGGAAGGGGAATTGGAGCTGGAGATTATCAACTTGGAGATCAAAACTTAGGTAATTATCATATCCATCTCCTACACTATCTAATGAACCCAATATTGTAGGTTTTTGATGAAATTTGAATTAAAGGGTTAGATCCCTAGTTTTTATGGAAACTTGATGAATTGTATGTTTATAACCATTTCTAATGAGGATTTGTCTATGGTTTTGTTAAAATGGAGTTTTAGATGAATTTTGGAGGATTTAATGGATTTCATGGAATTGATTAATTTAATCTAATTGATGTTTTGAGGTTGATGTAACTGATGTTTTGAAGTCATTTTGGTGCGGAGGGTATGATTATAGGGTCTAGGTAGCTAATTGGGGTGTTTGGGACAAAATTCTTGAGTTGAGAATTCTGTCACATAGGGTAATTAGCGCGCTAACTAGACCTATTAGCGCGCTAATGATTATGGGCACTTAATCTTTTTCCAAAATGAAGAATAGTAGTGCGCTAAACTGATCCCATAGTGTGCTAACTTCACCTAGCACGCTAGGTAGAACCATTTGCGCTTTAATGCCAGATAAAAACTGAATTTAAGGGACTGTTTTGGGATTTTTGACTCAAATACATACCCAAACACCTATAATCATACTAAATATGTAAAATCGGACTTCATGGACTTAGGGGACTGTAGCTCTATTATCGAGGAGCTAGTCGGGTCGAATTTCGGGAGTTCGGGGAAGTCGGAGCGCGGATTGAGGTGCATAAACCCAATGGAATGCCTCACAAAATTCATGGTTTGTTTTATCGATATCGAATTACATGTGTGACTCTTGGTGGGCACACATTCGATTTTCACTCCTATTTCAGTTTGTGTATACATAGGTTGTGGCTAAATCACTTGCACGGGTTACTTGTGATAGTGGTCGTATCGATGGTAGTATAATATATGTACAACCGTCAGGAGGGATTAAGGTGGTCCTGATGTGTAACAATATCGGGAAGGGACCATGCCATTTACTGAAGTTGGGGTTTAGTTACTATTTGATTTATCGATTACTTGCTAGTGTAGGTCACGGTTTTCTCGTAATTATACGGATATTTACTGATTAATGCTTATTTCTGAACTGTTTTAGTTGGTATATGTTGTTTATTCATTTCATGCCATTGTTTTTGCTTGTCATGTGCTGCCTACATTCACAGGAATATGACGTAATATTGCCAGGTGTTATATTGGCATGCCTCGTAGATTACCAGTTTTACTTCATGAATATTGTGTGGCCTTCTCTTGGGATATTACTCACTGGACTCGACACGGTATTTGTTGGGTGACTGAGTGTAGATCCTTCGATAAGCATGGGTAAGGGCAAAAAGGTACTGGGCGACTACCTCTGAGATTGTAGAGCCAGCTCGTGTGTGATATCAATATGTATTTATTTTACTTATGCTGGGTTTTGGGGACCATAAAACAATGATTACATGTATATGGAACTTTTGTTATTCTTTTCTCGCCTTGATATATACATGGTATCTTTTGCCGGGTTTTCCACTACTTAGGATTGTTAAATACTGCATAACTTACTGAATTTTAGACTTCCGCTATAAAATTGTAATATAACTTGATAAATTAATTAAATAGCTAAAAAAATCATTAATGCCTATGTAAAGATTAATTAGCGTAACTAGGGTTAGCTGGAAAAGTGTACGCAATCAGGTATGTCACAGGGCGTCAAGGATAAGTGTGCTATGTAATGGAAAGGCTAGGTGACTTGGAATGCATCGTAGTGGGTCCTAAGGCGGCCTTGGATTTGGGGCCCTCACATCCCCTGTCACAAATGATTTTTCTAAATCATGCCCATCAATGCTTATAATATGCATATTTCTCCAAGATCTCTCACTTTGATTGGTTGAAGTATTGGTGGGAATGTTAATTTTGGTTTCGGCTTTTTTTGGAACGACCTTAATGCTATTTCCCTTTTGTGCTTCATCGTAAGGTCTTTCATCTTGTTGCTTAGCTCACTATTGTTTATTCCCCTTCTTTTTTTTCTTCAAAGCATTGATTCTTTGCTGCTTGAATCTTTCAAGTTCATCTTGGCTCACTTCTATTCCATTTTCATGCATATCTTCAGATTTTCTCAACCTTCTTATGGCTGAAGTATTGAATCTTTCTGGCTTGTACATTACTTGCTTTTGCATTAGCTCATTCATTTCCATAGTGTTCGTCTTGTGAATGGCACTAACATTCTCTTTGGGATTGGTGATAGTGTTACTCAGAAATTGCCCTTCCTTCCTTGAATTCAAAGTAATAGCAAGCTGACTAATCTATCTCTCCACGTTCTTAACGGATTGTGTTCTTTCATCATCCATCCTCTTAAGAGTTTTCTTCACATTTTCCATATCTTTTGAAATCCTCTCATGACATTCCATATTATTGATGTCAATGGCTAGAAAGAATCTTTCAATTGACTGCAATGAAGTCATTTCTTCGCTTTGGCCTTGCTTCCCTTGTTGGACTTGTTGATTAAAACCTTGAGGTAGCTTTAATGCATTACCAAGATTTCCATATGAGAAGTTCGGGTTATTGTATTCTTCATAATATCTTTAAGGAGGCATTCTTCTTGGCCTAAAGTTGTTTCCATAGTTTTGGTTGTTCATAAAGTTGACATCTTCAAAATCCATCACTTGTAGCATGTCCTATTGATTAACCACCATTGCTTGGCAATTAACGGGTTGCTAAATTGCTTTCACTTGTAGACTAGGTTGTCCCATTTATAGCTTTGCCTTTTGACTACTCAGCTTGATAGTTGTGCCATGATCGCTACTTGTGAATAAATCTCATATACTCTTGCTGGCTTCCTCACCGTGAAGCGAGTTCCTGCTGTAGAATCTTGAGACATAAGATCTAGAAGATCTAATGCTCTATCTTCATCTTTGGTTAGTAGACAACCACTTGCTGCGACATCCATTAATGTCCTCGTGTTGAGTCATTCCATTGTAGAAGATTTATTGTTGTGCCTACTTCACATATCCATGTCTTGGACATCTCCTCATCATCTCTTTGAATCTTTCCCAAGCCTCACCAAGAGACTCGTTATCTTCTTGCTTGAATTGGTTGATTTTTTATTTCCTTTCACTAACTTTCACTGGCGAAAGAATTGTTCTAGGAATCTTTCATTGATATCTGCCCATGAAGTCATACTCCTTGCATCCAGTCCTTTGAACCATGATTTGGATTTGTCACCCAATGAGAATGGGAAAAATCTCATCTTGATTACCTCATTCGTAACTTTAGTAATGTGAACAGTGTCACACTTTTCTTGAAAATTCTCGATATGTGCAACTAGATCTTCCTTTACTAGCCCATTGAATAGGCTATTCTGTACCATGTAGATGAGAGATAGTCTTAACACGATCTCAATCTTGCTGACTAGAAGCTTTATCACTCCATTGTATGTCTCTTGAATTTTCACTTAGAAGTAGTCTCGAAGACATCTTGGTCCTAGTACTCTGTCTTGCACTACAAAATCACCTTCGGGTTGATTATTCCCTCGGTCTTGATCTTAGTTCCACTTTCCTGCTTAATCGTCCACCATCTTGGTTCCTTTCTTCTTATTTCCCTTGTTGGTTCGATCAATCCTCTGATTGTAAGGTAATGAGTCCTTATCACCTTGACTATGTATGCACTAACTGTTCCTAGAGAAAGAAAACACAAAAGATCAATTGTAGATTGTCAAACATGAAACTGAAACTCTCTTTTTTTTTAACCTTGAAAGTAAATTACATAAAAAATAATCTTAACAAATTTTTATACTAACTAAACTAGTGTGTGGCTACCTATCACCAACAACGTCACCAAAAACTTAATTGTGACCGCAAGTATAACGATTCAATTATAGTAATAATGTGATTAAAAAAGGTTGATTATGGATATCGTCCACTGGGAAAGGTTTATCTAGACACAGTTCACTTAGTTAAGTTCACTTTATTATTAAGAAGATCTTTTTTTAATTAGTTTAAATAAATTGCTTTATTCTATAAAAAATGTAAATTAACTTGTATTTTAATTAGTTTAAATAATTAGTTTAAATAAATTGCTTTAAGTTCACAACTTCACCTATGTTATGAATTACTATGCTTTCATTTCAAACTTCCTTCATCTTCATGATATATGTGCAATGCTTAAATGGAATAGACATATTTCCTTAATATTCACTTCAATCCATTGTCGTGGTGGAAAAGACCCTAATGTGCAAACTATAACTCCACTTATCGTTGTAAATAATGTAAGTCTCACATAACATTAAATCTTAAATATTTAGACTCATAACCACTTAAGTATACTATCCGTGTATCTCTAATTAATAATTATCTATCGATGTTATATTTCTTACGGTTGTATTGTCCATATCCGGCTTAAAAACACCAATGGCTATGGTAACTCCTAAAACCTCCAGTCAACAAACAAATGATCAATATGTTCATAGCATTACATATAGAATCAATACAAATTCTAACCATTGCACTTTTTCTCTTTATAATCCATTCATAATTCCTTTAGCATAACATTGATACCATATGATCAATTGATCCTTAAGATAAATAAACTACTCACTCATCATTGAAATCAACATACTCATCATCGTATTCATTGGAATTAAAGATAAATCAAATAACTTCAATTATATCAAAGAAAAATACTGCATAACCAATAGTGGAGTCCTTAATGTCTTCTCTAAAACTTTTCTCAATACTAAAAAACAATTAAAACTATACTATTCAAAAATAATGTATAATGGTAGGTGATAATTGGTGTGTTTACCACATTCTAATAATTATTTATACTCCAAAGACTTTTAACAATAAAATTAAAACCCTAATTAATAATTCAAAACGAACTAGAATTCTCAAACTTTCTATTTTTATTTTTCGACGCTATCTGTAAGTGATCCACGCCGTGTGTGTAATGCTACAACACCCCCACAACATCGACCTTTATGTATGTATTTTCTCCTTACAGTAGGCTCGATGCTCTGTGTGTAATGTCTCTATGACGTGTGTACATTCCTACTATGTCACCACTGTGTCACCTGTATTGCTACTCTCCTTTAATCTTTACGCCTTGTCAATGCCTTGCCCACGACTTTTGCACTTTTCCCAGAACGTCAAGCATGTATGACACTGCGTCAAGTGTACTTTTGAGCTTTTTCTATTCATTTCATCATGAAATTACTTTTTTGTCTCTCTTATACCTTATAACCTAAAAATACATAAATCCCATCAATTAGAGCTCATTTCGGGATATATAGTCTAATTATACTACTAAACTAACCCTATATATAAGTCTAATTAATCACTTATCAATGATCTATGTATATTTGTGAATTCTTGAGCTTAATGAGAAATTATGAGATTGTACACTTGCTACTTGAGTGTCGAGGTGAAATAAACTTGTGAGTGGAAATGGTTTTGGTTGTGAACTACTTTTAAGTTTCGAAAGTAAATTATATTTGTTGTTAAAGCTACGTGTTTTGAAAATAATAGTTTTTATAAATAAGAACCCTTGAGTGGATTATAAACTTGAACTTATTTGAATTATAGGATAATCCATGAATTGTGTAAACTGAGTAAGGATTATAAGTAGTAGTAGTAAGAGTAATTAGTAGAATACACTTTTGCTCGGGACGTGCAAAATCTTATGTTTGAGGCTATTTGATGAGTGATTCATTAGACTTGTATATAGAGTTACTTTAGTAGTATAATTGGACTAAATATCCCGAAGTGAGCTCTAATTGGTGGTATTTATGTGTTTTCAGGCATACAAGGTACAAAGGAGACAAACGAGTGATTTCATCATGAAATGAGGAGATAAAGCAAAAATAAACGCTTGACGTCATGGCATAGAGACTTGATGCTGTGGGAAAAGACTACAAGGCATGGGCCCGGTGAATAGAAGGCTTGAATACAAAAGAAGAGGTGCAGTATAATGGACGCAGTGGTGGTAGTGTAGGGATGCACACTCGACACCCAGTACAGACAGGGCGCCGAGCCCTTTGTAAGGAGAAATTTACACAGAGAGGTCGAAGCTGTGGCGGTGCTGTCACGGCCCGAATTTCTAATTCAAGTTTAATTTATTAATCAGGATCAGTAACCCGTTACGTGGGACTCGTAGCGAGATACGTGCACTGATCGAGGCGATGTGGCCGAGGAAGATGTTATATTTGTTGTGATGCGTGCTTAGTGTATTGTATATGTATGGACTACAAGGTCGCTTCTACCGATGTTTAGGTATCAAGACATGAGCAGGGATGCACCTCGAGATGCATGCCAACATTAGATATGGGTAGAGAGTGATGTGGTAAGTTTATTTAGGCTTAGTGTTGGTTAAATAGTAGTATTAATGTTGCTATGGTTTATTTTATATTAAATATACCTAAGTTAGCAATTTAAAACAATATTCATTCAATGATTCTCGAGATATGTGATGGCACATCAAAAGACAAATTGAGTTTCAAATTGGTGTTAACTAGATGGAGATAGTGGAGAGTTAATGGGAATTGTGGCAAGGTGTAAGCCATTGAATTATTTTCGAGATACGTGTTTACATAGAGATTAATGGCTATTAATCAACCTTTTCTCATTCATATATATAAGGAATGAGATCAACCTAAGCAATTCATTTCATTTTCAAAATTTAGTTGAGAAGAAAGCTCACTCGAGAAGAAGAAATCAGTGAGGATGAACAATTTTGAAGGAATTTTTATGAAGTTGAAAGTGTAGATCAAGTTGTTGGTGTACATCAAACTAGTTAATTTTACATACACTAGTGACATAGTTTTATTTGATGAATTTGTGATAAAGATGAGATGTGGCTGATCTTGTGGTGTTAATAGGTGTTTTGAGGTCTCTGGTAGGTGAGAAAAGAGATCTCAAGGTATTGGAGCGGTCTATATGTAGAGAGAACTCAGAATTCTAAGTGCAGAATTTTGGGTTTTCCTGCACATAGTGCGCTAGATGAGCTAGCTAGCGCGCTATATGTGTGTAGCGTGCTAATAAAATTGACTAGCACGCTAATGAGGTCACTAGCGTGCTAGACAAGACACCCAACACACTAAGTGCAATGAGAGTACAAAATCAGTGGTTTCCTAATCTCAACTTAAACACTTTAAACTTGTCTAATACCTTAATTATATGACTAAACATACTCTAAAACCTAGGAAATGATATTGGGGACCTAAAGAAGAGTCTCAGGAGTTCGAATACGTGATACGAGGTGTTGGGCGGCTGAATTAGACTAGAAAATTGCGTGGATTGTACCTAAACTGATTGAGATATTTATTTACATTTCATTACTATCTTGTTATTCATTTCTAGTCATTTGAACTGATTTGGTTATTGTACTCTACATACCATGACTTTTTTGCTCTCTCATTTCATGAGTTTGATATCATGGCATTAATTATTGGTTAAATAGTTTCATTGACTTTAAATCAAGTGCTATGTCATTTTTTATTGTTGAGACAGTCAGTTAAATGAAATAGCATGCCATTAGGTAGGTGTTTGATGATGTTGTAAATATAAATTCCTTTGTGCATTAGATATGAAATTACTTTGCTTCAATTCTCAAACGATGTAATTTCTCGGGTTTAAAAGTAGCTCTTGTATCTAGTACCATGATATGATAGAGATGTGCGCGACACAGGCACTAGACTTTCATGGTTGTCTGGATCTCACCAGTAACTTGTGCAACACATGCGGTATTGGACTTGGGGTTATTGGCAAGTATACATCACGAGTGACTGACATTTATGATTGATTATAGAGGCATAGAGCTCATCTTCGACCTTCAACTGAGATTTAGAGCTTAGCTCCATCATAAGATAGTGGAATAAAGATTTAAGTTATGTAACTCATAGCCAAATACTAGATCATTCCTACTTAGTCGAGTGTCAGTTTCATTTTGTTTAACTGAAATATCTTATAGTGTGATTATTTTTCAGCATAGTTGTTATTGTTATGCTTTTAGATACTTGTTGTATATTTAGGAATGTGAACAAATGTCTCTCAGTATTACTTTCTACTTTTCTGTACTCACCGTCCTTTTTATGACGGTGGGTGCAAATCCATCGAGTAGCAGACCAGGTAAAGAGAAGATCGGAGACTACCTTTGAGTATGTGGAGCACTGCTACACATAATTTTTGTAGGTTTATGATTTGTTGTGTGACTTATATATATGTCTTCCATATACTTTTGGGGTTATATATATATTGTGGATTGAGAAATAGTACCCTGACCAGACACATGATGATATATTATCTTTGTTTCATTATATATGTATATGCATGTTATCTTTATTTTCCACATTCTTAGGTATCATGTTAAAAGCTTCCATTAAATTGTTAAGACTTCCACTGAATAAACTTTAAATTATTAAAATTCTAATTAACTCTGATTTATCTATTGACATAAGATAAGAACATGCTTGTTTAAAAAAATTAATTATTAAGGGGAAAGGTTGTGGAAAAAGGCTGACTAGTTCTTTTTTAAGTCCAATGTGGCGAGATTTGGACTTAATAACGGGATTAGGCAGGGCGATGCCCTAATTTGAGAAGGGGGCGTCATAGGCACTGTGGCAATACACACGGCGTAGATCACTTATAGACAGCGTCCAAAAAGAGAAATAGAAAGGTTTGGAGTTCTAGTTCATTTGAAATTGTTAATTAGGGTTTTCAATTGTATTTTTAGGTGTCTTAAGGGTATAAATAGGTAGTAGAACATGGTAAACTCACCCACCACAAGAGACTAATTATCATTGTATTACAGTCATTTTACATTATTTTTGAGTCTTAAGAATAGTTTTGAACAAGAAGACATTGAAAACTCCATTTGTGGGTATTTGGTATTGTTTCTTTAATTAAATTGAAGTTATTTAATTTAATCTTTAATTGCAATTAATACTTATGTGTCGATTTCAATGATGAGTGAGTAGTATTTTTATCTTAGGGAGCAATGTATCATATGGTATGAATGCTATGCTAAAGGAAGTATGAATGGATTGTAATGTTAAAAGCGTAATTGTTAGAATTTGTATTGATTCTATGTGTAATGCTATGAACATCTTGATCATGTCTTTGTTGATTAGAGGTTTTAGGAGTTACTATGGCCATTGGAGCTTTTAAGCCAGATATAGACAATACAACTGTAAGATATGTAACATCGATAAATAGTTATTAATTAGAGAGGCACTGATAGTAAACATAATTGGTTATGATTCTAAAGATTTGTAACTTAATGCTATGTGAGACTTACGTTATTCACACTGATAGGTGGAGTTATAGCTTGCACATTAGGATCTTTTTTACCATGATAGTGGGTTGAAATGAATCTTAAGGAAATCTATCTATTCTAAATTAACATTTCACACATATAATAAAATGATGGAAGTGAGACATGAAAGCATAGTAATTCAATATCTAGGTATATGAACTAAGAGTCTTTTCAATAATAGAATACAAGTTAATTTACATTATAGAATCAAGTAGTTTAGTTAAAAATAAATTAAATATACATCTTCTTAACAATAGAACGAACTTAACTAAGTGAATCATGTCTAGATAAACCTTTTCCAGAGGACAATATTTGTAATCAATCTTTGTTGATCACATTATTACGACAATTGAACCTTTATATACTTGTGGTCATGATCAGCGAACACAACAAAAAAAAAGTAATAATAAGACCTTCAAGCCCTCATTAGCAGTTGTTTGCTAAAATATCATAAAATATTTTAATGGGCGAGAAATTGTAGTTGTCGATCTAAATTCCTATCCTTACTTGTAATCGCTCTCAAAAGGAATCGTAGTAGGTAACTTTGTATGCCCACATATACAAACAAACCCCACTAACCGGACATGATTAAATTAAATTTAATGGAAAATCATCAGGCACTCAATATTAAACTTATTGTGGAACCCCAAATACAAACACGAATACATTTAATGAACTTCAAAAAAATCCTATTTCATGTACTAGATTATGCAACCTTATATACAAGACATTCTTATAGTACTTTTGCTCCATTTGCTAAATGAAAAACATCTCCAACGAAGCAGATTGACTGGATGTTTAGCGCGATGAAGTTGATGTTAGTAAATTTTTGAAAATCAGATTTCAATATAACTTACAAGCATGTATGGATTGGTTGTTGGGGCATGTTCCCTAGGTCAATCCATTAACTGTCTTTATGAATACTTTTAGTTAATAAAATAGTGGATTTCATTTGCTGTTTATTATAATTAATTTGCATGTTTACATTATAATAAGATCCATGGGTATTTACAGAAATATCTTAAATGTCCCTAGTCGATCATTATACTGGGAACTATGATGAATTAAGACTAGTGTGAGTCTTGATTGATGATCATATGATGATTATACGTATAGGGATACGAATCGAGATCACGAGTACTTGTTAGGGAACAAAGTACTGGACCGACCCGCTATGAGAACATCACATGGATTAAGTCATAGTTGTTTCTCATGATAGGTATATTTTTCAGTCCTCGACTTGAGATTACCAGAGACTTCAACATTAGGGAACACAGTGATTTGACACAATCAAACGTTGTCTTTAACCGGACGATTATAAAGGTTGTGATTGGTTACTTGTGTGAGCAATGTGATGAAGTTGTGTAATCAAGATAGAATTTTTCCTCTCATATAAAGAGAGATATCCGGTGGATCCCTCGATGTGTTAGATCTTGTTAAAAGGCATAGTCTAAGTGAATTGATATTGATCAATGTCACTTGGATGTTTTCGATCTACCTAGAGATCGAGACTAGTACGATTAAACATGTTGGATGACAATTCCATGCCTTATGTTTGATCAAAAGGATATCATGTGACAAAAGGATGTTATATACATTATTGATTAGGTTGTATCGATTTGATATTCGTACAACTTGGGTAGTCATAATGTCTTGCTAGAGGCCGCTTATGACTTGTATACAAAAATGAGTTTTTGGTACACTGCCAACGTTGTATGAGCCTATTGGGTCGCACACTAAGAATGGTTTTGCGAGATTTTAAGATGATTCAGAAAAACAAATTTTATATGATAAAATTCGTGACAGAAACGTCTTTGGGTGTATTACACTTATACTTCTTTAAGTAGGGGTATATGTGTAATTTACTTAACCGTCTATATACAAGGGTTGTATAAATAGACGCTTTAAGTTAGAACACATATAGGAAAGATTAAGGGCCGAAACTCTATTTTCGTTTAAGAAACGAATTAGGCTTTTCTGGTACGCTCTGGATCGTTTTGGAGAGAAACAAAAGGTTTGGTATTCTCTCGAAGCTAGCACTTCGAATCTCGGCCGCCGTTCGTGTGTGATCGCTGCTAGTAGAGGCGTTCGTCATTGGCAGCGCCTTAGAGATCGATCAACCTTCAGAAAGGTATATTGCGACCGAGGTATGATTAAGTTTTCATGTTTTAAACGTTTTTAATGGAATTAGATTCGGATCCTGTTGGGGTTTTTATCAAAATTGTTTTGTAATTTCCGCTGCGTATGAACCCCAAAACCCAACATTGGTGAAGCTGCTTGTTAGTGGGTGATTTTTCTTTTGGGAAATGCTAGAGTTTATTGTACAATTTTTTTGTTTGTATATATGTAATATGTTCAAGGAAATTGTGTTGCTTTTGTTTATGATCACATCTCTAACAATTGGTGTAACTAAAACTTCATTTTAATCCATTAGATATAATTTTTAAAAATATTATGTATGGGTGCTGTCCCATATTTCATTTTTTCTTTATTTTTTGCACGAGATTGTTGCTTAAACAACATTATGTTGTGCATTAGATTATAAGCTTAAAATCAGTCAATGCAATTAATGTAAAAATTGGGCGAATAATCAATGAAATGCATTAATTTTCGTCAATTGCTTAAATACCTGATTACATAGGTTTCATATTTTTTCAATTCCAAGGTCATTGAGTTCAAATAGGTGGGTGGTCCTTTTAATCCACTTTGCTATATTCATAAAATCTTGACTTTTTTTGGAGTTTCCACGTCACCACATGGTATACTTGTGCTAATCGCACTGTCTAATCCATGCTTAGGCATTGTCAAGCCAAATTAAATATGATGGAAAGTCAATAGGCACTTTGTAATGTATATGATTTTTTCTACGTACTATACTCGTACGTAGAGTCTATCTATCAAGCATGTTTGGGCATTTTGTAACTTGTTGATATGTGCTTTACCATTTTGAAGGTGCGTGTAGGAGCATTGGATGAAGTTTATCGAACAACAAAGCGGACGTTCACCTCTAGGCCCATTTCTCTGTTTACTGATATCATATCTTTTTATATATATTCAAGTACAAAATCAAAACTAACCAATTCCAATTTGCTGCATTCGAATTAGTCCACATCCATGCATTTCATATTGTTTTGAATGAGCCAGGGTGGTCGTTTGGTGTTGTCTACTTTGTGTGGTTTTGAGAATCTTGATTTGCACAAGATCTAATAGATTCAATTTTGAATGCTTTGATAATGAAGTGTAGTGCAAATTCTTCTTTAGATTACTTTTTTTTTTCTTTTACTTGCAAGTTTGAAGATCCATTCAAGTTAAATATTGACACGTGTCGAGCGTGCACAATAATTTCTCGTATTTACTATTTACTTGTAGTAGTGGTAAATGGGATATCGTCTCCACAAGGATTTTTTAAATCTTAAAGAAAATTATTTTTTTCTTGTTTTAGTTAATTTAGTTAATCTAATTAAATGTGACTTAAAATATTAAATAACTGAAAACTATAAATACTAACTTAATCTAAACAATTCAAATCAAACAAAATTAAACAATACTCAAATTCAATATAATTCAAATATATTAAACAAACATCTAAAAAAACGTCCACTAAACAATGTAATATACTTGGATTGCTTTCAAACACTGGAACATAACATCACTTCACACTCTACAGTTATAATTGTAACATACGTGAAATCTTGGAATCATTAAATCATAATTCACAATAGGTTGATAGCCATTAGCAAGCCACCGATTTTTGTCAATTTAATGGAAATAGCACATTATTATCATTGTAAATATACCTATTGGTTAAAACGCAATACCGTAGAAATACGATAGCGTTATACTTAGTGAAAATTATTCCTAATTTAAGCCAATATTAACCGAAGCAACATAATAAAAAACTTAGAACACAATCACCTGGAACATCCACTGGGGAAATGCCCTATAAATTAATCCTAGTTACTACTTCTGTAATTATTGTCAATAACTATATACATAAAATTAGAATTAAAATACCACATAACACATTTGCAACTATGCATGCAATATTAATCTTCTTTAGTCGTAATACGCATAAACAACTTGTTAAGTCTGTGATTGACGTGTAATGAATAGATTTAAAGCATTAAGTTCATGATTCCTTAATTATATCTATCTAGCAATCAAAAATATATTACATGTCTAGGGTTTTCATAGATTGATAGACTACTCACTCATGTTGAAAATAAACAATGCATAAAAATAATTAAAAGACATAATAGATAAATAAATACCTTAATATAAATCAAAGCTCCAATGTATCTTCAAATGTTAACTAAAATAGAAAATATAAATAATGTAGATTAAAAGGAAAAACAAAGGAGATAGTTATTTCGAAGCTCTCTAGCCTTTTTTATAGTCTCCTTACGTATACATATCTTAGATAAACTCAAATTCTTCATATTAATCTAAAAACCCGTAACCGACCTCAGCAATTTGTCAACAATTTCTAACTTATACACAAATCGTTAAGCAAATCACTAAGTTTGGCTCATAGTGCTCCACTGATTTAACTGACAATTTATAGTTCTTTTTTCAATTCGCTGTGGATTCACTAGCTTTTTCTTGCTATCGGTTAATGTGCCAATTCCTAGTGTTATTCCTGATCGTTGGCTAATCACTAAGCTTCTTTTCAGTTAACTTTTTTTTCTCTCTTCATTCCCTTTTTTTCATTTCCTCATTTTCCTATTTAAAACTTGAAAGCACAAAAACAAGAGAATACATAGTGTAATATCATAATTTATATATAAAATCAACCTAAATTACACTATAAAATGTGTCTAATTATTGACTTGTCAAATACCCCTAAACTCAACACTTTGCCATCCCAAGCAAAGGAACTTTTAATCACACTATCTGTTTATTCTTATAAACTGATTTCATTCTAATTTATCTTAACTTTAAATAATAGAAATTTTAAAATAGAAGTGATCTTCAAATGAAAACATATTACCCACAAGTAAATGAAATTTATGATAGAATAGAATGATTTAGTCAAATCAAAACATCCCTTAAGGATAACTCAACCACCTAATGCAACATCTTTTAGAACTTCAATTTCATTACAAAGGTTAGTACACAATATATGTTTACTCAATCTCCATTGTCAAGCATCAAGCTTATGATAACTAGTATAGAATCTTAGAACACAACAACTAGATTAATATTAATTTTTGAAAATACTTTATAATAATACCACAATCAAAATTAATAGGAAATTTGTCAAGATACTAACGAATATATCGTTTAAAACTTGTTAGATTAAGAAATATTTCATTCAACTCTAACTTCAAGTACTCGAGTTAAATTTTTCTTTGAAGAGTTTAAAGACATTCATTTTTTTTTCATTTTCTCTTTTTCTACTTCATTCTAATTGTTTCTTTTTTAACATATTTCTTTTACTTTTGCTTTTGAGTCCCTACTCCATTTCGTATGGACATTCTCAAATTTTTCCCACTATAGATTCCCTACTCCATTTCCTTTAGAATCTATAGGACTGTCTATATAATTATATTTATAAACTCTTGTTAACATTTCTCACTATCCGCTAAAGGTTATGAAAGTATCATTTCTAACTCATTGAGTTTCATAAGTTTCTAATTCATTTCTTCTTTCAATTGTGGCATAATAGCTTGATATATATACTATAAAAATACACAATCAATAGCCTTTTGTATCACAAGATTCTTAGAAATTTTTCTTGTTCATCTTACACTATTGCTTCTTCCCATTATCATGACTAACACAAGGTATTCAATTTAATGTTCACATCAATTAGTAAAATTAATCAAAAAGGTTATAAAAATTGATTCCTTCTATCATAAAATTCATTTAGGTAATACAAATATCACTTCCATTCGAGAATCTATTCTACGTTCATTATAATTCTTACTAAAAAATAAAGTAAAATGAAAATCATACTTACTTGAATTAGGAAGAAATTTGAAAAATCTAGTCAAGTTACACGAATACTAGATTAAAATTTAATTCTGAACTTTTCTTCTACCTTTCTTTCCTTTCATTGCCATCAATGTCATACTTCACCTAAAATACCTCCAAACTTTTTTAAAACCTTGTGCTCAAGGTTTTAAAATGAAGTCCCTTTTTTAATATAACGAACATACCACGTGAAGTACAAAAGAATTGATAAAACATAAATTTGACAATCAAGAAACTAATAATGTTAATTTTAAATTATAAGAAGACATAGTGCATAAAAATCTAATGAATAAACATCACTATTACATATCAAGTGTATTAAATATTATACCCAAGCATTAAATAAAATATATCACCTAATATACCACCATAAATATAAAACATCAATAAGAAACACAAAGTATATCACCATTGTTGAAATTAAAAAGAGGAGCTCTCACATTATCACTCGGAGATAGAGAAAATAAATAGAATAAGGGAATCAATATCGGCATCCGGAAGTCGCATCATTATCACCTTCCACTGGATCAATCCTCTGGGACTGGTAGCTCACAGGGCGGTTGTAAAGGTAGTATTCCTGACCTAGCAATGTCGAAACATCAAGATTACTGCTAAGTAGTAATCTCATATGTGTAGATATTAGAAGAACCTCTCCATCTCCTTAACGTCTATTTCTCCTGAATATAGTATGCTTCGTCATGTAGATGCTCCTTGCTAAGACTCTCTGGTTCTCTAACATTAGTTCTTGATTACGGAGAGTAGTCATCCGATTGCACAAAATTGCACCCATGAATGCCAACTCCGTCTCATCCATGTATAATCCATCATAATATTTAACAGGCTGCTCCATGTTCAGATCAATTCTAGCTTCTGAAATCTCCTCCAAAATTCTCCCCTTGTCCTATCTGATTTTCCATCTTTGCTAAGTTTTTCTTCTAGCTATTTAAACCCTTGTTCCCTCACCTTCTTTGTCTTTATAACCGTTCACTCTTCCATATCTCTCTATAACCTCATAAGTGATGGTCTTCAATGGTGAGTATGTAATCTACGCAACCTATCAAATTGAGCAGGAGTTATATATAGGCCAGGAAAATAACCCATCTCCTATAAACCTATTCTACAAAACCAGGAGTTACTCTTGTGGGTCGCATTACACACCGTTTTCCATTTATTAAAAACATCACAGTGTACATAGTGCCCCATTTAGTGCATAAACTACATGAACTTAATATACTAGAATAGCCAGGCAACATTGATAATTAAGCGAATCTATACTTAACCCGATTTCGATTTTTGTTAACAATTCCTTAACTTTCCATATCAATCATGCTTTCCCAGTGAGCCAACGCCTATCACAAACCATTTGTGGTGAATATAAGTCTAATTCTCTATGTTTAAAACCCATTAGTAAGTCCTTAAGACCTTAAGAAATTCTAAGAAAAATATAGCATAGTTGTAGTTATATGGAGTGGGAGCGCGCTCCCTAACTTGGTGGACTGCGCTCCATTAATGAGGTTTGTCCAAGTCATAAAGGGAGTGTGCTCCACCCTACAATGCCTTGGCAGTAGATTGGGCAGCAGTCACTGTTCCATTACCAAATCTCCAACATAGCCTCAAATACTTTCCCTAGTCATTAGGGAGGACCTCTACTTAGGTAACAACCATTTCAAATCAACAAACATAATTAACAGATATATCAACACCTACTTATCTAATAAAAATTCAAAAACCTAAAAACTATTCTTACCAAAGTGTGATCTCTGGATTCTTAGTTGATTAAGCTCCTCAACTCATACTGAATCAACTCCTAGAGCGATCTCTTAAGATTAGACACTAAACCCCCAGCTCTCTTTCCTTCTTTCGATCGATCAAATTATGTGATAAATATGAGGTATTTAGTTTAAATATAAGGATTTCTCTTGAGATACGGCTCGAGCTACCTCGAGATTGATCGAATGGTTAATGTGATAACATGGCACTCCTTAAAGTGACACACATGTTAAGACCATCAATACTTACACTCCTCTCGAGGTGATTCGACGATCCATATAATTCAAACCAATCTTATAGTTTCTAATAATATATATTTATATATAAAATATATATATATATATATCGAGTATTTTCTCGCCAGTAAAATCGCCAGACATGTCGACTAGCATTCTCGTGTGTGCGCATTTATTCCACGACCCCTTCGTCACACTCAGTGTACCAGGTATTTATTGTTTATTATGTATTTTTCAATTATAGGCTTGTATTTAAATCCTCTATTATACTAAAACCTATAAAATTTCATTAAACAATCCAAACAAACACAAATCATCATGCAAACACATGCACACGGTAATCGAGGTACGTCGAACTTAACCATGAGTCTAACTCAGGTTAATTAGGAGTTGGATTAAAATTAATCACTAGTTTAAGGTAATAGGTCGTTAAAATCTTCCCAAATTAAAGAAATTTTTTCCTCAAAACTAAAGTAAACAGAAATTTACCTATAGTTTAGAAGAGAAATGGAAACTGCTCCTTCATATAAGACTCCCACTTTCATGTTAGTTCCAATATCTCTGGGAATTTTCCATTTCACCTTAACTAAAGGAATCTCTTTCGTTCTCAGCCTCTGAATCTTATGATCAAGTATTTGAATCAACTTATGTTGTAAGATAAGCCTTCCTGAAGATCAAATTTATTCCAATCAATCCTTAAATTGAATTGAGCCTCCGTCTTGCGAAACATAGACACGTGGAAGACGTTATGAACTCCGGCTAGCTGATGAGGTAATTTTAACCTGTAACCAACAGGACCAATCCTTTACTGTACTATAAACAGTCCAATGTACCTTGCAGCTAGCTTTCCTCGCAACCCGAATCTATACAATCCTTTCATAGGTGAGACTTTCAACAGGACAAAATCATCCTTTGAAAACATTAAAAACCTATAATGTTTATCGGCATATCTCTTCTATATTAGCTGTGCTGCAGTTAAACGCTGGCGAATCTACTGAATTCTCTTTGTGTAGTCTTGAATCAACTCCAGCCCTAACAAAATTGTATCTCCAACCTCTTCCTAACATGCAGGTGAACGACAAGGCCGACCATACAGAGCTTCAAAATGAGCCATTCCAATGCTAGTCCGATAGCTATTATTATAAGATAACTCACACAAAGGAATGTATTTCTCCCAGTTACACCAAAATCCAAGACACAAGCTTGAAGCATATCCTCTAGAACAAATATCAGTTGCTCGATCTAACCATCAATCTCAGGATTGTATGCGGTACTGAGGTTAAGAACAATTCCCAGCTGTCTCTGCAATTCACTCTCAAGTTTGGATGTGAATCTTGGATCTCTATCGAAAGTAATCGACAGTGGAACTCTATGAAATCTCTACATCTCACGTACGTACACCTCACATAATCGGTCAAAAGGATCTCGCATGGAAACTGGTAAGAAATGTGCAGACTTCATCAACCTATCTACTATAACCTATACCGCATCATATTTATGCTGACTCAAACGTAGATTGGAAATGAAATATATCGACATATGTTCCTATTTCCACTCAGAAATAGGCAACAAATGTAATAGCCCATTAGGTTTCCTATGCTTAGCCTTAACTTGCTAACATATCTTACTTCTCTTTATAAACTCAACAATATTAGTCTTCATCCCGGGCCACCAATAAAGACGCTTCATATCGCGATACATCTTAGTGTTACTTGGATGAGTAGAGTAAATAGATCTATGAGATTCCCGTAGTAACTCCTGCCTCAACTGATATTGAGTAGGACTTTTCAATCTATCCCTGAACTGTGACGCACCATCGTCAGAAACTAACTAATCAAGATGATCTACACTAGCTGCTAACCTTAGGCGCACTATATGATCCTAGTTAGCTTTATAATAGTCAACCACCCATTGAATCATCTTCGGTTTAGCGCGAATCTTAGCATATAAGAACAAATAAGTAGCTTTGGAGCTAGCTCTCTCAATGGATGATGTGCCAACTAGACCTTCATGAATCATCATCATTGATGCTTCCTCAAGAAGTCTAAACTAAGAAGCTCTAGGAGTAGCCACATTATCTCAGCTTGTTCTTCTCATACTCAAGGCATCAACAACCAAATTTACTTTGCCTGAATGGTTTTATAGAGTGAAAACATAATCCTTAAGGAACTCAAGCCATTTTCGCTGCCTCATATTAAGTTCACTCATAGTAAACAAGTATTTCCGACTCTTATAATCTAAAAATATTGTAATCTTCTCACCGTACAAGTAGTGCCTCTAAATCTTTAAGGCAAAAACAATTGCAGCTAGCTCATGATCATGAACTAGATAATTTCTTTCATGAATCTTGAGTTGCCTTGAAGCATAACCCACAACTGTACCTTTCTATATTAGCTCACAGCCCAAGCCTAAATGAGAAGCATTTGTATAAATCACTAATTCCTTTCTTGATTTAGGTAATGTAAGGATAGGTTTCATAGTCAAACTATCCTTTAAACCTTTGAAGGAAACTTACACTCATCTGACCAAACAAATTTAATGTCTTTTTGTGTTAGTTGAGTCATTTGCAGAGCAATATGGGAGAAACCATCAATGAACAATTTATAATAACTCGCTAACCCTATTAAAATCCGAACCTCTGACATTGTTGTAGGAGTTGGCCAATCTCTGATTGCCTCGACTTTCATTGAATTAACAGATATACACTCAGTATTAACTACGTGTCCAAGAAATTTGACTTCTGAAGACCATAATTCACACTTATTAAACTTGGCATATAATCGTTTATCCTTCAAAGTTTGCAATATAACTCTGAGGTGGTGTGAATGCTCTTTCCTTAGTCTTCGAATAGATCAAAATATCATCGATAAATACGATAAGAAACTGGTCAAGATAGGGTTCAAACACCCTATGCATTAAATCCATGAACATAGCAGGAGCATTAGTGAGCCCAAACGACATCACTATAAACTCGAAGTGCCCATATTGAGTACTTAAAGCCGTCTTCGAGATATCCTTATCTATGATCCTCAGTTAATGATAACCAAACCTGAAATCAATCTTTGAGAAATGTTTAACACCCTTAAACTAATCAAACAAATAGTTGATCCTAAGTAATGGTCATTTGTTCCCGATAATCACTTAATTAAACTATCTATAATCAATGCACCTATGTATGGTTCTATCATTTTTCTTCACAAAAAGAAGTGTTGCTCCCCAAAGTGACATACTAGAATGGATAATCCCTTTCTGTAGCAACTGCTCAAGCTAAGTCTGTAACTCACGTAATTCGTTTGATGCCATATGGTACAGAGGAATAGATATAGGTTTGTTACTAGGAAAAAGATGAATGATGAAATCAATGACACATGGTGGTGGAAGTCCAAGTAAGTCAGATGGAAAAACTTTTTAAAATTTACAAACCATGGGTATCTCCCAAGCCTTAAGTTTTTGACCAGACACTCTAAATTTGAGAACTCTCGCCATATTTTCTAAATCTCGAGAAGTAGCTTCCCTTATATGAGTTGCAAGTCGTGAATGATTAAGTCCTTTATAGATTATAATTTTAGAAAGGTCAGGGATTTGAAAGATTACCCTCTTATGGAAACAGTTAAGACTGGCATGCTATGCCGACAACTAATCCATCCCTAGTAGTGCATCATATTCTGGGAACTCCATTACTCTCAGATAAATTCGAAGTTCATTCTCCCTGATTTTGATTACATATCTCTCACAGATCAGGTTATGATAGACCTTCTCACTCACTGCTGTGCTCAAAATTAGCAATGTACTAGCTCTAACAAGTTTCAATTTCAACTCATCAACCATGGCATCAGCAATAAAGGAAACATTAGAACCAACATCTATCAAAATGTGCATATCTCGACCACAACTGCTTAATATACCATCCACAAGCCTCCGATTAGCCTCTGGGTCTGCCTTAGCCACTTCTTGAGTCTGCGCTCGTGCCGGTAGTGTTGTACTACCTACTGATGTGGCTAATGGCATAGAACGTTCTCTCTGAATATGCCCCACCTAACCACACCGATATCATATCATGGATGCCCTTTGAGGATAACTTTTGGCCTGATAAACTCGCCCCGATCCACTCGATTTCTGTGATAACTGTGCTCTGCTCTTACCCTTACCTCTAGACTGAGGTCTTTGCAAAGTTGGTTAGGCTACTGAAGCATGAGAAACTGATGGAATCGTTGCACTAACAAATGTCATCCCTGTAGACCCTGAGTGTATAGCTACTCAAGTTACACTCCTCTACTTCTTCCTTGGCTAAAAATAAGCAAATTCTTGGGTTCCTTGACTCCCATGGAATTGTGGTACTAATGGTGGCGTAAGTACTATTTCAGAAGGTCTAGCTAGAATGGTTGCTTCCACTTCCATCGCACTCTCGAATATAAAAGCGTAACTAGATTAAAAATGAGAGGAAACCACAACTCGGATCTAATAATTCAACCCACCAAGAAACAAATCTATTTTATTATCCTCTTGCTCCAACATCTCAAGAGCGAATTCACTCAACTCAGTCAATCTCCTCTCCTATTTATGTACAGACATAGATTCATATATGTTTGATAAACTCAATTTTCTTCTTATTCTTAACTGATTTCAGGAAATAATGCATGTAGAATACAATCTTAAACTGTGGCCAAGTGGTGAAAGTTTTCCTTATTGGGTTTTGGGGTTCATACGCATCGAAAAATTTAAAACAATTTTTGAGAAACCATTATAGGATCGAAAATAAGTTCTATCAAATTAGATCTATGAAAGTAAACCATAGTTTAATCCGTGATTTCCTTCTTTGATTGTTCGATCTGCAAGGCATTTAAGCACCTTTCCTTTATCAGAAACCCACAGATGAATGGTGACTACAATTTGGAGTGCTAGCCCCAAGAAAGAGAAATTATATTTTCTCTCTCCTAAAATCTAGAGAACTTGAAAATAATAAAAATGAAAATTTTATTTCGTTTTAGAGTTTCATCCTCTATTTATATGTGTAGATAAGACCTCACTTCAAATCCTATTCTTAATACAACGATTGTATTTAGGTAGTTTAAGCAAATTACACATACGCCCCTATTAATAAGTTATTATATAAAAAATTGTAAGGGATTTTATGTCATGAATTTTATCATATATAATTCATTATTCTGGACTAAATGAAATTGCGCAAAGCAATTCATTGTGTGTGACCCAATAAGTTCATGCGACGTTGGTAGTGAACAAAAAAATACCATTTCGATACACAAGTCATAAGCGGTCTCTAGCAAGGCGTTATGACTACCGAAATAGCATGTACATCAAAATCGATACAACCTAATGAATAACATATACCATATCCTTTTATCATGCGATATCCTTTTATTAAACATAATGCTTGGAAAGTCACCCTTCATGTTCAATCGTACTAGTCTCGATATTTAGGTAAACTAAAAACATCCAAGTGACATTGATCATATTAATTCACATGCACTTGGCCATTATCAATCTATCGTATTGAGGGATCCACTGATATTACTCTTTATATGAGACATACAAATTCTATCTTGATTACACACGTTCACATATTATTCACAAGGCAACCACTCACAATATTTATAATCGTCTGGTTAAAGGAAACATTTGATTGTGTCAAATTACCATGCTCCTAATATTTGAAGTCTACAGTAATCTCAAGTCGAATGACTAAATGATATACCTATCATGAGTACACCTATGACTTAATCCATGTGGTGTTCTCATAGTGGGTCAGCTCAGTACCTTATTTCCTAACAAGTACTCATTATCTTTATTCATATCCCTATACTCATGATCATCACATAACCATAAATCAAGATTCACACTAGTCTAAATTCATTATTGTTCCCAGTATAACGACCGAGTAGGGACATTTAAGATATTTCATTAAATACCCATGGATCTTACTATAAAGTAAACATGCAATTACTTATAATAAAATAGGAAATGAAAACCTCTATTTTATTATGTAAAATTATAAGATAAACAATGTTTATAGATTGACCTAGGGCACATTCCCTTATCTCTCTAGGGAATTCCACCACTTCTAGGCAGAATCAATCAGCTAAAATATGACCAGTTTAACCTTAAACCGGTCCTCCACATTTACAGCAACAAATTGTTGCTCCATTTCCAATACCAAGGTCTCAACTACCCTTTCCTTCATTATGCCATTGAATCTCATAATGTCTTATTTCATGAATTCCTTCAAGTTTTGAGAAAATGCAGCCTTTTCAGAATCCACTAGTACCCTTGTAGCTGTCTTCGGCACATGAATATGTGGTAATACTGGTTAGGCTAGAGTTGGTACTATCTCAGCTCCTCCTTAAGCTTTGCTAACCACGGGACTGGTCGTTGGCTGGCCTTAGGTGGCTCTATTGGTGGTCTTATCTAAGCCATCAGTTTCGTTTGAGACTCCATAAGTTTGCTTATTTACTACTTCATTCTAGATTTCCATTAATCCTCAGTGTCCTTGTTACCCTAAAGTTGAGGCCTTTGTGAACCCTCTCCTTGATCCGCAATTAGATTCTGAAGTCAAAAAAGAAATAAGATCATTAGGTAACATTCAAAGAGAACAATTAAATCATATATATACAATAAATAACAATAAGTGCAACAAATAACATATAATAATGTTTTCATTCTTCATTTTCCCTCTAAAACTTGATAAAAAACATTTATCATACCCTAAACTTATTCATAACTTGAGACCACTCTCAAAGTCGATACTTAGATTCTAATACAAAGGAATATGCTATCACTTTAGAAAAGTGATATTAAGATCAAAGGCTTGTCCATCATAGCAAATTGCATTAGAGTTACCACTTAATTCAAAAGTGATAAACCTTAGGCTTTGAAGTAGACTCTGATACCAAGCTGTACCATCCCCTATCCTGATCAGGGCGATACTCGGCCAGAAACCCTAATTAAGCCCCAGTAACTCAATAAGACTTAATTACAGCTAGCAGTCTCTCAGTCGATACCAGATAATTTCAACCGTATATTGATATCGAATAAATAATACAAAGTATACACAAGGAAAATTTCAAACTTTTTTTATATTTAAACAATATACAAAATTACAGAGTTTATCAAAACTCAAAACCACGTTTATAAACCTCCCAACACTTTTATACATAACAAAATATATTAAACAGTGTATATATAAGTACAAGAAAGTTCATTACATCGTAGAGAATATTATAAGAGTCCTAAATCTTCTCCTTGCCCTTCACTGAAGCACTTGGTTAGGAACCTGAAATATTAAAATTGGGGTGAGCACTTCAACTTGCTTAGTAAGTAAGGATTCACAAGGTCATCAACATTCCATATAATAATCAAGAACATTATGCAATAATGATATGCACCAATGCTAACTAACAAGAATATGGAAAGCATACAACAACAACAACATAGCCTTAGTCCCAAATTGACTGGGGTCAGCTACATGGATCAAACTTTTCCATTGTGCTCGATTAAATGCAATTGATGGTGAGCTTTTCAAACCATTCAAATCCCTCCTAATTAATGCATCACATGTTAACTTTGGTCTGCCCCTACCACATCGAATTTCTACAGTTTCTATTGAGTCAAGTTTTCTAGTTGGGGCATTTGTAGGCCGTCTTTGCAACTGACCAAACCACCGCAACCGCCCTTCCTTAATCTTTGTATCAATTGGTGCAACTCCTACTTGTCTTTGAATTTCTATATTTCTTATTCTATCTTTACGAGTTTTACCAAATATCAACCTAAGCATCCTCATTTCTGCTAGATTCATTTTATGTAATTGTTGTTGCTTTACCGCCCAACATTCACTTCCATAGAGCATAGCTGACCTAATTGTGGTCCTATAAAATTTTCCTTTAACTTAGTAGGAACATTTCGATCACAAATCACCCCTGTTGCACTCCGTCATTTTTTCCATCCAGCTTGAATTCTATGTGTGACATCATTCTCAATGATACCATCATTTTGTATGATTGATCCTATGTATCTAAAATGGTTTACCTTAGGAACTTCTACTTCCCCTAATTTTATCACTCCATCATCTCGATGTCTAGTGTTTCTAAACTCACAATGCATGTATTCAGTTTTTGTCCTACTCAACTTAAAGCCTTTATATTCTAATATATTCCTCCAGAGTTCTAATTTCCTATTCACTCCATCTTTTGTTTCATCCACTAAGACAATATCATCTACAAATAGCATACACCATGGTATATCCTCTTGAATATGTCTAGTTAATTCATCTATAACTAAAGTAAATAGATATGAACTTAAAGCCGATCCTTGATGTAGTCCTATCGTAATGAGAAATTCTTTTGTAGCTCCTTCAAATGTCTTTATACTTGTTACTTCTCCATCATTCATATCCTTAATAGTGTCTATGTATCTAGCAAGCACTCTTTTTCTTTCTAGAACCCACCAAAGAACATCTCTAGGGACCATATAATATGCTTTTTCTAAATCTATATGAAGATTATTTTTCTTGTCTCTATATTTTTCTAACAATCGTCTTACAAGGAGAAGAATATGGAAAACATATAGTTCAATAAATAACGGAAGCAAATCAAACTGTCAATGACTAATACACTGTTATTCCCATTTTATTTATAAAACTATGGTCGACTACCCGTTGATGCAATTAATGTGATTGCTAGACCAACACAATGGTCGATGTGCTATCTAGCCAATCCTATAATGCGTAATGGTTCTATCCAAAACCCTCCCGTATGTATCTAATCCATGCAACCTATCAAATTAAGCAAGATTTATATATAGGCCGGGAAGATTACCCATCTCCTATAAAAGTATTCTTAAAAACTTGAAGTTACTCTTGTGGGTCACATTACACACCGTTTTCCATTTATTAAAACCGTCACAATGTACATAGTCCCCTATTTAGTCCATAAACTACATGAACTATATAAACTAGAATAGCCAAGCAACATTGATAAATAAGCAAATCCATACTTACATTGGTTTAGGTTTTCGTTAACAATTCCCTGACTTTCCGTATCACTCATGCTTTCTCGCTGATCTAACACTTATCACAAAACCATTTGTGATTAATATAGGATTAATTCCTTGTGTTTAGAAACCCTCAGTCAATCCCTAAGGCCTCAGGAAATTTTAAGTAAAATACAACAGAGTCGCTATTTTATGTGGTGCACGCGCGCTCCCTAACTTGGTGGGGCGCGCACCACCACCTAGGTTCGTTATACTTAATGAAGGGAGCATAGTACTATTCTCAATGGAGAGCGCTCCACCATGCACTGCCTTGACAGTGAACAGGGCAACAACCACTGTTCCATTACCAAATACCCAACTGAGCCTCAAATACTCTCCCTGATCATCAGGGAGGACCTCTATTGAGGTAACAACTATTTCAAATCAACAAACAACACAATTCACAGAGGTATCATCACCTACTTATCAAATTAAACTTCAAAAACATAAAAACTAAACTTACCAAGGTGATGATCTCTAGATTCTCAGGTGATTAAGCTCCTCAACTCACACTAAAGTAACTCTTTGAGTGATTTTTTAAGATCATACGCTAAACCCCCATCTCTCTTTTCCTCTCTCGATCGATTAAATTATGAGATAAGTTTAAGGTTTTTAGTTTAAATATATAAATTTTCCTCTAGATACGTATCGCGTTATCTTAAGACTAATCGAATGATTGATGTGCTAACATGACACTCCTTAAAGTGACACTAATATTGACGCCATCAACACTTATGCTCCACTCGAGGCGATCCAACGATCCATAAATTTCAAACCAATTTTATAGTGTCTAATATATATTTATTTATACATATCATGTATTTTCTCGACAATAATTTTATTGGACATGCCTATGACTATTCTCAGGTGTGCACATTCATTCCACGATGCCCTCATCGCACTAGGTGTACCAGTTATTTATTGTTTATTGTGTATTTTTTGATTATAGGCCTGTATATAAATCTTTTATTACACTACAACCTATAAAAATTCATTAAACTATCCAAACAAATACAAATCATCATGCAAACACACACATAAGCTAATCAAGGTACACCGCACTTAACTACGAGCCGAACTCGGGTTAATTAGGATTTGAATTAACATTAATCACCAACTTGAAGTAACAGGTTGTTACATCTAAACCTCCTCTTATTGTCTTAGTGGGGTAATGGTGTATAATGCCATATTCGGGTTTGGGGTTCTTGTCGTTTTGTTTTTGGTGAACATCTGATAATCCAAAATACTATTTTATTCATCCATTGGAATAGCCCACTGTCCTCCCTCGAACTCAAGACCCAGTCTTATTCTCACTTCCATATGCGTTGGCATAAGACTCTCTCACCAAGACACAACCCCTTCACTAGTAACATCCTCTAAATCTAGGCGGTTATAATCCTTAGTCAATAATCCTCAGTTCCTTGTCTCAATCATATCAAGGATCCAAGGCCTATACTTCAATTCATTCTTCACATTAAATCCCTTATCTGGGATCAACTTCCTATCCTTAATTATATCATTCCTAAATTTTTCATAGGCTTTCTCATTGACAAAATTCTATTTCATTGGTTCGTAGTTTTTCTCCTTCATCAGTATCTCTTGATCAACTTCCTCAATGTCATCCTCTTCTTCTAAATAATCATCCTCAGTACTGAAACTAAATGAAAAAGGCATAGTAGGTTCTCTTTGTGGTCTAATTTTAGGTGTTTTGAAAGATATTGATGTGGGTTGGATTCGGGAAACTTTTGATTTTGATTTTTGTTTCTCTGCTAACTTTCCCTTCCTTTTTTCCTCTGTTGAACCTCTACCCTTTCCACCTTTGGCCATTTAGAATAGTGTAGGTAAAAGAATGAACCTGTAAAATCATTTAAAACAAAATTTGTCGAAATAATGTTTGGAAAAATTTAACTTATCTATCAAGAAGGAAAAATCATCAGAAAAATCATTTAGAAATTGAGAGTTAGAAACTTATGTTAAAGTTGTTGATAAGACATCATTGGGAAAAATAGACTTTCTATATAATTCAAATCAATCGATAAATTTTTACAAAAACCTCTAAACTCTTTAAATTAGCTTGCGTATAAAATTCGATCCACTCGCCATATACGAAAAATTGCTCAAAAATTAAATAGTGATAAACAAATCATCACATCATTCCTCTAGTCATGTTATAATAGATATCATTCTATGTCAAAACCGTTTTATAGTAAAGATTTTGAAATGAAGCTTATAACCTAATAATCAATCTAAAACTGATGAAAAACCAAAATTTTAATCCATAAGAGGTTACGATTTTCGTTGATTACTTTCTTGAAAGTGATTCTTTCAAGTATAAACTCAAAACTCTTCTATATGACACTCTTCCAAGCTCCGATCCAAACACCCTTGCTCAAGCGCTAGGTGGCTCTATACTGTTAAAACTCACCACGTTTGGGGTTGAATGTGTGAGGATTGAGGTGAGAATCACATAAATACACTAAAATCTAGCTTTGAAAGGTTGAATCTAGTTGAGAATTAGTCTCTTGATTGAATCTAGAATCGCTTGGAAATCGCTTGCCTATTTCTGATGTTTTTTCAATTAAATTGATTTTCTCATTTAATTATAATATATATTTAATAAAGGTAATAATATTCAAAAATTTTAGAATTTAACTATGGTATGTATTAAATAATCTATTTCATTATCCTAAATATTAATTAGCATAAAAACTAATGCATAAAACAATATAATAAGGAAGTAAATTGGCTTGATCAACCCCCTTTACATGAAACTATTCCAGAATTGAATTCCTAAAATATCCCCCTTATAAGAGTCAAAAGTTCATAGAATATAAAAATAACTAACTAATTTTAATACTAAAATTAAAAATAAAGACAGAGTATAGGCTACCTTCCAGAAAGCGCTTTTGTTTACTGTCGTTGGCTTGATTGAACCATGTAGTTTTAGACTAGTTCTATGAACTTAAGTGTAGGATTATTTACACTTGTGCCATTCCAGAAAGTGATTGCTCGGCACTCAAAAAGTAATTGCCTTGTTTAGAGTATCCATGACTGCTTGTGAGGTGGCTATGAAAGGTCGTCCTAAGATTAATGATGGATCTTCGTTTATGAAATGTGGCATAACCAAAAAGTCTGTGGGAATAGTATACTTATCAATTTGAACTGGTACATTAGTAACCACACCTATTGGTTTTACTGAATAACCGTTTGGTAGAGTCACTTTTTAGGAAGCAATACATCTAATTCCAATTGAGTGTGAAGGAAATAATGAATTGGCATGTAGTTTGCTCTAGAACCCGTCTTAAGAATAGCTTTAAAGTACCAATCCTATTTGACCTTTAAGTTTATAAATATATATATATCTCTTGGATCATCGAGCTTTACAATTGTTGGATTCTTTTTTTCTTCTTCTTATTTCTCGTAGATTTAAATTCCTCCTTGTTATTATTCTCAACATTGTTCGCTTGCTTAAATCTCCATTCTCAGGTTATTGTTTTTTGATTAAAAGTATCTTTAGCTTTCTTATTCACGATCTTAGCATTAAAATCTTCCATTGTTACTGCATTAATAGCATATATTTTAGCGTCTTGATTATTTAATTCTAAAGATTCATTATCTTTAGTTTGTTCATTATCAATTTTATTATAATTTTCTTAGATATCTTCATTATTGAAATGAAAAGCGATAATTTTGTTTTCAAGTTCTATAGATATTGTTCCTTCAAAGATATCTAGCTTTGTTTTAGCTATTTTAAGGAATGGTCTTGCTAAAAGTATAGATGGGGACTTAGATGATATTGAGTATGCCCTTTCCATGACATAGAAGTCAGCGAGAAATACTAAGTCATTAACTTTTACTAAGACATCTTCTAGCAAGCCATATGATTTAATAACGGTGTTGTCAGTTAAATTAAGATTACTAGGTGTACTAGTTAACAAATCTATTTTCAATGATTCATATAATTTGAGTGACTTAATGTTTATTGATGCTCCAAGATCACACATAGCAAAATCTATTAGATGAGTCCCTATTATGATCGAAATTTCAAACATTCATGGGTCGGAACATTTTTCAAGTATTTCCTTTTAAATTAAGACACTTAGAGAATTCTTTCAAAACGCCATCATGATTAGAAAATTGCATAATTGATTTCATCATTGGTTTATTGATTTTTATTTTCCTAAATTATTCAAGAATGTCTTCATTGATTTCTTCCTTCTTAGTATCAACTAATCATTGTGTAATGGTAGAATATGAACACATATATTCATTTAAATTATCAAAAACCTTATCATTTTTATCTTTATCAATCAATTCAGACATTTGTAAAGATTTTTCATATGCTTCAACAATGGCTAAATAACAGGGGTATCATTTTTTAGGAAAATAAGTATATTTCAATTGTTCAACAATCCATACTCTAGTAGGAATAACATTAGCCATCATTTCTTTTTCAATAGTATTATGAATCTTTTTTTTATTACTCTGTTTAAGTGTCTTACCAATTATAATTTTGTCTTTCTTATCACTAAATATAGCATTAACTTGTGCTTGATAAGTAGGGGCATCATTGGTTAGAGTAGGTGCTTTAGCTTGATTACTCTGTTGAGTACTTAACCTATTTATTTGCAAATTCAATTGACTTAACCAGTTTTTTAGTTCATTAGTAATAATATCAATCTTAATCTGATTGTAAGAAATCTGTGTAAAGTTTTGATGACATTGACTCATAAAGTTATGCAAGATTTGCTCTAAATTTAGATTGATAGATTGAGTATTTTGTTGAGGCTACTGGTTAGGTGTAGATTGTATCGGAGCTCTTGGTTTATAAGTGTTATAATTCTGATTTTGAGGACCATAACCAAAATTTGGATTCGGTCTTCTGGGATGATAAGTATTATTATATTGATTTCTAGGGGGACTAGAAAATTGATTCATAATTGCATTAACCTCTTCTGTAGGATGTCTAAATTCATTATAGAATCTAGAAGAAGTAACTTAATTAGATCTATCATTAACTAATAGCTTAACTATCTTAGATAATTCATCAATTTCATCATCATATGCATCATTTTTCTAATTATCAACGTTATAGAGTTTCTTTCTTGAGGATTTAATCTTTTCATCATATCGCTTAGATTGTGTGACCATTTTGTTAATTGCTTCTTTCCCTAGAGTAGGTGTTACCTCAAATAAAGATCCACCACATACTGTGTCTAGTAGTCTTTATTCAAAATGGTTGAGTCCTTTATAAAAATATTCTAATAAAGCTCTTTGATTATATCCATGTTGCGGAAAAGAAGAAATTATTCTTTGGAATCTATCCCAAGATTCATTAAAGTTTTCATCATCTAACATATTCACAATTGCGATTTGCTTTCTATAGGAACTTGTTTTTCTAGCAGGCATATATTTATCTAGGAAAGGTTCTAACATTTGAGTTCATTTAGTTTTCAAATCTTGTAGGAGATAGAACAACCAGTCTTGTGCTTAATCTTTCATTACAAAAGGAAAAGCCTTAAGTTTTAAAGTACCTTCTTTCGGTTTAATCAATTTAACTTTATGTTGATACTCCCTTTTAAATTCCTGTGGGACTTCATTACCTTTACCATGGAAGTTAGGAAAGGCATTAATAAATCCTGATCTAAGTTCGAATTCGGGAAATTCATCATGGTATGATGTGCACATAGGCTCATCTGCTTTAACATTTTGATTTGCCAGCCTAAAAGTGAGTTCTTTATTAGTATTATTTTTATTGTTAGTATTATTCTTAATACTGATAACTCTGTTATCATTATTATTATTAATGACATTATCATTAATACCATTATTGTTATCTTCCATCCTATTAGCTAAATTTCCCCTAAGTTGTTGTTGTCTTAAACTCTGATTAAAAATTCTATCTATTTCAGGATTAGACAGATGTAAAGATCCTGTTGAATTAACACAACGAAGTGTATACACCATACAATGTCTAGAATCCTTAAAAATAACTTAAAAATACTCAGCAACAGCACAAAATATTAACAAGTGTCGAGCGTGCACAATAATTTCTTGTATTTTACTATTAATTTGTAGTAGTTGTAAATAGGATATCGTCTCCATAGGGATTTTTCAAAATTCAAAGGAATGTTTTTTCCTATTTTTATTAATTAAGTTAATCTAACTAAACGGGAATTAAAATATTAAATAACTGAAATTATAAATACCAACTTAATTAATCATACTAACCAACTTAATTTAAACAATTGAAATAAAAAAACTTAAACAATACTCATATTCAATATAATTCAAATATCTTAAACAAACATCTAGATAAACTCCCACTAAAAAATATAATATAGTTGAATTGTTTTCAAATATTAGAACATAACATCACTTTGCTCTATAGTTATAATCATAACATACGTGGAATCTTGGAATCATTAAATTCTATTTCATAATAGGTAGATAGCCTTTAGCTAATTATCGATTTTCTTAAATTCAATGTAAATGCCACATTCTTATCATTGTAAATCTACTCATTAGATAAAACATAACACCGTAGAAATATGATAGAATTACGCTTAGTAAAAATCATGCCTAATCTAAGCCAATATTAACTAAAGACGCATAATAAGCAACTTTGAAGATGAGAACACGCATTCGGGAATAGCCCTATAGATTTATCCTAGTTACTACTTCTATAATTATTGTCATTAACTAGAGACATAGAATCAAGATCAAAATATCACATAACACATTTGCAACTATGCATGCAATTCTAATCTTCTTTAGTTGTCTTACAAAAAAAAAACTTGTTAAATCCGTGATTCACGTGTATGAATAGATTTAAAGCATTAAGTTCATGATTCCTTAATTATAACTATCTATCAATCCAAAATATATTACATGTCTAGGGTTTGTTTAGATTAATAGACTACTCACTCATGCTAGAAATAAATAATGCATATATATAATTAAAAGATATAATGAATAAATAATTACCTTAATGTATATCAAAGCACCAATGTATTTTCAAACATCAACTAAAATTGATAATAGAAGTAGTTTAGAGCAAATGGAAAGCAAAATGATAGAGTTATTTTGAAGCTCTCTGGGTTTTTTTATAATCTCCTTACGAATACATATCTCAAATAAACTCAAATTCTTCATATTAATCTAAGAAACTCATAATCGAGCTTAGCGATTTGTTAACGATTACTAACTTATATACAAATCTCTGAGCAAATAATTGAGTTTAACTATTAGAGCCCCACTGATTCAACTGGCGATTTCTAGTTCATTCTCCAATTCGTTGTGGATGTGCTGGATTTTTCTTGCTGCCAATTTAGGTGTCGATTCCTAATATTGTTCTAAATTGCTAGATAATCGCTAGGCTTCATTTCAGGTTGACTATTTTTTTCGCTCTTCTTTCTTTTTTCTACAATTTATTCATTTTCTTATTTAAAACCTGCAATCACAAAAATAAGAGAATAGATACTGTAATATCATTATTTATATAGAAAATCAACCTAAATTACATTATAAAATGTGTCTAATTATTGACTTGTCAAATACCATAATTTGATGACTTGAGCTAAATTTTTTTCGGATGAGTCATGATAAAGACTTCCACCTTTGTTTTTTACACATATCACCTCACTTATTCTCCCTATTATTATTATTATTTTGTACAATGCCTGCTCCATTTTCTACTGATATCGATTTTTTTAAAATTTTCCAACCATTAGGTTCCCTGCTCTATTTCATTCGAAACCTGTGGGACTCTCTATTTTTTATTTTTGAAAACTCCTATTAGCACTTCATACTTTACGATGATTAAGGTAGTTTCGTAATAAAAGTTTCATTAAAGCATTTTTGAAGTTAAAACCAACATGTCTGCTTCTTCCCCTTACAAATATCAAATCATTAATAATTATGCTCAAAGTGGTTTTATCCTATTTTAGGAATACGAGAGATTTGAACTGTCCCACAAAAATAATTTAACCATCTACCTACTTTGGTCTCAAGATATGATTCATTCCTACTTCAAGTCTCTATTAATGTTGTCAAAAAGGTGGAAAAAGCTCTTCTACTTCTTTTGAGTATGAGGGTAAACAAATTGACTAAGTTCTTACTCTTCCTCAATTGAAAGCAAAATTTTAATCATGGGTACGACTTTATGAAATAGTAAATATATTAAACTATCTAATCATGCATGCATTATTGTATTAATTTCTAAATGGAATGGATGAGATAGAATATAAGAAATGAAAATAAAAGGAAAACATACAATAGTGAATCCATTAAATTCGCAAAAATTTGAAAATTTTAAGATTGTACCTACGAGTATTGAACAAAAAATTCAGCACAACGGTCCAATTACATAAACACCCCCAAACTTATTATGAACCTTGTCCTCATATTTTTTTTCTTTTTGTGGGAAAAGCTTGAGATTTTCCAATAATAATGTCATAAAAATCTTTTACTTTACCTTTTCATGGGGTAATCAATCTTTGATCCATCAATAAATACACCTTTCTTTTATTATTTTTTTCAAGTAATGCATGTTTGTTCTTAAGAGTTTTTTCTAACATCACCTTAATGTAGTTCAAGATGTTTAAGCTTACATGTCTATATGCAATTTAATGTAGATATGAATTAGTTGGAGCAGATTTCAGATTGGATCCACTAATTAAGGTTGCAATACATAATCCGATCCAATTCATGCATATTTTATATAACTTTTGCAAAATTCTAATTTGACAAACTCATAAGATAATCAATTAGAGTTAATGCTTGAAATTAAATTTGAAAAAAATCATTTATCTACATTAATTAATTGAGAATTTTGGCAGAATTAGTTAATCACTCAGTAGTCAAAGTTATGAAGAAACAAAAGTTTGTATCTTATTCAATAATTCATATTAATTTAATTACTATAGACGCCATGTTGATCATGTACCATGCATTTGAGAACTTTATTTATTAAGTTCAAAGGTGAATCTATTCATACTTTCCTACACAACCTCTGTGATACTGTGTCTCCAGACATTTGGATTGAGAATCCAAGAGAATTTTCGTAGGAGATATGAAATTCACCTTGACGATGCGTTTTTTTTTCCATGAGAGCCTAAGAGGTTTGATTTTATAAAAAGGACTTTTCCCAACGATCAAACTCCTCTCAAGTGAGTTCGACATGGACATCATCTATGAAGCTCAAATTGAACTAGGGTAGCATATTTGGATAGAAAATTCACATAAATACACGAATTCCTATGGTATTGATGTCAGTGGATGCTTCAACATTACATGTTGGAGTATACAATTTATTATGAATTCACCCTGAAACAACCATGATTAGATATTGAAAAATGCAACCAAAAATTTAAAATATCAAATGTAAGAAAACCTCAAAAAAGAAAGAAACAAGAAATTGTAGACTATCCGTATTTGCCTATAAAAAGGAGAACACATAAATAATTAATCTACCCTGCATTTAGAAATAAAGATTAAAACTTAGTGTCTTGGGTTAAGGAAAGAAAAAGGCTTATCATACTAAAAGAAAAGGAAAAAAATATAACCTAGTGTTCTTCCTCAAACGTCTTTCTTCCACTTAACGAAAATGTACTGCTTCTTCAATAAGATACATGGTACCATTACCTGAGAAGACATTAAAACTAAAAAAGAAAGATTCACTATAATCGAAAGAAAAATAAATTAAGTTCAACTTGCATTTTGTCTTTGATGATTAAGCTACATACACAATATTCACTGCCAAATTGTACATAATTTGGTAACTTATTACTTTGTCGCAATCAGCAATGGATATATAAAATAACACTCAATATAATTTTATCAAATAATATCTTAGAACTTGACAATTGAATACCTTTAAAACTTCACATTTGTCTAAGACCTTATTTAGACAGTTACCTTAAAAAGAAAACAAATTAGAAAAAAACATGTTAACACTGATTTAAATGCATTTTTGACATTATTGCAAGTAATGCACAAACCTTTTTAGTTGATGGAAAAATGCTTTAAGAATGTTTCAATATATTGTTACACAACCTTCTCCCTCCTTTTTTGGGTTTGAGACCGACAATAGATGTATTCCATTGGGGGAGTTAAAAAAAGGTAGCTAAAAACATATTAACATTTACATTATTTACACAATATATACAGACTTACCTTAACCACTAAATGTTGCCAGTTTGGTATCTAATGTAAGGGTTAGGTGGCAAAAATATAGATTATGATCATGATGTATTTATAAAAAAATGCAAACGTTACTACATTTTTGCCTATTATTGATAATCTCACATGAAATATTTTGAAATAAATAATAAGAAAGTAAATGAACCATGACAATTATTATGAAAAAATAGCACAATTGCATGGTAAATATTAGAAATACATGTGTACATGTACAAAAAAGGAGATAATATCAAATCAAATATACGTTTTCAAATTATGTTGAATTATATTTGAAAAAGACATCATGAGAGAAAACATTCTTTGTGAAGGTACCTACTTTTCTCTCTAATTTTTTATTTTTATTTTTAATTAATATTTTTAGTTGATTTGAACAAAGACCTCGTGATAAAGCTATGTATAGTTTACCATAACTGAACACATGTTCCGGAAGATAATCAACATTTGGTACCATTTGACTATATGATTTATTAATTGTTAATGTGAATGCTAATTTAATAGGAAATTGTTTTCTAATAAACTTAAAAGGTAAAAGAATATTTTCTAATGGTTTAAGAGGAATTCATGGTATGAAAGCTCTTGTTCCGCGAAACTCTCCTATTGCAATTTCTACATCTATGACAATTGTATGGAATACTCGACAAATTAAGTGCGTACCATCATACAAACCAGTTTTGGGGTCAAGATTTCTATTTAGCATTATTGGTGCCTCAAGTTTTAGTGTTAATTTATGTGGAGGTAATCCCTTAAGAGATATGGAGTTTGAAAAATATTGCTAGTATAAATGCAAGTTTTCGTCCTCTACGCTATTGAATGAGTAGTAAGCTACTTCACTCCATGGGAACATACCAACAACTTCATTCTTTATTTGATCTACTACTTCATTAGTAGGGCTTCGAATAGCACAATTAGTTATATATTCATTTTTGTTTGTTGTTGGATGTGGTCCAAATGAAGGAAATATATGATAAATTAGATCTCTAACAGGTTGTTCTCCAAGGCAAGGTATAGCCTTTTCATCTAGTAACTTAATAATGTCATCCACAATAAAGTGTTGTTGTCTATTTCCTATTCGTAATATAAATTCTGCAAAAAATCTATCATTTATTGCATGCATATTTTGTTCTAAATGGAATATCCAGACGTATCTGGAATTCTTTGAAGCTTTCTCGATATTCTTTGGATAATAATATCCAATTCATTGCAAGTAACATTTGGATCATCGTTGCGAAAATGATGGCTATAACTTGAGTTGTAGTTTGCAATTCATATCTATGTCGACTTGATGTAAGTTCTTTAATTATGATTTTGCAACTTGGTAAGTTTTTGTGTAGTGCTATAGCATAAATGTTTGAACATATGAATTGTGCGCATCTAGTATTTGCTTGAACAACACTACTAATTCAGGACAGGTATTGCTACTCTTTTGACAACGATTCTGATTTTCATGTTCAATATCGTATATATACATATGTAAAAACCTTAGTCTCTCACTTTCGAAAGGAGTAAAAGTACCGATTCTATGATATATAGTTGCTTGTCCACAATAAGAGAAAACACCATGTCTTCCATTAGATAGATTTTCATCTATATTGGCCACCATTGAAGTTAAAGAAAAGAATTGATTATAGGAACAAATATTTTGCCTAAAATAATTTTCAACTTCGCTTTGATCCTGAAATAAAATTATTAGTTCTTGCAGAGCACTCGGTCGTAGCACATTTATTTTTCCTTTTCAATAACATATTTCTAAACTTTCATGAATGACGATTTTTGCACCACAAAATTGACGATTGATAGGATATGGCAATAACAAGTTTTGAAAATCATCATCTGCAATAAAGTTTCTCCCATAATTGTGTTCGACTATAAGTCTCCTTGAAGTCTGTTAGGATTTTCAAATTGTTTGGACATATTGTGTTCCTATTCTAGATTCTTGACGAAGGTCACTCAATCTAACTCTATGTTCTTGTTAGTGTATTCATCTTTCTCCTAATCTAACTTGTCGATGAAGGTTCGTCAATCAAGTTATGTGATGTTGTTGGTGGATTTGTCTCTCTTGTTCATAACGCACTACGTCTCTTTGATGGCATTGATATGTTTAATCATCCATTTTAGGTAATCTATGTTGTCTATGATGTTTTAGTAATTGATTTTGTCTATAGTATGTAGATCGACTTCTTCTAAGTTGTTGAGACAATATATGTCGGTGTCTTTGTTGTTTAATATTTTGTGTATTCAGACATCTATTCGCATCCATCCTCCTGCAATAAATAATATGAATTTAATAGTAAAAACTTGACCAAATAAGTTTAGAACCAAAATTTCATCAAAAAATATTAGAACGAAAATTTAATGATCTTCGAAGCCGATGATTAGAGACATGTTTTAGATAATCCTTAAAATAAGAAGAAAAAAAGTAAATAATAAATAAGAGAAACAATATCTTTAACAATTATATAATGCCTCATCTGAATATCCTCTTAGGTAAAAAAAATGAAAACAAAAAATTAAGGAAATATTTATCCTTCAAATCGAAATTCTAAACAGTCGACCAACGATTCTGAAGCGCAAGACAATGTTGTTGATTTTGTTCTTTTGGCCTTTTTGATTTTTGAAAGTTGATGCAATTGTGCATTTTTTTGTTATGTGCTTTTGGACAGAAAAAGAGAGAGTGAGAGTGTGTGTGAGAGAGAGAAAAGGGGATAAATTTTTATTCCATGAGAGATTAAGGGAGTTTATGTGAGGGGAGAGAGATTAACGTTAAAAAAAAGCAAAAAATAATTTTTTGAGGAGAGAGATTAAGGGAGTTTAGGTTTGTTTTGGAAATAAATATCAATGGTTAAATTAGAAAATTTACCTATATATGGTATTGGAGATAACTACAAATCTCTTTTTTGTGATAATTCATAAACAAAGGAAAACTAAACAAGCCATGAGAGGGGTAACCAAACAACCCTTGACTTGATATAAAATGATATAAAAGATTTCTTTTGGGTAAGAAATGAAGGTTTGTGGAAATTGGCACTTTGGGCTTCGAAAGGGAAAATTTTAAAATAATGACTTAACAACTAAAATAACCAAATGGCTTGGATCGACCTCTGTGTGAGTGTTATTTTGTTTCTACTCAACATGTAGCCAAATGGCTAGAAGCCTAACATATCATCATGAATCAACACTAAAATCTTGGTCATTGTTTATTAATAAAAGTACATATATTGACTACATCTATGCAGTTATAGTACATTTTGTGATAGAACTTGAGCTCTTGAAACATAATATACCAAAATACCAACTATGATAGATAAATGATATTGTGATTTAATAACATAATAGCAACTAAAACAAAACCAATAGTAACTAAAAAACCCTTGAATAATGTAATTTATATCTAATACTAAATGTTCTTGCAAGTTAAATGTGAATGCATAAGGGACATGGAAAAATTAGCTAAAACCATCATTATGATCTATCTCATCGAGAAGTAGAAGTCTATTCAATTGCTTGGAGTAGTTAAATAATAACTATGTAATTAAGTTTGAGTATATGACACTTCAATTTTGCATTTTTTTGGTGTTTTTTTGTTTATAAGGTTGCGTGTTTTTTTAGGAGTGAGACTACTAGAGCTATGAGTGAGAGAGAGGGAGAGAGATCAACAGAAAATTTATACCAATTAATAGATAATTGAGAGATAGAGAGAAAGAGGCCAATTAACATATAATTGGGAGAGAGAGTCCAATTAACAAATAAATGGGAGGGACAGATTGATGTAGTGCACCTAGCCAGATCGGGAAGTATATTTTTTCTTTATGTGGCACGGGCATATGAAGTTTTAATACTTGACATGTTAGATTATATGTTTGGATCAAGTTATTTGGTTGATGCTTGTATACTATGGTGGGTGTTGATTTGGAGGTGGTTGAACTTCGTTTGGAATTTTTTGTGAGGTGTAGGAAGGCATGAAAAATATGGTGTGCATTTAAAGTAGTAATTGTTGGGTTTACTTAATTGGAGTTTTTGTTCATTAATCAAGTATTGAAAATTCTCTTGTTTGGACCAAGAAAAATGTCTTAGAACGTAAAGATTAAAGGAACGATTACCAAAATATAAATAAAAGAGAATAAAAGATAACAACAAAAGATCTCCGTTAAACCCTTCATTGTGGCTGCCGATTGTTTAAAACTAAATTGATATTTTGTAAGGAGGGAATTGAGGAGATTCCAAAGAGAAAAAATCTTATTCAAAAATGGCACTTGTTGAAGTTGTGTATCAAAATGACATTTTTTAAGTAGAACTGCAAGAATTTTATTCTTTATCATTGATGGAGATGAAGACGAAAAAATAATGACCAAGACTTTTGAGTAGCAACAAAGCAAAAACATTCCTTTTTTAAGTAGTAACAAAGCCTCATTAGCAACATCAAAAATATCATCTTTACTCTTATTTTTGTTCGTAAATTATGAAATAATTTGGGTGGGATCTTTGCCTCAACTCCCTTTTACATGTGAGAATGCATTTGCGAAAAAATAATGCACCACCTAATTTGCCCTAAAACTCACACCAGCCAAACCTAACAAATAGCCAAAAAATTTATCAGTAGAGGTTTAATTTTACCCACCTTGCAACCTGCAAAATTTCTATGCCCTCCAGTTCTTTTCTTCATGCTCACCATCTTCCTCTATGTGCTCTCTATTTTATTTCAAATGATTGAGACAAATTTGGGAGTACTACCTTGTCGAGTTCGAGTTCGAACAATACAACTACCCGTGAGATCTCAAATACCTTTGAGATCCCAAGTATCTGTGGAAATTTATGCAATACCACTTTTCTCCAATGATCCTCTTGATCGCCAACATTCCTTCATGCTCCCCAAAGTATGTTTTTTTTGGAACCTTTGAAATGAAAGATTGAAAACAATTGAAACAATATCTTATATTATAGCATAGAAAATAAGGAAAAAACAAAAAAGTATAAACCAAAAGATAAGCAATCTTTTGCACTATTGATCTCCCTATACGTCCCTAAATGCAAAACATTTGAAATGTTACAAACCCATTAAACTCCTATGATCGATTACTAACAAAGCCTTCCTAGTGCCGGCGTCACTCCTCATTCCCCCTCTTCGATCTTTCAAAGGCAATGATTGCGGTGCTATGGTGGAGAATGCAATGGAGATGAAGGCGAAAGGCTTAGGGATGAGTCGTGGAAGTTGTTGTTTCTAATCGCATCGATGGAAGGGGCAAACCACCAGTAGAAGGAAAGAGAGCAGAATGGCGGAGGAGATGAAGAGAGTGAGGGGGTTCTTAGTACCCCTTTTGAACACGGAAGATGGTTGTTTTAAAGAGACAATAAATTGAAATTGTTTATTTGTCTTAAAAAATTTGTTACAACTCGTCCTTTGACTTTGCTTATTTAGAGGAAACTAACCAAAAAAAGGGGCTTTGATTCCTCAAATCTCCGTGTATTTCAAATGGTGAAAATTATGATTTTCCCACAATTATCCTTTGCATTATACCATGGGATAAGCGTTGCTTATCTTGATGAGATGGGGTATAAATGAATTAGGAGCTAAGACAATTACGGGTTATTTCCAATAATAGAGCGGATAGATGACGACACTCGTACTGCGAACTGGTGGTTCGACCGGCTAGAACTATCTCCCGAGGTATTCGGTCGCACCGTCAACCCCAAAGAAATTTCAAATCTGCCTTCCCTTATAATTATACCAATTTAATAAATGCATTTTCTAAGTTAAATTTTCAAAAAACATTATATTGTATTGACAGTCTCAGTTGTTTGTCGCGCATGTATTGTGTAAATCAATTGAGCATGCAAAGTAATTAGGGAACCTAAAGTGGAAGCATCAATTATAATATACAGAGTCAAGGAACTAACTCCCGAATACAAATCAAATACAAGTCTAATTAACAAATATATAACTAAAACCAATTCAACCAATATATTACCTACAGTGTAGATAAGGGCGCTCCTCTCCATCATCAACCACTCCAATACATTGCCTTTTACATAATCACTGCAACTCTAATTGATTAAACAACGAATATGGGTTCCAAAGTCCCCAATAAGTGAACAAATAGGTTTTATAAAAGTGCAGCGCATAATAAACACTTGAAGAAAATATAATTGCAAGACTTAAAGTAAACATGTTGCAATCCTATTTCTTACATGGTGGCAACCCCCACCTTCGATATGGGGATATCCTTTCATGTGATATAAGGCCCCTAGCACTACCGATGGACTCTAACTCCACCCAAGATGATCAAAGTTGTAGGAGGTTCACATAATCATTCTACGCCATCTGAATCGTCTGAAAGTTGTAGTTAGCCCTTTAAGACCCAAATAACTATATGCATGGCTAATGGATAGTCCAAGATGCGATGCAACAGTCCAAAAAATATACGATGCATACTGAAAGTTTATAATTTCGTATGGTTTAGTTATAGTGCTTCCCACGTCAAATGCCCCAACCCCTAGTCGAGCTGCGTGTAGCCAAGGTAGAATCTAACTCCACGTCATTAACGCCTGACTTAATTATTGAATAAAAACTTCAATTAGCTTTCAACTAGCTAACTTGAGTGATGAGTCATTATTCATGAACTTTTTCATACGAATTTGTATGTAAATCAAGTCCAAATTCATTTTTTATGGGTTTATATGATTACTTTGGACATTTACATGGTATTTGACGAATTGTGCGTGATTCGAGTAAAATCGGGATCGAAGTCAAACATTAATCAAAGTTCAGTATAACTAGCATCATAAATTCACAAAAGATGACACCACAATATACTTGATGGCTTCACTCAATGCGTTAGAGCAGAATACACATACGACTTTAAAATTATAAGGACGACGTCACACTTTAAACAGACGGTGCCACGAACGGCACTAGGACCAAAAATAGAATTTCTAGACCGACTTGCTGCCACTCGATGCATCATTCCCACTTAACCATGACGTGAAACTCATAGAATAGAAGTCTTAAGGCTTTTAAGAAGGTTCTTATTTTTTAGAGTTGCTATTTTTGTACCCTGCCACCTATATAAAGCAAGGACCTCTATGAACGAAAACACATTACAATTCTAAGTAATTTAGGAGTAAAACAAGGTACAGTAGCCATGTCTAGCTAGGTTCTTTAATACCTAGGTCGGGGATGAAGCTCTCTTGCTAGTAGTAGGTTTGTTTTAATGTCTTGTTAAGTTTTTATTTAATAAAAGTGCTTTGTTTCAGTTCACTATCTTTATGTTATGGTATGTAGTGATGTCTAATGGCAGTTTATAGTTGCATTATTCATTGCAAATCTTTGGGCGTAAACTCATAGACCTGCTATTAATAAGGTTGAGTCTGGGATACTAACCGGGTTGAGAAGTAGCAATCACTTAGAACAAGAAACCTAAAGGTGAATAACATCGAGAACTAGGTTAAATCTTAAGAGCGGTTGCGTAATGCTATCTAGGGGTAGGTGTTTCCACAGAGCATTCAATGTTGCTCACATGCGAGGTCTTGAGAGCGGTTTCCCAAGGTTGTACAATAGAGTAAGACAAGTATTTAGAGAGTTGTTTCCTATCTATCGAGAATAAGGGAACAAGGGTGTTAGTAACCCCCAAAACTATAGCCTATCTAGGGAAATTGTTTTAAAATCCATCCTTGAAGACCGATCATGCAAGACATGGAAACAACATAGGGCCAGATTGTGGATTCCTTGACTTAGGTATGCTTTACTATTTCTGAGTTTTAATTATTTACTTTCTTGTTTAGTAGGCTTTCTTGTTTAATTATTTCTGAGTTTTGATTAATTACTATTTCTGAGTTTTAATTATTTACCAACATAGGGTGTCGGTAACCCCAGATCTACTTTTATGTTTGATGAACTCAGTTTGACTGAATCCTGTGGATTCGACTCGTGGTTGCCTCTACTACACTCCAGTAAGATTGGTAACTTTAATAGGTTATATTTGACATGCACGACATGTGATCAAATTTTGGTGCCATTGTCGGGGATTCAGTTCCAAAGTTAGTTTAACTTTTTTTTCTTTTTTTTGTTGTATCTATTTATGTATTCAAACCCTTACCTCTAGAATAATTTTGTTGGTAACTTAAAAACGGCCTTTTACTCCCCAAATTATGATTATTATGATAACTCATGCCATTATAGTATGAATGCGATAAGTACATCAATTTTTAGACATGAATTTTCTTACTGGCCTTCTATTAAGCAATAGGGTAATGTTGGAGTGTAGGGAGTTTATGCGGGTGTCTCAAATCCAACTGATGCTTATCATTACTACACGAAATATGAAGATTATCTTGAGTGGAGTTATGCATCACCACAACCAAAATTCTACGAGTTCATGCAAAGTCTACAGATTCCTTAGCCTGAGTCCATGAATAGCCCATGAACAGTTTCATCAAGACAATCTACACTATAAAAAATGGAACAACATCGGCAATAGGGGAATTCAAGTTTTCAAAATATGGGAAGTATAACTAGTCAAATGAATGCTAGCCTTGATAATTTGATTAATGAAAAAGAGTTCCATGTGCCGTACCTTTTGTCCAAAAGAGTACGAGTGCGATTACACCGAGTGGTGTTAGGAGGAAGAGTATTAGTCTAAATAAGAGGATTAATTTAAGTTTTCTCTATCGTGGAAAGACATTATGATGTAAGGAGTTCATGAAGAAGAAGCCGAAAAGAAAGTAGATGTCACTTTAGAAAGGCCAGGGGAGCTAGAAGAAAATAGCAAAGAAGATCAACCTCTCTTGTTGTAATGATCACTAGTTCTACCAAAAATATCGATTGAGTTTGAAACAGGGATGGAAGAGAAAAGGCATTTGGAAATCTTATGTGCCAATGACACTTTTGTGCTAGATGGTCATAATAAAACATAATCTTTTCTGATAAAGATCCCAAATGAGGCTAAAAACTTGAGGAGATCCATGCATTTCACATTACCTAAGAAAATAAGAAAGTCGTTTGTACGCGAGTTCTCTATAATAGTGGGTGTCACATGATCTGTCTTGACTAGTTGGGTCATCAACTGTAAATATCGACGTTACTGGGAGGCAACCCATATTTTAATTTCGTTTAGTTTTTTTTATAGTTTTATAGTTTTCTTAGTTTGATAATCCAATCTCTTAGTTTTGATTCATAGCAACTCTGGAAGTTAAGTAAATCACCCAAATGTCTCTATCAAGTAAGTTCTCTATCTCATTTCCTGATATTTCATCCTGATCTCGACATCGTGACCTATACCGAGCATTGAATATGCACGGCACTAGGCCAAACTCTCGGCGTAGCAAGGAGGTTTCTACAAATATGGTTTAAGAACTCCACACTTTTGGGGCAACGTAGGAATACACTTATGTTGCCATCAACGACGCTAAATGTATTTTAGAGGTAGTAACATTATTCACAATGCCATGGTGATGTCATGCTGACTCCGTGGCCTTCCTCCCGCCAAGCCCTAGATCGTTCTCAAACCCATTCTCAACAAATTTTCAATATCTCCCAATCTTAAATGAGCATCAAAGACCATAACCCTAGCTGAATCCAACAAATATAGAAATTTAAGAGTTAGTTTAAGCCAACTAGGGTTTAGTTGAGATAAAAGCGGATAATTGAAGAACATTGACAAATCGACTATCACAAATCATTTGAGCACAATACCACTACGCAGTAGGCACCTGAAACTCTCCCAAATAAGGTAAATCTTCCATATTTTGGGTTAGCATTGATTTGAAACCAAGGATTAGGTTTAGGCTTGAATGGATGGATGTGCATGTGAATTTTGAGATTCATTAAACAAATTTCTGAAGGATTTCGAAATCGATATACTGAAATAATTTAGGTCTTGGTGATTCGAATTTGTAATGAAAACAACATATCAATGTGTCAAGAAATTCATATAATATAAGTGTTTAATTAGACTTATACATATGACTAGTTTAATATATAATTAGACTAAATATCCTGGTATGAGCTCTAATTGATGGCATTTATGTGCTTTCAGGTCAACATGGTATAAAAGAGACAAAAGAGTGGTTTTATGATGAAATAAGGAGAAGAAGCATAAAAAAACACTTGACACCATGGCATACAAACTTGACACTATGGGAAATGAGTTTAAGGCAGGGGCAAGGCGTGGAGATAAGAGAAGAGATGCAGTGTACTTAATGCAGTGGCGGGACTGTGGGGTAACACATATGACGCCAAGCTAGTACACAGGGGGCACCTATCCTACTGTGAGGAAACAAATTCAAACACAAAGTTGAAGTTGCGGCGATGCTGTGACTTTATACAGACGGCGTGAATCACTTACAAACAGCGCTGAGAAATAAAAATAGAAAGTTTTGGAATTCTAGTTTGTTTGGAATTGTTAATTAGGGTTTCTAATTTTTTGTTAAGAGTCTTAGGAGTATAAATATTTATTAGAAGGAGTTAAACTCATAGACTATCACCCAACATCACTACTAGAGACCAATTATCATAGATTTACATAGAATTTCATAGTTTACAATAGATTACTTTGTTTTTGAGTATTAATAGTAGTTTCGAAGGAGAAGACATCGAAGACTCCTATATTTCAATTTAATCTTTGTTTCATTGATTCAGTTATAGGTAATATTTAATTTAATCTTTGATTTCAATGATGTTTATAAATTGTATTATGTTGATTTCAATGATGAGTGAGTAGTTTATTTATCTTTAGGATCAATAGATCCTTTGCTATGAATGCTATGCTAAAGTAATTATGAATGGATTATAATGTTAAGAAGTGCGATGATTAGAATTTGTATTGTTTCTATACATATTGCTATAACATCTTGATCACATTTTTTTTGATTAGAGGTTTTATGAGTTACCATGGCCATTAGAGCTTTAAAGCCTGATATGTAGAGCTTTTAAGCCGGATATGAACAATACAACCGTAAAATATATAACATCGTTAAATAGTTATTGATTAAGGAGGCACGGATAATAAACTTAACTTGTTATAAGTATAAAGATTTTGAACTTAATGCTATATGAGATTTACGTGGAGTTCTAGTTTTCATATTTAGATCTTTTCCTCCATAACAATGGGTTGAAATGAATATAAAGGAAATCTGTCTATTTTAATTAAGCATTGCACACACATAATGAAGATGAACGAAATATGAGATGAAAGCATAATAATTCATTACCTAGGTGAAATTGTGAACTAAGAGTTTTCTTAGTATAAGAACAAAAGTTATTTTAAAATGTTTTTTATAATAAAGTAGTTTAGTTAAAATCAATGAAAAAAAGATCTTTTTAACAATAGAATGAATTCAACTAAGTGATGTGTGTGCGAGTTCACCTTTCCCTAAGGACGATATCAGTGATTAAGCTTTGTTGATCACATTATTACTACAATTGAACCATTATACTTGCGATTACAATCAAGTTTTTTGCACCGTCAACTGGGATAGGTAGCCACACACTAGTTTAGTTAGTTTACATAATTGTTAAGATTTTATTTTGTGTAATTTAATTTTAATTTTATAAAAAAGAGAAAAAAAAATTAGTTTCAAGTTTGACAATCTAAACTTTATCTTTTGCGTTTTCTTTCTCAGGGTGCAGTTAGTGCATGCGTAGTCAAGGTGATAAGGATTTTGTGCCTTACGATCCAAGAGTGACCTAACTAACATGGGAAAGAAAAAGAAAGGAACTAAGATGGTAGATGATCAAGCAGGAAACTGGAACCAAAATCAAGGCCGAGGGAATAATCAGCTCGAAAGTGATCTAGTATTGTAAGAAAGAGTATAAGGACAAAGTAGTGTTCTAGAATACTTCAAAATGGATGTTCAAGAGACATACAATGGAGTGATGAAGCTTATACCCAACACCACTGAGTTTGAGTTAAGATCGTCTCTCATCAACATGGTATAGAATAGCCTATTCAATTTGCTAGAAATTGAAGATCCAGTTGCACATGTGGAGAATTTTCTGGTGAAGTGTGACATTATTCACATTACTGGAGTTACAAAAGAAATAATTAGGATGAGACTTTTTCCATTCTCATTGTGTGGAAAAGCCAAATCCTTGTTTCAAGGACTGAATGCATGGAGCATGACTTCATGGGCATATATCAATAAAAGATTCCTTGACAAATTCTTTCCCTAGTGAAAATCAGTGAAAGGAAATTGTAAACTTAAAGAATTCAAGTAAGAGGATATCGAGTCTCCTGGTGAGGCTTGGGAAAGATTCAACGAAATGCTGAGAAGATTTCCACGACATGGATATATGAAATCGGCACAATTGCAAATCTTCTACTATGGAATGAATTACATCACGAGAACATTAGTGGATGCCGCAGTAAGTGGTTTTCTACTAACCAAGAATGAAGATGGAACATTAGATCTTTTAGATCTTATGTCTCAGAGTTCTAAAGAAGGAACTCGTTCTACAGTGAGAACGCCAGCAGAAGTGTATGAGATTGATTCACAAGCATCGATCATGGCACAACTATCTGACCTGAGTAGTTAGATAGCGAAGCTACAAATGGGATAACCAAGTCCATAAGTGCAAGCAATAAAATAACTGGTTAATCATCAAGCAATGGTGGTTAATCCATTGGACATGAAACTTGGGATGGATTTTGAAGACGTCAACTTTATGAACAACCAGAACTATGAAAATAACTTCAGGCTGAGAGGAGTGGCTCCTCAAAGATATTATCAAGGATAGAATAATTCAAACTTCTCTTATGGAAATGTTTATAATTCACTGAAGCTACATCTAGATTTTGATTAACAAGTCCAACAAGGGAAGCTAGGCCATAGTGAAGAAATGACTTCTTTTTAATTTTTTCAAGCCATTGACATCACCAATAGAGAACGTCATGAGAGGCATGAGAAATTGATGGAAAATGTAAAGCATACCTTTAAGAGGATGTATGATGAGAGAACACAATCCATTAAGAACATAAAGAGATAGATTATTAGCTAGCAATTGCCTTGAATTCAAGGAAGGAATAGCAATTTCCATGTAACACTATCACCAATCCCAAGGAGAATGTTAATGCCATTCATAAGATGAGCATTAAGGTAACAAATGAGCCAATTCAAGAGCAAGTGATGTACAAGCGAAAAAAGGTAAATAGGATGGCAGTCAAGAAGACAGAGAAACCAAAAGAAGTGCATAATGTAGAGGTTCTGAAAAATGTACCATGGTTCGCGAACTATGTTAATTATTTGGTGTGTGGTGTGTTTCCTCCAGATTTAACAAATGAAGTAAGAAAGAAATTCCCAAGTGTTGTGAAGTCACACTTTTGGGACAAGCCATACTTATTCAAAAAAATGCAATGATGGGTTAATTTGACAATGTGTAACAAAGGAGGGATTTAGAGGTATCTTGGAAGGATGTCATTCATCACCATAAGGGGAAAATTTTAAAGCACAAAGAACAACAACAAAAGTGTTACAATGAGGATTCTATCGGCCGAAACTTGCAATAAATGCAGAAGTACAAGAAATATTTCTAAAAGACAAGAGTTTCCACAAAACAATTTTCAAGAAGTTTAGCTATTAGATGTATAGGGAACATAATTCATAGGACAATTCCCTACTTCAAATGGGAAACAATATATATTGTTAGCAGTGGATTATGTCTCTAAATGGGTGGAAGCCATAGAAACCACAACAAATGATGGAAAAGTGGACATTGAATTCATAAAGAAAAATATTTTTTACTAGTTTGGAACACCTAGAGCATCAGTCAGTGATGAGGGGTCATTTTTCTGTAACAAAGACTTGGACAAATTGCTTAAGAAATATTGGGTTAGGCATAAAAACTCACTTGCAAACCATCCTCAAACAAATGGATAAGCTAGAGTAAGCAACAAGGAAGGGAAGCAAATCTTGGAAAAAACAATTAACGCTGAAAGAAAAGATTGGGTATTCCATCTTGAAGAAGCATTGTGGGCATACAGAATGCCAACACCAATTGGCACATCTCCATATTGGTTAGTGTATGGAAAAGTATGTCACTTACCAGTAGAGTTAGAACATAAAGCATATTGGGCTATAGAAAAGTTCAACATGAATCTTCAAGATGTAAGAAAGGCTAGATTACTTTAACTGATGGAGCTAGATACGTTTAGATTGGATGCATACTAAAATGCCAAGTAATAGAAAGAGAAATAAAGGCAATTTCATGACAAAAGGATTGAATATCAATTTTTTGAGCCAGGACAAGTAGTCTTGTTATATAATTAAAGACTGAAATTGTTTTTGGGTAAACTAAAATCATGATGATCAGGACTATTCAAAGTCGTTGCTACTTTGCCTTATGGAGTGGTAGAGTTAATAGACAATAATGCTAAGATGTTTAAAGTAAATGCCCAGACGGTTAACTTTTTTTATGGAACAGAAGTGAGACAAGATGAACTTGAAGGATTCAAGCAATAAAGGATCGATGCCTTGAAGACGAACAAGAAAGAGAAGAAACAATGGAGAGTTAAGCAACAAGATGAAGTACCTTTTGATGGAATACAAAAAGGAAATACCATCAATGTTGTTCCAAAGAAGCCGAAACCAAAAGTTAAGTTCACATCAAGACTTTAACAAATAAATAGGAGAGATCCTAGAGATATATGCATACCATTAAGCATTGATGGGCAAAGACTTAGAAACATCTTATGTGACACAGAAGCCTCGGTCAATGTAATATTTATAAAGGACATGTTACAACCAGATTTAAACATCAATTGTCTAATACAATAGACTTGAAAGTAGTCGATGGTAACTTGGTACCAACAATATGGAGAATCTTGAATGTGCATGTGAAAGTGGATAGATTCATATTTATAACTAATTTTGAGATCACGGATCGTGATATATATGATGATGTGTCTATTATACTCGGGCAGCCATTCTTGAATGCTACCAATGTTGGGTGAATGTTCATCAGAATGGAGGAGTCTAAACATACTTAGAAAAGAGCGTAAACAAGCAAATGATTATTATGACTTGTGTAGTAATACACAACATTATGAGAATGCCAATAGGAAGTCAAATGAAAAATTAAAAAAACTTATGGAGATAGACTAGTTGAAATCGTGTGTATAAACACATGGCGTCATGAGCCAATATAGGCGGTGCCAGGACGGCACCAGCCTTTGAGCATAAAATGCTCATAGTGAGCTTGACGTTGTGCCCACGATGTGGCAGCATCGTGCCATATAAGGGATGGCGTTGAGGCCGAAGAAGGGTTTTTAAAACCTTTTCAACCCTAATTTACACACTTGAACCTTATTTCAAAAACCACCAACCAAGCATACATCTCTCTAGATCTCTAATTTGAGCTATTTTAAGTGAGCAAAAAGTGTTCCTAGTGATCAAGAGTGAAAAGTGAAGTCACATTGCAGATTCGCATAAAATAGGAGAGCTAAGGCATTAATTTTGAGAAGTCAATCAAAGGAGCAGTAAGGTCGTAGTTAGTGATCAAAGTGAGAGGGTTGTGATAGATAGAGGCTTGGAAAAGTAATCTACACTGAAGATTTTGTCCAATATTAAGGTAAATTTATAATTTCATTAGTTATGCTTTGGAATTTTTTATATTATAGATTAAATTGCTTGAATTATGAAAGTAGATTTTTGGATAGGAATTTAAAGTTTTGTGGATTTATAGCATCAATGTGGCTTATGGCAGATTAGTATATGTCATTTTGAACTATTTGGCATGTGAGTGACCATTCGGAATGAAAATCTAAATTATAGGTGATTTGAAGACCCATTGTTGAATTACTGTGTTGTGTGAGTTTTTGAGATAATTCCAAAAACAATGAGGCAAACAAGTCAATTTAGTGAAGTTAGGGCAAATGATAATGAGGCATCATCGTCGAGAGCTCCAAATGAGGATGCCCCAAGGCCTTTCAAGTCAAAGTTTTATATGATTTTAAAGGCCATAGAGAGGTATATGGCCTTAGAAAATGAGGAATTCATTTGCGAGAGAGGAATCAATCTATCGGTCAAGTATGATAAGTGGCTTAATAACTTCATTAGGCAATGGGGTTAGTATTTTCTGAGGTATGTGTTTGTCACAATGAATTATACTTAGATCTTTAATCATCCGATAGGAACGTGGTCGAATATGACCAACAATCCCACAATAATAACATGTAGGAGGGGTCTATTGTCAGTAATAACGACCACCTTTTTCTTTGCGTTTGCAGCAACCTTCAGTGGCAGAATCTTTTTTCCCTTTGATGTATCAACTTCAATCTTACTTGATTGAACCTTATTAGTTATAGTTGTTTTGACGAAGACAGTAGGAGCATTAGCAGATCCCGAAGTATATCCAAAACCATGCTTAACTTGCAAAGATCGATCGGTTTGCAGAATTTTGTTTCACTTCTGAGAAACAATATGGAACCTTGCAGTAATAGCCTCATAATCAAAAAGAGCTTTCTTCAATATAGAGATTTCAATCTCACGCTATTTTAACTGTGCATGACAAGTTCTGTGTTCTCTTTCAAAAGACATGTAGTCGAATTTGACAGAGAAGAATTTCATCTTCAGTTAAGATTCTAATCATAAAAAGATGTCGACTTAGCGAACAATAGATCATAGGAAGCCTAAAGATCTTTTGTACAATCTTCATCATTGACAGTAGCACTTATATCCTTGGCCTTTTCCTTACTTTTTTCAGTGTGAGATAATAAGAAATCAAGTTTAGAAACATCAACAACATACGGAGAAGCATCAACATTATTTGACTCTATCAAAATAGTAGTGAGTGCGGTAGTAGAATCATTCGACTCTTTATCACTATCATATGAGTCATCATAACTAGAGGAAGTATTCAATGACTTCTCTTGTAATTGGGACGTTCAATCTGAATATGTCCAACTCTTCCACACTCATGACACTTAATGCCCATGAATTTATTCTTAGCATCTATCTTCTTATCAACAGTAGAAGGTTTATTACTATTATTAGCCTTCTTGTAATTACACATAAGTAAGAGTTGATATCGCAGTAAGACTTGAATGTCTTCCTCTGCATAGGCTCAGCCTATATAATCAATTAATTAAATTGATAATATGTACAACAACTATAATGATCTCTCATTCTTAAAAAACCTAAGTAATGGATGATGATCCAAACAATAGCGATCTTAAGTATTTATAGTCTATCTACTCTATCTAGGAATTTAATCCTAAATAACATACAACTCAAAAAACCTCTTCCACCTCCAATTGTAAATCTTATTTAAATCACCCAATGTTCAAGAACTAAGTCTTCTATTCTTTCAAGAATCTTGACTCATCGCTTCCATCAAATTCTTAAGTCATTTATGCACCTTTCTCTAGGATTAATAGTTGTAATCTATCTTGAAATTTTTTTCTTGCAGTATCGAACTTCTTCACTATTATAGGCTAATACCGATAGTTGCTCTGTTTCAAAATCCAAATCATATTAAATTCATGATTCAGCTTCAGACTGTCTTTTAATTTGACTCTAACTTTGATATTGTAATCTTCACTAGAGTTTGCATTGTAGTCTATCTCTGAGTTTTATCTACACTTGAACATCTTGCCTAGTCAGGCTTCCATCTACATTGCAACATTTACCTAATTAAGTTAACTCATGTTTTGACAATATACTGCCAACAAGGATAGACCGACCCAAACACAGTAAATTAGGGTCCAACAATAGTTATTGATTAGAGAGGCATGAATAGTAAACTTAAGTTGTTCTGAGTCTAAACATTTAGAACTTAATGATATGTGATACTTACTTTATTCACACCGATAGATGAAGTTCTAGTTCGCACATTAGGATCTTTTCCACCATGAAAGTGGGGTTGAAGTGAATATGAAAGAAATCTATCTATTCAAATTAGCATTGCACACACATAATGAAGATGAAGGTTGTATGAGATCAAATCATAGTAATTAATTACCTAGGTGAAGTTGTGAACTAAGATTCTTCTCAATATAAGAACACAAGTTCATTTACATTTTTTTATAGAATATGGTAGTCTAGTTAAAATCAATTAAAAAAAAGATCTTCTTAATAATAGAGAGAATTCAACTAAGTGATGTGTCCAAATACACCTTTCCTAGAGAATGATATTCGTAGTCAAACTTTGTTGATCACATTATTAATACAATTGAACCATTATACTTGCGGTTACAATCAAATGGTGAAGACTAAGGGAGGAGTAAGCACCTTCAGTGCAGGTAGCTTGCGCAATGCAGAGGGAGCATCAACATATGAGGGCAGGAACCCTTCTAGAACATTAAAATGCAATAAGTTCTTGGATAGGTAGGCCAAGGATAGGTATGCGGGTGATTGTGGCATTCTCAAATTGTAGGCCGTCGTGCTACCCACAATGTCGTATCCCACCTCACTAAGCCTTGGCACGTCATGGCCCGCTTGTCGTTGATGTTCCGCGACCTACCTGGCTACTTACACTTTTCCATTTAATCCCAACTTAGCTAATTAATTTCCATATAATTATTAATAATTTCATTAGCCAGTATATCAATTTACGAAGTTATAATGAGATTTTACAGCATAATTCTTAATTTAAGTAAGTTATACAATATTCAACAATCATAAGTAGTGGAAAACCCAGCAAAAGATACCATATATATATTAAGGCGAGTATACCAAAAGTTCCATATACATGTAATCAGTGTTCTATGGTCCCCAAAAACCAACAAAAGTAAAATAAATACATACTGATATCGCACACGAGCTGGCTCCAAAATCTCAGAGGTAGTGACCCAGTACCTCCTTGCCCTTGCCTTTACTCGTCAAAGGATCTGCACTCAGTTACCAAACAAATATAGTGACGAGTCCAGTGAGTAAAATCCCAAGAGAAGTGCACACAATATTCATGAAATAAAACTGATAAACTATGAAACATGCAAATATAACACCTGGCAATAATACGTCATATCCCCATTAATGTAGCAGCACACTACAAGAAAAAATAGTAGCGTGAAATAAATAAACACCATATACCAATTAAACCAGTTCAAAAATAAAGCATTAATCAATAAACATGCATATAATCACGAGAAAAGCTTGACCTACACAAGCCAATAATCGATAAATCAAATAGAAACCACGTATATACTTACAGGATTACAGTGGTTAAACCCCAACTTCGGTAAATGACATGGTCCCTGCTAGATGTTGTTACACATCAGGACGACCCTTATCCCTCCCGATAGTCGTAGATATATTCTACTGCCATCGACATGAGCACTATCACAAGTAACCCATGCATGCGATTTAGCCACAACCAATATATACGCACACTGAAATAGGTGTGAAACCCCATATATGCCCACCAGCAGTCACACATGAAAAGCGAAATCGATAAACCAAATCATGAATTCTGTTAGACATTCCAATGGATTTACACACCTCAATTCGCACTCCAACTTCCTCGAACTCCTGTATCGAACCCAACTAGCACCCTAACGCTCGAGCTACGGTCTGCTAAGTCCCTAAAGTCAAATTTTACATATTTAGTTTGTTTATAGGTATTTTAGATATGTATTATGTCAAAAATCTCGAAACAACCTTTTCATATTTAGATATTGTCTATTTTTACTGCATTATGGGCTAGGTGTAGTGCGCTATGCAGTGGTAGCGCGCTATGTAGTGGTAGCGTGCTAGGTGATTGATGTAGTGCGCTATTATTCTTCAGAATAAAGAACAGTTGGAAACCTATAACGATTAGCGCGCTACCTAGCCTCTGGGACATAATTCTCAATTAGAGAATTCTATTTTTCCCTACAAATTTTAGCCACCTAAACCTATCTGACGCATTCTCTACATGAAATTAACCCAAAAAAGAAATCTAACACAACTTCAGAACCTCCTTTTATATCAAATTAATCAATTTCATGCAATCCACTAATTTTCTCAATTTCCTCAAAAACCTAATTCAATCAAAACCAGTTATTATTCTTCCATTTATATACTCATAAGACATGTAATTTATCAAGCTAACATCAAAACCAGGGATCTAACCCTCTAACTTTCATTTTCATCAAAATTCATCAAAAAATGGTTCATTAGGTAGAGGAGATGTTGGAGAAAATGATTACCTAGGTTTCAATCCTCAAATTGGCTCCAAAATAGTTGAATTCAAGCTCTAAATCACTCCTTTTTCTCTAACAAGTTCTGTGATAAATTGGTTTCAATTGCATGTGTTGATCGAACTCATATCATATATCAATGTAAGATTGTTTTCTAGCCCTTCATCCTCATGTATTTAAGTATCTCAAGGATTATCTAGTGGTTCACCTCTAGCCACTAATCCCACTAACTCCCACTAACTCTCTTCTAGTGACACAAATAGTTACTCCCTTGGTCTCTAGATATGCTAATGTGTATCTACAAGCAAATCATATGGTTTCCTTTTAATTGAATTAAACTATAGGCCTGGACTTATTTTAATTTAATTACACTAACTTAGGCCCATTTTAAAAATATAGTTAGTGTTTTATTTATCAAAATCAACCAACTTGTGGTCCCACAAACCTTCGACTAGCCGGTACCCGGTGCCCCGCGTCTCGACATGCATTTCGAGGCACGCCACAACCTATTGTTTTAATTTGAGTTTACTTGGCCTATGGTCACATTACCCATTTTAATTGATTAATTTGTCATTTTAATGTGAATTAGTCGAGTTTCCTAGTGTACTAGTAGTTCGCCTATCCGACACCCGCATTGACATGCCTTTCGAGGCAAACACCCGTCACACAATCTGACCCGATAGCAACATACACACATGCAGAGCAATATAATAATAATTTTTAAACACCATATATACACAATCACCATCCATAAATAACATATTTCCTCGGTTCTCGGGTCCGAGAAAACTGAGTTATCAACGTAACGCTCGAATTACAACCGTTAATCCCTCAGATTAACGCTAATCCTAGTACAATTAATTTGGGCCGTCACAAATTATTTGCAAAAAAAAAATAGAATATGTGAAAAAAAGGGAATTAATTTGGGTAATAAGAATGATAAAAGGGAGAACAACACCATTCGGAAAAGGACTTTGCAACTCCTCACCAGAGATTATGTAAGAGAATGAAATCGAAAGTTCTCAGATTATGTTGGGAATTCTATGCTAACAGTAACCGGACAGATGAGGAAGAGCCGATAAAGGTCGAGGGAGTCATGGTACATTATAACAAGGATACCATCAATGAGTTCTATGACTCATTTATGAACGAGGACTCCATGCTGAACTACCTCCACCATATATATGATCACCCCTTTACTACTTATACCTATGATCGGATCGCCGAAGTCTTGGTGATTCTAGTTTTATAGACGTGGAAGAGATATGAGAACAATGTCCACCTTCAGCATACCAAGGAAAACTTCTGAAAGTTTTCAAAATGTGGAACTACTTCGTCTACGCCGCTCTCCTACTAAACATGCAACATAATGATGTTCACTGCCTGCAACTTGCACTTTGTAAAAGATTGTCACGGCAGGATACATCGAGGTTGGCTAGGTCATCTTCAACCAGATCCGCAAGGCCATGAAGATCGATAAGTACACCATATTCATTTTTCCCCTGCTGATCACAACATTATGTATACAGTCTGGGGCACCACTGTGGGGTGATGACATGAACATTAGTCCCCAACCAACTTTGGATGTGTATTTATTCGATACACTAAGAATGACAAAACGGGGATATATGAATTCAAAGGATGAAATAGAGAAGGTTAAAATATAAAAGGTGTAGTAGGGACACTTGCCGACACAATAAAATACTCATCATAAATCTCAAGCTATGGGGCCTGAGTTAGAGGAGGAAATGAGAGCTATGGAGGTCGTAATATATAATCCTTGTTTTATGGCAGGGTATGAGTACGATTGAACTACTTTCTTTTCTGATGAGCTAATTGGTTCTCTCGTACCATCACCACCGGGCTCAGAGTCTCACAGGCATGATGACTACGATGGTTAGTATAAGATTGACATGACTCGGTATCAGGCTGACAGGGTTCAGTTCTGATAGGACAGGACAAGGAGCCAAAGAAATCTTGTCGCTGCGGAACAACATCTAAGGGAGTTGGTGAGATATCAGAGCAACCGACACCTCCGCCCCATCGACAAGACTATTCACTTCCCTACCGGCCCTACTATCTTTACGGGATGATGGGGAGGTTCTTTGGAGTATCATAGACAGACCCCCTCACACCTTCCTTTGACAAAGCTTTAAGATTTGGCAAAGTCGATGACGATGCCAATAGTTAGGTGAGAGAGAAGATTTATCAAACTATATTTTCATGTTTTCAATATTTTGAGACAATTTGTTTATGTTTATTTATTTTGATGAAACTCTTTATATGATGCCAAACTGTGTTAATTTCATATATTATCCAGTTATTTTCTATGATTAGTGGGCTCAGATTAATTTTGAACCTTAAGGACATGGTTCAGAATAAATTTAGTGGTATTAGGTATATGGACCGTTGTACATAACAATTAGATGAAGCCTTGCAAGTATAAGCTTAATTTTTGAATTTTTCTTCCTAATTGAAGAGATTAACGATAATATTATATCATTTTCATTTCATTTCTTATCTTCCATTTAATTCATTCTATTTAGAAATTAATACAATCGCATGCATTAGAAATTTAGTAGTTTAGTATTTAGTAGAGTCGTACCCATATTTCAAAACTTTCCTTCCAATTGAGGAGTAAAGAATTAGTCAAATTTTTTACGTTAAGACTCGAAAGAAGTAAAAGATATTTTATACCCATTTGATAACATAAATACATACTTAGTAGGAATGAATTTTGTCTTGAAACCAAAGTAAGTAGGTGGTTAAATCATTTTTGTGGAAAACATCAAATCTCTAGGATTCTTAAAACTAGGACAAAAGTACTTAGAGCATAATTGTTCATGATTTGACATATTTAAGGGGAATAAGTCGGCATGTTTGTTTTAACTTTATAAAGGATTTAATGAAACTTGTATTGTATTGGGAAACAACCTTAATAAAAGTATAATGAGAAGCTGTAACAGGAGTTTTCAAAAATAAAAAAAATACAGAGTCACACATGTTCTGCAGGAAATTGAACAAAGAACATAGTAGTTGGAAAAATAATGAAATATAAGTATTCGGGGAAATTAGCAGGGACTGTACAAAATAATAGTAAAAAGGAGAATAGGTTAGGTGATATGTGTAGAAAAGGAATGGTGGAAGTCTTTATGAAAACTACTTTGAAAAATATTTAGCTCGAGTGCTTAAAAGCTAGATTAAGGGAGCTTTTCCGATGTTTGGTTTTATAATAGGCTATCTTTCAAAACAATCCATTTGGACTATTTTGAAGTGCAAAAGTTTAGAAGTGATGATTAAAAGTTCGTTCGAAGAATCCATTCCAATTCATAGAATTTAGAGATCACTTGAACCTAATACTTTAATGGAAAGACCCAGAAAATTTATGAGTAATTAATGGACATAGTTTTCAACTACTTTGAGTCTTGAAAAGTTGTTGTACTATGAGGTAACCATGTTTGAGTTTTCAAACCAACCTTCCAAAATTTTGAGTCTCTTGTTAATTAGATTGACCAAAGCTTATTCTAAAGAACTCCATTGTTTTGTGAAATGGGCACGATGTCTTAATTGTAGGATCACTCAATTTTGAAATATGTTTTTAGTCATTTTAGTTAGATAACCTTTTGTCTTGTGAAGTAACCATGTTTGAGTTTTGTTTCCTGGCATGCTGCCACTAGGCGCTTTTCCTACATAACCACGACGCCATAGACGACACCAGACTCGCAGAATAGAAGTTTAGAGAATTTTTAGAAGGTTCTTATTTTTGTACATAGGCTCACCTATATAAAGGATGGACCTCTAAGAACGAAAACACTTTGTAATTAAGAGTGATTTAGGAGTAAAGGAGGATAGAGTAGCCATGTCTGGCTAGGTTTTTTAATACCTAAGTCATGGATGTAACTCTCTAGCCAGTAGTACGTTTGTTTTCATGCCTTGTTGATGTTTTTATTTAATAATAATGTTTTATTTCAGTTCTCTATTTTATGTTATGGTTTTAATGATGTCTTAATGGTAGTTTCGAGTTTGCATTATTCATTGCGAATCTCTAGGCATAAACCCATTGACATGCTATCAATCAGGTTGAGTCCGTAATACTAAGCAGGTTGAGAAATGACAATCATCTAGAACAAGAAATCTGAAACATTTATTATTATATGTGAATTACATCAAGAACTAGGTTAGATCTTGAGAGTGGTTGGCAAAGGTTAACTGGGGGTAGGTGTTCCCACAAAGCTATTAATGTTGCTTACGTGCTAAGCCTTAAAAGCGTTGCCCAAGTTTGTACAATGGTGTAAGAGAAGTATTTCGAGACCGGTTGCCCTATATATCGTGAATTTGCAAGCTAGGGTGTTGGTGACCCCAACACCTATATCTAATTTAGGGAAAAAATTTTGTAACGCATCATTCAAAAAATGATGATGCAAAACATGGAAACAACATAAGGCAATAGTATGGATTTCTAGACTTAGGTATGCTTTACTATTTTTGAGTTTCAATTATTTACTTTCTTGTTTACTAGTATTTTAAGATAAAACTCTTTTAAAACCCCCCATATTTACTTTTCTGTTTGTTGAACTCAGTTTGACTGAATCCTGTGGATTCTACCTCGTGCTTGCCTTTACTAAATTCCAGTAGGATTGGTAATTTTTTATAGATTATATTTGACACGCGTGACAAGTGATCATTGGGTTGACCTTTTAACCTTATAAACCTTAATATTCTCTTATTAACCAAAAAGGAACTTGTAGAGCTCACTTCATACTTTCTATAGACTCCAAGAACACTTAAATCGGATCACAAACACATAAGTTATGAATTTCCCAATATGGCCTATAGATTAGGCAAACTTTGTTTATTTTCAACAAATGAAACCTCTCCAAATCATTGTTTTCGCAATTAAATCAACAAAACTAAACACTAAAGACCAGGAAATTGCTCAATACAACATAAAAAATATTTGAACAGCCCGTGAAATCAATTTGGACAAAAACCAATAATCCAATTTGTCTAGAATCCTAATATAAATCAATATTTACTACAAACACATCTTCAAAACACTTATCAACTGAATTTCATAAATTCACTTCACCAAAACCATATCCCAGATCAATAGGATTAATTCCAAATTGAGGCAATCAATCCAACAAATCAATTCACAACAATTCTTACCAGTCTATATCAAAAACCTGCAAAAGAAATCTAAAAATTGCAAGAATTAAAATTGAATTGTGGAAAATGCCCTAAATTAAGAATTTACCGAATTTCGAGCAGAATACCACATCCCTGCTACGAAAACTTGACTTAAACTGACCTTCTCGCGACGCTCTACCATTTTACCGAAAGAAACTGGGCGAGAATTCTACGTATGGAGCACCGCAAGTAAAACCCCAAGTTGAGAGGTTTCGGTTTCAACGAAACAAAAACGTAACAAAATTTTTAGTTAAGAACGTTTCAAATGAATCTTCATTTGTTTTTTTCGTATTTTATATAAACCCCTAGCTGCTTGTCAACAGCTTCATTTTTATTTATTAATTCTTGAAATTCCTATTTTGACGTGTTTTGACTTTCGGTGCTCTTTTTGCATCCGATGTTTCACAAAATTAAGCCAAACACTCGACAAAATAGTCTAACTTTATAAAACATCCATAATTCTAGTGTATGTCAAACCAAATCGCTAAAAATCTTAACTTTGTCCACAACATACCAAACATTTATGGACCAACTTTATTGCTATACTTAGCTAAACTTGCACCAATTTGGACCGAATCTCAACCTCAACCACAGCCAACTAACATGCAACTCGCGGCAAATTCTTGTACCAACTTCATTCTCCTTCGACATTATAACTAATCTAAGTAAGATTAATAGATTTTATATATATTTCTTTTTATTTGAGTTATGTAATTTTCCGAAATAAAATAAATGAAAACTTGAAAAATAAATTCGGCCTCGCTTAGCCTAGTATTAATCCACATACTGGTCCTAACCGTGCTACCCACGTAGTCATCGTTCATGTTTTTTCTCGCCAAATGTATTAAATTATACTATTTTAGTATTTAAATAATACACGCACCTAAATATAAAAGAGATAACTAAGTTCTTTGGTTCACTATGTCAAGCACGGTCGTGCCACTCATAGACTTCGGGTTGAGATTTCGTCATGTATTCTGCAAAAAGACTCCGATATTTTGTGGCATCCAAAGATAGCTTCTGATGGAGATTTCGAGTGGTGGGATGCATTCAAGAAGAAGTTCTATCAGCAGTACTTCCTACTTGCGGTAATGAAGAGGTTGAGGAAAAAGTTCTTTACTTTGAGACAGGGAGCTGATAAGTTGTTGATGAGTTACAGAGATAGTTACGACTATTTGAAATAGTTTGCAATGGATCTAGTGAGAAATGCTTCTGAGGATGTATACTATTATGGAGATGGACTGAGGTTTATGTTGTTAGTTCAGGTGCCAGGGTTTTAGGTGAGATCTTTGAGTGTGCACTTTTCTCACAAGACCTACTATTGAAGCAGAGTTGCCGATGGGACACCGTTGGGACCAACATTGACACCTAATCAGATTGCAGAGTTTGGAGGAGGAGATATAAGGGCTATGGACAGAGAAGATGGGAGAGAGGTTCTCATGGATTAGGGACATCTACCTCAATTATGCTCTATGTGTCATCCCCTACTCCGTTGCAGAATGTCGTTGGTAGAACACCCTTGCCAACACTAATCAGACCTGAGTTGTCAGCTCTTTTAGCACCACCAGCACCTTGTCAACACCAGCAGGGTGGTAGAGACCGAGGCAGGGTTAGAGGTAGGGGCCAAGATGGTTCCCGATAAGGACAAAAACAGGCATAGCCCTAGGATCAGGCATAGAGTCAGCGTAGTTCGATTACTTTCTATAGGTATTGTCAGGTTGGGCATATGAATAGATATTGTCCACAGCCGGTAGCAGTACTTCCAGCACAATGTCGAGAGGGAGTACACATGGTAGCACATTCTAATGCCAGCGCCACACGAGGACTCATTGAGGGTATAGTTTCCATTTTTGGTAGAGATTTATATGTCTTTTTTATTCGGATTCTACAATATCTTTCATTTTTTTTCGCATGATAGGCATCTTAAGGTTGATACCCGTTAGAGTTATTGTACCTTTAATTTTGAGTACCGCAACCAAGGATAGGGTTTACCTTAATTATCTAATTGAGAGATGTCCAGTAGAGATATGTGGGGTAGAGTTACCTACAAACTTCAAGGTTCTCGAGTTCTTAAACATCGATGCATTGTTAAGGACGAATTGGCTAGCAGCGTATCATGCTCATATCGAGTTCTTCAATAAAACAATGATATTTGAGATTCCAAGTCGTTAGATGTTCACCTATAAGGGTAGTACACCGAGAGCCGAGAGCACTAAATGTTGACTTGCGACTAGTTGAGAGATGGAGACTCTGGTGTCATTATACATAGTAGGAGAGAGTCAAGGACCCAGACTTGAGGATATTCCAGTTGTGTACGAGTTTCCAGACGTGTTTCCAGAGGACTTACCTGGATTACCACCACCGAGAGATATATATTTCATTATTGAGTTGGTACCAGGCACTAAACCTATTTCTATACCACCATACCGCATAGCTCTAAGAGAGTTGGAGTTGAGGAATTAGCTTCAGGATTTTGGATAGAAGGGATTCATCACACCTTATATATCGCCTTGGGGAGCACCTATCCTATTTGCGAAGAATAAGGACAATACCTTGAGGTTGTGTATCGACTATAGAAAGTTTAACATGGTCACAGTCAGGAACAAGTATCCATTACTATGGATTTATGATTTATTTGATCAGCTGAGGAGAATAATTTTTCTCCAAGATAGATTTGAGATCGGGGTATCATCAACTTAGGATCAGGGATGAGGATAGGTCCAAGACAGCGTTCAACATGAGATATGGAAACTATCAGTTTACAATCATACCATTTGGTTTGACCAACACTCGTGCCATGTTTATGGATTTGATTCATCAGGTGATAAGGCCATTTCTTGATCGTTTCGTGATAGTATTTATCAATGATATTTAATATATTTGAGGACTCGAGAGGATCACGAGTAGTGTCTCAAGGAGACATTGCAGACTTTAAGTTAGCACCGACTATATGCCGAGTTCAATAAGTGTAAATTTTGGTTGTCTAAGGTCAAATTTTTGGGACATGTTGGAGTAGCAAGTATTGTTGTAGATCCGACCAAGATTCAGCCTATTATGGATTAGTCGGCAACAACGTCAATCACGGAGATCAAGAGTTTTTTAAGGTTAGCAGGATATTATCGCATATTCGTGAAAGATTTCTCGAAGATTGTTTCACCGATTACCAGATTGACTTTGAAGGACGTCAGATTTGGTTGGTTTGAGGAATGTGGGGAAGCATTTGCTAAGCTGAAAAGGTTATTGACCATAGCACTAGTGTTGGTATTGCCAGAGGCTGGATAAGGATTCTTGGTATATACAAATGCTTCTCATGCGGGTCTAGGTCATGTGTTGATGCAGAACAGAGGCACGATGGCTTATGCATCTAGGCAGCTAAAGATACATGAAAAAAATTATCCTACTAATGACTTAGAGTTGGCAGCAGTGGTATTTGCTCTGAAGATATGGAGATATCATCTGTATGGAGAGAGGTTCATACTCTATACTAATCATACGAGTCTGAAATACCTCTTCACACAGAAAGAGCTGAACATAAGAAAGCCTAGATGGTTGGAGTTTCTAAAGGACTATGACTTTTCTCTAGAGTATCACCCAGGAAAAGCTAACGTAGTTGCTGATGAGCTGAGTAGGATACCTACTGGAGATGCTGACGTTGTTAGATTTCATATGATGCATGGGTATGGATTACTTAAGGCAACAACGATAACGAGTCGTTCAGATATTTCTACCGACACTCGGGTGATGATTTACGCACAGATGAAGTTTCACATGATGTCTACACAAAAAGTGTCAGAGGGTCAAAAAGTCGACATTCTATACCTGAGGTTTAGTGAGTTAGCACAGAGTGCTCATTGTACTGACTAGACAGAGACAACAGATCAATGTCTGAGATTATGAGGCAGATAGTGAATACCTTCAGTGGTAGAGTTGAGAGATGAAATTCTTCGAGATTCACACCATTCCCAGTTCACTATTCATTTAAGCATACCAAGATGTACCATGATATGAAGAGACATTTTTGGTGGCCTAGGATGAAAGTGGACATATCAAAATTCATCAAGAACTGTAGGATTTGCAAGCAGGTGAAGGCCGGGCATCATAAACCTAGAGGAGTATTGTAGCCGCTACCCATTCCACGATGGAAGTGGGAAAACATAGCCATGGAATTTGTCAGATGTTGCCGAGGACTGTCGTCAAGATGATTTTATCTTGGTAATTGTGGATAAATTGATGAAATCTACCCATTTCGTATCAGTGGCAGCTCACTACACATTTGACCAGTTGAGCATATTATTCGATAGTGAGATTATCAGACTGCATGGGGTACCATTAACTATCACGTCAGATAGAGATACAATGTATACATCCTAGAAGTGGTGAAATATACAGGAGCAGTGTGGTATGCGCCTATAGTTTAGCAAACAATAGTTATCAGGCTAATAGGCAGCCTGAGAGGTTGATTCAGGTTCTTAAGGATATGTTCAATGCTTGTGTACTTAAATTTGGCAGATCTTGGGAGGAGTATCTACCGTTATGTTAGTTTGCATACAACAACAATTATTAGGCTAGCACTAAAATGACGCCATTCGAGGCTTTATATGGCAGACCGTGTCGTTCGCCATCTTTTTAGGCTGAGCTAGAGGACCGAGAGTTGGTAGGGCCTGAAATTATTGTTGATCATATGGAAAAGGTATGACAGATTTGCCAGAAGCTTAAAGGGACCTAAGAGAGGCAAAAGAAATATGTAGACACGTATCACAACGATCTCACCTATGCCTAGGGAGCTTTTGTGTATTTGAAGGTTTCTCTTTGGAAATGTCTTCATAGATTTGGTCTAAAAGGCAAGTTAGTACCAAGATTTATCACGCCTTTCAAGATCAGAAGACGGGTGGGGAAGGTGGCGTATGAGCTTGAGTTACCTCCACAAATGTCGGGGATTCATCAAGTCTTCCATATTTCTATGGTTCTACTAGATAAGTCGAAGGCAGATGTGAGACCGGCAGTCGACTTGAGCCAAATCGACCTAAGCAAGGATATATTTTATGAGGAGCAGCCAGTACAGATCCTAGATTGAAAGGTACAGCAGTTGAGAGACAAGTTTATTCTGAGGGTGTTAGTCAAGTGGCAGTTTCATGGTGACTCGGAACTCACTTGAGAACGGGAAGACTATGTGGGAGACAGGTTTTCGTACATTTTTTAGTCAGCTATAGCTTTCTTTTCAAGTTAATTTCGAAGAAGAAACTTCCATTAGTTGGAAAAATTTGTCACAGGCCAAATTCTTAATCCTAGATAAATTTATTTAATCATGATCATTGACTCATAATATGGGACGCACATCGAGATACATGCACTGACTGAGGAGAGGTGGCTTAGTAAGTTAGATTTTTTTTGTGAGGCATGCCGGCGTGGGACCGGAGTACAGAGTGATGCGGTAAGTTGATTTAAGCTTAGTGTAGCATAATTAGTTGAATTTCATGTGGCTATAGTTGATTTACATTAAATGTAACCTAAGATAATAAGTTAAAACAATAGTCATTTGATGATTCTAGAAATACATGTCGACACATCATGAGACTAATTGAGTTTCAATTTATGTTAGTTAGAAGGCGTTAGTGGTGAGTTAGTGGAAATGTATCAAGATGTAGGCTATTAGATTAGTCTTGAGATACGACTGTACATTAAGATCAATGACTATTAAACAATTTTATCTTAATATATAAGATTTGATAGATCAACCCATGCAATTCATTTCATTTCAAAACATAGAAGTTAAGTAATGTTGAAGAAGAAAATTAGAGGAGATCAATAATAATTGTTGAGGAAATCTTGTGGATTTGAAGAAGGAGTTGATCAAGCTATATGTGTTCATCAACTAGGTAGTTTTATTTACTCTAGTAACTTAGTTTAATTTGATGAATTAGATAATATAATTGAAGTATGGCTGTTGTAATGATTTTGCTGGATGTTTTGGATCTCTGGTAGGTTAGAAAAGAGATCCCAAGGTTTTGTGGTTGGCTATATGTAGAAAGAATTCAAAATTCGAAATGCAGAATTCTAGGTTTTCCTGCACATAGCGCGCTAGATGTGCTAGCTAGCGCGCTACCTGTAAGTAGCGCGCTAATCAAGTTGAATAGTGCGCTAATGAGGTCACTAGCACGGTAGACAAGTCACCCAGCGCGATATGTGCTCTGAAAGCACAAAATCTGCAATTTCCTAATTATATGACTTATATATATATGTATTTCATACACTCTCGGGGTTGTATATTATGGGGTGAGAGATAGTACCTGGACCAGATACATGTGGATATATTATCATCTTCATTTTATTGTATATATATGCATGTGATCTTATTTCTTTGTTTTTCTACATTCTTAGGATTTATGTTAAAAGCTTCCGCTAAATTGTTAAGACTTATGTTGAATAAACTGTAAATTTTATAACCTTTAAATAACTCTGATTTATTAATTAACATAAGATAAGAAAATGTTTATTTGAAAAATAAATTGGTAAGGAGAAAGGTTTGAAAAAAAGACTGACTAATTTGTTATTAAGTCCTACGAGGCGAGTTTAGGGCTCAATGACGGGATTAAGCCGAGTGGGCCCTAATTCGGGAAGGGGTCATCACAAGGTATTCTCTTATTTTTATGATTTCGAGTTTTAAATAGGAAAATGAACGAATGCAAGAAAAGAGAAAGAAAAGCAAAAAAGTTAACTGGAAAAATAGGTCAGCGAATCCACAACAATTTGAAATAACACTAGGAATCACCATATAAATCAGCAACAGAAGAAGGCCAGGGAATCCACAATGAATTGGAGAATGAACTATAAATCGCCAACTGAATTGGTGGAGCACTAAGAGCTAAAATCAGTGATTTCCTCAACAATTTGTGTATACTTGAGGAATCGTTGAGGTTGTGACCATTTTTTTAGATTAATATGAGGAATTTGTATTTATCTAGGAGATGTATTCCTAGGGGAACTATATATAGGGCCAAAGAGCAACGAAACAATTATCTCTGATTACTCTTCAACTATTCTTTACTTTTTCTTTTCTTTTTATTAAGTTCTTTATGTGAAGCAACATTGGAGAACTGATTTAAAAGTATTTATTTATTTATTTATGTTTTTAATTACATATTAGCATTTTTTAATTCCAGCATGTGTGAGTAGTCTATGAATCTAAACAAACCCTATGCATGTAATATACTTTGGATTGTTATGTAGTTATAATTATGGAATCACGTACTTAATGCATTAGATCGATTCGTACAGGTCATTCACGAATAAAACAAGTTATTTTTGCATATTACAACTAGTAATTCTTTATGTTGAGTGCATAGTGGCCAATATATTCCTTAATGTAGAGTATTCAATTCTATGCTATAGTTATTGACAACAGTTATAGAGGTAATAACTAGGATTAATCTATAAGGCATTTTCTGAGTGGATGTCTTAGAGGATTGTGTTTTAAGTTGTTTATTATGCGGCTTGGGTAATATTAACTATTATTAGGCATGATTTTCATTAAACTTAATGCTATCGTATTTCTACGAAGTTGCATTTTATCCAATGGGTAGACTTACAATGATAAGAATGTGGCATTTTCATTGAATTTAGAAAAATCAGTGGCTGGCTAAAGGCTATCAACCTATTATCAATTAGGATTTTAATGATTCCAAGATTCCATATAAAATAATTATTGCTATATTATAAAGTGATGTTATGTTTTGGTGTTTAAAAACAATCCGAGTATATTATAATGTTTAGTGGGGGTTTGTTTATATGATTGTTAGATAATTTATTTAAATTGATTTATTAATTATTTGTTTATTAGTTTGAGTATATTTAGTTAGTTTATTTAGTTTAAGTTGTTTAAAGTTTAGTTATATTAATTAATTGTTTAGTTTAATTTTTATTTGTTTAGTATTTATTTTTTCGTTTAGTTAAGAAAATTAAATTAAAACAAGTTAAATCTGGTAAGACTTTATGTTAGATTAAATTCATAAGAGATTTGAAAAATCCCTATGGAGACGTTATCCCATTTACCACTACTACAAGTTAATAGTAAAATATGAGAATTTATTGTGCACGCTCGACACGTGCCAATATCAAGGAATGATTGAAAATAAAGCAAACCCCACTTACCTCTAAGCGATGCTATCATATCCAATCCTACTATGAGAAGTTCCTATCCAGTTCTCCTCATGTCTACATTGCTATCGGTTCATGTTATTATTGGTGTCTTTATTTTAGGTAAGTTTATTTAATTCATCTTAATATCTTCAAACGTTATAAAACCTTTTTTCGAATCAAAGTCACGCCTTTGCCTTAGTGACAAAGGTTTTCAAGGTCAGTTACCCCGCCGTGGCAATATAAACCTTGATAAAACTCGAAAAATTTGGAAAACTTTAAAAACTCAATCCGTTCTCGAAAACCTTCCAGCCCCCTTCCAGCTTCGTGGGCTAACCCACAAGGCACTGGGAGAAATTGCTAGAATTGCAAAATGGCATAACCGTAATTAATTTTAGCAATGTCTAGTGTCGTACGTTGTAGGTCACAGCCCCAGAGACCTTGGGACCGGAATCCTTTTTCCTAAGTCAGCGTCATGGCCAGCATTGTATCATTTTTAAGCGAGGCGCTAGCACAACGCTGAGTGCGGGACTTGATTTTCCAGAATATAAACCAAATTATAAATCCAAGTCCGACCAAAAAATTACTAAAATCTTTGTTAAAACCACATAAATACTTCCATAAATTACATTAAAGACCTAAATTATAAATCCACCACTAAAATAGATTTGCTAATCTATTTGAATAAAACCATGAGAACAACATTCAAATCACAAATCCATTGATATCATGATTTCATTCAAACTAAATAAATGAATCAAAGTATTTGAATATTAGAGAAGATGAAATAAGTTATTACTTATTTGAAGTACATTCGATGTTGGTTCCTCTCCACTACGCATCTACCACACTAGCTTTCTAGGGTTTCCTCCTCTAACTCTTTTGTTTGTTTCAAAACCAAAGGGGCTACGTGCCTTTAATATGGTTTAAATAGTAAGCTTGTGATATTAGGGTTTGGTTGATCCATCCAAGACCTATAGCTCATCTTAATCTCATTAAGTTCTAGGATAATTGCTAGGGCATGTGTCTTAGGTAAATCTACAAACATTGTTTATCTTATAATTTTAGTTAATAGAATAAAGTTTTGCATTTTTTATTTTATTATAAGTGATTTTATATTCACCTTATGGAAGGATCCATGAGTATTTGTTGAAATATCCTAAATGTCCCTAGTCGGGGAACTATAATGAATTAAGACTAGTGTGAATCTTGATTGATGGTCATGTGATAATCATGCGTATGGGGATACAAATCGATATCATGCGTACTTATTAGGGAACAAGGTACTGGATCGACCCGTTATGAGAACACCACATGGATTAAGTCATAGGTGTTACTCACGATAACTATATCATTTAGTCATTCGACTTGATATTACCATAGACTTCTATATTATGAGCATGGTAATTTGACAAAATCAAATGTTATCTTTAAATCGACAACTATAAAGATTGTGATTGGTTACCATGTGAATAATATGTGAAAGTGTGTAATCAAGATAGAATTTGTCCCTTTAATATAGGGATACATATCAGTGGATCATGCAATATGTTAGACTATTAAATGGCCATGTCTACGTGAATTGATATGATCAATGTTACTTGGATGTTTTTAGTCTACTTAAAGATCGAGACTAGTACGATTGAACATTAAGGGTGACTTATCATGCCTTAGGTTTAATCAAAGGATATCGCACGACAAAAGGATATGATATATGTTATTCAATAGGTTGTATCGATTTTGATATTCATGCTATTTGGGTAGTCATAATGCCTTGCTATAAACTGCTTATGTCTTGTGTACCAAAATTGTTTTGGTTCACTTCCAACGTCGCATGAACCTATTAGGTCACATAAAAAGATTGGCTTAGTGCAATTTCATTTGGTCTAGAGTAATGAATTTATAAGATAAAATTTATGGAATAGAAGCCCGTTCGATTTGTTATATGACAACTTATTAATAGGGGCAATATGTGTAATTTGCTTAAATTGTCTAAATACAATAGTTGTATTACGAATAAGTTTTTTAAGAGAGCTTATCTACATATATAAATAGATGTTGAAACCATAAAAACGAATTAGATTTTTGTTTTTGCATAGCTCGAGTTCTCTGGATTTTGGGAGAGAATGAAAAATGTTTTCTAACTCTCTTGGGGATAGCACTCTAAATTATGGTCACCGTTTGTGTGTAGATTTCAATTAAAGGATACGCACTTGAACGTCTTGGAGATCGTACAATCAAAGAAGGAAATCACGGGTTAAGGTAAGGTTTAATTTTGTAGATCTAGTTTAATTAAACTTATTTACGATCCTTTTGGGGTTTTTCAAAAATTGTTTTTGAATTTTTCGTCGCGTATGAACCCCAAAAACCCAACAGTGGTATCAAAGCCATAAGCTTAGATCTATTAAATGTTTGCATGTTTTCTCTGATGTATATATGATATATATGCGAAAAACATTATCTTGATTAATGTATATACGATGTACATATAGATTTTGTGATAATTGTTATCAAGAATTGATTTTAAATCATGTTGTTAATTCATGTATATTGATATATACGCATGATTTGATTCAATGATAGCATTCATGTTTAGAATATTTTGATTAACATATGTTTTAATATTGAACGATGCGAATTTTGCATGTTCACACGGTAGAAGTCATGTTTAGGTTAATGTGATTATAGTGTTAGTACATAGTTCGTTTTGTTCAATAATTATGTATGTCTCCATAATAGAAATCGTGATTAGATTAATATGATTATGGTGTTGAATGCATGGTTAATATTTTTTTCTTGATTTAATTGCTCATTTTGTATGGATAAGAATCGAAATTGGTTTTTGATCATATATATCATTATGGTTATCTGTTAGTATATTCTTATTAGAAAGGAGATAAACTTGTAATCATATAAGAAATATAAATCTTATAAGATAGGTGAGATATAGAACAAATTCGTGTTGGATAGGATTTAAAGTATCTTAAATTCTAATTGGATTAGGATAAGATATTAAGTTAGAGGTGGGCCAGAGTTAATTAAAATCTTTTTAATTAATATATTTTCGGGACCGTCGCTCACTGTTCGTAGCGCGAGGAAATTCGTATGATAATCAATATTAGTAAGATTTCCTAACTTGTTTAGTGATTGTACATGCATTGTAATGCATGATATTTACCTCGTTTAAATTATTATCACTAAAACAAATAAAAAAATCCCTATTCATAATTGTAAGTCAAGTAACATCCATTCATAAACACTTGTTAAGGCTTCGATCACGTCAATATGGGTCTGCCTCGGCAGAGTGTGTTTTGTTATCTTGGTGAGGCAAGTTGAGTAATAGTTACTCTATTGTTTGAAATGATTAGACTTGATAAAGCTATCAAAATGATTTTGGGCTTTAGGCACTAAATGATATAAAACATGTTACGACATAAGGTGACGTAATCTCACAAAAACAACTAAAAGTTACATATAATGTAATTGGTAATTGGTACCTACCTAAATAACCTAATTCAAAGTGTCATGCCTTAGGCTGTCTTGGAACTAGGTGAAACATGGATTTTAGTTCCTTAAATTAACATAGTGATCTTTGGAGGGTTGTTAATTTAGTGGGAGTCTGTTATTTTATACTAAAATGAACTTTTGCATAATCTTTGTTGTAGATCTATAGCCTCTTCAAATCACACTAATCCCTTGTTACTTGATCAATCCTTAAGAATGATAAGTTGTCTGGAACAAGATTTCTTCACTGGTTCAAAAACTTGAGAATTGTTCTTAAGCATGAACACAAGTTGTATGTCCTGGATGATTCCAGAAGAACAACCAGCCAATGCTTTAAGAGTCATGATGGATGCACATAGTAAGCATGTCAATGAATAAACTAATGTTGCATGCATTATGTTTGGCAACCATGGTTCTTGAACTTCAGAAGGACATGGAGCACATGGAAGCCTATGACATGGCTATGATACTAAAGGAAATGTTCAAATAGTAGGCTAGGCAAGAAAGGTTCGAGACAGTCAAGAACCTTCATTCTTGCAAAATGCTTGAGGGTGCGTTAGTTACTCCTCCTGTTCTAGAAATGAAACGTTATATTGACATCTTGACGGACTTAGATTTCCCATAAGCCAAGAGTTAGCTACATATTTGATCCAAAATTCACTTCCTGATAGTTATTCACAATTTGTGAAGAATTATAACATGAATAGCATGGAGAAGTCTATCTCAGAGTTGCATTTGATGTTTAAAATTACTGAGCAGAATTTCAGGAAACCTATTGCTAATGTGAAAGGCTCTAAAAAATAAGGGAAAATGTAAGGCTAAAGTTGTCAAGAAGCCTGTGGAACAAGTCAAGCCTAAGGTTGTTTCTACTTCATAGTCCTAAAAGGAAAAAGAAAAAGGAAATTGTCATTTATGCCATGCACGAGGGCATTGGTTTAGAAATTGTAAGCTTTATCTTAAAGATCTAAAGAATAATAAGAGTAGTGCGACTACTGCTTCAGGTATTTACGTTATTGAAGGTAACTTGTCTACTAGTGATTCCTGGGTATTGGATACCGGATGTATATATCACATTTGTATTAATGTGTAGGGTCTCACTAAAAGTAGAAAGCTAAAGAAATGAGAATTCATCCTACGAGTTGGAAATGGAGCAAAGGTTGCTGCGTTGGTTGTAGGATACTATAAGTTAATTTTACCTAGTGGAGTTGTTTTAGTTTTAAATAATTATTATTATGTCCCTGCCTTAAGTAGAAACATTATTTCGGTTTCATGTTTGGATTTGGATGGTTTTAATTTTATTATTGCAAATAATAAATGCTCTATTTCTTGTAAAGGCATTTTCTATGTGAGTGTTGATTTATGTGATGGTCTTTTTTATATTCTAAACATGAAAATATCCACACATACTTCTATTCTTAACGTAAATACAAAGAGGTTCAAGTCAAAGGATTTGAATCAAACCTACTTTTGGCGTTGTCGTCTTGGCTACATAAATCAGAAATGCATTTCTAAACTCCATAAAGATGGACTTTTAGATTCAATTTATTTTGAATCATATGAAACATGTGTATCTTGTTTACTAGGCAAGATGACAAAGAGTCCCTTTATTGGACACAGTGAAATGGCAAGTGATTTATTAGGTCTGATACATACTGATGTGTGATGTCCTATAAACACAATGGCCAGAGGTGGTTATCAGTACTTCATTACTTTCACTGATGATTTCAGCAAATTTAATTACGTCTATCTCATGAAAAATAAAGGTGAATCTTTTGAGATTTTTCGAACATTTCAGAATGAAGTGCAAAATCAGCTTGGTAAAACTATTAAAGCACTTCGATCAAATCGAGGTGGTGAATATTTGAGCCAAGAGTTTGATGATCATCTTAGAAACTATGGAATTGTATCACAGGTAACTCCTTCAGCAACCCCATAATGGAATGGTGTTTCTGAGAAGAGAAATCAGATTTTATTGGATGTAGTTCAATATATGATGATTCATGTAGATATTCCTATTTCCTTTTAGGGTTATGCCTTGGAAGTTGCTACATTTACACTAAATCGTGTTCCTTCTAAAGCGGTTCACAAAATGCCATATGAGATGTGGTTTGGGAAAATAGTAAGTTTGTATTTCTTTAAGATTTAGGGCTACGAGGTTTTCGTACAACGAAAAATCTCTTAAAAAAATCAGCCAAATCTACTAAGTGTGTATTTGTTAGTTATCCTAAAAAAATAGAGGGTATTACTTTTATAATCCCATTGAGAACAAAGTGAGGTGTTGCTTATGGATCAAAATGAGAACACTATTTATCAGGAGGTTGTGTCTAGCCTTGAGTCAGATAAATAACTTAATGCCATGAATTCTGAGATGCAATCCATGTATGAAAACCAAGTTTGGAACTTGGTTGATTTACCTGAAGGTTGTAAAACCATTTGATGTAAATGGGTTTTCAAGAAAAAACTGATATGGATGTCAATGTGCATACTTATAAAGCACGGCTAGTAGCAAAATGTTTCAGACAAACTCAAGGTGTAGACTATGATGAGACTTTTTCTCCTATAGCCATACTTGAATTCATTAGAATTCTGATTGTCATAGCCGCATATTATGACTATGAGATATGACAAATGGATGTCAAAACAATTTTTCTAAATGGAAAGTTACTAGAGGACGTTTATTTGATACAGCTTGAAGGGTTTGTTCATCTTGAGAATTCTAGAAAGGTGTGCAAGCTTCAAAGATATATTTATGAATTAAAACAAGCTTCTTTGAGTTGGAATCTTCATTTTGAAGAAGCAATTAAGGAATTTGGTTTTCATTAAAAATAAAGATGAGCCTTGTGTATATAAGAAGGCCAGTGGGAGTGTGGTTGTTTTCTTGGCACTATATGTTCATAATATATTACTCATTGGAAATGACATCCCAATTTTGTAGAGTGTCAAATATTGATTAGAGAAGTAGTTCTCAATGAAGGACTTAGAAGATGCAACCTATATCCTTTGGATTAAGATCTATAACAATATGTCTAAAAGGCTTATCGGTCTAACTTAGAGTGCTTCTATAGACAAGGTATTGAATAGGTTCAGTATGCAAGACACTAAAAGAAGGTTTTTTCAATGTCTCATGGTATAAGTCTTAGCAAGACTCAATGTCCAAAGACTAATGATAAGTGAGAGCGCATGAATACGATTCCATATGCATAAGCTATTGGATTTATCATGTATGCCATATTATGCATCCAACCTGATGTATCATATGCTTTGAGCGCAACAAGCAGATATCAGTCTGATCTCGGTTAGAGTCACTGGATAGCAGTAAATAACATTCTTAAGTACTTGAGAAGGACTAAAAAAAATGTTCTTAGTCTATGGAAGTTTAGAAGCGAGCTTATTGTAAATGGTTACACAGATACAAGTTTTCTAATTGATATAGATGACTTCAGATCGCAGTCTGGATATATGTTTACTTTGAATAGAGATGTAGTAAGGTAGAAAAGTTCAAAGCAAGAAATTATGACAGATTCTACAACAAAAATTAAGGTTATTGCAGCATCTGATGCATTTAAGGAGGCAATTTAGATCAAAAATTTCATCTCTGAACTTTGTATGGTTCCAAGTATAGCTAACCCCGTTTACTTGTATTGTGACAACAACTGAGCAATAATACAGGCTAAGAAACTAAGATCACACCACCGATCCTAACATATACTTAAACGTTTTCATCTCATTCGAGGAATCAATGAGAAGAGAGATTTGAAGATTTGCAGAGTTCCTATATAAGATAATGTTGCAGAACCTTTGACAAAGGTTCTTCCACAGGTGAAACATGATGGTCAAGATAGGTCATTAGGTATTAGATACATGAATGATTGGCCCTAGTGCAAGTGGGAGATGGTGGGGCATGTGCCCTACATCAATCTACAAACATCGTTTATCTTATAATTTTAGTTAATAAAATTAAGGTTTTCATTTGTTGTTTTATTATAAGTGATTGCATGTTTCCCTTATAGTAAGATCCATAGGTATTTGTTGAAATATCATAAATGTCCCTAGTTAGTAATTATACTAGGAAATATAATGATTTAAGACTAGCGTGAATTTTTATTGATGGTCATGTGATGATCATGCATATAAGGATACGAATTGAGATCATGAGTACATGTAGGGAACAAGGTACTGGATCGACACGCTACGAGAAAACCACATGGATTAAGTCATATGTGTTACTCATGATAGCTATATCATTTAGTCCTTCGACTTGAGATTACCATAGACTTCAATATTATGAGCATGGTAATTTGACACAATCAAAATGTTGTCTTTAATTGGACGATTATAAAGATTGTGATTGGTTTCCATGTGAATAACATGTGAAGTTATGTAATCAAGATAAAATTTGTTCCTCTCATATAGAGAGATATCAGTGGATCCCTTGATATGTTAGACTGTTAAACGATCATGTTTAAGTGAATCGATATGATCAATGTTACTTGGATGTTTTCAGTCTACCTAAATATCTAGACTAGTACGATTGGACATTAAGGGTGACATTCCATGCCTTATGTTTAATTAAAGGATATCGCACGATAAAAGGATATTATATATGTTATTCATTAGGTTGTATCGATTTTGATATTCATGCTATTTGGGTAGTCATAATGCCTTGCTAGAGACCGCTTATGACTTGTGTACCAAAATGGTTTTGGTTCATTGCCAACGTCGCATGATCCTGTTAGGTCGCACACAAAGAATGGCTTTGCACAATTTCAATTGGTCTAGAATGATGAATTTTACATGATAAAATTTATGATGTAAATCCCTTTCGATTTGTTATATGATAACTTATTAATAGGGGAATATGTGTTATTAGCTTAAACTGACTAAATATAATAAAGGTATTACGAATAGATTTTTTAAAGAGAGTTTATTACACATAAATAGAGGTTGAAACCATCAAAATGAATTAGATTTTTATTTTTACAAATTTCGAGTTCTCTGGAATTTGGGAGAGAAAGAAAAATATTTTATCTCTCTTGGGGCTAGCACTCCAAATTATGGTCACCGTTCGTGTGTAGATTTCTGATAAAGCGAGCTCTCTTAAACGTCTTGGAAATCGAACATTCAGAGAAGAAATTCATGAATTAAGGTATGGTTTACATTTTTAGATTTAGTTTAATGGAACTTATTTACGATCCTGTTGGGATTATTCAAAATTTTTTTTTGAAAACCCAACAATAATCCTTTAGTCCACGTTAAATCTGTTCTTTCTCATCAAATTTCTAAAATATCCCTATGTATTATTTACCAAACTGCCATTATTCTTTGTTTAAACCATTTAACAAGCTATTTAAGTTTAATTTAATTAACTAATGCTTAATTTCACACCTAAGTCAACTAAATAATAAATAATACATACATTAGTCACACCATTTCACAAGTACCATGTATATTTATCAAGTTAACTCGATATCGGGACAAATTATTAGATTTAGAAACTAAGGGCATTATAGAGGAGGCGACTCCTAAGATGAAGAAGCCCTTTAAGGTTTTCTCTATGTTGTATTTTTAGTAATTGATAGGATGAAAACAAATCTTATCAAAAATCTCCCAAAACTATAAAATTGCAACTTCAAATCTCGTAACTGCCTCCTCTATAGAGATTTTAGTTAAAATTTTGAAGGCGTTGGGAATTGGTGGCAAGGTGTTGGCCTTTTTCTTAGTCTTTTACCTGATTTTCACTCTAGGGCATTAAGAATTGTTGGTTCGCATCATATCCACGGTCCTTCCTACAATTTTCTAAGTTTCAATCTTAGAGATTTCGATTCATCTAAAGGCGCTGGAAATCGTTAGGCCTTAATTCAAGTTTTTTACTTGGTTTTTGATCGAATTTTGCTCATTTTCTCCAAATTGCATTTTTTTACCTTGACAATACAAAAAATAAGAGGTAAGTGATATAAATTGGAAATAAAGTCTCATATAACACATCAAATACACATCAAAATATAGCATATTTACAGACCTATTAAGATGCGTGTAGCACAGGTGTAGGGATTGATAGCTTAGGAGAAATCCTAGCTTAGTTGAATAAATTAATTCTCTAATGTTCCAATGCTATGATAGAGAGGTACTTCAAATAAATTAAATCTAAGCTAAAATGAACCTTAAACTACAAAGGCCTAAGTTAAAATATATCTAACTTGGCTTGCATTATATGTTATTATCAAGCTAAGGTAGAAAACAAAATTAATGAAACGTCTAGCTAAGCTAGAGGTGCCAAATCTATTTGGAGTGCATGTAAGAGAATTAAGCAAAGCAATCATGGCAATTATCTAATTAATCAAGCCTAATGAAGATTTATTAACTTATCTAGTGATTTAGGAATTTTGGACAACTAGTACATGATAAGTTAATAATTAGATAATGTTTTATAGTGTATTTTAGGGTAATTTTGGATGTAAAAGGCTATATTACACTGAGGTTTCTCTTATTTTTGTGGTATCAGGTTATAATTAGAATATGTGAAGAAATGGATGAAAAAGATAATAAAATGAAGGATTTACTCAAGTGGAAGAAATGCATAACGAATCACTAGCTAATAAAAAATCAACCATAAATCATTGTTGGTAATTTGGCAGTGATTCATAGTTCGTACACAAATCACCAAACAAATCGGTGAAGCACTGAGACATATTTCCAATAATTTGCTATCATGACCCAAATTTCGAATTTCATTTATTATCCGTAATCAGGATTACCAATTCATGACGTGGGGCACACACTGTGATACATGCATTAACAGAGGCGAGATGGCTGAGATATATGTTAGATTTGTTCTGATGTATGCATAGTGTATTATATATGTGTAGACTATTAAGTCACTCCTACTCATGTATAGGTATCGAGATGTGTGCCAACGTGGGACTGGGGTAGAGAGTCATGTGGTAAGTTATTTTAAGCTTAGAGTAGCTTATATAGTTGAAATAATGTGGCTATGGTTGATTTTAGATTAAATGTACCTAAGTAAGCATTTTAAAACAATAGCCATGTGATATTTCTCGAGATGCGTATTGGCACATATAGAAAATAATTGAGTTACATATTGGTGTTATTTATAGAAAGATAATGGAGGTAAGTGGGAAATGTGCCAATGTGTGTACCATTAGATGGGTCTCGATATACGTGTGTGCAATAAGATCAATGGCTATTAATCAACCATATTTATTTTACACATAAAGCTAATGATCTACACATGGAACCAAAACATTTCATTTACATAGGAGAGAAGAAACTTTGCTGAAGAATAATTGAAATTGAAGAAGATCAGTTGCTTTGGAAGATTTGATGTTAGGAGGAGTTTATCAAGCTAGTGTACATCAACTAGATAATTTAATTACACTAGTTTGTTTTGCTTAAGTTGATAAATTCATGAATTTAATGTTGTGTATGGTTTAGGGCTTTGAAGGTGTGTATAGGGTCCCCAAGACATTGGTGAAGCCTGTGTGAAGAAAACTCAAAATTCTAACTGCAGAATTTTAGGTTTTCCTGCACATAGCGCACTAGGTAGGTCAGCTAGCACGCTAACTTTGAATAGTGCGCTAGAGAAAGTTTAGTAGCATGCTAATGAGGTCACTAGAGCGGTAATCAAATCACCCAGAGTGCTAATTGCCATGATAGCCTAAAAATATGCAATTTCCTAAATTAACTTAAACACTATAAAGAATTCCAATACCTTAAGTAAATGTCCAAACACATTCAAAAACATGTTAAATGATATCGAGAACCTAGGGAAATGTTTCAAGGGTTCGAATACGAGATTTAAGGTGTCGGGAGGTCGGTAAAGCTAGGAATTTACATTGCTTGATGCGAGTATACCTGTTGATTGTTTTATTTACATTTAATATCCATTTTATGTTTGTTTGTTGTAGTTTGAATTGACTATGTTTAGCATTGTACTCTCATATCATGAACTTGTTTGATACTCTTCACTTTTTGAGCTTGATTTTCATGATATTACGATGAATTGAGCTCCTTTGACTCCATCCTTGTACTTTATGTCATTTATTGTTGTTCCACAGTGAATATAGTGTAAATAGCATGCTATTAGGCATTGTGAATTTGTGAATGACTTTATGGACTTGTACTATTTAGGAATTGTGCTTTGTAGCATAACTAATCCTTAGAATCCTTAACAAGTCAATTTCTTGAAATTATAAAGTAGTTATAGAATCTAGAGTCCATTGCACTATGTCAGAGTTGATTTACACAAGGGGTTAGAGTCCCTAGGGAAGTCGGCACTTGACACTATGATGCGGCACACGGGGTTGGAGTCCCTAGAGTTGTCGACACACTGGGGTTAGAGTCCCTAGTGATATCAGACTGTGTGATGCCGAACACGTCCTTTAGTGGTTTAAAGGCTTCAATGACATATGTCATGATCGACCGGATCTAGATCATAACTATTTAGCCTTGTGTCAGTTTCACTTACTTAACCATTGTATTTCTTAGCATATTTCTAGTAGTAATCTTTCTTTACTTAACTTATGCATTTAAATATCATTTAGTTTGTTTTGAAAATGTGAATGAATATGTCAACGGGGATTATTGTTACTTTTTGTACTCACCGTCCTTTTTATGACGGTAGGTGCAGAGCCATCGACAAGAAGGCCTGAAAAGGAAAAGATTAGGGACTACCTCTGAGCCAGTGGCGTACCTATGCATCAACATTTTGTAGGATTTAATATTTAGCATATTATACAGTTATGTTTTTGATATTTTGGGATTGTCTATTGAGTCGAGCGTTTAGTTTCCTGACTTATGATGACCATTACAATGTTTATATTCACCACCTTGTTATATATGCATGTGATCATTATTTCTTGGTTTCCACACACTTAGGATTTATTATATTGCTTCCGCATAATTTGTTAAGACTTCTGCTAAACTTTATAACTCTTAAATTTTTTTTAATTACTCTGAAATTTATTAATATGTTGATGTGTGGATTACTTATCTTAAACATAAATATCAAGAAAATTTGGATAGAAAGGCTGACTAATACGTAGTTAAGTCCTATGTGGCTAGGAGTTGGGCTTAATTACAGGATTAGGTTGGACGATGCCTTGAATTAGGGAAGGGGCCATCACAGTTGCCCAACAATTCAAGTTTAAAGTGGAAACGGTGACGAATCACTAGAGTCAGTTTTGAGAATTTTGGATTACAATAAGGATTTGAGTTAGTTTGGGATATGTACCTAAATACTATTTATATGAGCCATATACTTCGAAATAAGTTGCCTTTTGATAGTTGAACACTTTTTAATTAGTTTGGAGGCAATTATCAATTGTTTTATTGCTTTTGGAGAAGATTTGAGGATTTAAGTATTCAATAGAAAGATATCTTTGATTATTTCTTTTATTTCTTTTATTATGATATTTAATATGATTATGAGTAAGTTGTTTATTAATCTAGACAATGTCCAAACATGAACTTGATCTTTTTTGTGATATAGTCATAATAGAAAGTTATTTGTGCTTAATGCTTTAAACCAATCATATTCTTTAATTCACTTATTTAATAGATTGTTACTTGCAGATTGCAATCAAGAATCTTGGCATTGCATGCATAGTGGCCAATGTGTATTGTGGTATTTTGTTTCTATTTCTAATTTAAAATGGTAACTAGGATTGCTTAAAGAGGTCTTTTCCCATTTAGATGTCCTAGGTGGATTCAAATCTTAGTTTAATATTGAAGTGGCTTTCCGAAGTTATTATGCTTAGCAGTTTGAAGTTTTCACAGAACATAATGTTATTTTATTGCCTAAATTAATTACTTTGAGATGTCAAAGGATTAACTCAATAAAATAAAAATATTGCATTTCCCTTGAGAACTGATGGTTTACTAAGGACAATCTACTTACTTATGATTTAGTTTTAATTATCTAAAAATACTTTGTGAAATGATCAAAGTATGATTTTGACTATGATTTAAGTAGTATGATTAGATACAAAACAGATTGATGTTTCATTGTTCTGAATGTTTGTTTAGATGTTTATTTTATGTTGTTTCTATTGAATTGAATTTATTTGAATTTAGTGAATTTGACTTGTGTTAATTAAGTTAGTTTAATTAGTTTAGTTGATTATTATAATTTGAATTGGCAATTTTAATTCATGTTTTAAATTAATTAAAGTAAAGTAAGAAAATAATAAAACCGTAAGAAACCCTTTTTCTTATGAAATTTGCAAAATCTTTGTGGAGACGATCCCACTTATCACTATTACAAATTTAAAGGTATAATAAAGGTGGATAATTTATTATACACACTCGACACATGTTAATTTTTGCGCCGTTGACGAGGTTTTTAAAATAATTTCTTAAGAATCTTTCTCGTTGCATGTTATATTATATGGCGGGCATTGAGCGAGAACTTACCTTTAGGCAAGAAAATAAAAATGCCCCTACTTACGACCCTATGTGTATTGCTTTTCCTATGAATTTTCTCGATTTTGAATTAAAATCAGGATTTATCAATTCTTTACCTCACTTTCAAGGTGAAGGTGATGAAGATCCTCAACAATTTATTAGGAAACACACACATAAAGTAATTGTGATGAAACCCAAGAATATAGAGTTAGAATATGTCGACCTAAAAGTTTTCCCTTTTTCTTTGAGAGGTCAAGCTTAAGATTGGCTATTCTATCTTTCTCAAAACTCGATAACTGATAAGTGATTGTTTAGACATATATATGGTTAATTTAGTACTATATTTAGTATAAATATCCATAAATGAGCTCTAATTAATGGTGTTATTGAATTTTTAGATAATTAAGGTGTAAAGGAAAGAAACGAACCAAAACAAGAAGAGTCGGAGCTAAAACACACCAAATTAGGTTTGTCGTCGTGGATACACATGGTGGCACTATGGAGTGCTAAGGCACAGTGTGGGATGGAAAGGCACGATGTGGGAGAGCAAAGAAAGTGAAGAAATCAAGACCAGAGGCTTGGTGTAGTGGCGGTGCTGTAGAGCCTAAAGGATGGCGCTGGGACATCATAGTGACAGCACTAGGTGGACAGGAGGTGAAAATAATAGCACATGGTAGCGACGCTGCGGGAATGGTCACAGTACTGGATCATAAGTGATAGCACCAAATTCGTAAAAATTATAAAGTTAGAGTTTTATTTCGAGTTAAATTGTATGGTAAGGTTTCTAATTGTCATTAGGAAGTATAAATAGGTATTAGGACGTGGTAAACTCAACACATATCAACCATTAGCCACCATTATAGTAATTTATCATAGGTTTACTTTGATTTTGAGTATTAAGAAGATTTAATTGAAGGTAATATATTTATGTAGAGAAAACATTGAAGACTCCACTTTTGCAATTCAATTTTGGATTCATTGGTTTAATTGAAGGTAATATATTTATATTCATCTCAGATTTTTAATGATTTCAATTATGAATTATAATGTGAGTGTTTCAATGAAGTGTGAATACTCTATTAATCTTAAGGATCAATGGATCATATGGTATGATTGCTATGGTATGAACATGAGTAGAAAGTGAAAAATAAGAAGTGCAATGGTTAGAATTTTTATTCATTCTGAATGTAATGCTTAGACATCTTGATCACGTGTTTATTGATATTAGGTTTTAGAATTTATCATGGCCATTGAAGTTCTTAAGTCGGACATAAACGATACAACCATCAAATATACAACATCGAGCGATAGTTATTCATTAGGGAGGCACGGAGAGTAAAGTTAATTTGTTATAAATCTAAAGATTTGATGCATTAAAGAAATGTTGGAGCTTACGTTATTCACATCGATAAGTGGAGTTCTAGTTTGTACATTAGAATCTTTTTCGTCACGACAGTGGGTTAAAGTGGATTTGAAGAAAATATGTCTATTCTAATTAGGCATTGCACACAACATATTGAGATGTAAAAGTGGTTGAAAAGCATAGTCTTTCATTACTTAGGTGAAGTTGTGAAGTAAGATATCATTAATATAAGAGTTAAAGTAAAGTCTAGATTGTTTTGTTTGATAGAGTAGTTTAGTATAAAACCATTTAAAAAATATTTCCTTAGCAATAGTTCAAAGTTAAATATGTACTCAACTAGTGCGAAAAACCTTTCCCTGAGGACGATATATATAGTCAAGGTAAATTGATTACACTATTACTACAAGCGAGCCGTTATACTTGCAACACGCACATCAAGTCTTGGCGTCGTTGTCGGGTATAGGTAGCTACTCAGAATTACTTAGTTAGTTTGAAAATTTGCTAAGTTTTATTTTAAGTACTTTACTTTCAAGTTCATAAAAACAAAAAAAGAAAAAATAAGGACTTAAGTTTCAAATTTGACTTTCTGCACTTGATCTTTTGTGTTTTCTTTTCAGGGATAACTAGTGTATACGTAGCAAAGAAGAGAAGGACCTACTGCCTTATGACTCATAGATTGACAGAACAAAGGAAAGAAAAAAAAAAAGGAATCAAGATGGTTGATGAGCAAGCAAGGAACCAACAATAGGGTCGCAGGAATAACCAACCCGTAGATGAACTGGTAGTGAAGGATAGAGTACGAGGACAAAGATGCCTTCATGACTACTTCAAGCTTGAAGTATGACCTCGTGGGCAGAAATCAACGAAAGATTTCTAGATAAGTTTTTTCTCCCAATGAAGGTCAGCAAAAGGAAATTAGAGATTAATCAGTTCAAGCAACAAGACACCGAGTCTCTTGACAAGGCTTGGGAAAGATTCAAAGAGATGTTGAGGAGATGTTTAGGACATGGATACGTAAAATGCGCAAAACTCCAGATTTTCTATTATGAGATGAACCACAACACGAGAACGATAGTAGATGTCGTAGCAAGAGGCTCTCTGTTAACCAAGGATGAGGATGGAGCATTGGATCTCCTTGATCTTATGTCTCAAAATTCTACAACCGATACTCATTCCATAGTAAGGAAACCAATAGGAGTATACGAGATTGACTCACAAGCTGTAGTTATGACATAGCCATCAAATCTGAGTAGTCAAATGGTGAAACTTTAGATGGGACACCAAGGTCCACAAGTAGCACAACAACCAAATAATCGCCAAGGCATGGTGGTTAAACAAATGGACATATAGCAAGTAATGGAGTATGAAGACATCAACTTCATGAACAAATAAGGCTACGGGAACAACTTCAAGGCGAGAAGAATGGCTCCTCAATGGTTTTATCAGGGATACAACAACAACAACAACCCAAAATTCTCTTAGAAAAATCTTGATAATGCACTGAAGTTACCTCAAGGCTTCGATCAACAAGGTCTACAGGGTAAGCTGTGGCCGAGCAAAAAGATGACTTTATTGAAGTTAATAGAGAAGTAATTGCATGCCATGGACATGAGTAATAGGGAGTGCCATGAAAAGCACGAGAAAAAGATGCAAGGAGTGAAGCAAGCTATGAAGAGGATGGATGATGAGCGATCACAATCCATCAAGAATTCAGATAGTCAAATTGGTCAGCTAGCTATAGCCTTGAACTCGAGGAAATAATGATAATTTCCTAGCAACACCGTTACCAATCCTAAGGAGAACATGAGTGCCATTTACATGATGAGCATTATGGAAATAAAGGAGCCAAGACAAGAGCAAGTGATGTATGAGCCAGAAAAAGTCAACACTTTGGCTATGTGGAAGAATGAAGAGATGCATGATCACAACACGAAAGTGAGGCAAGATGAACTTGATTCAAAAAACAAAATATTAATGCCTTGAAGAAAAAGAAGGAGAGGTAACAACGAAAAGCTAAACAAAAAATGAAGGACCTTTCGAAGAAACCCCGTAAGGCAATGTCATCAAGGTGGTTCCGAATAAATCATAACCAAAGCTTAAATTCATTATGAGACTTCAACCTATCAAAAGGAGAGATCCTGGAGAGATATGCATAATGATAAATATTGACGGGAACCAATTTAGAAATGTCTTATGTAATACGGGAGCCTCAGTCAATGTCATGCCACTATTGGACTTGTTGCACACCGACTTGAAGGCGAATTGTCCCGATACCACGAATTTGTAAGTAGTAAATGGCAACTTGATACCAACTCTAGGAATCGTCTCGAATATGCATGTGAAAGTAGGTAGATTCATATTCATCGCGGATTTTGAGGTTATGAATCACAATATGGACTATGATGTATCTATGATACTTGGGCGACCATTCTTGAACACTGCCAATGCAAATTTGTACACAAGAGACAAAAAATCATGATGAGTATCGATGAGTGCGATGATGCTGAGAAGATTGTCTTTGTCGATGGTGAAGAAGTAAATCTAAATGGGAATAACATCATAATCTCCGAAATGCAGATGGAGCTTACTGGGGCCAGCCCAAGGGTTTTTAAATTCCAAGTTTTAAAATTTTAGTTAGTTATTTAGTTTAATAATTACAGTTAACAAGTTTTAGTTCTAACTTTCGAAAAGTTATGTCGAATGTGCAGAAAAGACCATTTGTCAGGTAATGATTCATTGGAATGAAAATGTCTCTTTAACTAATGAAAGAGCGTAAAAGAGCGAAGGACTTTAAAGCGGTAAAGGTAAGGTGCATGGACAAATCAAAGATAAAATTTATTAATTTTTATATTTGCATGGATCTCATGCGGTCACAACATCTTGTGTGAGTGATACACAAAGTCAAAGGAGTGTTGAAGAGGAATTAATGAAAAATATAGGTAAAGCATGTTGACAGACAGCTTGACGTAGTGGGTACTTGCCACAACGCCAACATGGCAGCAAGGCAAGAGTGAACAAACACCCATTGCGTCCTCGACGTAATGGTGGTGCTCTCACGGCGCCGTGCCCTATAAAGCATTGCACCACTATCATTATGTGGGTTTTGACATTTTCACTTCATTCTTCACACTTGCATCAAAACCCCACCACAACTACCATGCATACATCCATTTAGAGCTAAACTTTGCTCATTTCTAAGTGAGATACGAAAATTCCTAGTGATTGAGAGTGAAGGAGACAAGTGCATTATGGATCTGCATAAGTTGGAAAACTAGGGCTTAATTTGAGGATTTTGATTTCAAGAAAAGCTAGGGTTCTAGTTTGTGAGAGAAGTGAGAGGGCTTGGATTGATAAGAACTTGGTGGAGTGTTCTACACTAGAAAATAATCTGACATTGAGGTAAATTTACAATTTCATCTAGTTATGCTTGGAATTTTTGAAAATCTTGATGACATTGTATGAATAGTGGATTTAAGGTTGTTAGATAGGATTTGCAAGATCGTGTGATTGATTGAGCATTAATGTTGCCCATGGAGGCATTGTCTATGTCTTTGCATGATTTGGCATATGAATGATTCGTGTCATATAAATTTTTATTTTGACGTGATTTGAAGACCCGAGTTGCTAGTTGCATTATTGTTGTGTTGTTTGAATTTGAAGAAACGACAAGAATAAGGAAACAAGTTAGCTAAAGAAGAGCAAATGATTTTGAGGCATCTACTTCAAAAGATCCCACAGATGAGCAAAGAACATTTAAATCCAAATTTTTCATTGGTAGAGAAGCCAAGGAGAAATATGAGAATATTCAATATAGGGAGTTCATTTAAGAGCGAGGAATTAATTTTTTGGCCAAGTATGATAATAAAGTGAATAACTTCATTAGGCAACAAATTAGGAGCAACTCACTCAAGACTATAGAAAGAATGAAGTTAAAGGAGTGAGTGAGATTGTGTATGAGTTTTATGCTAATGCGAAGTTCACTAACAAGGATGAGCCAGTGAAGGTTAAAGGGATTTTTGTTCCCTTTAACAGATGTAAAATTAATACCATCTATGGATTGGAGCATTTAAGTTTTTATGGAGCCAAATTGAGTTTCCTGAATAAGTTATATGAGAGACCCTATAACCTATTCACTTTTAGAGACATAGAGAGAGCATTGGTTGTCCAAGGACAACAAAGATGGGTCATGGGAGCTAAGAATGTGCCAAAGCACATAGAGAAGGTGAGTGTTAGGAAAGTTTACTGAATGTGCAACATTTCCTTATTGCTTCATTATACCCCACTTCTCAGTAGGGTGAGATCAACAAGCCAAAAGCGGCTTGTCTTTACAAGATTACAAAGAATGGGGAGATCAACATTAGCCGATTATCTGCAATAATCTTAGGGAGTCGATCACGTCAAAAAGAGACAACAAATTGTTGCTAATTATATAATTGTTTCAATTTTATGTTTAGTTGAGTTTATTATATAACTTGTGTTATTACATATGTTTGTACCTTTTAGTGTTTTCATATTTTAGGCTTATTTTTAAACCTTGAGGATAAAGTTTGGTTTAAGTTTGAGGGCATCAACACTACACTACACTATGGGAAGTGTAAGATAGGCTGAGAAATAAGGATAAACACCGCAGGTATGATCGTTTAAATTTTATTTTTGAAACATTTAAAGAGGAAAACATGGTAGTGTATAAATTTTTCATTTTATTTATTATTTGAATGTTTAAGTAGTATAGATTAGGTTATATATAGTAATATTTAATGAATAAGTGGTTCATTTGCTTGTTCATGCCTTTAATTGTGGAAGAGTAGATTGCAAGTGTCTTGTTGATATGAAACTCAAAAGAATGTTTTAAATTATGAAGAAGAAAATAATGAATTGTAACAAACAATGGTATGCTTTCATGATTAGAAACCTAGAGTTAAGGAAAACCTTGAACTTGAAACAAAAGCAAGAAATTACTAGAACACTTCTTGTGGAAAAAGTTAGATCTCTAAGGATTCTATAATAAGTTTGAATCTTACTTGATGATAAAAAAATAAATAAAGACTTAGTGCAAAGAGGGGAAGAAATAAGCATTTTAAATGAAAAATTGGAGTTAACTTGATTAAGTGAAAGTGAGAAGTGCTAACAAGAGTTTTAGAAATATTAAAAATGAGAGAATCCCACAAGTTCTATGGGAAATGGAGCAGAGAATTTGATGGTTGGAAAAGTGAGAAAAAATGGAGTCCATAGGAAAAGGAGCAGGGAACATAATATAAAAAATGAAAAGAAGAAGAAAAGAGAAAGAGAAAAAAAATAAAGAAAAGAAAGCTGAAGTAAAATAAAACTCTCAAATAAAAGTTCTAGCTTGAGTACAAGTAGCTAGTTGAGTTAAGTTTCCTTTCCAATTATGTTAAGTCCTATAGACTCTCGAAGTACTAAAGTCTAACAATGATGAGTATGATCTATGCTAGTTGTGAATTCCTTAGCAAAATGAAAAATCATGAGATTGCATACTTGCTACTTGAGTGTCGAGGTAAAACAAAACTTGTGAGTAGTTATGATTTTGGTTATGATCCACTTTGGTGTTTCAAAAATGAAGTTATATGTATTGTTAAAGCTACATGTCTTACAATATAAGTTTTTGCAAAGAAAAACTCCTGATCGGATTATTAACTTAAAACTTAGTGACTTAAAGGATATTCCACGAATAATGTAAAATGAACGAGAACTAGTTATTAGGAGACTTAGTAAAATACACTTTTGCTCAAGACGCGCAAAATCCTATGTTTGGATGTATTTGATAAGTGATTATTCAGGCTTATATAGGGTTAGTTTAGTAGTATATTTAGTATAAATATCCATAAATGAGCTCTAATTAATGGTATTATTGCATATTCTGGTAAGTAAGGTGTAAATGAAGGAAATGAGCAACAATGGGAAGAAATGGGGGTTAAAACACGCCAAATTAGGTTTGGTGTCGTGGCAACACAAGGTGGTGCAATGGAGTGCTAAGGCATAGCTTAGGAAGGAAAGACACAGCGTGGGAGAGCAAAGAGAGTGAAAAAATCAAGACTGGAGGCTTGGCGCAGTGGCGGCGCTGTGGAGCTTAAAGGACAAGACCGAGACATCATAGTGATAGTGCCAGGTGGAAAGAAGATGAAAAACATTGCACACAGTGGTGGCGTAGTGGCGGCGCTGTGAAAATGTACACAGATCGTCGAATCATAAGTGACAGTGCTAGATTCGAAGAAATTCAAAAGTTAGAGTTTTATTTCGAGCTAAATTATAAAGTAGGGTTTTTAATTGCCATTAGGAAGTATAAATAGGTATTAGGACGTGGTAAACTCAACACAAATCAACCATTAGCCACCATCGGAGTAATTTAACATAGGTTTACTTTGATTTTGAGAATTAAGAAGATTTGTGTGAAGAAAATATTGAAGACTCCACTTTTGCAATTCAAGTTTGGACTCATTGATTTAACTAAAAGTAATATATTTATAATCATCTCTGATTCTAAATGATTTCAATTATGAATTTTATTGTGTGTGTTTAAATGAAATGTGAGTAGTCTATTAATCTTATAGATCAATGAATCATATGGTATGAATGATATGCTATGAACATGAGTAGAAAGTGAATATGAAAAGTGCAATGGTTAGAATTTTTATTGATTCTGAACGTAATGCTTAGACATCTTGATCGCTTGTTTATTGATATTAGGTTTTGGGATTTATCATGGTCATTAAAACTTTTAAGCCGGACATGAACGGTACAACCGTAAAATATACAACATCGAGCGATAGTTGTTAATTAGGGAGTGACACGTGTCGAGCATGCACAATAGTTTTTCGTGTTTTCTATTAACGTGTTGTAGTGGTAACTAGGATATCGTCTTCTCAGGAATTATAGAAATCTCAAAGGAAATTAACTTTTTATTGTTTTTATTAACTTAGTTAATCCAATTAAACGAGAATTAAAATACTAAAAAACTTAACAATTATAATTACTAACTTAAATAACCAAACTAACTAAATTAATCTAAACAAATCAAATTCAAACTAACTTAAACAATATTCAAATGCAATTCAATATAACTAAACAAACATCTAAATAAACCCCCACTAAACAACATATTATATTTGGATTACTTTCAAACACTAGAATATAATATCACTTCATACTATAGTTATAATTATAAAACATATGGAATCTTGGAATCATTAAACCTCATTTCATAATAGGTTCATAACCTTTAGCCAGCCATTGATTTTCCTTAATTTAATGGAAATGACACATTCTTATCATTGTAAATCTACCAGTTGGATAAAACGCAATACCATAGAAATACGCTAGTGTTAAGTTCAATGAAAATTATGCTTAATCTAAGCTAATATTACTGAATCCGCATAATAAATAACTAAGAACACAATCACCTAAGACATCCACTCGAGAAATGCCATATAGATCAATCCTAGTTACTACTTCTATATTTTTTGTCAATAACTATAGACATAGATTTAGAATCTTAATACCACATAACACGTTTGTAACTATGCATGCGATACTTATCTCCTTTAGTTGTAATACGCAAAAAAACTTGTTAATTCCGTGATTGACGTGTACGAATAGACCTAAAGCATTAAGTACAAGATTCCTTAATTATAACTATCTAGTAATCAAAAATATACTATATTTTCTATGGTTTGTTTAGAATAATAGACTACTCACGCATGCTGGAAATAAACAACGCATAAAAAAAATTAAAGGCATAATGAATGAATAAATACTTTAATATAAATCAAAGCTCCAAAGTATCTTCAAACATAGACAATAAAACTAATAAGTAAAAAAGAAAATGGTTAAGAGTAAAAGGAGAGAGTTATTTCAAAGCTCTCTAGCCTTTTTATAGTCTCCATATGTATACATATCATAGATATACTCAAATACTTCATGCTAATCTAAAAAACCCGTAACCGACTTTAGCAAGGATTCCTAACTTATACACAAATTACTCAACAAATAACTGAGTTTAACTCTCAGTGCTCCACTGATTCAGCTGGCTATTTATAGTTCATTCTTCAATTTGTTGGGGATTTGCTGACCTTCTTGTACTGCCGATTTAGATAGCGAATTCTAGTTTTAATCTAAATCGATGGCTAATCGCTGGTGCATTTTTCCAGTTGACCATTTTTCTTTTCTTTCTCTTTACTTCCATTTCTTCTTTTTCCTAATTAAAACTTGAAATCATAAAAATAAAAGAATATTGAGTGTAATATCATCATTTATGCTAAAAATCAACTTAAATTACACTATAAAATTTGTTTAGTTATTAACTTGTCAAATACCCCCAAACTTAGCACTTTGTTACCCCGAGCGAAAGAATACTCTCAATCATATTCTCTTTTCGTTCTTATATACTGATTTCAATCTAATTTATCTTTACTTTAAATAATAGAAATTTTAAAATAGAAGTGATTTTCAAATGAAAATATATTACCCACAAGTAAATGAAAGTTATGATAGAATAGAATGATTTAGACAAAATGGAACATCGTTAATGATAACTCAACCTCCTAATGTAATACTCTTTAGAATTTAAAGTTCATTGCTAAAGCTAGTGCATAACATAGGTTTTCTCAATCTCCACTGATAAGCATCAAGCTTACGATAACTAATATAGAATCTCAAAACACAAAAACCATTAGATTTGTTTCAATTTTAGAAAATAATTTATAATAGTACCACAATCAAAATCAATTGGGATTTTTCCAAGATACCAATGAATATGTCATTTAGAACGTGTTAGATTATGAAATACTTCATTCAACTCTAGTTTCAAGTACTCAAGTTAAATATTTTCATTTAAAGAGTTTAAAAACATCCATCTTTTCTTTTTATCTCTCATTATTATTTTTTCTACTCCATTCTAATTATTTCTTTTTACTTTTGCTTTTGAGTCCCTGCTCCATTTCCTTTGGACATTCTCACGTTTTTCGGCTATAGATTTCCTTCTCCATTTCCTTTGAAATCTATAGGACTCTCTATATATTTATAAACCCTTGTTAACACTTCCCACTAATTACCAAAATTGAAGAAAGTATTCTTTCTTACTTTTATAAATTCATCGGGTTCTAACCCATTTCTTCTTTCAATTATGGGATAGTAGCTTTATATATATACTATAAAAATACTTAATCAATAGCTTTTGTATCATAAGATTCATAGAAATCTATCTTGTTCATCTTGCACTATTATTTTGATCTTCTACCCATTGTCATGACTAACACAAGGCATTCAATTGAGTGTTCATCAAGTAGCAAAGTTAATCAAAAAGATGTAAGATTAATTCCTTCTATCATAAATTCACTTGGGTAGTAAAAATGTCACTTCAATTCAAAATCTATTACATATATTCATTTTCATTCTTTGCCTAACTAAAAATAAAGAAAAATGAAATTCATACTTACTTGATTTGGGATGAAATTTGAAAAATTTTGTAAACTTAGTTGATTATCGGATTAAAATTAATTCTAAACTTTTATTCTACCTTTCTTTCCTTTCATTATCATCAATTCCATACTTCACCTAAAATACCCCCAAACTCTTTCCAAACCTTATCCTCAAGGTTTAAAAATGAAGTCCGATTTTTATCATAACAAACATACAACGTGAAGTATAAAAGAATTGATAGAAAAAATAAATATGACATATTCAGAAATTAAGTTAATTATAATAAGACAGATTGCTTAATAATTGAATGAATAAACATCACCATTATATAACAAGTAAAATAAATATCATTCTCAAGCATTGAATAGAATGTAAACATAGTATATCAACATAAACACAATGTATATAACCATTAAACGCGAAGTATAAAACCATTACCGGAATTACATAGGAATCTCATAACATCACTCAGCAACAAAGAAAATAAATAGAAGAGGGAAATCAATGTCGGCGTTTGGAAGTCACGTCATCATCATCTTCCACTAGATCAATCATTTAGGATTGGTAGCTCACAGTAGGTTCATAGAGGTAGTATTTCTGACCTGGCAATGTAGGAACATTAAGATTACTACTAAGCGGTAATCTCATATGTGTTGATGGTATGGGAACTGATGTGCCTCTTTGATGTCTACTTCTCATATACATCTTACGCTCCATTCTGCGTATGCTTCTTGCTAAGGCTCTCTGGTTTTCGAATACCAGATCTTGACTACGGAAAATGGTCATCTGATTTCGTTAAATTGCATCCATGAAAGCCAACTCAGACTCATCCATACATAGCTTTTATAGTCACTAGCAGGTTGTTCCATGTTCGGATCATTTTTAGCTTCCGACATCTCCTCTAAGATTCTCCTCGTGTCGTCTCTAAGTTTCTTTCTCCACTTAGTTTCTTTTCTCACTATCTCGGCTCTCTCTTTCTCATCCTCTATGTCTATATAACCATTCACTCTGCCATATCTTTCTATAACCTCGTTAGTGATGGTTTTCTCTGATAAAAGATCCAATTCGAGGTTTGCCATGTTTAATTGGACAATCCTACAAAAGGCTGTAATCATCAAGGGAAAGGGTTGTCCATTCTTCTTGGTTGTGATGGCACTCTTAATGGATTCATAAATGATTTTTCTAACATCTAAGTATCTTAACCCCATGACAATGTGGTAAAGTAGGGCGGACTTGTAATTCACTATTTCATAGTATCGCAGGTTTGACTGTAAGCTGGAATTGATGAAATAACACCAAGATTTAGTGGTCTTCCAAAGAAATCTTGTGGTTATGTGATTGGGTTACCCCTTCATGTCAAAAATAAATTAATCTCTGTAGACTCCCTCGAAACCTCCCCTTATTATCTCGGTAGGGAAATGGTAGTTAATCCCATACTCGGGTTTTGCGTACTCGTCATTTTGTTTTTGATGAAAATCTGATAATCCAAAACATATGTTTATTCTTGCAGTGGTGTAGTTCACTGTCCTCCCTCTAACTCGGGACTCAGTCTTACTTTCACTTCTATATGCATTGGCATAAAATTCTCGCACTACAGCTTCACAACCTCGTTCACTAGGAACATCTATAGATCTAGGTGGTTGTAATATCTAATTAGTATTCTCTAGTTTCTCGTCTCTATGATATCTAGGATCCTAGGCTTGTACTTCAATTCATTTTCCATATTAAATCCCTTTTCAAGGATCAACTTCCTATCCTTAGTTAAATCACTCCTAAATTTTTTGTATGCCTTCTCATTTACAAAATTTTCCTTCCTCAATTCATAGTTTTTCTCCCCCATCGGTATCTCTTGATCAACTTCCTCTACTTCATCCTTATCTACATAATCATCCTCAATGTTATAAGTAAATGAAGAAGGTGGAGTAGGTTCTCTATGCGGTCTAATTTTAGGTGTGTTGAAAGATATGGATGTAGGTTGGATTTGAAAAACTTTGGATTTTGATTTTGATTTCTCTACTAACTTTTCCTTCCTCTTCTCTTCTCGTGAACCTCAACCCTTTCCTCTTTCGGCCATTTGGAAAACCGTAGGTGAATGAACGAACCACTAAAATCATTTGGGATCAAATTTTGTCAGAAAAGTATTCTATAAAGTTCAACTATCTATCGAGAATAAGAAATCATCGGGAAAGTTTTTGAAATTTAGATTTTTAAATTCATATGAAAGTTGTTGATAAAATAGCATTGATAAAAACAAGCTTTATAAGTAATCAAATCAATCGATAAATATTCACAAAAACCCCCAAACTCATTTAAAGCTTCATCTTAAATTAGTTTGCGTATATAATTCAATCTACTCGCCATATATGAAAAATAGTTCAAAAATTTGATAGTGATAAATGAATCATCACATCACTCCCATACTAGTATTATAGTAAAAAGCATTTGATATCAAAATCATTTTAAGATAAAAATTTTGAAATTGAGTTCCTTTCCTAATAATCAATCAAAAACCAATGAAAATTCAAAAATTTAATCCATAATAGGTTATGATATTAGTTGATTACCTTCTTGAAAGTGATTATTTTAAATATTGAACCCAAGATCGCTTCTCTTGACTCTCCCAAGCTCCTATTTGAACTCCCTTGCTCAAGCCCTATGTGACTCTATACTCTTAAAACTTACCACGTTTTTGGGTTGAATATGTAAAGATAGAGGTAGGAATCACTTAAATACACTAAAGTTAAGCTTAGGAGGGTTGAATCTAGGCAAAAATTGGTGTGTTGATTGAAAGGGTTCAATGGTTGTGAATGGGAATGGTTTAAATGTGGTGATTTGGGGTTCTATTTTTTAAAAAACTCAAATTTGTTCCCAGCAAATCAGGGTTTGAGTGGATTTGCTGAGGAATCGCTGAAAATTAGCCTCAATGACTCAGTTATTTGTTCTGCGATTTTTAGTTTTAAACGTGATTCGGTGAGAAATCGCTGACTTCGAATTTACACTAAAAATTCTACAAACTACTACCGATTTACCCAGCGATTTCCAGTACAAACCGGAATTGTTGGGAAATTGTTGATTTAATTTTACTGTTTTTCCATTTAAAGCGATTTACTTAATCAATTATCACACATATATATTAATAAAATTAAAAATATTCAAAATTTCAGAATTAAACTAAGACATGTATTAAATAATTTATTTTATTGCCATAAATAACTAATTAACATAAACCTAATGCATTAAACAATATAGTACGAAAATAAATTGGCTCGATCAACCCCCTTTACATGAAATTATTCTGGAATTGAATTCGTAAAATATCCCTATTATAAGAGTCGAAAGTTGGGAGAATATAAAAATGACTAACTAATCATAATACTAAAATAGAAAATAAAGATAGAGTATGGGTTGCCTCCCATAAAGTGCTCTTGTTTACTGTCATTGGCTCGACTAAACCATGCAATTCTAGGCTGGTTCTATGAACTTAAGTCTAGGATTATTCAATTTTGTGTCATTTCAGAAAGTGATTGCTCGGCCATGCACTCAAAAAGTAATTGTCATGTTTAGAGTATCCATGACACCCTGCGAAGTGGCTAAGAAAGGTCGTCCTAAAATTAACAGAGGATATTCGTTAATGAAGTGTGGCATAACCAAAAAGTCTGTAGGAATAATATACTTGTTGATTTGAACTGATACATTAGTAACTATACCTATTAGTTTTATTGAATACCCATTTGGTATAGCAACTTTTTCGGAAGCAAGTACATCCAATTCTAATTGAGTGGGAAGGAAAAAATGAATTGGCATGTAGTTTGACCTAGAACTCGTATCATATATAGCTTTAAAGTACCAAGCCCATTTGACCTTTATGTTTATGTATATATCTCATGGATTATCGAGCTTGACAATTGTTGGATTCTTCTTTTTCTACTTCTTATTCTTGTCGTTATTATGAACATAGTTTGATTGCTTAATCCTCCATTCTTGGGTTATTGTCTGTTGATTAGCAGTTTCTTCTCTTTGCTTGTTCGTGGTTTTTCATCTTCCATTATTACTGCATTAATATCATATATTTTAGCTTCATGATGATTTAATTCTTAAAAATCATTATTTTTAGTTTGTTCATTATCAAATTCATCTAATTTTCCATAGATATCTTCATCATTCAAATGAAAAGTTAAATTTTATTTCCGAACTCCATCGACATTGTTCCTTATAAGATATTTAGTCTCGCTTTAGCTATTTTAAGGAATGGTCTTCCTAAAAGTATAGATGGGGACTTAGCTGATATTGAGTCTCCCATTTCGATGACATAAAAGTCAGCTATAAATATTAAGTCATTGACTTTGACTAAAACATCTTCTAGTAAACCATAGGAGTTAACAACAATATTGTCAGTTAAAGTAAAATTAATAGGTGTATTGGTCAGTGAATCTATTTTCATTTATTCATATAACTTGAGTGACATAACGCTTATTCATGCTCCGAGATCACACATAGCAAAGTCTATTAAAGAGGTTCCTATTGTATAGGAATTCGAAACATCCTTGGGTCGGAACATTTATCAGATATTTTCATTTTAATTAAAGCAGACAATTTTTGTTCTGAGTTTTCTTTAGATTCTTCTAAAAATGTCTTTTGATTCAGAGAATTTTTTCAAAACTTCATCATAATTAGAAAATTGCATAATTGATTCAATCAATGGTTTATTGATTTATATCTTCCTAAATGATTTAAGAATGTCTTCATTGATTTTTTCCTCCCTAGCATCACCTAATCGTTGTGGAATGGTAGAATATGAACACACATTTTCATTCAGATTATTAGAAAGCTTATCATTTTCATCCTTATCAATTAAGTCAGAATTTTGTCAAGATTTTTCATATGCTTCAACTCTGACTAAATACTATGGTTATAACCTTCTGAGAAAAGGCGTAAGTTTCAATTGTTCAGCCATCTATTGACTAGTAGGGATAAAATTAGCCATCGTTTTTTCTTCTTCTTCAATAGTCTTTTAAATCTTCTTTTTATTACTTTGTTTAGGTGTCTTACCAATTTATAGTTGCGTCTTTCTTATCACTGAATATAACATTAACTTGTGCTTGATTAGTAGGAGAACCATTGATCTGAGTAAGTGCTTTAGCTTGACTACTCTGTTGAGTACTTAACCTATTTATTTGCAAATTTATTTGACTTAACTGATTTTTCAATTCATTAATGGTAGTATCAGTTTTAATTTGATTTGGAGAAATTAGTGTAAAATTTTGATGACTTTGACTAATAAAGTTATACAGTATTTGCTCTAAATTTAGATTCATAGGTTAATTGTTTTGTTGAGGTTGCAAGTTAGGTGCAGGTTGTATATAGGCTTTTGGTTTATAAGTGTTATAATTCTGATTTTGAGGACCATAAGGAAGATTTGGATTCGGTCTTCCAAGATAATAAGTATTATTAATATATTGATTTCTTGGGGGACCAAAAAATTGATTCATCATTACATTAACCTCTTCAGTACTTTTTTCATTTAGAGTAGGACATACATCCGTAGGGTGTGGAATATCATTACAGAATCCGCAAGCCTTAACTTGATTAGATTTTTCATTAACTAAGAGCTTAACCATATTGGATAATTCATCAATCTTATCGTTAGTTGCATTATTTTGCTTACTATCCACTTCATAGAGTTTCTTTCTTAAGGATTTAACTTTTTCACCGTATTGTTTAGATTGTTTTGCCATCTTAATAATTGCTTCTTTCGCTAAAGTGGGTGTTGTTTCAAATAAAGATCTACCACATACTGTGTCTAGTAGTCTTTTTTCAAAATGATTGAATCCTTCATAAAAATATTCTAATAAAGTTCTTTGAGTGTATCCATGTTGTGGACAAGAAGAAATTAGTCTTTGAAATCTATCACAAAATTCATTACAGTTTTCATCATCTTTCATTTTAGCAACTGTGATTTGCTTTCTATAGGAACTAATTTTTCTAGCAGGCATATATTCATTTAGGAAAGCTTCTAAAATTTGAGTCCATGTAGTTATCAAGTCTTGTGGAAGATAGAACAACTAGTCTTATGCTTAATCTTTCAATGCAAAAGGAAAATCCTTAAGTTTGACTTATTCTAAAGTTCCTTCTTTTGGTTTCATCTCATTAACTTTGTGTTGATACTCCCTTATGAATTTATATGGGTCTTCATTGTCTTTACTGTAGAAGTTAGATAAGGCACTAATAAATGCAAATCTAAGTTCAAATTCAGGAAATCCATCGGGTGTGTTATACACATAGGCTCATATTCTATAACATTTTGATTTTCTTGTCTAAAAGTGAGTTCTATATTATTATTGATAACTCTATTATTATTATTATTGATGATGTTGCCATCAACATCATTATTGTTGTTTTTCATCCTATTAACTAAATTTTACCTAAGTTGTTGCCTTAAACTTTGATTAAAAATTCTATCAATTTCAAGATTAAACAGAGGTAAAGATCCTGTCGAGTTAAAACGATGAAGTGTATAGACCATACAACATCTATAATTCATTAAAATTGTCTAAAATCCCTGGCAACGGTGCCAAAAATTGACACGTGTCGATCGTGCATAATAGTTTATCGTGTTTTCTATTAACTTATAGTTGTGGTAAATGGTATATCGTCTCCACAGGGGTTTTTGAAATCTCAAAGGAAAGTAGTTTTTTTATTATTTTATTAACTTAGTTAATCTAATTAAATGGGAATTAAAATACTAAATAACTTAACAATTATAATTACTAACTGAAATAACAAAACAAACTAAATTAATCTAAACAAATCAAATTCAAACTAACTTAAACAATATTCAAATGAAATTCAATATAAATAAACAAACATCTAAACAAACCCCTACTAAACAATATATTTTATTTGGATTACTTTCAAACACTAGAATATAATATCACTTCATACTATAGTTATAATTATAAAACATATGGAATCTTGGAATCATTAAACCTCATTTCATAATAAGTTGATAGCATTTAGCCAGCCACCGATTTTCCTTAATTCAATGAAAATGTCACATTCTTATCATTGTAAATATATCCATTAGATAAAACTCAACACCATAGAATTACAATAGCATTATGTTCAATAAAAATCATGTCTAATGTAAGCCAAATATTACCGAAGCCGCATAATAAACAACTTAGAACACAATCGCCTAAGACATCAACTCGGGAAATGCCCTATAGATTAATCCTAGTTACTACTTCTATGATTGTTGTCAATAACTATAGACATAGATTCATAATTTTAATACAACATAACACATTTGCAATTATGCTTGCACTACTAATCACCTTTAGTTGTAATACGCAAAAACAGTTTGTTAATTCCATGATTGACGTGTATGAATAGATCTAAAGTATTAAGTACATGATTCCTTAATTATAACTATCAAGTAATCCAAAATATACAACATTGTCTAGGGTTTGTTTAGAATAATAAACTACTCACTCATGCTAGAAATAAACAACGCATAAACATAATTAAAAAACATAATGAATGAATAAATACCTTAATATAAAGCAAAGCTCCAAAGTATCTTCAAACATAGACAATAAAACTTATAAGCAAAAGGAAAAGGGTTAAGAGCAAAAGGAGAGAATTATTTCGAAGCTCTATTGCCTTTTTATAGTCTCCCTACATATACATATCATAGATAAACTCAAATACTTCATACTAATCTAAAAAACCCATAACCAACTTCAGCGATTTCTCAGTGATTCCTAACTTATACAAAAATTGATGAGCAAATCATTGAGTTTAGCTCTCAGTGCTCCAGCGATTCAGCTAGTGGATTATAGTTCATTCGCCAATTCACTGGGGATTCACCGGCCTTCTTCTTCTGTCGATTTAGCTGGCAAATTCTAGTGTCATTCCAAATCATTAGCTAATCGCTAGTGCATTTTTCTTGTTAACTGTTTTATTTTTCCTAATTAAAACCTAAAATCATAAAAATAAGAGAATACCTAGTGTAATATCATCATTTATATTAAAAATAACCTAAATTACACTATAAAATGTGTTTAATTATTGAGTTACCAAGGAGGCACGGATAGTAAACTTAATTGGTTATGAATCTAAAGATTTGGAGCATTAAAGCAATGTGGAGCTTATCGCACCGATAGGTGGAGTTTTAGTTTGTACATTAGAATCTTTTCCGTCGTGACAGTGAGTTTAAGTGGATTTAAAGGAAATCTGTTTATTCTAATTAGACATTTCACACAACATATTAAGGTGTAAAAGTGGTTGAAAAGCATAGTATTTCATTACCTAGGTGAAGTTGTGAACTAAGATATCCTTAATATAAGAGTTAAAGTAAAGGTTAGATTTTTTTGTTAAATAGAGTAGTTTACTATAAAACCATTTAAAAAAATTCCTTAGCAATAGTTCAAAGTTAAATAGGTATTCAACTAGTGCAAAGACCTTTCCCCGAGGATGATATCCGTAATCAACGTAAGTTGATTACACTATTACTAAAAGCGAGCCATTATACTTACGGCACGTACATCAATAACCACATGGTCCAAAATGTTAGAATCCATTTTAGATCAATAAGTCCTAGCATGTAAAATTAGTTTGAATAAAAAGCGAATTAGTAATGCTAGGATGGAAAATGAAGAGACGTTTGGTGAGTTTTGACATAGATACCAAAGATTAATATCTTTATGTCCACAACATGGATTTACAGAAACAAACTTTCATAGAATATTTCTACGTCGGGTTAAAAAACTTTGAACAAAGATTCCTATACATGGTATGTGGAGGATGTTTATTCGACATAACGCCAACATTAGCAAAAGACACCATTAATATAGACTAAAAAATCAAAGCAATATGGTGAGAAAAATAAATTTATGAAAAACCAATCTTGTTATATTTACAGAAGAACAATTAAGACATCTGACTATAAATTTTATGAATTAAAAAGCATGGTTGAGTTATTATTAAAAGATAGATCAATTCAAAGTATAACTTGTGCTTTTTTGCAATGAGACTAGTCATCTATATGATAAATGTCTGTTGATGCAACAAAATAAATTTAAAGAGGCTAGCACCTTGATGAATCATTACGATAAGCCCATTCAACCTAATTACATTTCTAGTATCCATACAAATTATCTACGACCAAACATAGGTAATAGTATAGACAATCAAAATTATAAAAGATATAGAACACACGCATTAACTAACAGAACCGTTGCACTAGAAAACTCAAATAAAGCAAAATATCAAAAAAAATCAAACTCCAAGATGATATAGTTGAAGTGAAAAATCAATTAAGTAAATAGGCAATGCAAATGAGTCCATGGGTTAACTAAGGCAAATTACCATCTCAACCTTACCCTAGTTCATATGCAAAAGCGATAACTTTGAGAAGTGGTAAACAAATGGAATAGCCAAATATTTTAGAACAACTAGTTCCTCAAAAAGACTTGGAAGCTAGTTAGAAAAGGGAATTGAAATTAAAGATAATAAAATGTCCAAAGAAAGCAATTGTGAACTCGATAAGAATAAACCAAGTATAGTAAGACCACCATTTCCCCACAGCCTAGAAAACAATAAGAATGCTAAGAAATTACAAGAAGAAAAAAAATTTAGATACTTTAAGGAAGTGGTAGTAAACAAACCTATATTCAAAGTCATACAAAACTTACCCAAATATCAAAAATTCATACAACTTGTGCTTTAAAAAAATCAAACCCAATAAAGAAGTAAGCCTAGGAGAACATGTTTCAGCACTAATCCAAAAGACATTACCCCCTAAATGTTCTGATCCTAAAATGTTTTTCGTTCCATGCACAATAGAAAAAATATAGGGATTTAGAAAGTATTATGTGATCTAGGCGCCTCAATCAATGTTATGCCTTTATCAATATATTTTCAAATGACAAATGTATCCTTAGAAGAAATTGGTATAGTAGTAAAATTAACAGATAGATCTAACATTCAACCTGTAGGAGTATTAGAGGATGTATTGGTTAGGGTCAATGATTTAGGTTTCCCAAATGATTTTTATGTCATAGATATGAAAGAAAGCCGATTCTCTAATAAAACCTCTCTTATCCTAGGACTTCTGTTCTTAAAAACGCAAAAGCCTAAATAGATGTTTCCTGTGGAACTCTAACAATGGAAGTAGATAATGAAACGATAGACTTTAACATCTACAAAGCAATTAAGTATCTTTTAGATGTTTCATCTATATGCACCATAGATATGTTAGATCCTTTGATAGATAAATCTTTTAAAAACAATAAAGCGGACAAGCTTGAAAAAGTGATAAAGAACTTAAATGGGGATGATGATATGGATCAAGAGATAAGGGAGATAATTAATGTCTTGTCAACTCATTGAACTCTCTTACTAGATGAATTTACTTGTAACTCATTCAAGACTTTTACCCTTTATAGTAAAAGCTCTAGAATTAGACTTAAAGGTTTTGTCAAATAATTTAAAATACATATATTTAGAAAATAACAATGCCTTACTAGTCATAATATCTAATAAATTATTAAATGTAGAATAAGAGAAATTAATAAATGTCCTAAAAAAATTCAAGAAAGTGATAGGATAGACAATAGCTGATATTAAAGGAATAAGTCTAGCCACATGTATGCATAGGATTAATCTTGAAATAGATGCAAAACCTTCTAGACAAGCTCAACGTACATTGAATCCACCGATGATGGAAGTGGTAAATAACGAAATATTAAAATTATTAAATGCAGTAATGATATTTTCAATAGTAGATTGTAATTAGGTTTTCAAGTAGTTCCTAAAAAGACAGGGATCACAGTGATAACAAATGAACATGGAGAACTTGAACCAACTAGAATCCAAAATGGTTAGAGACTATGCATAGATTATTGGAAGCTAAATGCTGCAACTAGAAAAGATCATTAACTAGTTCCATTTATAGATCAAATGTTAGAAAGACTAGCTTGAAGAACCCATTATTGTTATTTACTTGGATACTCAGGTTTTTATCAAGTTCCTATAGCTCCAGAAGATCAAGAAAAAAATACTTTTACTTTACCTTTCGGCACATTTGCTTATAGATGTATGTTTTTTGGTTTATGTAACGCACCTGCTACATTCCCAAGGTGTATGGTTAGTATTTTTTCAGACTACGTAAAGCATTTTATTGAAGTTTTCATGGATGATTTTACCGTATATGGTAATTCTTTCGATGAATGCTTACTTCATTTAACTAAAGTACTTAAAAGATGCAAAGAAAAGAATCTAGTATTAAATTACAAAAAATGTCATTTTATGGTAATCACAGACTTATATTAGGACACAGTTTCAGAAGATGGAATAGAAGTAGACCATGCTAAAACACAAGTTATAAAGACATTACCTTACCCCACTATTGTGAGGGAAATAAGATCTTTTCTTAGTCATGTAGGATTCTATAGGCGTTTTGTGAAAGACTTTTCCAAAATAGCACAACCTTTATGCAAACTTTTGCAAAAAGATATCGCCTTTAAGTTCACAACTGAATATAAGATAGCTTTTAATAAATTAAGAAAAGCCTTGATCACTACACCTGTAATAAAGTCACCAAATTAGTCTCAACCTTTCGAAATAATGTGTGATGCAAGCAATTATGCAGTAGGAGCTGTCTTAGGTCAAAAGATAGGAAATGATTCTCATGTCATAGATTACACATCTAGAACATTGCAACCTAACCAACTAAACTATACTACTACAGAGAACGAACTCTTAGCAGTTGTGTTTGCATTAGAAAATTTTAGAAGATATTTACTGGGAATAAAAGTAATAGTTTACTCAAATCATACCACATTAAGATATTTAATGGCAAAGAAAGATGCTAGACCAAGATTAATAATATGAATATTATTGTTACAAGAATTTGATCTTACTATAAAAGACAAGAAATGTGCATAAAACTTAGTAGTAGACCATCTAATTAGATTAGAAGATGGAGACCCCCCAAAACCATTAAATGATGAATTTTCATATGAATACTTATACAAAGTAGCTATCACTAGTCCATGGTACGTCAATATAGTCAATCATCTTACCACTAATATGATATCTCCCTATTTAACAAGAGCTTAAATGAATAAGATAAAACATGGTTCTAAACATTATTTACAAGATGAACCTTATCTATGGAAATTTTGTTCCGACCAAACCATTCAAAGATGTATTCCACAAATAGAAATACAATCCATCATAGGTCACTTACATACTTGTGCTTGTGGAGGACATTTTGGTCCACTTCATACAGCCCGTAAGATATTAGACTCAGGATTCTTTGGGCTTACTTTATTCCACGATTGTTATGTTCATACAAAAACTTGTCCAAACTTTCAAAGAACCAGAAATTTAGGACATAAGAACCAAATGCCCTTATGTCTTATACTTTTTCGTAAAGTATTTAATGTTTGTGGAATAGATTTTATGAGACATTTTCCACTATCTAATGATAGTATTTATATTTTCCTAGCAGTAGATTATGTGTCCAAGTGGGTAGAAGCTATAGCCACTGATTATAATGATTCTAAAATACTAGTAAATTTTCTCAAATCAAGGATCTTTACTGTTTGTGGAACCCCTATAGCATTAATTAGCTATAAAGGTACACACTTTTGAATATAATTGTTGCTACTCTACTTCGTAGGTATAACGTTACACATAGAACATCTACCATATATCATCCTTAAACAAGTGGACAAGTTGAAACCTCAAACAGAGAAATCAATTCAATTTTAGAAAAGACAGTATGTCCAACATGTAAAGATTGGAGTTTTCTTTAGAAAATGTACTATGGGCATATAGAACTGCATTTAAGACATTATAGTTATGACACTTTATAGGTTAGTTTTTAGAAATGCATGTCATTTACCTATAGAACTAGAGCATAAAGCATATTTTGCAATTAAGACATGTAATATGAATTATGATAATGCAAGAAAACAACATAATTAAATATTCAAGAGATAGAAGAATTGAGAAACGATGCTTATGAAAGTGTTTTTATTTATAAAGACAAAACTAAAGCATTTCATGAAAATAAATTAAATATTAAAACTTTTAAAGTATGACAAAAAGTATTACTCTTTCATTCAACTTTTAAATTATTTCCTGAAAAACTTCGTTCATGATGGATGGGACCCGTTGTAATTACAAATATATTCCCTTATGGTCCTGTTAAAACCTTATCATGAAAATCTTGTTTCACATGATATGGAGATCGTTAGCTTAGACCCAGTCAACATACATCAAATGATATGAATATTGTGGAGGAGCACATTGTGACCATAAACTCTAATGAAACAATCATGCTTTGGATGGTTAATATAGCAAAACAGAAGAAGAATAGAAAACCACAAAAAGAACAATAACCTGCCAGAGAAAAATTTAAGTATGACAAGAACGACCCAGATTATGAGGAATATGATTAAAATAGCGATCATTCCAAGATATTGGAGGAGGATTCAAGGTAAATCTTCCTTAACTTACAAATCAATGAAATATCCTTTTATGAAGTTCAACTTGATACGTGGGCCAATATGAATCGTATGCATGCACATTGGTTTCTTTTGACAAATTTGTAGATTCACAACAAGCCTCCTATCAAGGTATACAAGTCAAATATTACTTTTACAGTCCCATTAGGTATATTAAAGAATGTGTTAGTACGAGTGGGAAGGTTAACTTTCACTACAAATTTCTTAGTCATGCCATCAGCTACCTAAAATGATGTGCTATAATTAGGAAGACTATTCTTATCAATTTTCAGAGCCATCATCAACATACGTAATTGCCTAGTTACGCTTAGGATGGTTAATGAAGAAATAACACTTCAAGATAGGATATAAATTTACGATTATATTGAAGGAGAGCAATTCAATGACGGTGATGGGAGTAATGATGAGGGATGTTTCTCAAACACTAGAGAAGATGTTCTTAATGAAGAATCACTTGAAGTGAATATTGATTCACTCACACTCCACTATGATTGATTTCTCCATAAGTCGAGCCAACGACTATAAACAACAGCACTCTATGAGAGGCATCCAATATTCTTTATTTCAATAGTTATTTTAGTGTTTATTTTCATAGGAAGTCTAGAATTAGTATAGTTAGCTTTTATTCTTTCTCCTTTTGACTCTCTTTTGTAAATATTTTCAGAACTTATGCTTCGAAGTAGCTTCAAAAAGAGGGGGGATGATCGAGTTGTTTTTGTTTCTATGGCCTTTATGCAAGTTTACATTATTCCCTTGCTCGTTAATTTATTAATTTATTTATTTAATAAAATTATTAGTTAGTTACATATCCTAATCAAACTTTTAAATTTCCAGTCAATTCTACCATTATATTCATTATTAGGAGCAATGTACATATGTTAATTATGAAATAATTTGGAAAAATAGTCAATTAAGCCCAGTGATTCCTGAGCAATTTAGAATAACTCCATGAATCGCTGGCAAAATCAATGACAATAACCAAGTATTTTAAATAAAAATTTTAGTCTAGCGAATCAGATGCAATTTAGCCTTATAACGTAAATCGTTGGATACATTGGTGAGGCACCCAGCCTCATTCCTACCAATTTAAGTAGTGATTCCACTTAGAAGGTGAATGGCTGGGCACAATTTAGAGTTTTTAAAATAGAACCCCAAATCGCCAAACATAAAACAACTTCAAACACACAAACTGTCGTACCCTTTCAAACAAACAATTAAATTCTTGCCTAGATTAAGCCTTCCTAAGCTCAATTTTTGTGTATTTAGGTTATTCTCACCTCATTCTAGTTTCATTCAACCAAAAAATATTGTTATTTTGAGAAAGTAGAACCAAACTAGGATTTAAGGGATTTTCACTAAGAGCTTGAAAAATTAGTCTAGAGGAGTTCAAGAGCATATATCTTGAGAGATTCACTCTCAAGAAGGTAATCACGACAAACTCTAGCTCTTTATTTTGATGAGTTTTTGGTTCGTTGAATTTTTGCAAATTTTTCAATTGATTTGAAAACTATTTTATTTGAATTCTTTTTATTTTAATGACTAAATGATTTCATTAATTTATATAGATTAGGCATTGCGATAATGATGATCATTGGTTTACAAATTGAATATTTTCAAAATTTTGACTTTTCTATCAATAAAAAAATATGTATTGGAATAAGTTTGAAAATGAGTTTCGAACAGGTTTAGGTGTGTGTTTCTCAAATTTTTGGAAAAAGTCATTTTGAAAAAGATTGATCTCATTATATTTGTCGTTCCCAATTTTTAAAAAGGTTTTATGAATTTTATGGAACAAAAATCCATTTGCAAATTCGTTTCAAATTTTCTCAATAATAATTTGATTTTCAATGAATGGCTCGTCTTAAAATTCATTTTCATATCAAATACAATATTTTCATCTACCGATTCATCGTAGTTGATTTACTCGCTATGACGAGAAAAGGTACAGGACAAGGTAAGAGAAGTGCACAAGAAAAAGGGAAAGGGATTTTGATAGAAAAACCCTAGAAGAACTATGCGGGCTAATAAATATCTATCCAACCCACGAGAGTTAGTACTAGAGAATCAAGACTCGGTATGGATTGCAAATTCAGAATGTACCCAAGTATGAAGATAAAGTTTTAAGCATCATAAGAGAAAGAAACTGGGAGAACTTTCTTAGGGATCAAAGAGAGGATGTTCCGAATTAGTACGAAAATTCTATACAAATGGATATGCGAGTGAAAATCCTAATGAAGTAATAGTTCAAGGTAAGATGATCATCATTTCACCTACTTCACTAAACAAATGTTACAGACTTCCTGATTCTTGATCTAGACAAAAAATTGAATACCTAAGTATCATCTATGTCCATAGGGAATCTTACCCCTTCACGATGATTCAAGAAGCCTTGGAGGTAATTCTAGGACGAGGATTTGCTTTCGATGCTGACAGTCATCCCAAAATCATTGAAACCAAAAATTTTAGAAAAATTACTAAATGTTGAAGCTACATTATAGACGCTTGCTTATACCCCCACTACACAACATTTTGAAGTAAAGAACCTTTTGACTGTTCTACTTTACCACATTTTTACGAAGAGGAGATATATCGATGTTGGGTACGTAATCTATGATGTTATGAGACAAGTTATGACAACCATAAAGCGGGATGGTCTACCATTCCTAATTTTGATTACCAAACTCTGTATGAAAGCTAAGGTGGGTTTCAACGACATTGAATTTGACGTATTTCCTCAGAGGACCATTACTAATGTCATGGTCAAGAGGATGAGGGTAGTCAACAGGTATAATGATTCAGAAGACGGAAGGGAACTTAATGAAATGAGAATATCTAGAGTTGAGACAATGAGTAGTACTGAAATCCAAAAAATTTATAAACTTGATTAGGAGGCTAATTAAGAATTTTTGAATTTAAATTGGGATTTAAGTATCTGAGGTGGGACCCACATGTTACGGATTGGAGAACACGAGCAAAAATATTATTTTTGCTTGTCGATCTAATCAATGTGAAATAGTGTCAAGTGGATGTGTAGAAGCTATGTCTGCATGTACCAAAACGCATTGTGATTATTCCCTAATTTTTGATAAGTTTAGGGTAGTTTTCAAAGATTAACTGTAAATTAAATTGTATAAAATAAGGTTTTAAGTTGTTTAGAGAAAAAAAGAGCAGGGAGGTATAGCAAATAAATGATAAATGAGGGGCATTTTAGTTAAACACAAAATTAGAAGAGCTAAGAACAGAGAACAGTTGCTATTCTTCTTTTCCATCGGTTTGGCCTCTCTTCACATTCAATAATTCGACTCTCTCTATCTCTCATTCGATCATTCACTTCCTCACTTGAAATTCCTATCTCATTTCTTTCTTTCTCATACTTCTTTTGTTATTCTTTCTTATTTTTTTAGTAGTTGCAAGAGACAAGAAGGGAAATGATGGTTTGTGTGGCGATTACTCTGAAGGTATAACTGTGGATTTGTGTATGTTGGGTCTTGGGGTTCATACACAGCGAGAAATTCAAAACAATTTTTGAAAAAACCCAACATGATCAAAAATAAGTTCCATTAAACTAGAACTATAAAAGTAAATCATACCTTAATTCGTGATTTCCTTCTCTGATTGTTCGATTTATAAGACAATCAAGTGGGCGTCCTCTATCAAAAACCCGCACATGAACGGTGATCAAAATATGGAGTGCTAGCCCTAAGAGAGATAGAAAACTTTTTTCCTTTCTCTCCCAAAATCCAAAGAACTCAAAATTTGCAAAACTAAAATCTTATTCGTTTTTAAGGCTTTAACCTATATTTATATGTGTAGATAAGCTTTCTTAAAAAATATATTCGTAATACAACTATTGTATTTAGGCAATTGAATTAAATTACACAAACGCCTCTATTAATAAGTTATTATATAACAAATCATAAGAGTTTTTATATCATGAATTTTATTGTATAAAATTCATTACTCTGGACCAATTGAAATTGCGGAAAGCCATTCTTTGTGTGCGACCCAATAGGTTCATGCTGCGTTTGCAATCAACCAAAACCATTTTGGTACACAAGTCATAACATGTCTCTAGCTAGGCATTATGACTACCCAAGCAACATGAATATCAAAATCGACACAACCTAATGAATGCATATCATATCTTTTTGTCATGCGATATCCTTTGAGTAAACATAAGGCATGGAAAGTCACCCTTAATGTTCCATCGTTCTAGTCTCGATCTTTAGGTAGACTGAAAACATTCAAGTGACATTGATAATATCAATTCACTTAGATTTGGCCATTTGACAGTCTAACATATCAAAGGATCCATTGATATATCTCTTTATACAAGAGGGACAAATTCTATCTCGATTACACACCTTCACACATTATTCAAATGGTAACAAATCACAATTGACACGTTTCGAGTGTGCACAATAAATTCTCGTATTTTAGTATTAACTTGTAGTAGTGGTAAATGAGATATCGTCTCCATAGGGATTCAAATCTCTTAAGAATTTAATCTACCCTAAATTTTTATCAGATTTAACTTGTTTTAATTTAATTAGTTTAATTATGTAGGAAAATAAACACTAAATAATATAAAAAATAAACTAAACAATTAATTAAAATAGCTAAACTTTAACCAACTTAAACTAAATAAACTAACTTAATATACTCAAACTAATAAATAAATAATTGATAAATCAACTTAAATAAAATATCTAACAACCATCTAAACAAACCCACTAAACATCATAATATACTCGGATTGTTTTCAAATTATGAAACATAATATCACTTTATAATATAGCTATAATTGTTTTAAATGGAATTTTAGAATCATTAAATCCTAATTCATAATACGTTGATGGCCTTTAGCCAACCACTGATTTTCCTAAATTCAATGGAAATGCCACATTTTTATCATTGTAAGTCTACCCGTTGGATAAAATGCAACACCATAGAAATACGATAACATTAAGTTCAGTGAAAATCATGCTTAATCTAAGCCAATATTACTGAAGCCGCATAATAAATAACTTAGAACACAATTACACATCCACTCGAGAAATGCCATATAGATTAATCCTAGTTACTACTTCAATAATTGTTGTCAATAACCATAGACATATAATTAAATACTTTATATTAAGGAACATATTAGCCACTATGTACTCAATATAAAGAATTACAAGTTGTAATACGCAAAAAAAACTTGTTTTATCCGTGATTAACGTGTATGAATCGATTTAAAGCATTAAGTACATGATTCCATAATTATAACTACATGACAATCCAAAGTATATTGCATGCTTAGGGTTTGTTTAGATTAATAGAATACTCACACATGCTGGAATTAATCAATACTAATATTTAATTAAAGGACATAACTAAATAAATAATTACCTTTAAATCAATGCTCCAATGTTGCTTCACATAAAGAACTTAATAAAAGAGAAACGAAAAGTAAAGAATAGTTAAAGAGTAGTTGGAGAGAGTTATTTCGAAGCTCTCTGGTCCTATATATAATTCCCCTAGGAATACATCTCCTAGATAAATACAAACTCTTAGTATTAATCTAAAAAAAATTGTCATCAACCTCAGCAATTTGTCAGCGATTCCTAACTTATACACAAATCGTTGAGCAAATCACTGAGTTTAGCCCCTAGTGCTCCACTGATTCAACTGGCGATTTATAGTTCACTCTCTAATTCGCATTGGATTCGTAGGCCTTCTTCTGTTGCTGATTTACATGGCGATTCCTAATGTTATTTAAAATCATTGGCTAATCGCTGGTGTAGTTTTCCAGTTAACTATTTTTTTTCTTTCTCTTTTCTTCGATTTATTCATTTTCATACTTAAAACTTGAAATCACAAAAATAAAAGAATACCCAGTGTAATATCATCAATAATACCAAAAATCAACTTAAATTACACTATAAAATGTATATAATTATTGACTGGTCAAATACCCCCAAACACAGCACTTTACTGTCCCGAGCAAAGTAATACTCATAATCATATTCTATTTTCATTCTTTTTAGATTGATTTCAATCTAATTCTTCTTAACTTGAAATAATAGAAATTTTAAAATAGAATTAATTTTCGAATGGAAATATATTACCCACAAGTAAATGAAAGTGATGATAGAATAGAATGATTTAGTCAAATCAAAATATCCCTTAATGATATATGACCACTTAATGTAATACTCTTTAGAACTTGAAGTTCATTACCAAAGTTAGTGCATAATATAGGTTTTTTCAATCTCCACTGGCAAGCATCAAGCTTATGATAACTAATATAGAATCTTAAAATACAAAAACCACTAGATTAGTTTAAATTTTAGAAAATATTTTATAATAGTACCACAATTAAAATCAATAGGAATTTTGTCAAGATACCAATGAATATATCATTTAAAACATGTTAGATTAATAAAAACTTCATTCAACAATAGCTTCAAGTACTCATGCTAAATCTTTTCTTCGAATAGTTTAAGAACATCCATATTTTTTGTCACTTATTTTTTTCTACTTCATTCTAATTGTTTCTTTTTAACATATTTCTTTTACTTTTGCTTTCGAGTCCCTGCTCCATTCCTTTAGACATTCTCACTTTTTCCCACCATAGATTCCCTGATCCATTTCTTTTGGAATGTATAGGACTCTTTACATATTTATTTTTATAAACTCTAGTAACCATTCTCACTATCGACCAAGGTTGAAGAAGGTACTCTTTCTAACTTATAAATTCATCGGCTTCTAACTTATTTCTTCTTTCAATTGTTAATAATAGCTTTATATATACACTATAAAAATAATCAACCAATAGTTTTTATATTATAAGATTCTTAGAAATCTATCTTGTTCATCTTGCACTATTATTTCGATTTTGTACCTATTATCATGACTAACACAAGGTATCTAATTTAGTGTTTACATCAAGTGGAAAAGTTAATCAAAAAGGATATAAAATTAGTTCCTTCTCTCATAAAATTCACTTGGGTAACAAAATATCACTTCAATCAAGATCTATTATATATTCATTATCATTCTTTTCCTAACTAAAAATAAAAAAATGAAATTTATACTCACTTGATTTGAAAGAAATATGAGAAATTTCGTTAACTTACTTGAACATTAGATTTAAAAATAATTTAAACTTTACTTCTACCTTTCTTTCTTTTCATTGCCTTCGTGTCATACTTCACTAAAAATACCCTCAAACTCATTTTAAACCTTGTCCTCAAGGTTTAAAATTAAGTTGGGTTTCCAACATAACAAACATACCTCGTGAAGCATTATTAGTTTCATATGTCTAATTAAAATGTAAATAAATATATGAATATACAAGTCAACAGTTTCAAATGAATGGAATGCAGAAGGGAACATAAATTGTCATTAAGAAAAATTTCACCAGGAGTAATAGATTGCATTTCAGTTATTCGATGCATACAAAAGAAAAAACATTACACACAGCGATGTCCAAAAGTGAGTTCATTATCAGCTTCATCATCTTCAACCATATCTACAGAAGGTTGAGAAACATAGCTATCAATTGGGTTTTAAGTCCCAATTGGAAATTGCAACTATAGAGATGGGATGTCAATGCTCCTTCTCGGATCCTGCAAACAGCTATCATGCCTTTTCTCAGACATAGAATAGTACCGCTATAGAGTCCTCTCATTTGCCACCACTATTTCTTCATTGCGATGGATCGTCATTTGACTACACGTTAATTAAGAAAATATGGTTCTGAAAAAACCTCTTCTACGAGGCTGTGATGAATATGGTGTAGAACTCGTAGGAATATCCAGTATAGTCTTTCAAGCCATTAAGCTTGCCGCTCTCTGTGTGTCTTCTCTCGTCTTCCTTCTATTTTCAGTGGTGTTTCACTTCCAAGCTTCCCTAGCATTTATTGCATTGAACGCTTTCTGATCATCCTTTGAGTAATTGTATCCTACCACTTTCTTCATTTGTTGTACTCCCGCATCATTTATGGTCCTATCAAGCAATACATCGAATTCAGTTTCTAAACCCACCTCGGCTTTCCTACATAACTCAATTGATCAAAATTGGGAATGGTAATCCTTCGTTCTTTGTAGTATGCATGGCAAACTTCATAGAATCATGTATAATTTTCTCAACATCAATATAACCCTTTTTTATCACTATATGGTACAATAAAGTAGCTCTTGGGTTCTTCACTTTGAAGTATTGCTTGGTAGGGTAAAAGCATGCATCTATTATATAACTCCAACTATTTGTAATCTTTTTAAAATAGGTGGTTTCAATAAATTTTGGGTAGCCTTCTCTATCAAGCGCAAATCCCCTCCCCAGAGGTATCTCTAACGCATCTTGGATTATTTGAAATAGGTAGGATTCCTTATCTTCATATTTGACATTCAGGTAATCCTCATCCATTCAATTTCTATTTTATGGAAGACCGAAACATCTATTCAACATTGCGGGTGAAATATTGATTCTCTTCCTTTTAATGACCACTTTGTCCCATTCCCTATGAACATGTCCATTAGTATAAAATTGTCGTACAATTTCTGAGCATCCTCTTTCTTCTCTTCCCGTATAATCTTGCAGAATTCGATCACATCCCCTATCTCTGATGATGCTCACAATTCTATCCTCATACTTGGTCATATTTTGAATATTGAATCCTCTTTCAGGAATGATGACTCTTTTTATCAATGTAATACCTCATTTGAGCTATATGTCTTACAAATAAAGAAGGGTCATAAGGTACATAAAAACCATTAAAACCATTTTCGAATTGAAAGTGTTCGTAAAAACCATTTCGAAAAATAAATTGTGATAAAAACCTTAAACTTACATAAGTATGAAAATTTATCAAAAATTGTTTTTGTTCAAGTTATTGAAATGAAAAGGGTTGTAAGGTATTGATTCATTACCTTCTTGAGAGTGAATCTCTCAAGTAAAATACTTTATTAGCTCTTTGGATCTACTCTCTAAGCTTCAATTTCGATCAAACAGTCTCCAAGCCATAAGTGTGGTGTATGAACTAGGATTTGAAATATATATGGTTGAATTGCTCTTTATCAATGTGGGATGTACTTACGAGACATTAACTCAAGCTTTGAATGGTTGAATCTAGGCAAAAATCAATATATTAAACGAATAGGTTCAAGAGTTTTAGGTGTGAAAGGTTTTAGTGTTGGTGATTTGGGGTTCTGTTTTTAAAAACACATATTCGTGCTCAGCGATTTCGTGTTTAAGTGAAATCGCTGAGAAATCGCTAGTGAAATCGGTGAAGATAGGTCGCAGTGGTTTAGTGATTAGTTCAACAAATCCTAGTACAAAACTAAAATCACTGACAAATTGCTGAGTCATTTTTTTACTCAAAACCTGCAAATAGCTGGCAATTTACCTAACAATTTCCAGTGATAATTAGCATCGCTGGAAAATCGTTGAGGCAGTTATGTTGTTTTTCCAATATATTTTATATTTGAATATATATCACACATATGTCACACATATCAATCATAATTAAGGTAGAATGACATGTATTCAATAAGAGGTATTGTTATAATATTTAGACTTTTATTTAGGGGATAATAAACTAAATAAATGCTTTATTACTCAAAATAGTTTAAAACAAATAAGATTCAAGTGAAAGATAAATATACTAACTGTCCTACTTCTAGTAAATGGAAAGACTTTGGCTCGATCAACTCCCCTTAGATGAAATTATTTCATAATAGTAATCCTGAAATACTCCCATTATTAGAGTCAAAAGTTGAAAGAATAGAAAAACAACTAATTAATTCCACTACTAAAGCTGAAAATAAAGATAGACTACGGGCTGCCTCCCATAGAGAATTGTTGTTTATAGTCATTGGCTCGACTTAGTAGATAAGATCACTCGTCATTCAGTTTAAGTTAGTCAAACTGACCATCAGCTAATTCTTTGTTAGTCTTGATATCTTGGTCTTCCTTATCATTCTCAGCATCTGCATAATGTTCTTCAACGTATTCATTACGATAGGATGTCTCGCTTTCATATTCATCATCATAATCATCATCATTGATGTAGTTGTCCATTTCGTAACCATCCTGAAGATACATGTCCTCATTTCTCATCCTGATTGTAACAATACATTTTTTGACATCAAGAATAGCTCTAGTTGTTTTGAGAAATGTCTGTCCCATCAATATCAAATCTTTTTTCTCAATCGGTGCCATTATCAGAAAATTGGTGAAATACTTGAATTGTCCCACTTGCACTGGCACATTTATCGACATTCCTAGTGGAAAGATTTTGTCACCACTTGCTTTGTTGACAACCAGAGGTGGTACAAAATAAATATTCAACTTGGCTTTTCTTTTCCATTATTCCATATTCATGCTCAGCATTTTGGGTTTTAAGTGAAATCACTCACAAATTGCAAATTAGTAAAAATAGGTTGCAGTGATTCAATGATTAGTTCAGCAAATCCTAGTATAAAACCAAATCGCTAACAAATGGCTGAGTCATTTTTTTACTCAAAAAACAGCAAACTGCTAGCGATTTATCCAGCAATTTCCAGTGTTAATTGGTGTCGCTGGAAAATCACTAAGGCATTTATGTTGTTTTTCCAATATATTATATATTTGAATAGTTATCACATATATCAGTCATAATTAAGGTAGAATGATATGTATTCAATAAGAGGTATTGTAATAGTATTTGGACTTTTATTTAGGTTATAATAAACTAAACAAATGCTTTATTAGTTGAAATAGTTAAAAATAAAAAAGATTCAAGTGAAAGATAAATATACTAACTATCCTAATTCTAGTAAATGGAAAGAATTTGGCTCGATCAACCCCCTTTACATGAAATTATTTCAGAATAGTAATCATAAAATACTCCCATTATAAGAGTCAAAAGTTGAGAGAATAGAAAACAACTTACTAATCCTACTAATAAAGCTAAAAATAAAGATAGAGTACGGGCTGCCTCCCATAGAGCATTGTTGTTTATCGTCATTTGCTCGACTTAATAGATAAGATCACTCGTCGTTCAGTTTGAGCGAGTCAAACTTGTCATCAGCTAATTCTTCATTAGTTTTGATATCTTCGTCTTCCTTATCATTCTCAGCATTTGCATAATGTTCTTCAGCGTATTCATCATGATAGGATGTCTCGCCTTCATAGTTGTCATCATAATCATCATCATTGATGTAGTTGTCCATTTCATAACCAACCTGAAGATACATGTACTCATTTCGTATCCTAATTGTAACTATACATTGTTCAACATCGAGAATAGCTCTAGCTATTTTGAGAATTGTCCGTCCCACTAATATCACATCATTTTTCTCAATCGGTGGCATTATCATGAAATTGGTGAAATAATTGAATCATCCCACTTGCATTGGCATATTCATCAACATTTATAGTGGAAAGATCTTGTCACCATTTGCTTTGTCAAAAACTAAAAGTGGTACAAAATCAATATTCAACCTGGGTTTTCTTTTCCATTATTCCGGTAAGATGTTCAAGTCAGCCCTTGTGTCATGTAAATCATTGGGGAAACTGATTCATTGATCATCACGTGTAGGAAGAGTTTCCTTAGATCATCTTTGTAAATTTCAAACTCATGTCCTAAATCTTGAAGCTTTAACTGCTCATTAGTGGATTCTTCTTCCGTCGGTTGCTTTCCTTTTTGTTGGTGCACTTTATGTTGTTGCTCCTTTAACTTCTTTCTTTTTCTTATTGCGCAGTTTCTTATACATCCATAGTGTAATTGTTTCATTCTTAATAGTTTCATTCGCGTGGATGCAGACACAGGACTTTATTTCGTTACTTTACAAATTTTGTTGGTCAGTCTCAAGGTTGATGATTTCCATATCCTTTTCAAAACAATTTCATAATAAAGTTTTAACCTATGACCGTTTACTTTAAGTATTTGTCATGCTAAGCTTTCTATTTTTACTATGTCGTGAGGTAGTAGATTGAGGATCAGATAAGGTCATGTCCATCTCGAATAGTGTTTACCAAGAAATAACTTAAGCCTTGAACAAAATAGTAGAACTTTATCTCCTACTTGAAAGTTTTTAGGAATTAGTTTCTTATCATGAAATACTTTAATTTTAGCTTTATAAATTGATGTATTTTCATATGCATTATTCTTGACTTCTTCTAGTTCTTGAAGACTCAACTTACGTTGGTTACCTGCTTCTTTATAATTCATGTTTCATGTTTTTATTGCCCAATAGGCTTTATGTTCTAGTTCGACTAGTAAATGACATGTTTTTTCCTAATACTATCATATATTGCGTCATGCTTATGGATGTCTTAAATGTTATTCAATGAGCCCATAATGCGTCTTCCAATCTGAAACTCCAATCCTTACTTGTTGGACGAACTATTTTTTCTAGTATTTACTTAATTTCTCTATTCGACATTTCGACTTGCCCACTAATTTATGGGTGATATGCAGTAGATGTCCTATGTGTGACATTGTACTTAGCAAGTAGATTAGAAATTAATCAATTACAAAAATGTGAACCTCTATCACTTATAAGTGCTCTAGGTGCTCCAAAAATTGAAAAGATTTTTATCTAAGGAAATCAATCACTATTTTTGAATCATTAGTCCTAGTAGCTTTTGCTTCTACCCACTTAGACACATAATCTACAGCAAGTAAGCTATAAACATAGCCATTTAAAGGTGGAAAAGGTCCCATGAAATCTATGCCTCATCTATCAAACATTTCACAAAATAAGATAAGGGTTAAAGGCATCTGATTTCTATGTCCTAAGTTTCTAGTTCGTTGGCAATTTGGACAAGATTTTATATAAAGGAAACAATCGTGAAAAAAAGTGGGCCAAAAGAATCTGAATCCAAAATTTTAAGCGCAGTTCTACATAGGCTAAAATGACCTCAACATTTATAAGTATGACAATGAGCTATAGTTGATTGTACTTCTGAATATGGTATGCATCTCCTAATTATTTGGTCACTCCAAGACTTCTATAAGTAGGGTTCATCCCATGAATATTGTTTAGAATCATTTTTAATCTTATTCTTTTGAGCTCTCGTTAAGTAAGGTGATAACCTATTAAAGGTAAGATAATTAACTATATCGGCATACCAAGCTTCAGTATGCATATTATATAAACATTCATCTAGAAATTCATCATTTAATGGTATAGGTGGTTCTCCATTCTCTAACCTACTTAAGTGATCTGCTACTAGATTTTTTGCTTATTTTTTATCTTTTATGGTAAGGTCAAATTCTTATTGGAGTAATATCCATTTTATTAGTTTAGGTTTTACATCTTGTTTTGTCATTAAATATCACAAAGCTGCTTGATCTGAATATACTATTAATTTTGTTCCTAATAGATATGGTTTAAACTTTTTAAAGGAAACTACTACCGCTAAGAGTTCTTTTTCACTAGTAGTGTAATTCTGTTGGGTTGTATCTAATGTCCTAGAGGAATAATATATAACATGGGATTCTTTCCATACTTTTTGATCTAGAACAATTCCAACTGATAGTTTCTTGCATCACACATAATTTCAAAGGGTAACGATCAATCTGGTGATTTAATCACTGGTGTAGTTGTTAAAGAATATTTTAGTTTATCAAATGCTATCTTGCACTCATAAGTACATTCAAAAGGTATCTCTTTTTGTAAAAGTTTGCATAATGGTTGTGTAATTTTATAGAAATCTCTTACAAATATTTTATAGAATCCTACATGTCCGAGAAGTGAATGTATCTCTCTTACCATGGTGGGGTAAGGTAACGTTTTGATTACTTGACCTCTATTCCTTTATGTGACACTATACGTCCTAATATTAATCCTTGGTCTACCATGAAATGAAATTTTTCATAGTTTAGTACTAAATTCTTTTTTATGCATCTTTTAAGTACTTTAGTTAAATTAATAAGTATTCATCAAAAGAATTACCGCAAACTGTAAAATCATCCATAAAAACTTCAATAAGATTTTCTATATAGTAAAAGAAAATACTAACCATACATTTTGAAACGTTACAGGTGCGTTACATAAACCAAAAGGCATACGTCTATAAGCAAACGTACTAAAGGGGCAAGTAAAAGTAGATTTTTCCTGATCCTCTGGGGCTACAGGTATTTGGCAAAATCGTGAATAACCATCTAGGCAATAATAATGAGTTTTTTCCAACTAATCTTTCTAACATTCGATCTATGAATGGGAGTGGGCAATGATCTTTCCTGGTTGAGGCATTCAGCTTTTTAATTTGTTATTACTGTAATTCCTGTCTTTTTAGGGACTATTTAGACTAGGCTTACCAAATTGCTATCGGCTATCAGAAATATCATTCATACTTCTAATAGTTTTAATATTTCAGCTTTTACTACATCCATCATATGTGGGTTTTATCTGCGTTGAGGTTGTCTAGAAGCTTTGATATTAGTTTCGAGGTGTATCCTATGCGTACACGTAGCTGGGATTATTCCTTTGATATCTATTATGGTCCACCCTATTGCTCCTTTAAATTCTTTTAATACATTTATCAACTTATTTTCTTATGGACTAGTTAATTTGTTAAAAATTATTACTTGCAATTTATCACAATCCCCTAAATGAGATCTAGATAAGTCTAGGTAATAAGTAAGTTTCGGTAGCTCATTATATGATTCTAGAAAACTTATTATCTCATTTGCTTCTTCATCCCTATTTTCATCTTCTAAATCTTCGATTGCCAGTTCTAATTTATCTATTTTATATGTTCTTAAATATTTATCTATTAATGGATCTATCATATCTAATGTGGATATGGAGAAAACATCCATTGCGTATTTCATTGCATCATATATATTAAAATTTATTGCATCATCGTCTACTTGCATTGTTAATGTTCCATTTGACACATCGATCTTGTTTTTGCTATTTTCAAAAATGGTGTTCCTAAGATTAGAGAAGTTATATTAGACAAGTTATCTTCTTTCATATATAAGACATAGAAATTTTCTGGGAAGACTAAATCATTAACTTTAACTAACACATATTCGAGTAACCTTACCGATTTAATAGTAGATCTATCAACTAGTTGTAAGATTATACCAATTTTTTTCTAAATGTATGTCTGTCATTTGTGAATATATAGATAAAGCTATAACGTTTATGGAGGCTCTTAAGTCATACAATATTTTAAAAATTCTTATGTTCTCAATCGTACATGGAATGAAAAACATTCCAGGGTCAGAACATTTAGGAAGTAATTTCTTTTGGATCAATGCTATTTTGTGTTCTCCTAGACTCACTTTTCATTACCCTTAGTCTTATTAGTGCATAATTTTTTTATAAGTTTCTAGTACTTAGATACATTTTGAATGACTTCAAACAAATGTATATTAACTATTACTTTCTTTAATGTATCAGATATTTATTTTTCTTCCTACAGTTTTTTAGCATTTTTATTATCTTCCAAGTTATAAGGAAATTGTGGTTTTATATTAATTGGTCTATCCTCATTAGATTTATTACCCATTTCTTTGGAAGTTTTGTTACTTGTTACTTTAATTTCTTTTTCTAATTATGCTTCTATTTCTTTTCTATGAACTAATTGGTATGACATTTTAGGTTCATCCACCTGCTTACCACTTCATAATGTTATAGCTGGTGCTTTTCATATATAGTAGGATAAGGTTAAGATAATAATTTCCCTTGATATACAAATTCACTCATCTGCATTGCGATTGACTCAATTAGTTTTTCACTTTAGTCATATCATTTTTTAAAATTTGAGTTATTTGATATCGTTCTCTTTTAGAATTGTCCGTTGTTTTATACCTTTGATAACCTTGGTTATTGATATGATTACCTACATTTGGTTGTGGGTAATTTGCATAATTATTAAAGTTTTAATTAGGATCAACAAACCCATCATATTGGTTCATTATAGCATTAGCTTCTTCTATTTTGGTTTGTTGTTTCAAAGGATATTCATCATTAGAATAGCTTAATTCATTACTAGATTTTATTGTGCTTAATATATCTTTTAGTAATAATTCAATCATGGCTTTTGGCTCATCTATCTTATCATCTTGTGTTTTATATGTCTTATTCATGTCACTTAGGTTTTCTTTGGATGGTTCACTCTTCTCACCATATTGCTTTGATTGCTTAGCCTTTGTATTTATTGCTTCTCTTGCTAAAGTTGGTGTTTTATTAAGTAAAGACCCTCCACACGTATTGTCTAAGAATCTTTGTTCTAAGTGATTTAATCCTTCATAAAAATATTGCATTAAATTTTGTCTATAAATCTATGCATTGGATATAGTGAGATCAATCTCTTATACCTATCATAAAATTCATCAAAAGTTTCTCCAGTTTCCATCTTAGCATTATTAATTTGCTTTCTATATTGGTTAATATGTCTTACTGGGACAAATTCATCAAGAAAGACTTGTAGCATCTCTGACCGGTTGGTTGTGAAACTTTTTAGGAAGGTAAAATAACCAATCTAAAGTTTGGCCTTTCAATACGGAAGGAAAAGTTTTTAATTTTGACATAATCTATTTCTATATTTTTAGGTTTTAACGTGTTTACTTTATGTACGAACTTTCTAATAAATTTTTGAACATCTTCATTATCTGCACCATAGAAACACAGTAAAGAGTTTATGAGTCCGAATTTCAATTCAAATTCCAAAAATTCAGTTGTGAAAGTTATGCACATAGGTTCATAAGCCGTGAAATTCCTATTAGATTGCCTAGAAGTTAATTCTTCCTCATTTTCAGTCATTTTATATGACTTTCAACAAGAAGGTTTCAAAGAGATTAATTTTAAAATCTCCAGCAACGGCGCAAAAAATCGACCTGTGTAGAGCGTGCACAATAAATTCTCATATTTTACTATTAACTTGTAATAGTGGTAAATGGGATATTGTCTCCACATGGATTTTTCATGTCTTTTAAGAGTTTAATCTACCTTAAAGTGTTATCAGATTTAACTTGTTTTAATTTAACTACTTTAATTAAATGAAAAAATAAACACTGAATAATATAAAAATTAAACTAAACAATTAATTAAAATAACTAAACTTTAAATAACTTAAACTAAATAAACTAACTTAATATACTCAAACTAATAAATAAATAATCGATAAATTAACTTAAATTAAATATCAAACAATCATCTAAACAAACCCCTACTAAACATCATAATATACTCGGATTGTTTTCAAATTCCAAAACATAACATCACTTTTTATGATATACCTATAATTATTTTATATGGAATCCTAAAATTATTAAATCCTAATTCATAATAGGTTGATAGCCTTTAACCAACCATCGATTTTCCTAAATTCAATAGAAATGCCACATTCTTATCATTGTAAGTCTACCCATTAGATAAAATGCAACACTATAGAAATACAATAGCATTAAGTTCAGTAAAAATCATGCGTAATCTAAGCCAATATTATCGAAGCCGCATAATAAACAACTTAGAACGCAATCACCTAAGACATCCATTCGGGAAATGCCCTATAGATTAATCCTAGTTACTACTTTTATAATTGTTGTTAATAACTATAGACATAAAATTGAATACTTTATATTAAGGAACAGATTGGCCACTATGTACTCAACATAAAGAATTACTAGTTGTAATATGCAAAAACAACATTGTTTTATCCGTGATTGACATGTATGAATCGGTTTAAAGCATTAAGTACATGATGCCATAATTATAACTACGTAACAATCCAAAATATATTACACGCTTAGGGTTTGTTCAGATTAATAGAATACTCACACATGCTGGAATTAAACAATACTAATATGTAATTAAATGACATAATTAAATAAATAAATACCATTAAATCAATGCTCCAATGTTGCTTCACATAAGAATTGTTAGAGTAGTTGGAGAGAGTTATTTCGAAGCTCTCTGGTCCCATATATAGTTCTCCAGGAATACATCTCCTAGATAAATACAAATTCCTCATATTAATCTAAAAAAATCTTCACCAACCTCAGCGATTTGTTAGAGATTCCTAACTTATACACAAATCGCTGAGTAAATCACTGAGTTTACACCTCAGTGCTCCACCGATTTAGCTGGTAAAATATATTTTATTCTCCAATTTACTGTGGATTCACTGGCCTTCTATTGCTGGTGATTTATATGGCGATTCCTATTATTATTTCAAATCGTTGGCTAATCGCTGGTGTAGTTTTCCAGTTGATTGTTTTGTTTTTCTTTCTTTTTTCTTCCATTTCTTCATTTTCTTACTTACAACCTGAAATCATAAAAATAAGAGAATGCCTAGTGTAATATCATCATTTATACTAAAAATCAACCTAAATTACATTATAAAATGTGTCTAATTATTGACTTGTCAACGATCTTTATAATTGTCTGGTTAAAGATAACGTTTGATTATGTCAAATTACGAAGCTCCTAATATTGAAGTCTATGGTAATCTGAAGTCAAATGACTAAATGATATACCTATCATGAGTAACGCCTATGACTTAATCCATGTGTTGTTCTCATAGCGGGTCGGTCTAGTACCTTGTTCCCTAACAAGTACTAATGGTCTCGATTCATATTCCTATATGCATGATCATCACATGACCATCAATCAAGATTCACACTAGTTCTCTGTATAACGACCGACTAGGGACATTTAGGATAGTTCAACAAATTCCTATGGATCTTATTATAAAGTAAACATGCAATCATTTATAATAAAATAGCAAATGAAACCTCTATTTTATTTACTAAGATTATAAGATAAACAATGTTTATAGATTGACCTATGACACATGCCCCAATATTGTATTCATTTAATTCGAGGAATTTAAGTTGTTTAGACTGTAATTCATTTATTCTAATAAGAATTTTTGATTTAAATTGATCAGAACAAACATGTACAACAAGTTTTCTTGTTTTAGGAGTTGTAGGGTTCAAAATTGAAATTGAAGATCATACCCTTGATTTAATGATCTTTGATTGATTAAATTAATGGTTTTTTATCTCAATCTTGTGATGAAACTTCAATTGAAGGTAGGAGTTCAAAAACCGACCAGAGATCATAGAAAGAAAGAAGAAATTAAACCAGATGAAGTTCATGAAGAAAAAGACATGAACACACAGTCATGCATGTAGTCTGTAGGCTGGGCTTGGTACGAGCTGGGCCCAAACTCATTTGGGTGAATTGGGTCCGACCCAACTTGGCAAATTTGATTTGGTCCAGAACCCAAACTCATAAAAATAATAAAAGTACTTAAATTAAATTAAATTACATTGAAAGTATGGCAAAATCAAGTTTTAAGGTATTTTGGGGGCTTTATGCTGAAAATGTACCTCCTAAAGCGTATTCGCGGACCCAAACCGTGTAAGACTTGGAAATGGGTTTTGAGATTTTTAGAACTAATGTATTTGATAAGAATTAAATATATGAAGTCGCTTTAAACTATAATATATAAAAACTAATTTTGAAAAGCATTCCAAGATCTTTCAAGATTTTTACTACAGTTTTACCTTGTAATGTCTACTACAATTTAAAGTATTCAAATAGATTTATAACTTCAAAATAATGAGATTTTACAGTTTAATAGGATTTTTGGAGATTCGTGGAATCCAAGAAACACATGAGTGAGGCTTCGCAACCAACCTTGAGTTGGTTTGATTGTAAGTAAACTTTACAGTGACTCTCACATTGATATGGTCTATCTATTTGCATGAATTGCATTCATTATTGTTCATGCATGCACTGGAAAGGGAGATAAGCTTGTTTCGGAGTCTGGTTTGCATGAAATTATAGTTCAATCCTACCTCAAACGTCGACTAGTAAGACTTGTCCGATGTCAAATGCCAACAAGTTATCTCTGCATTTCATAAGCTCTTAATATTGTTTCAGTACTATTTTTGGAAGTCAACATCTAATTATAGTTAGGAAACAGAAACGGAGTGGGTTGCACAGTTGTATATTTATTTCTTCAATTATTTTACCTTATGATTATTCAATATTATCTTGTTGCTATTACCAGGTGTGTTAGATAGTGTAAAGTTTACTTACCTGACATCGTTATTTAATTTAATGGTGGTAGGTTCATCTCTCACTAACTAGGGAAAGGAGAAGCTCGTAGAATTTTTGCAATTCCCTTTAGAGATTACTTTCTTTATATGTCAATAGGTTTTGTAAATATAATCTATATTTTTGGGTTTGGGTATGAGTAGGATATTCTTTCAACTAGACGTGAAGTTTAGTTGAATGATTATGAGAGTCTCATAAACTAGTTTAAAATAAGTTGAGATGTTTAAGTTTCAATTTTAGTCTACTTTAGGATTGTAAAGTTGTAATTAAGCTCTCGAAGACTCTAAGTTAATTTTAAATTTTGAATTTGATATATATTGTGAATTGCGGGGAGTTGTGAGTCCTTTTAGGCTTCTCCCTAATTTTTCAGTCTATTAGGTGAAAGTTTTTCCAGCAGGCCACTTTTAGGGGATGTGCTGCTGAGATTTTTACAAAATATGGAGATTGGTTTGTATGATTTCATAATTTGATCTAATTAAACAAATCATGAATTAAATTTTATTGTGGATATAAATTTAGTTTTGGAGCCTTATTCAGAATTGAAATAAAAAGTATTTTGAGGTCAAAGTTAAAAGAATAGATTAGGCTGACTAGATTATTAGATGATTAAGGTAATCTTGGTCGGTCAGTCGTCTTAATGAGGAGGGCTAACAGTAATAGACAAAGAACTCATAACATAACACTAAAAGATGTTGGACGAGCAACAAGTATGATGGCTCTAGTGAATGTCTCGAGGACAGAAGGCTACATATCCAATACGAGCTAAAAGAAAAGGGTTTTTTCGATCCTTATTTTTAGCTATTATCCGTACTAAGAATGAGATTTTGAAGAATCAGGGGATGTAAGAGAGAATGAACAAGTGGCACATCACCATTCCATAACATAAAGGAGAATTGTTGAATGTTTGCAAGATCCGAGGAGGAGCATTGATATTCTTTCGTTGCAGTTGCAATTTCCATCAGGAGTTTATAATCCGATGATAGCTACATTTCACAAACTACTACAGAAAGGAATGAAGATGGAGCTGAGGATGTTGATGATGAATTTACTTCTGGACGTCGTAACTTGTAATCTTTCTAATGTTTGCTTCTATAAGTAGAATGTGAACCTCATTTATGATCATTAATGAAAAATGAATGATTTAATCCATTACATTCTTTTATTATGAGATGTTAGGTTGTCTATTTTGATTAGTAGATTATTATATTTTTTATATATTTAGTTTATTTATGCTTCATGAGGTATATTTGTTTTGTTGGAAACCCGACTTAATTTTTAAACCTTGAGGAACAAAGTTTGGAATGTGTTTTGGGGTATCTAGGTGAAGTGGAGTATAAAGAAGCGAAGTATGAGAAACTCGAGATGTATAATCTATTTAATTAATGTTCGAAGTTGACTGAAAATATTTCAAATTTTTGAAGATACAAGTAATATTTCTTCATTTTACTTTATTTAGTTATGAATATATGAATTGAATTTGGATTTAAATAGAAGTGATATTTTTACTACCCATGAAAATGGAAATTTTATGATAGAAAGGAATTGTTATACCTTATTTGACTTAACCTAGATTGTGTATACACTGGAGGAGTTTAGAGGGGATTGATAGCTTTGTGTTTGACATTATAATGGGTAAAAAATCGAAATAAAAGTGCAATATAAACAAGACAAATTTCTAAGAATCTTGTTATACTAAGATTATTAATCAAGTTTTTTGTTATATATGTATTGAAAAGAACTTATGCCACAATTAAAGAAGAAATAGGAGATTAGCTAATAAACCTTACTTAGTTGGAAAGAATATTTCCTTAACTATAGTGAAAGTGAGAAGAGCTAACATGAGTTTTTAAATAAAAAATAGAGCGATCCACAGATTCCAAAGGAAATGGAGCAAAGAATCTAGTGGTGGGACAAATGTGAGAAAAAATTCCTATAAAAGATAACGGTATCTAAAGGAAATGGAGCAAGGAACTGTAGAAATGAAAAAAGAAAATATATATATATATATGGAGAAAGAAAAAGAGAGATAGAAAAATGGAAAGATGTTTATGAAAAACTCTTCAAATAAAAGATTTAGCTCGAGTGTTGATAGCTAAATTAAGTGAAGTATCTTCTTTTTCCAATATTCCAACGATTGAAAATGATAATGATATTTATTGGTGATTAAAATCTCTATTGACCTTGATTGTAGTGATATTTTAAATATTGTTTGAAATTAAGATTGATTTAGTGATTTTTTATCTTGAGATTCTATATTAGTAATCGTAAGCTTGATGCTTGTCAGTGGAGATTGAGAAAACATATATAATGGCTTGGCCTTGGTAATTGATTGAACTTTGAATTATGTGGTATATTACATAACTAGAAGGTTGAGTTGTCAAATAAGGGTTGTTCTTTAAATCTCTCTATTATGTCATTACTTTTATTTTTATAAGGGTAATGTGTTTCTATTTAATTATCACTTCTTTTAAGGATTATAGTAAGTAATTATGAAACCAGAATGAAGGATGAAAAGAGAATATAATTGAAAATATTTTTTTGCTTGGGGGAACAAAGTATTGTGTTTAGGGATATTTGATAAGTCAATAATTAGACAGTGTTTTATAGTGTATTTTAGGGTAATTTTGGATGTAAAAGGTTATATTACACAGGGTTTTCTCTTGTTTTTGCAATTTATGGTTATAATAAGAAGTGAAGAAGTGGATGAAAAAGGAAGAAAACGAAGGATTTAATCAAGTGAAGAAATGCACAACGAATCACAATCGAATTAAGAAACAACCATAAATCAATGCTAGAGATTTGGCACCGATTTATACTTTATACCCAAATTGCCAAACAAATCAGTGAAGCACCGAGACACGTTTCCACCGATTTGCCCAGCGATTCACGTTTAAAGTGGAATTAGTGATGAATTGCTAGAGTCAGTTTCGAGAATTTTGGATTACAACGAGGATTTTGAGTTAGTTTGGGATGTATTATCTAGAATACTATATATATACCATAAACTTTAAAACAATTGCCTTTTGATATTTTAACACTTTTTAATTAGTTTGGAGGTCATTACCAATTGTTTTTATTGCTTTTGGAGAAGATTTGAAGATTCTTGTACTCAACAAAAATGTATCTTTAATTATGTCTTTTATTTATTTTATTATGATGTTTATTATGATTATGAGTGAGTAGTTTATTAATCTAAATAAAGTCTGAACATGAACTTGATTAGTTTTATGATATAGACATAATAAAGAGTTATTTGTTCTTATTGCTTTAAACTACAACAACAACAACAACAACATAGCCTCAGTCCCAAATTAACTGGGGTCGGCTACATGGTCAAACTTTTTCATTGTGCTCGATTAAGTGCAATTGATGGTGAGCTTTTCAAAACATTCAAATCCCTCCTAATTAATGCATCCCATGTTAACTTTGGTATGCCCCTACCTCGTCGAATTTCTACAGTTTATATTGAGTCAAGTTTTCTAGTTGGGGCATTTGTAGGCCGTCTTTGCAGGTGACCAAACCACCGCAACCGCCCTTCCCTAATCTTTGTATCAATTGGTGCTATTCCTAATTGTCTTTGAATTTCTATATTTCTTATTCTATCTTTACGAGTTTTACCACACATCCACCTAAGCATTCTCATTTCTGCTACGTTCATTTTATGTAATTGTTGTTGCTTTACCGCCCAACATTCACTTCCATAGAGTATAGCTGGCCTAATTGCGGTCCTATAAAATTTTCCTTTTAACTTAGTAGGAACATTTCGATCACAAATCACCCATGTTGCACTCCGCCATTTCTTCCATCCAGCTTGAATTCTATGTGACATCATTCTCAATGTTACCATCATTTTGTATGATTGATCCTAGGTATCTAAAGTGGTTTACCTTATGAACTTTTACTTCCTCTAATTTTACCACTCCGTCATCTCGATGTCTAGTGTTTCTAAACTCACAGTGCATGTATTCGGTTTTCGTCCTACTCAACTTAAAGCCTTTAGATTCTAATGTATTCCTCCAAAGTTCTAATTTCCTATTCACTTCATCTTTAGTTTCATCCACTAAGACAATATCATCTGCAAATAGCATACACCATGGTATATCCTCTTGAATATGTCTAGTTAGTTCATCTATAACTAAAGTAAATAGATATGGGCTTAAAGCCGATCCTTGATGTAGTCCTATCGTAATGGGAAATTCTTTTGTAGCTCCTCCAAATGTCTTTATACTCGTTACTACTCCATCATACATATCCTTAATAGTGTCTATGTATCTAGCATGCACTCTTTTTCTTTCTAGAACCCACCAAAGAACATCTCTAGGGACCATATCATATGTTTTTTCTAAATCTACGAATACCATATGAAGATCTTTTTTCTTTTCTTTATATTTTTCTAACAATCGTCTTACAAGGAAAATTGCCTCCATAGTTGACCTCCTAGGCATGAAACCAAATTGGTTCTCTGATATTGTTATTTCTCTCCTTAGCCTATTGTCAATTATCCTCTCCCAAAATTTCATAGTGTGACTCATAAGTTTAATTCATAATTTGAATAACTTTGATGTCTCCTTTGTTTTTGAAGATTGGCACAAGCGTGCTTCTTCTCCAATCCATTGGCATCTGTTTTGATTTTAAAATTTTATTGAAAAGTTTTGTTAACCAAGTCAATTCAATTTCTTATAAGCATTTCCGAACCTCTATGGGTATTTCATCTGGGCCACATGCTTTCCCTATTTTCATTATTTTCAATGCCTCTTTAACTTCTACAATTCGAATATTGCGTGTATAGTTTACATTTCTTTCTTGGTGTGGGTTTTCATCTATTATAGTATCAACTTGACCAACATTAAATAAACTATCGAAGTAACTTCTCCATCTCTCCTTAATATCCTCCTCGCGCGTTAAAACATTTTGATTTTCGTCCTTAATACATCTTACATGACTTAGGTCTTGTTTCTTTTTATCTCTTAATTTGGCTAGCCTATATATATATATATTTTTCGTCATCTCTATTACATAACCTTGTATATAGATCTTCCATGAAATTTGTTTTAGCTTGACTAACTACTTTTTTAGCTTGTTTTCTAGCTTCTCTATATTTATTATACACATCTTCATCTTGACACTTAGGTATTTTCCTATACATCTCTCTTTTAGTCTTAATTGCTCATTGGACATCCTCGTTCCACCACCATGTTTCCTTCTTTGGTGGTCCCAAGCCTTTAGATATACCTAATACGTTTGATCCCTCTCTCCTTATGCAATTACTCATTTCTAGCCACATTGTATTAGCATCTAAGTCAAGATTCCAAATATTTTCCTTTAGTAGTTTTTCTCTAAACTCTACTTGTTTACCATGTTTTAGGTTCCACCACTTTATTCTAGGGTCGCTAAATCTTTTATTTATATTATGTCGTCGTGTTAGCTTAATATTAAGTACTACTAACTTATGCTGGGTAGTAAGTGCTTCACCATGTATTACTTTGCAGTCTCTACATATTTTTCTATCTATTTTTCTTGTTAAAAGAAAATCTATTTAACTTTTGTTATGACCACTGCTTAATGCTTTAAACTAATCTTATAAAATTCACTGATTGAATAGATTGTTATTTGCAAATTGCAATCATGAATCTTAGTATTGCATGTATAGTGGTCAATGTGTATTATGGTTTTTTTAATTTTATATCTAATTTAAAGTAGTAACTAAGATTGTTTAAAGAGGTTTTTATCCTTTTATATGTCCTAGGTTTATATCTAAGTTTAATATTGAAGTGGCTTTCCAAAAGTATTCGACTTAATAGTTTGAAGTTTTCACATAACATAATGCTATTTTATTGCCTAAATTAATTTCTTTGAGCTTTCGAAGGATTAATTCAATAAAATAAGAATGTGGCTTTTCCATTGATTGAGGGAGAATTGATGGTTTGCTAAGGACTAACTACTTACTTATGATTTAGGTTTAATGATCTAAAAATACTTTGTAAAAGTATCAAAATATGATTACGACTATGATTGGATACAAAATGGATTGATGTTTCATTGTTCTGGATGTTTGTTTAGATGTTTATTTTATATTGTTTTCTATTGAATTGAATTGATTTGGATTTAGTGGATTTTACTTGTGTTAATTAAGTTAGTTTAATTAGTTTAGTTGATTATTATAGTTTGAATTGGCAATTTTGATTCTTGTTTTACATTAATTAAATTAAAAGTAAAAAATAATAATACAAAATCTCTGTGTAGACGATCCCACTTATCACTACTAAAAATTTAGAGGTATAATAAAGGTGGGAGATTTACTGTACACGCTCGACATGTGTCAGTACACCTATAGATGGACTTAGGTGTAGAAATCCTAGATAATCCTAGTAGCAATCAAGGATCACTTGATAATTAAAATATGACCCTTGATAGGCCTAGTGATGTGCAAGTTAGCTTGATTAGTGGATGAAATGAGGCATCAAGACATGTGTATAAAAGCATGACTTAGTCCCCCTTTTTGCAGAAAAATACAAGAAAACTCCATATTGTTTATTTCTAAGAAAGAGTATGAGGAACAAGGGTTGGACTTCATCTAATCAAGGTGTGATTGGGTGAACTGGAGCTATTAGACTAAGGATTACAAGCAAAAGAACTTGGGTAATCAAAAGCCCCAACTCTTCACTACAAATTTTCATGTTTTTGAACCATAAAGTGCATGATAATTTGAGGGCTTTTGCTCCAAATAAGATCATATTGATAAAAAGAGTTTTCTCCACTTATATCTACCATAATTTTTTTATTTTAACTTTGAATTTCAAAAATTTATAGATGCGCAAATCCATTTTTATGTTCTCGAGGGTTTAATGATGAATGCATGAAATTGATGATGAATGATGCAATCAATTTTTATCTATGTTATTGTTTGGCATTGTGAAATTCCCTGTGAGGTGAGGACTGGTCGATGACGTTGGGCGAGGCTACAGGGAAACGCATAAGGCATGAACTCAGAACTTCCAAGTGGACAATCATGGTCCTTACTTGATTAGTAAGCTAACGGGGCTTGTTAGCATGCTAATCAGGTTCTAGGTAGAAAACTAGAGTTAGTTGCGTATTTGTGCACTAATAAATCCAATTAGCACGCAAACTAGTCACCAAAAATTAAATAAAAACAAGTTTTAACAACGTAACTTGCAAGGACCCACTTTTGACATATTATTTTTTCGTTTTGTTGATTCTTATGCTATTTAAGGAATTAAGCCAAGAAAATAGATTATTTTATAATTTTAAGATTTTGACAGGATTTCAAACTCTTTCTTTGTGGTTTTTGACTCGAGCTTTTATGACCAACTTAATATGTTCTAATGTAAGAGGACACCGGAGATAATGGAATGCATAATAGGGGATTCGATGTCCGGTAAAGGTGTACGAGAATCGATAGGAATGGTGATTTTAGTGTGCAATCATGTAAGTAAAGCCACAAAAACCTAATCTTTAGCATTACTTATCTTTGATTACATTACCTGCTTTTATTTATTTATTTTGCAGTTGTTAGGCTTACTAGACCATTCCATTCTTGCGTGTGTGGTCGATGGGATGGTATATGCGACGGCCTGATTCATAAAATTGAGTATCGCCCCGCCTAATCCCATCATCAAGCCCTAATCTACGCCACCTAGGACTTAACAACGTATTAGTTAGCCTTTTGTTTCATTCACCTCGTTATACAACTATAGAAAATCATTATTCAACTTATATTAGTTGTGGTTTTCAAAGTTAATTAAAAAGTCACTATCATTTTATTACCATCACTGGAAGACTTAATTAAATTAGTAGAAGCATTATAAAAACACCTACTGTGGAAATCAAGTAAATAGGCGTTCACTTGAAACTAACCAAAGTAATACATGCATCGGTAGGGAAGTCTAATCGTTTAGCCTAATATACAACCTAAAGTTATACAAAAAGACGTGCATAATAAATACACAAAATGATCACCTACAAAATTATCAAAAACTATTTGCCGACGGCTCAGAATTAATCGTTGATCTTCTCCTTCCTTGGTATGCTAATAAAAGTATCTCAACCTACCGTCTTAAAAAGGAGAGTGAGTACATTAAAGTAAAAAGTAAAACCTGAAGGCTATTCATCCACATTTCCAAGATATACAAAGAACGATAATTGAACGCATACAATAGCTATGAAGAAAGACAAGCTGAAAGGAAAATATGCAAACAGCTGCCAAGCTTCTACAATGAATAACAAACAGATTAAACATGCAAATCTAAGTTTAGGTCAGCCAACATGCCAAGGCACTCTAACCCTATATGTTGCACTAATAACATCAGCAATTAGGAATGCCAACACCCCAAGGGCTTTAACCCTATAAGCCGCACATCTCATAAAATTAGCCACCTACAATGGTGGGTTCCTCAGGTCATGCCTATCGTAAAGTTCCTATTGTAGATTATACAAACAAGTATCACACAATAAGTATAATGACATAGATGTGTACATACACCAATAAGAGAGTCAAACAAGTTATAACACGTTATTTAGAAGACAAGTCGATGGCTCAGAAACCAATAACCCCAAAGGAATTCAATCATAGATCGAAAACAAAACAAGGAATGCCATGCTACAAGTCATCACATGATAATCATAGCCAAATATATTGGTTGTGTGGAGTGCTAACATCCCTAGAGACTCTAATCCAGTGAGTCGCGCATCTCATAAAATTAGGCACCTACAATATTGGGTTCCTCAAGTCATGCCTATCATAATGTTCGTGTTGTAGATTGTACAAACAAGTATCACAGAACAAATATAATGATATAGATGTGTACATACACCAATAAGAGAGTCAAATAAGTTATAGCATGCTATTTAGAAGACAAGTCAATGGCTTTAAAATCAATAACACCAGAGGAATCCAATCATAGATCGAAAAGAATGCCATGCTACAAGTTATCACACGATAATCATAGCCAAAGAAATCGTAGACAAGAAATTATATACAAGGCATGGCATTAGAAATATAAGATCAAAAATAAAACAATCCATGACTAAATATCAACTCAATAATGGAATGAAATGGAGAGAATTGCCTCAACAGGTTTACTTACACAGCACGCAAAGTTCCTAGGCTAATCCGGCCTCTTAAGACCCTATAACGTGTACTCGAACTCCCAAAACTCTCCTCTAAGTTCCTGAGATTAATTAGGGTGATTTAGGACTTGTACAAGCTATTAGAGTTGGTTCAAATGGTTGTACATATCAATTTTTAGAATCAGTCCCATTAATAATTTGGTTACGTCCAAATCTAATTTACTAAAATAGAGATAGTTTGGTGCAACAAATTGTGAGTTGATTTCAACTACCAAAACATTAGAATTATGTATTGTAGTATGGAGAGGATATTTTTAGAGCTATGTCTTAGTTTTATAGAACTATAAGGTTTGCACAATTTCAATAAGAATCGAAGGAGATATGAAAATTTAACCACAATGACTCAAAACAGTTTTAGTTTTCGACCATCAACCTTTAAAAGTTCATTTCTCCTAAATTATAGCTTGAAAACTTTTGATTTTTTTAACAGAGCTTAAAAACATATGATAGGACATCATACTAAAATATGAGCTCAATCCGAAAAGAAATTAGGGATTTATGCTCAAAACAACAAGACATTAGCAAAACTTTGAACCCTAAAATCTCAAATTCATCATCAAAGTTGAAGAAGGTTTTTAGACATGAAAGCATTCGAATTTCAAACTATCTCACAGGCAAGAGTTGTTCCCCTTTGAGCAAGCTTTCAAATTCCACCATAATGAATCCATTTTGATTTAAAATGAGGAAGTTATGACCAAATTACATAGACTGATTCATAATAACATGTAGAATTTCTAATTTTGTCTTACAATTTTAAAAATTCATAACTTAATGAAAATAAATCCAAATCTAGAACTTCTTTATATTAGAATCAATGGAATTTCACAAGGAATCCAAATATGGAATTATATTTTGAAGACAAAATCATTTTCTCACTTAAATTGCTAAAAAATTAGAACTGGACCAAAACTTATGATTTTTGACAGAACTTTGCAAAATAGTTGTGTAGATTGGTTTACCTAGTTGTAAGCTTCCTTAACCTTGATCTTCACCACCAAAATCACCAAAGCTTCTCTTTAAGTTGGTTGATTTTCCTCTCCAGATCTCTCTTTCTTTCTTGTTTGAAGTTGAAATGGATTTGCATGAATACTCCACTAACTACTTTATATAAGGTGAAATGAATTTGTGATCATTAATCTTGATTTACACACTCATCCCTAGGAAACTCTAATGGGTTTTATCTATCCTACAACCTATTTTTCATCCACTAACTCATCCTTCCTAAAACATACATTAACTAAATTTACATTGTCATGGTGTCAACACGTATCTCGAGGTACATCAATGCCTATTGTTTTATTTTTTAACTTAGGCCATATTTATGTAAATTGAACTATAGGCACATTAAATTAGCTATTTTAAGTCATATTAACTTATATCAAAACTCACCACATCACTCTATATCCCGGTCCTACGCTGACATGCATCTCGATGCGTGTCTCCGCTTGCGCGTCGAATTAACAAACTATTCAAAACAAATAAAACATCCGGGTAAAATGTACACACATACATTACACTAGGTGTCCATCACTCAAAAGCAATATATTTCTCGATCATCATGCCGAGTATTGGGACCATGTAGCCTCTCTCGGGCCACGTCACAAGTCGGCGTCTCTTAATTACAGACAAATCTACTATTAGAAATTTGGGTCATTACAGTATGGCTCTAACCCGGCACCCTGTTCATAACGACTCTGGAGTTTTCGAGGTATTGTCATAATTTAGACTAGGTGTGAGTTATGTTTCTATGAGTCGATGATATCAAGAGAGGGCTAACATGAGGCATTGCCTCCGCCGCAGAGTTTATCTCCTACGAGACGTTGGCGAGGAGTTTAACTCCCAATCAAAAAAGTTCCTCATTTCAACCTTGAAGCGGGGGCGGGGATCACTTGCTATAAGTGACTTTTGAGTTATGTTTCCTCGCCCCAAAGTTTGGCATACATACACCACATGCGAGTCCTATGTTCTTATTTTTCTCTTGCGACTTATATTTATGCTTATACTTTTCCCGTCTTGCTTAATTACCCACATGAATTGTAGCCATTTTATTTAAATTCTTGTGAATACTAGCTGAATTTCTCTGGGAATTTACTCATTGGAACTTGTCAATATTTTTTGTTACAAGTTGCAGATCCTACAATGAACTGTGTAAGGCAGTGTTAGGTGATCACTGCTGATTCAGAGAGCCTATTTTATACATTCAACAGCGTTTGATAATATCGTATTTACTATTTTGGGTACTCTTAGTAGATTTATTACACCAGATACATGTATATTGACATTGTTTATAACTTTCACCTTATCTATGATACACATGATAATCTTTTTGCCAGGTTTCCACTCCATAGGTTTGTTAATTAATGCAAAAACATGTTAATTACCTTATTTTCATGCTATATAAAGACTTTCGTAATTATTAAACAATGTAATCAAATTCTATTAATTATATATGTTGTATAGCTTTGTAACTTAGTTAAATTCATGAAAATAGTCAAATTAAACTTGAAAATTGACTAAAATAAGTTATAAATTTCCTAACTTAAAAATGTGAGCATAAATTAAAGTTAAATATTGAGTAATTGGATAGGTTAATGCAAATTGGCTAATGATAGAATATGTCGCAGGCCGTCATAGATAAGCGTGCAGTTACGTGGCATGGCTTAGTGACATGTCCGACGACGTGGTCATGCCTAGTTTGATTTGAAGTTTAGGTTGTCACACTCTGCCATAGTTTCCTCTCGGGAGTGAATTGGCATTGAGGCTTGCCTCTACCACAATTTCCTCTCCCACGAGGGTGATGGACGGAAGTCTAACTTTTGTTCACAAAGTTCCCCGGTAGAGCCGTGAAGAGGAGGTGAGAAATACCTCGTCACCAAGGACTTCACGGTTAAGTAATTCATCCCAAGCTTTAATAGATCTACACCACACTCGTGTTCCATTTATTATTTATCTCTGCAAGTTATTTTCATTCAATTACAGTTCAAATTTATTTCTTTCACTTGCATAATTTTGTAGCTGCATTTACTTGAGATTCTTGTTAATACTGACTGAATTTCTCTAGGACTTACTCACTGGAACTTGTCTTTATTTTAGGTGAAAAGTTGCAGATCCTATGAAGATTGGGAAATGCAGTGTTACGCGACTACTTTTGATCTCAAATAGCCTCCACCCTTACATTTGTAGGCGTTTGGTCTAACCATATTTACTATTTTGAGTACTTTTGGAAGACTATTACATAAGATACATGTATATTGACATTTTTGTGACTTGTGGCCTTATCTATGATATACATGGTATCTTTTTGTCGAGTCTCCATCCTTTAGGTTTGTTTTATATTCAAAACTTAATAAATTACTTACATTTACTTACTAATTAAGACATATTCACTATAAAGCAACATAATCGAAAATACTCAAATAAATAATTTGTGAAACTCAAGGACTTAGTTTAACCTATGTATGCAACTCACCAAATTTAACTTGAAAAGCGACTTAGTTGGATAAACTTTGTCTAACTTGTCTAATTGAGCATAAGTAAACTTAATTTTGCTGAATAATTGTATAGGTTAGTGAAAATTGGCTTAGAATAGTATTATGTCGTGGGCCATTATGGACAAGCATGCAGGTGACGTGGCATGACTTGGTGACGTGTCCAATGACGTAGCGGTGTCCGATTTTCCTTGGAGTTTGGGGCCGTCACACCTAAGGATATATGTAAGTAAGGTGGGGATTTACTGCAACGAGGATGGGTATGAGGAATTTAAATGGGGATGGAAGTAGAGATGAGGAGAAAATCTCATATTCACGCGGGTACGAGTACGGAGAAGGAGAAAAAATATATTTGCAGGGATCCCCATGGTAACCCCATTGGGGATCCCCATATATCAATTTTATATATATACATATACCAGTTATACCATATGATATGTTATATATATTATATGTATATATAACATTCTATGGTTTCTAAAAAATATATAGTACATGTGAATATATTTATGCATATGCTAGAAATAGACATATGTAATTACGTGTATAAATACTATTTAAAAATATCAATACACATATACATATGTATGTGTTGTTAACAACTTACTTTATATAATTCTTTTTGAGAAAACTTTAATGGAGATAAAAATTTCCCCGCGGTGGTTTTTTGCGACATCATCCCTGCTAGAATCCCCAGTGGAGAAATAATTGGAGAAAAGATTTTCCCTACGGTCATTCCCTATCCCGCGGGGATTAGAAGGGGATAGGGATGGGGATGAAAATTCATCCCTACATAGAGATGGGTATAGGGATTGAGGGATGAGATCTTGAGCAGGGATGGGGATGGAGATGAGGTCCCCATCCCCTACTCTCCTCATTTGCATCCCTAGTCACACCCTGTCTTAATGGGAATTTCAATTGCTCCTATATCACATTGGTTCCCTGGCATCATAATTGCAACCTTTCCATTGAAAGCTTCTTTGGTTGATAAGTCAATAATTAGACAGTGTTTTATAGTATATTTTAAGGTGATTTAGATATAAAAAGCTATATTACACTGGGTTTTCTCTTGTTTAATGACTTAAGTTATATTAAGGTTACATTATAAAATGGAAGAAAAAGGTAAGAAAAGTGAAGAATTCAGTTAAATGAATAAAACAGATATCGATTCCATAGCGATTCAAGAAATACACTAGGACTCGCTACATAAATCGGCAACAGAGAAGTCCATCAATTCATCAATGATTTAAAAAATGAGCTAGGATTCGCTACACAAATTGGTGAACTATAAAGTCCTTATTCCACGACTGTCCCTGTGATTTAGCTAAGAAGGAGAATTTGGTCAGGATTCACTGATGTTGGCTACGAGAATATTGGATTAAAACAAGGAATTTGAGTTCAATTGGGTTATGTACTACTTAGAATATTATATATATGACCCTAGGGCTTCGAAATTAAGTGGCCCCTAATTAGTTTTAGGCTATTTTAAATAGAGTTTAGTTTAGTTTTATTGTTCTTGCTTTTGAAGACTCTTTGGAGATTCAAGTATTTAATAAGAGGTATTTCATTGATGTCTTTTATTTATTTTATTGCAATGTTTATTTTGAATGTGTGAGTAGTTTATCAGTCCAAATAAACTCCAAACATGAACTTCAATGTTTTGCAATGTAGTCATAATAAAGAAGAATTTGTGCTTAATGATTTAAACTTAATCGTATACGTCAATTCACGGTTTCAACAGATTTATTTTTGCGTATTACAATCAAGAAAATTTGCATTATATGAATAGTCTAGAATGTGTATTGTGACATTTAGGTTATAAGTCTAATATAAAGTAGTAAATATAATTAATTTAAAAGGTCTTTTACCATTAAGATGTCTTAGGTGAATTGTGTTCTAAGTTTAACATTGATATGGCTAATTTCGATAATGTTGGCTTAGTAGTAAGAAGTTTTCATAGAGTATAATGTTGATTTGTTTCTATTAGTTACCTTTAAGCTTTCGAAGAACTAATGGTGATAAGATTAAAATATGGCTTTTTCATTGATAAAAGGAAAACTAATCGCTTGATAAAGGCTGTCAATCTTGCTTATGATTTAGGTTTAATGATTCAAGAATACTTCATAATATTATGATAATATAACTGTGACTATATTGTAATTAATATGTTCGGATTTAAAACGGTTTATGTTTCATTGCTCTGGATATTTGTTTAGATGTTTGTTTCATATTGATTTGATTTGAGTTGAATTTGGAATATTTAGTATTAGTGAATTTGAATTGTGTTAGTTAAGTTAGTTTAAATAGTTGCTTTAATTGTTTTAGATAGTTTTAGTTTTCCTTTTAATTAAACTAAAACAAAAGTAATAAAAATTCTTAGAAAAACCTTTTTTCTTAGGAAGTTTAGAAAATTCATGTCGACACGGTCCCACTTACCACTACTACAAATAATAAGAAAACACATGAAACTTATTGTACACGCTCGACACATGTCAATTTTTTCTCCGTTGCTTGAGATTTTTACATAATTTTTTAGGAGTTTTAGATGTTTTATGGTCTACACACTTTGTCGTTATAATTCAACGGGATCTTTACATCCGTTCGATTCTGAGGTTGATAGGTTTTTCAATCGTAACTTAAGACAACGACAACAACAACAACAATGTAGGGAACTCCAAGCCAATAAAAATATCATTTATAATAATATCATTAATAATAATGATAATAATAATGATAATAATAATGATAATAGAGAACTTACTTTTAGGCAAGCCAATCGGAGTATCATAGCCAATGTGCATTGCCTATCCTAAAGGATTTCTTGAATTTGAAGTAAGATTTGGATTCATTAGTGCCTTAACTAACTTCTATGGTAAAGATAATGGAGACCCCCAAAAATTTATAAGCGAATACTAACACAAAGTCAATGGGATGAGACTTAAAGATGATATTTTAGAACGAGTCAAACTTAAGGCTTTTCCTTTCGCACTAAAAGATCAAGCATAAGATCGGTTGTTTTATCTCCCTCAATACTCAATAATTATATGGGCTCATATGCTAGAGGCTTTCCTAAATCAATACATACCTGCAAGAAAAATTAGTTCCTATAGGAGACAAATCACAGTTACAAAGATGAAAGATGATGAGAACTTTGATGAATTTTGGGATAGATTTCAAAGATCTATTTCTTCTTGCCCACAACATGGATATACTGAAAAAGCTTTATTGGAATATTTCTATGAAGGACTCAATCATTTTGAACAAAAGTTATTAGACATCGTATGTGGTGGATCTTTATTCGATGTAACATCAACTTTGACAAAATAGGCTATTAATAAAATGGCTAAACAGTCTAAGCAATATGGTGAAAAGAATGAGACATCAAGGAAAAAACTTTATGAAGTTAATAATAAAAGAAGTATTACACCTGATGAAAAAGTTGATGAGTCAGCTAGCATGGTTAAGTTGCTATTAAAATATAGATCAAACCAAGTAAAACTATGTGGATTCCATAATGAAGTTACACATCCTACAGATACGTGCCCTACTTTACATGAAGATAATATTGAAGAAGTTAATGCAGTTATGGAATTGGAATCAATACAATAATAATAGTTATTATACTGGAAAATCATATTCAAACCTCAGCTATAGTTCACAAAATCAAAACTACACCACTTATAGACTAAGAGGACATATAAAATCTGCACCAATTCAACAATCTCAACGAATAGTTCAACCTATGCAACCAAGTTTAGAGCAAATCTTGCATAATTTTATGACCCGAAGTGATCAAAACTTTACACAAATTTCTCAAAATCAAGTTAAAACTGATACATCTATTAATGAGTTGAGAAATTATTTAAGTCAGATGAACCTACAAATTAATAGACTAAGTAACCAAACTAAAGCATCTACTCAGATTACTACTCGTATTAATAAAGCATTGGTTAATGCTTTATTTTGTGATAATAAAAAAGTGACACATACCAAAAAAAGATACCTAAGAGGGGTTTAAAGAAAAAGAAAATAGAAAAATATTGAAGAAAAAAAAAAAGATGATGGTCAATGTCATTCCTACTAGAGAATGGATGGTTGAAAAATTGAAATATATACATTTTCCTGAAAGGTTGTACCCATGGTATTTAGCCAGATTTAAAGCTTATGAAGAGTCTACACAAACTTCTGATATACTTAATAAAGAAAAAGATGATAAGATTCTTGATAAATTAAATGAAGATACGTATTATATTTCTTCCGTTCCATAACGATTAGCGGATGCTAGGAAGGAAGAAATTAATGAAAACATTCTTGAAGCATTTAGGGAAATAGAAATCTATAGACATTTGATGGAATCGATTATGCAATTATCGAATTATGATGAAGTTTTGAAAGAATTCTCTGAATCTAAAGATACATTTTAGAGGAATCTAAAGAAAACTTATGGCAAAAGGTGTCAGCTTTAATAAAAAAGAAAATTCTCAAAAAATATTCCAATTTAGGAATGTTTGACATACCTATCACAATAGGAACTTCTTCTATTAAATTTGCTATATGTGATCTCGGAGCATCAATTAATGTGATGTCACTTAAATTATATGAATCATTGAAAATAAGATCGTTGACTAATACACCTATTAATCTTACTTTAGCTATAAATCATTGAAAATAAGATCGTTGACTAATACACCTATTAATCTTACTTTAGCTGATAATAGAGATATTAAATCATATGGATTATTAGAAGACGTTTTAGTGAAATTAAAAGACTTAGTATTTCCTGCTAACTTTTATGTCATGGAAATGGGAGATTCAATTTCACAAGATTCTCCACCAATATTATTAGGTAGACCTTTTTCGTAAAACAGCTAAAACTAAGTTAGATATCCTTGAAGTGACGATGTCTATAGAATTTGAAGAAAAAATTGGCACATTCAAATTTAATGATGAGGATAATTATGATTATTTTGATGAATTACTTGATAAAGAAATTCATGATAATGAATCTTTAGAATTAAATTATTATGATAATCTACGCGCCGAAGTACATACAATTAACGCATTTACAATGGAAACTAAAAATGATGTTTCAAAGAAAGAATAAGTTGAAGGCACTTCAAATAAAAATAAAGTAACTCATCAATGGAGAGTTAAACAATCGGAGAATGTGAATAGTATTAATAAGCTAGAAGATTTTCATATTAAATAGAATAAGAAGAAGAAAAAGCTGAGGTTAGATCTTGTAAAGCTTAATGATCCTAGATATATACATTTGAATATAAAAATAAAATGGTCTTGGTGCTTTAGCTTAGTGTGATATGGGTTCTAATAAAAATCTCATGCCTATAACATTTCTTTCTATATACTCAATTAGAGTTGGATGAACTTGCTCCTGAACGAGTTACTTTACCAAATGGTTCTTCAATTAAGCCAATAGGGGTGGTTACGAATGTACCAATTCAAGTAGAAAAGTATGTTTTATCCACAAAATTGTTTGGATATGCCACATTTTTTCAACCTACTTTAATTTTAGGACGCCCTTTCTTAGCCACTTCTCAAGCTATCATGGATATTTTGAATAAAGCAATCATGATTTGATTTAATACTCGAGTGGTTAAGTTGAGCCAACAATCGTAAACAAAAGCGCTCTATGGGAGGCAACCCATATTGTATATTTATTTTCATTTTATTAGTATAATATGTTTTTAATCTCTTACCTTTTGACTCTCGTTTTGGAATTATTTTCAAAATCTAAGTTCCAAAGTAGCTTCAAATGAAGGTGGGATAATCGATTTGTTATGCCCTTCTTGCAAATATATTATGTCATTCTAGCAATTTACATTATTTAATAAAGTAATCTATTATTAGTTAGTTACATATCCTACTCAAATTTTTGAATTTTTGGTGAATTCTTCCTTTATATTGATTATTATAAGTAATATATATGATAATTATGAATTAATTGGATAAACAATATTTACTATCTTATGAATCATGTGAGTTTATACTGTAAATAGTTGGCCAAATCGGGTAATAGTGAGAAGAAATTTTTAGTGAAATTCAAGTATAGTGATTCAGCAATGAATTGGCCATATAACTGAGATTCACAGGGTAAATTGTGAAGGTCACCCAAGAGGGGGTGAATTGGGTGTGATGGCCAATATTGAATTTTTAAGACTTTATTTGCTAATCTCTTAAGTTCACTTCAAAAGTTAAGCTAAATGAGTGCGTGTAGTATTGAGAGCAATAGCAATGTGCCAGAATGATTCAAGTGAGTGAAATACTACACAAAGTGAATGAGGTAGAAAACATGGAAGTAGACAATCAATTTGTAGTGATTCGATCTCTCGGATCTACATCCACTACCTAACCTCCCCGATTAGGATTTTGAAACACCACTTATATTCCAATAAGTGAACAAGCCTAAGCCCGCAAGCTTAGTGTACCTAGCCTCAACTAGGTCTTTTACAGTTGCCTTACCGTAATAAGGACTTTTACAACCACCAAGTCTTAACTAGGAATTTAACTTGCCTAGATGGAACTAGGACATTAACTTGCCTAATCCCTAATAGGCTTTCAACCTCTCCTATACACCAATAGGATTCACAACTTAGTCTATTCATCGGTAGACCTTACAACCTTTATAATTGAGAATGATTATTACAACAAGAAAAGCGGTTTAAGATGTTCTCCTCTCACAAGGTAAATATAATCCTAAGATGAATCAATGCAAGTGAGACTTTGCCAATTGAGATGCCTTGTAAGATCAACTTTTATAGGCTAATTCTCAATATTGACCATCAAAGAAGATTATAGATTAAGCTCAACTTGGTTCCAAAAGAATGACTAATTGATAAACTAATGAAAAATACAAGATTAAGCTCGAGTTGTGTAATCAAGATTTTAGGTCACAAATAAACTAAGATTAAGAACAAAAACCCTTCTAAATATGTTGTCAAACCAACATAAGCATGAAACCACCAAAACGAATATAGATTAAGCACAAGTCGTTTTCAAGTCTATTTAATGCACTATGAAAAATCACAATTAAGCTCAAGCAAGTGCACTTTATACTTTAGGTTGGTACAAAATCAAGTTTAAGTCCAAAACCCCTTTTTAGTGGTGTTTCATACACACTTCAATGAAACCAACAAAGATAAGTATAGGCTAAGCTTTATGTGGTTTTTTCTAGTTTCACATGCATAATAGTGGTTCAAGTTTCGGCTCAATAGATGCCAATTCGTTATAGGTCTTATCTAGACTTGATATTAGGTGTAACATACTATATGACTATATTCAAATCAGTTACAAAAGGTTGTCACACAAATCTTTAATAACAAGATATAGATTAAGCATAATATTGTAATGAAAGATGAGATCTTACAACCCAGGATGTGGAGATGATTCAAATCAATTTGGACAGCGGGTTGAGAGCCTTAGATCACTTCCTTTTACCTTACTTGATTTGCATAAGTTCATCTCTAACAACCCTCAAGTGAGTGTATATGTTTGATATTCATTTTTCTTACAAAAAACAGCATGTTTTAGCTCTCTTAGTGTGTGTGTGTATGAGCAAGTGAGATCAAAAACTTGTTCTATGTAGTTTTAACGTTCTCTCCAATCCCTTTTGATTATTTTTGTCGTTGTAGTGATCCAAGGGTTCAAAATAATCCACCAATTCAAATTAAATATGTAGATTGTAAGCTTTTAAAAAGTTGTCAGGCAGCAAAGGAGCGCGCTCCACCAATTCATGGGGTGTGCTTCAGGACTTGGGGCGCGCTTCTCTTAACGGTGGAGCATGCTCGATGGACAGGGGCCTGAAAATAATATTTTCTATTTTAGCAATCTAAACCCCTTTTCTAATTACAACTCACCTTAAACCTTTGCACCTAATCTCTATCAGTTTAGTATGACCTAAAGAACATACCAAAATCATTCGAATGATTTTTTAAATATTAAAAATGTAAAATCCATGTTTCATTCCAATGCTATGGAGTTTTCTATAAATATTTTTCAAATGACCCGAAAACCCATCCAAACAGATACCACTGCATCCAAAATCGATTTCTACAGTTTGTACACCTCAAGTTCATGCATAAAATACATTTGCATGATTTAAAGCATTTTAAAAACTCGCGAACTTGAAAATCATGAAATGCATGAATCTGATGCATTTGGCTCATGTAGTTGAACTCTTATTCCTTACAAATGATGTACATGACTCCATACATGTTTTCCAGTGCCTTTCCTTGTCTTAATCAATTCTTAAGCTTTCAAATCTCATTTCTTCCATTCTACTTGAACTTGAGCTTGTAACTTTTGGCTTCCCTTAAACTTGTGAGTTCTAACAAAGTTTGATACACTGAAATACTTGATAAACTTGTTAGTATCATTTCACATTATTTGTTGACATCAAAATCTTGTAACAGGCTAAGTGATGGAACACTTAGTCCAAGAAATCGATGGGGTACATAACCTTATTTCCATTGATTTAAATAGCGAATTACTAATGAATCCACTTAAAACCTTGATTAACTAGGCCCAAATCCAAGTTTTAAAAAATAAAACCCCAATTCACACACATAACTCATTTCACACACACCAACCATTGCACCCACTCGATTCAAATACCAAATTTTTGCCTAGATTCAACCTTACTTAGCTAGGTTTTAGTGTATTTGAGTGATTCCCACTTCAATCTTATTTTGTTTAACCTAAAAGATGACAAGTTTGAAATGGTAGAGCCATACTATGGCTTGAGCAAGGGGATTTCGAGTAGAAGCTTGGAACAGAGATTTAAAGGAGTTTAAGAGTTTATGACTTAAGGGATTTGATCTCAAGAAGGTAATCACGATAAACCCTAGCTTTAAATTTGATTTTTTTTTTTGATGAATTTTTGGAATTTTTTGACGAATAATTGATTTCAAAAAAAATTTATTGGAATTCATTTTACTATTATTGATAAATGATTTCATTGATTTCAATAAAATAGAAATAGTGAATATGATGATTCTTGGTTTACAAAGCTAGATTTTTTGAAATTTTGGTATTCATCAATTCAAAGATTTTTCTATGCAATAGGTTTGAAATTAAGTTTCAAATGAGTTTGGGGGTGTAGTTTGATATCGTTTATTTTTTATGTGATGCCAATACACTATTATTATTGATGATCATGCTTGGTAATTTATTTTTATCATGATTTCTTTGTTTATGAAAAATTCATTCATATGATAATTTATTCGTTAATTATTTTTATTTTATATAGTTTGTTTATGCTTCACGAGGTATATTTGATTTGTTGAAAACCCAACTTAGTTTTTAAACTTTGATGATAGGGTTTGGAATAAGTTTGGGGGTATTTAGGTGAAGTGAAGTATAAAGAAGCAATATATGAAAGATTCGAAAGATAGAATCTATTTATTCAATATTTAAAGTTGACTAAAATTTTCAAATTTTTGATGAAGATACAGGTAATATTTCTTCATTTTACTTTATTTAGTAAAAATTATGAGTTGAATATAATTTGGATCTAAATAGAAGTGATATTTTTACCACCCATGAGAATAGAGATTTTATGATAGAAATGAATGGTTATACCTTATTTGACTTAACTAAAAGTTTAGAGGGATTGATTGCTTTCTATTAGACATGAAAATGGGTAGAAAATCGAAACAAAAGTGCAAGATAGATAAGACAGATTTCTAAGAATCTTATTATACAAAGATTATTGGTCAAGTATATATATAATGAAAAGAACTTATGCCACAATTAAGGGAATAAATAGGAAATTAGCCAATAAAAATTTACTTAGTTGGAAAGAATACTTCCTTAACTATAGTAAAAGTGAGAAGGGTTAACATTAGTTTTTAAATAAAAAATAGAGAGACCCACAGGTTCCAAAGGAAAAAAAGTAGGGATCTAGTAATGGGAAAATGTGAGAAAGAGTTCTAATAAAAGTAATAATGGTATCCAAAGGAAATGGAGCAAGGGACTGTATGAATGAAAAAGAAAAAAATATGAGAAGAAAAAAAGAGAGAGATATAGAAAAATGGAAGAATGTTTATAAAAACTCTTAAAATAAAAGATTTATCTCGAGTGCTTATAGCTAAGTTGAGTGGAGTATCTTTTTTTCAAACAATTCCAACAATTGAACATAATAATATTTATTGGTGTCTTAAAAAAATTCTTATCGACTTTGATTGTGGTTGTATTTTTAAATTTTGTTTGAAATTGAGATTAATTTAGTGATTTTTGTATCTTGAGATTCTATATTAGTCATCGTAAAGTTGATGCTTGTAAGTAGAGATTGAGAAAGCCTATATAGAGGTTAATATTGATTGACCTTTAAGTTCTGAGGTGTATTGCATAACGAAAGTCGAATTGTCATTTAAGAGGTTGTTCTTTAAGTCTTTCTATTCTATCATATTTTTTATTTACATGAGGGTAATTTATTTCTATTTAATGATCACTTCTGTTTAAGAATAAGAGTAAGTAATTATGAAATCAGAATAAGGATTGAAAAGAGAATATAATTGTGAGTATTGTTTTACTCGGGACAGCAAAGTGTTGATTTTGGGGGTATTTGATAAGTCTATAATTAAAAGATATTTTATAGTATATTTTAGGGTGATTTTATATGTAAAAGGCTATATTACAACTGGGCTTTCTCTTGTTTTTGTAATTTCAGGTTATATTAATGTTATATGGAAAAAATGGAAGAAAAGTAAAGAAAAGTAAAGAATTCAGTCAATTGAAGAAAAAAGACAACAATTCCACTGCGATTCTAGAAATACACTAGGATTCGCTACATAAATCAGCAGTAAAGAAGTCCAGTGATTTATCAGCAATTTAAAAAATAAACTAGGATTTGCTACAAAATTGGTGAACCACTGAGTCATTATTCCATCAATTTTCCTAGCAATTTAGTTGAGAAGGAAGATTCGGTTAAGATTCGTTAATATCAACTACGAGAATATTAGATTAAAATAAGGAATTTGAGTTCGGTTAGGATATGTACTAATTAGAATATTATATATATATATATATATATATATATATATATATGATCCTAGGGCTTTGAAATTAAGTGGCCCTTGATTAGTTTTAGACTATTTCTTAATTGAGTTTAGTTTAGTTTTATTGGTCTTGCTTTTGAAGACTCTTAAGAGATTCAAATATTCCATAAGTATTATTCATTATTATTTTTATTTATTTTATTGCAATGTTTATTTTGAATATGTGTGAGTAGTTTATCAATTTAAAACAAAGTCCAAACATGAACTTAAACCGTTTTGCAACGTAGTCATAATAAAGAAAAATGTGTGATTAATGCTTTATGTATACGTCAATTCACGGTTTTAATCTATTTATTTTTGCGTATTACAATCAAGAATATTTGTATTGCATGCATAGTCTATAATGTATATTGTGATATTTAGGTTATAAATCTAATATAAATTAATAACTAGAATTAATTTAAAATATTTTTTTACTATTTAGATGTCTTATGTGAATTGTGTTCTAAGTTTGATATTGATATTGCTAATATAATATTGGGTTATTAGCAAGAATTTTTCATAGAATGTAATGTTTTTTTGTTTCTATCAGTTATAGTTGAGCTTTTGAAGAACTAATGGTGATAGGATTAGAAAATGATTTTTCCATTGATATAAGAAAAACTGATGGCTTGATAAAGAATATCAATCTTGCTTATGATATAGGTTTAATGATTCAAGAATATTTCATAATATAATGATAGTATGATTATGACTATACTTTAATTAATATGTTCGGATTCAAAACGGTTTATGTTTCATTGTTCTCGATATTTGTTTAGATGTTTTTTTTCGTGTTGATTTGATTTGACTCGAATTTAGAATATTTATTATTAGTGAATTTGAATTGTGTTAGTTAAGTTAGTTTGATTAGTTTAATTAGTTGCTTTAATTGTTGTAGTTTGATTAGATAATTTTAATTCTCGTTTTAATAAAATTAAAATAAAATAACAAAACCCTTGAAAAAACATTTTTTCTTAGGACGTTTGCAATATCCATGTGGAGGTGATCCCACTTACCACTACAACAAATAATAAGAATATACATAACACTTATTGTACACGTTCGACAAGTGTCATTGGTTTAAGTACCTTGACTGCTGGTGTTGCTTGTTGCTTTGGCCTCCATTTCTGTTAGGCTTTCCTTTTCGCTTTAAGAGGATAGAGTGCTCTACTGGGCACCATTGGAGAATCTGCTGGGAATATATGTGATCCACATCAATTTCATCCATCAAATTTCTTATAGTATGGCTTTCAATGTTGACCATTCATTTTGAAAATCATACCGGTATCCATGCTCTATATTTCAACTACATCATGAAAGAAAACATTAGTAACAATAAAAGGTCCCATTCAACGGGACCGAAATTCATCTTGGAATATTTTAAGTCCATAATTAAAAAAAGAAGTTGTTGCCTTACTATGAAGGATTTCGATCTCATCCGCCACCATCACTATCGTTGTCACCACTGAAAACCTCCCATTCGCCTACCCACATTCCTTCCATCTCCTTGTCTCTTCTTTCTTTTTGTCGAGAGTGCACCTATCTATTTAGTAAAGGGTAATTTAGCTATTTCACCATAACTTTTAGGTTATTTTCATTATGTTATAAATAAGGGTTTATTTTGTTGTAAAATAACTTGAACAAAAGCTTAGAAAGTAAAGACAATGAACTAAACTATAATAAGAGAAGGTATGAAAGAAATGGGAGAGCTTTCATTCCAATATATGTGTGTATCATTACATAGGTGTTATCCCTTTATATAGGCCCTTGGTAAGCCCAAAGGGCGTAAGTTACATTTCCACACATAATTATAATAATAACTTACATAAAGTAAGTAAGTGTTATATGAAGTAAGTGGAATATAATGAGTTGGATAGGAAAAGTCATCCACATCTAATTACATTTACAACACTCCCCCTTGGATGACATTTGCTAAGAAAATATACATGCCTCGTTAAAACCTTTACTAGAAAAATCACGTGAAAAAAAATCTAGCAAAGGAAAAAGAATACACAGTTCTCCTCAATCTTGATATTGAATATGATATTGATATGATTGCCTCATTAAGAACCTTGCTAGGAAAATCCAGTGGGATAAACCATAGTGAAGGTGAAAAGAATGCAATAAACTAATCAATTTCGATATGGAGTTTTAATAAGGAGCAGCTAAAAGGACCCCATTTTTTGCTTAAAGGACCCCACCTTAGTGAAATGACCCAACTATCCCTATATATAAAAAAGTTTTTACTAACCATACCCCAGTCACCCCACTTACCCCATATCCCAGTCACCCCTATCTCAAATCGCATCTCACCACCAACCCGAATCAGATGAAGTCCAAGCAAAACCACGTCAATTCGATGTCATGGGTGCATTCCTCATCTCTTTTAGCATCGATTTCGAATCTTTCTGAGTTTTTTCTTCGAATTTTTCTGAGTTTTTTTTTTACTTTTTTGTGTCAGTATCGTTTGTGGGATTGTTGTTGGTTTAGGGCTTCGATTTGGGGGTTGAATATTCCATTTTGAGTGCAAAGTTTTAATGGAATCGAAGATATTAAGCAATTCCAAGCAAAACCCACTATTTTTTGCTCCTTTTCATGTATTTTTAACGAGTTTTGAAATTTTTTTGTTTGTTTTTGTTGCCCTGCAGGTGTCGGACACACAGAGTTGACACCTCTTCAGAGGTGTCGGACACAAAGGACTAACACCTCTAAAGAGGCAACGATCGAATCTGATCGAAACTGCAAAAATAACTAGGTTTCGTAGGTGACGAAGGAATTCAATCGATACCTCTTTAGAGGCCTCGGCCTTGTGTGTCTGACACCTCTTTAGAGGGGGTGAGGTGAGTGTGAGGGTAATGGGGTATAGGAAAAGTATTTTTGAAATTTCGAGAAAAAAGTGGGGTACAACAAACCAAATATTCAAAAAGGGGTACGTTTAGCAAAACTTGGGGTTTGTTTAGCCGCTCCCTTTTAATATTGTTAGGATTGCCTCATTAAAAACCTTGCTAAGAAAACCTAATGGAATAAAATCATAGCTAAGGGAAAAAGAGTGTCATTAATCAATAACTCCTTTTTATTCTCCCCCTCATTTTGACATGAATGGAACATCTTTCGAGTGAAATAAACCCACGTCACTTATAATTAACTCAAAAATGACAAGAATTTGTGTTTAACACAATTTCAATGTCTTCGAGTTAGTAAAAAGTTGCATCTTGCAAATAAGTTTATTGAAATTGCAATATCTAGTTTTCGACGTCTTAAGCGTTTTGTTGACTCTTGTGCATTTTGTTGCACAATGACATATATATCATTTTCTATATGAACCTTTAATATTAGAACATATGGTTTTGTCTCTCTTTTAAATTAGTAATTGCATCAAGTAATTGATTCTTAACTTGTTGCTAATGAATGATCATTCGAACTTCAAGTTCATATTGAGTTATACATGGATCATAACGCAACAAATTTAATGCGTTTCAAGCAATTTCGCATTATTCCTTTTGAACTAGCTTTATATATCTCCCCCTAATAGTGGGAAAATTGCTTAAATAAAGTGACAATTAACATGATATGTAGTACACAAACCCCCTATCTGTGACATCCAAAAATTTCATAAACTTGATTAAGATGCTAATTAAGTATTTTTGGATTTAATTTGATATTTAAGTATCCGAGGTGGGACCTATGTGTTAAGGACCGGAGATCATAAGTTTAAATATTATTTTTGTATGTCGTGTGTCTATTTGATGTATTATACACTATTTCAACACGAAATAGGGTCACGTTAAGTGTATACGCGGTGTCCGTGAGTTTTGAAATTCTTTGGGAATATTTTTCAATTTTTGGCGAAATTGGGGTATTTTTTGAGATTTAATTTGGACTTAAAAATAAGAGATAATCATGAAATTAAATAGAATAAATAATAAAATGGTGGGCGACTAGTGACACACGAGGTTAACAGTGATACGCATGGGATATAAAATAGTGTGCACACCCGAGGATGGTCAGTGGCACGTGTGGCAAATTTATAGTAGCAAAAATACATATGTGTATATATATAATATAGTTTATATATATAAATATATATAAATGAATCCTATATTTTAATTAAAATTTAAAAGTATAGATTGGATTCGCTTCGAGATACACATGGCGTGAGCATCGAGGAAGGAAATGGGTTAAATGTTGGCTATTGGAAGGTTTGTCCATGCCTCGAAATGCATGCAACCACATGTAAAAAAGGATTGTTACTTTAATTCATGTTCTTTGGATTGTCCTCGAGATTCCTGTATGCAAATCTCAAGAAAAGCTATTAATCTCATCAAAGTCAATGATGGGTGGGTTTCACTGACTTTGATGGCCACGAAGTTTGACCTCAAGATATGCAGTACGCATCACGAGAAAGATCAAAATATAAAGTTAAAAGGACAACCATCAGATTTGCCTCGAGATTCGCGTGATGCAAATATTGAGAAAATTTCATGTATATCCCAAACTCAACATAGAACTTCCTCCTCAATTATATATTTCGACAGTGAGATCGAAATGGTTAGGGGCAGAGAGAGGGTTCTTAATAGAGGCGAGGTAAAAAGGAATCGAGACCATGGTGAGACCGTTGTTGTTGATCGATGTGTGTGTTGTTGTTTGATTTTTTTCATATTTATCTTCAATTTATGTGTCTAATTTAAACCCCGAAAAACATCCCAATTTCGTCAAAACTGGAGAAAATTCCCAACGCACTTCGAAACTCGCGGACACCGTGTTTATACCTCAACATGACTCCATTTCGCATAGAATAAAGTATAATATACTAATTAGTTATGCGACACTCAAAAGTAATAGTTAGACTTATGATCTTCGATTTGTAACAAGTGGGTTCCACCTCAGATACTTAAATCCCAAATTAAATTCAAAAATACTTAATTAGCTTCCTAATAAAGTTTATAAAATTCTCGGATATCGCATTTTGTGCACATAAACATATGAGGATGAATTATTGTCAAAAGGTCATAAAACTCTTATTTTTGCACTCTTAAATCATGATTTATAGTGGACTTGAATGCTGGACAACGTCAAGTATAATTGGGTTCATGTCAATGATGTTTAAGTTCTTGAACTTTAAAGGTTTTTGAATGTTTTTTATAGGTCAATGTCAAATTAATATTTGTTGAGGATGTACTTTGATGTTGATGAAGGTAATAGGCCTAGATTTTTCATGTTTTAAAGTGTCCAAAAAGGTTTACAAGGTCCCATGGAAAAACAAAAAAAAAAAAGTGGGGGAATTGTTTCCTAAGTATGTGCACTATCCTGCATGGGCAGAGCGCTGCGCACAGTCTTAGTAAAATAAGTAAAACTCTATCACTTTAAGTTTTTGACATTCTTTATATTGTTGGAAAGCTACGATAGAGCCTAACAGCTAAAATCATTTTTATTTGCAAAGTTTAAATCATTTTCTTTGTCAAAAATGGACCGAAAGACAAGGTTTGTCCTTTAGGATATTTTTTTAAGTGTTAGGGTGTCAAGACCTCTTCTAGGGATCTTCACTAGTCCGAGAATGACCAAAACCTTCAAAATGACTTGAAATAATATAAATAAGGTTCTCCAAGAGTTTCAAGTTATTCTGAGGTGTTTTGGATAGTATTGCAAATGGGTTTTGAAATAAGCGAAAAGCGAAATTTACTTGCTTAATGGGCTGATTTTTTTACTTAAGGTGTTCAGGGCATCAAATGATGTCGGAATTAAACCAAAATTTCCAAAATGTGTTATTGGATCATAGTAAAGGTGTCCATTGGTTTTCGTGATTTTTCTACGTGTCTAACTCAATTTTCAAGTCATGCTTCGAATAAGAGATTGATATTTACAAATAAGTACTTAAAGTTTAACTTAGAGTCTCAAATTTAGTTTTTATGATATTAATGAGGTTTTATCACTCGAAAACCTTGGTTTTAAGTTAATAGACTACATGGAAGCAATCTTGAGAATTTTAGAAATTTCTATTGTGTTTAAGTCATTTTTCATGTTGAAGAAAAACTAACTTTCGAATATTTTGTTTTGCAAACTACTTGAAATGGGTTCTAATGATCTTAATTAGTTACATAACATCTAAAATCAATAGATAAAGTGTGTTGAACAATGTTAAGCAAACCCGAGTACTCTTAGCCAAGAAAGTACCCAATGAGGACTTGAAATAAAAAAAAGGAACCATTAGACACAAAATTGACTTGGAATGATTTATCGGACAAATTACATTGCTCACACAATAACAACCCTTAGTAGCCTAATAACAAGAGCACAATAGAGTGTTTAAGTTATAAATAGTCAAGTCAATTATAAATTGAACTATATGAGACATGATGATTATAAATGTAACTCAATGAGCTCTAACACACATTAAAAAACTCTAAATGATATCAGGGACCTAGGAGACAAGTGGGTGTCAGAAGAGTGTTGTGGGGCATATGAGAGTTGTTGTAGCGCAACATTTATTGCATTTTAAGGTAAGTAAACCTTTAGGGGCCTCCATAGTAATTCATTTCACTTATTTCTTTGTAGGTAAACCAATAGGATACTCAATTTGATTTCTTTGCCTTTTCTTTGTAATAAATTATTGAATTAAACTTTGTTTGAATTCTCATTCTCATTTATGTAAGTGTTTACAGATCTAAGTGTGTCAGGAAGGTGCTCACGGGCGCGGTGTTTGACTTGCTATCGTTTACACTCCTGTGTTTACTGGATCTTTGAGTGCAGTTACGAGTGTGATGTTCGGGTAGTTTGCATCTACGGGCTTACAACTTGATGGATTTGGATCGCTTAGACACCTTTCCTCTTGTTTCCTTAGCACTCATTCATCATTGTTATTTCTTTAGCGTGTTTATCATGCACTTACTTTATTTCATATTTTTTTGCATTCCCGCATGATCTTCCGGCTTATTTATTGGAATTAATGAAATACTATTGAGACTCATCTGGCTTTACTCACTGGAATTGTTGCTTTCTTAGCAACAATCGCAGGTTCCACATCTAGCAAAGGGAAGGAATCGGTGCTTGGTGAACTTTTAGCTACCCTTGGAGTCGGCTTCTTCTCTTGTCATTTAATAGCTTTTCTTTTGTTTGATGTACTTACTATTATCATGATTTTGTAAAATTGGGATTATTTTTGGATTTTGAGAGATACACTAGATCCATATAAATGATTTCCTTTTTTGTCACATGATATACATGAGATCACTTTTGCAGAATTTCTACTTTTAGGCTTGTACCGACTTTAAATTGTTCAAATTAGTTGCTTTAATTATTTAACTGCTTCCGATGCACCGTACTAAGTTAAGACATGCAAATCTTGATAACTCTAATAAGCTGTCAAATAATACTTAATAAAAAAAGATGACTAGGCTTACGTTGACCTTGCGAGGGTTGATCGGGGATCTACTTAGGTCTAGGTCGAGCGAGCCCCAGCTTTTGGGAACTAGGATCGTCACAATTGGTATCAGAGCGTAGATTTTTACCTTAACTCTTGATAAACCCACAACTTGACTAAAATGAGAACTTAGAGCTAGGATACAATTAAAGTTAGAGTAGAATGATATGATCATGACTTAGAGTCTTAGTTGGGAAATGGAGTGAGTAGGGAAATTAGATTTTATTTATACATGCTAATCTTGATATGTATTATGATATATTGTTAGCTATAGCTGATCGAGACTCGTTATTTGCTATTGTAGACTATGACGGCTGATCTGCTAGATTTTGGTGACTAGGGTGGAACTAGGGATCCATTCTTTATTAGTGCAAGAGATTTACAGGCATGGATTTAGAGGGTAGAGTCTCATGATAGACTTATGGGGGAGATTATCACTCTACTCAAAGGACATGCGACTCATATGCCATCACCATCCATTTATATTGTGGCTCCGTTCAGGATGCGAGTGTGGTCATGCCTCAGGCCACTCTATCGGCTCCCACTACAAGCACAGTACCCTCAGCAGTAATCATCGTAGTGGTCCCCATATAGGCCGCAATAGTGGCATCGACCCATGATGACAGTGACATGCGCCTAGCGGCAGAGGCCAGGTGGACCCGAGAGTATGAGAAATATAAACCTAAGTAGTTTACCGATGGTCCTGACTTAGATGAAGTAAAGTGATACATCCATAATCATGAGAAGATTCAGAGACTTCTCAGGATTTAGGATAGTAGGAAGGCTAGTTTTACCGCATTCTCACTTCAGGGCAACACATATATGTGGTGGACTAACTTGATAGCCACACAGAGAGCCTATAACATGGTTAGATTTCAAGAAACACTTCAATTTAAAGTACTACCCACCATTGGTGATGATAGCCAAGATGACAGAGTTTGCGAATATCCAATGGACACATGGAGAGTCGGTCATAGTATATATATGGGCAGGTGTCAGCACTTGCTATCGTTTGCCAATGTTGTGGCTAATAGAGACAGGGATCGAGTCCATTTTTTCAATAAGGGTCTGGTTCCAGCTATCGGAATGAGGGTGGTCACTACCTTGCCACACTTTACAAGATGTATCATCCACAGTCTGGCTATAGAAGCTTATATTTACACTCACCCTGATGAGGGTTATCTTCCACCAAGTGAGACATGGTCTAAGCAGACTCCATCGTGGTAAGATAAGAAGAGGAAAAGGGAAAATCACCATGGACAGAGTGATAGTATGGTTCAAAGTGTGGAATCAGTGACGCCATCTACATGGTCAGTACACGCATCGGTGGCTCCACCTTCTCCAAGTTACGCTATCCGACCACTTTTAGTAGCAACAGCCGCATCATGGTTCTGAGGGAAAAAAATAATGGTACGAGGAGTGGGTAGTAGGGACATAGGTAGAGATAGATACCTCAAGGACTAGGGCCGTAAAGATCTTGCTTTGAGTGCAGAAGGTTAGGGCACTTTAGAGACAAAGTGTCCGCAGTTTAGTAAGGCACCGTCGCAAGCCAGAGAAAGAGCCCATGTTGTTGCAAAGCTAGATCAAAAGGTGAAGCGCGACCGTGCAGAAGGTATGCCATTTATTTAGGGTCGCTCTATGTGCACCCCACTCATTACTCAAGACAACCCATTAACGAAGGCACCCAGCGAATTTGTCAAGGTACCCCCAAATTTGACGAAAATACCCTTGTAACTGAACGGTTGAGCATTCCATTGTTTTTTATTGAAAAAGGTTCGAAACCTCATTCACACCCTCATTTTGCAATCATTTTCATTGTGATTTGGAGGTTATATCATCCGAATCTTCGCATTTTCAAAGTTCTCTCCCACATATTTGTATGATTTGTGCATTTTTTGAGTTGTGTAGGTGTTTATTTCACTAGTGGAAGTGCTCGACGGTCTAAGGTTTGTGGGATAAGTTTGAATTTGGGGTTTGTGGGAAACTGAGAGGCAACATAAGGTATGTTTGCGTTTTAGTTCATTTGATTCGTTTTCCTTGTTTTTTGCCGTGAAAATGTGGAAATAAATGGGTTTTGTTGGAAACCCGCATTCCTCAGCCACACATTGCCGAGACTAATGAGCATGTCACGGATGAACTAGAATGACACATTTAGTTAGGTATCAGTTAGTTGACACCGATACCACCTTATCTAGTCTCGGTGAAATATTACTAAGACTTCTAAATTTAATATATATTGGTCTAGTCTCAGAGAGTACAAGACGAGACATTGAAATACATCTCGGTAGTGTAATACTTTGATTAAGGATTAAGTCTCGGTGCTTAGTCGTCGAGACTAATCCTTTGTTCTTAGACCTGCGGGACCGAAACGTTGCATATTCTAGTTTCTTTAAGTTTTTTCTTAAAAAAAAATTCAATTAAATGTGCTTACAATTTCTTTTCTTATCAGATATGGCTCGAGGGAAATCTATTGTTTCGAGGCAGGAAGTCGATGATGAGCCGATAAGAGTACAACGTCGGTCCGAGGTGGTGCTGTCTGCTAGTCCTTATGCTCCCGGTGACCGTGGTAAGAGGAGGGCACAGACTGCATCTTACCAGAAGGAGAAGTAACAAGCTACTCAGATTTCGAGTGTATGTGGACACCGATATTTGGGGAATGATGTCGAGGACAATGCATTTCATTAACCCCATTAGCAGCAAGAATAGTAGCAAGGCAGAGTTGGAAGAAACCACCACATCCCAATGATAAGCAAGTCGTGGTGCTGGTCAAAGTGGTGGTGGCGGTCGAAATGCTGTGGAGCCTATAGAAGACCCATCTGCTCTTTTTCTTGGCGGTCCTATTGACTGATCTCTATTGAAGAGTTTCAAGGATTACATTGCGGTAGCAGTTTGGGATGGTGGTGTATGTACTCTTTAGCTTATTATTATTTGGTTTTTCAATCAAATTTTTATTCTCGCTATTCATATACGATAATGTATTTATGAATGACTTGTTTTTTGTTGCAGCATCGACCGTTGCTTAAGTGCATAAACTATGGGGCTCGAATAGCTGAATGGGATTTGCAGACTTGTCACCCGACTACAGAGATTCGTTTAGAGGTCCAGATTGGCTCCACTTATAGACTTCTCTTATAGGAAGGGAAATAAGGACGTGATCTTAGCTATTGTGGAGCGGTGGCAGTCAGAGACTAATACATTTCACCTAAACTTTAATGATATGTCCATCACGCTCAAGGACGTTAGCATTCTTTTGAACATCCCCATTGTTGGCAAGGTGGTGGCAATCGAGAATTTTGGCCGATACACAGAAAAGTCTCACATGGAGGCAATCAAGATTGTTTCCAACTTGCTTGGGGTTAGTATTGACGAGGCAAAAGAAGAGGTTAACACCATGAGGGGTCTCGTGGTGCGATCAGCTTGGCTAAAGAGCCATTTTTGCTAACCCAAGTCCACCTGTAATTCCAGTTCTCGTACGTACCCTAGAGTAGAGTGCACTGCACGTGTGTACTTATTGTACTTATTCACTTGCACTATATTTGCTGATAAGAGTGGGTCACGAGTTTCAATTGCATTACTGAAGGTTTTAGAGAACTTGGATAAGGTCGGGACTTACGCATGGGGTGCTTCCAGCCTAGCTTACCTCTACTGTCACCTCGGGTCAGCCACCAGGGCAGAGGTGTCACAGATTGCAAGGTACCTAACTTTGCTTGAAGTACATATTTATGTTCGTTGTGATTTTGTCATGTTGTGATTTTCTTTTGTAATTGTATTTCCACTGCTTACTTAACTCTATTTACATTTGTTCATTTTTATTTAAGGATGGGTATACGAGCACTTCCCTCTCCAGCTTGCATCGTCCAATGCGAAATACATGGACCACCTGTAACCAAGTGTCTTAAGGTGGATACAAAAGTATGAGACGGTAGCAAACGTGGACAAGCTCAGTTCCATTTGTAGGACCTTTGATAGGTTGCAGTTGAGTGAGGTGTGTGTTTGATTTGTTTCATTTTTGAATTCTAATTTTTCACTCTTATGTTTTAATAAGTTGTATACTTCATTAGTTTATGTGACTTTAGATCCATACGCTGATATCAAGACCAGCGGTAGCATTCTGCCTATTGCATTCCTCTCTGGTACGTTGAAGTACATGGATGTTGTAGAGCCAAACCATCCGGAGAGGTTCCTTCGATAGCTTGGCCATGTTCAAAAGATATCGTTATCTCCATACCGCCCTCTTAAAGCAAACCGAGGCTGCACTGCATTGAAATACTCGGTTAAGTACGGGTTTGTACCTAAAAATTGGGAAAGGTGGCGTACCCATTCACTCTCTCCTGAAGACTGAGGCGAGAAGACGAGGTTCAACTTCATGACTACACCAGGATATTTTCCATGGTTTCTTCAAGTTTTGCATCTTATAATTGAGAAGTTGGAAATTCGCATGGAGACGACGATATTGTAGTGGACCATGAGTTGTTGGAGGTAAAATGTTGGCATGTAAGTTTAAGGTGTTGCAGTTGTTGTCTTCTTTATGCATTTATTGACAATTTATGTTTGGTTTTGAACAGCGTAATCAGCGAGCATTGGACATTGTGTTGACATGGCTACACTTGCCCACGGGAATGGCCAAGATGGAGGCTGCACAGAAAATGGCGAATATTGTCGTGGACTACTTGACGGGTAGGGGTCTTGGCACCGGTACCACCACCACCACCACGACCAGCACAGCACCGACCGCACCTACTAAAGATTCCCAGTGTGACAACACTGCCACACCAAGTTCTTCTTAGCTACCCAAATCCCAGCACACATACATTAAGGACAAAAATATGAAAAAAGCAAAAATCTATTGGATGGTTTATTAAAATTTTGGGCGATTTTTCATTAAACTTGAATGTGTTAGGATTGTTCTTTAAACTTTTTGTGTTGGTATTATTATTTGGATTTGTTTCAATTTGGATTAGATTAATTAAATTTTTTCATTGATAAACTTGTTTGATTTGTTTCGTGGATGTTAAAAGCTATTGTGGTATAAATGTTGTTGTTGGTTCAATGTGTTGGAAGTTCAGAGTGGAAGTTGTTGTTGTTTCAGTGTGTTGGAATTGCAGAATGGAAGTTGTTATCGTTTCATTGTGTAGGAATTGTTGCAAGCTGGAATTGTGGTATGGATGTTTTTGTTGTTTCAATTTTTTGAAATTTTTTTGTGTTATGTGTAAAATTCTTGGGCAGACAAAGCATCGGTTACACAGGTCCGAGACCCAACCTTGAATCTTGGTCATGCAGCTCCGTGTTTCATGCATATTGTCTCAGTTTCGTAATACTAATTCGGCTGAAAATAGTGTACAACCTCATAATCTCGCAGATGCATAACCGAGCATTAGATGATGAACTCAATAGGGCACGACCGACTTTTGTACACACTTTCGGTCACTAGTCATTATGTTTGCCATATAGTTCATTTATTATTTGTCTCGGTCATGTATACAGTTGATATTTTTAGAACTCTCGGTATGCAAGCTATGTGACATGGTCCCTTGTTACGGCTATTGAAAATCAAAATGATATGGGCGCCTTATTTTTTTCATTAATGCACCAAAGTGTATTCCTAGATAAAGGTATCGTCGACGGGTCAACATTGCTATTCGAACTCCTAAGGCAAGGTATGGCTGAAACTTCGGGTTTATTCTCGGTTCTTAGTCGTTGAGACTTGCCCTTTGTTCTCAGTCATGCATGGCGAAAACATTTTATTTACAACTTATGCAGCCTTAACATGAAATGTAGACTTCCCAATTGCATATAAAAATAGTTGTACAAGATCAATCTACTATTGTTGTTGTAAAATACAATTGTAGGAGTGTTTGCACTTCATACACAAAAAAGTAGTTAGAAGAAACCATGAGACTAATAACAATAGCATACAAAAAATGATAAGTTGTTACAACTTCATGGAGTTCACAAAAAATAACATGAAGTTGTTACATCTTAATGGAGATCACAAAAAATAATATGAAGTTCTTACAACATGGAATTCCTAACAAATACAATGAATTGTTACTATGTTAAGATTCTGCAAAGTCTATCACTATGGGTGTGCTTTGCTGAAAAGACTAAACCAAAACTCGTGGTCGAATGTTAATACCAATACCCCACCCTTTAGCATCAACATCCGCAAAGGTCCTCCACACAATGAATACAAGGGGAGCCAGTGTATTAGGCTTGAATATGACATGTCAATTTGAAGTACGACAACGAATATTATTCATAATGAATGAGTAACCCACCACATTGCAAGTTAAAAAAGAATAAGGAATGAGTAACCCTCATTTGAAACAAACTATAAGAGACTTACCCTCACTTGTTGGAACCCATATCCATACCTTCACAAAATCTCATGGCTAGTCTAATCATTATGTAGTAACCTCCAAGCAAATCCCTCTAAAAAGCATTGTGATCTTCCAATTCCTTAACCATACCTTCTCGGACCCTCCTCCAACCGTCTACATCCGAGAATCCAAAACCATCGCTATCCACATTGACATTAGTCTCAACGCGTGGAAACCAATCCGGCTGAATAGTCTGAATGAATCTAATCTCAGATGTTCCCATAGATGCCCCCGTGTTCGATGTACTTTATGCCAAACTTACTTTCCCTTCCTTCGCGCACTGGTCGCCTCCTCACTCGTAAGTACAAACTCAAAGCCACTAGGATATCTCATTGTAGATGTGTCATCTTCCTCGATTTTCCTCTTTTGTGATTCTTTCTTTTCTTTCTTTCCTTTCTTCCTTTTTTTCTCTTTCTTGCTCCCTATAATAGGACTACTGGCACTATCAAATGTCGGTCTCCCCTTTGTCCTCACTTTTTCCTTTGGTGCAATCATTGTTGTCGATGAAGGACAACTAATCTCTTTTAGTTGTTGAACAACCCTAAAGTGCGCATCCTCATCAATACATGATTCAAACTTAGCCATAAAATTTTTATTCTCATCATTAAAGCTATAGCATATCCGATTAACAGATTTCTCAGGTATCATACTCAACTTCTGCCCGACCAAATTAATTTCTTCAAATGGTATAAGTGATTCGGCCAAAATATGTACATTAAGCTCATGTGCACATGGAAGACCACGATTGGTACGTAGCTCACAACTACATAAGATCGGGTATGTCCCTACATCCTATGCACATGTAACCTCATCACGAATCAACTTAAGCACTTTTTGAGAGACATAACCCCGCAAACGGCGATAAAAGCCATCCATATATCCATGTTGGATAGCAGTCAGAATAAACTCAAATGACGCTTTGATCTTCTTATGATGTATGTCAAGCATTCCATGAATTACACCCTAAAGAGACTCAAAGTTTGCAGTACAAGTCTTGAGATATTGTTTAAGAGTGGAATGTGCACACTCAACCCTCTGCGTCGTGGTTTCTCTAAGATGAAAAATCGAATATGTCCATGCACATATAAATCTTTCCTTGTAATCTTCCAACCAAGTATTCTCCAAATAAATAAGCAAACTTTTAACATATGCGTACTCATCACGCATAGTACACTACCTAAGCTCGAATAATGCTTCGGTCTTAGCATACATCAAAGCCATCCACCTATCACTAAAGAGTTTGAAGCCTTCATTTCATCCAAACATCTTTTTAGTGTTGGTCAACACCATTTTGTTAATGTGCCACGTGCAAAGAAAGTGAGAAGATCGTGGAACAACATCTTCGATTGCATTGATAAGGCCTAATTCTCTGTCAATGACAAAACGTTAGGTGTAGACCACCCGTCCAATAAATCTCTCAAAATGTTAAATGCCCAAATGTAGTTGGCCCTAATCTCAGATAATATGAAACAAAACCTAACTGAGAATGTAATGTCCATTGAAGTCACCCCAACAAATTCCAACAACGGCTTCTGGTACCTATTGGTCTTATATGAGCAATCCATGAGAATAACGAATGGAAAACACCTCAACAAGTTGATGGAGTTCGGATGTGCCCAAAATAAGTCAGTCACTACATTCAATTCAGGGTCCCTCCTATGCCATTACAAATACATATGGTTCTCCAATAAATGTAAGAGTTGTTACATTTGACTTCTCCCACCGGATTCTTTAATCCAATTCCTTTGTCGTGCATTATATATTATCCAATGTTGAAGCATTGTTCGCATCCATTTGCCTTAAAGTATTCAGGATCTGTCATGGCTTAACATTACCCTTACTCATCTGATCCAAAATAGCAGCCTCATCCGGAGTCAATCTTCCTGCGAATGAGTGACCTTCCGAGTATTTCACAGTGTCGTGTTGTGATTGCCACATACCACCCTCGCATACCAAAATGAGTCCAGGGATTCCTTAATCACAATAAGAAAAGGACATTGACATTTTTTGTACCGGTGTTCGGCCATGTGTTGTCCTCCTCTTCCTCTCCATTTGTCACCTTTGGTGGTACTTTTGGACGTAGTTCAACTTTAGCAATCTCAACTCTTTAAGAATCACCCCTATATTTATCGGATCTCTCACATGCAATTGCGACCATTCCCTTACGGTCATTCCCTGGGGCATCAAACTTCTTCGTAACCAAGACAAACTTCCTAGCACGACCTGTAACTTGAACCCAAGCGACAGCCTCAGATCTAGTTTGAAACGATACTTCTCAGGTGAAAAAATGAAAGACGTCTTCAAAGAAACTTGCCATCGGTACACTTGTTGATAGCACATTTGGCGATGATACACTTATCGATTGTACTTCCTACAAAAAAAGTCGAACATCGTAAGCATTCAAAATGAGAACTCAAAAATTTTAAAAATACATAAGTTTTGGTAGTACAGGTCCAAAACATAATGTATAGTCTCGGTACAACATGACTGAGACTCTTCAATATGTATCGGTTACAGTTGATCGAAATTGCTCGATTTTTGCCCTTGATCAATAGGGGTTTTGCCAACTACAGCTTTCCCAACTAATAAGAGTTTTGCCCTCGATCAATAGGGGTTCTAGGACTAAATCTCGATAGGGGTTCTAGGACTAAATCTCAATAAGGAGAAACAAGCAAGAACAAGAGAGCAACTAGAGTATGTGTAATGGCTCATTTTATTAACGTTGTTGTTATTATTTATTTTCAGACTAGGATGTCATCTCCGACCCACATGGACGCCGCAGATAGGTTAGGGACCCGCATACCTGGGTATACTAGTTATTATTGCCTATTTGCGATGTTAATTTATTACTTTATTCATTTATGCATCGCATGTTTGTATTTACCTTGTTATATCGGACGAGATAGTGTGACGGGTATTCGCCCCGTAAAGCATGTCGACGCAGTCAATCAGGTAGGCGAAGTATGGGTACACTACTGAAGTGTAATTAAATCACTTAAAATGTTCATTTAGTCAAGAAAATGATTAATAAAACCATAGACTACGTCAAATAGATAGGTTGAGGCAAACTATGGCGCACCTCGAAATGCATACCAAGGCACGGGACATCGGATATCAAGTATCCGAGTGTGAGTTAGTGCTAGATTGAACTTATGAGTATGTTAATGGAGTCATAGTTTGGTGTATGAACAACTTAAATGATAGCATTAGATTGTCCTCGAGATACAAGTAACACTTGATCAAAAGAAAGAGGTATAAAATCCAGCATTTGGTGGATTTCTAAACCAAAGCACTCATATTTTCATGCAAAACCAGTGTTATCGGAGTGACTTGGTTGGAATTCTTGAAGGAATTTGGTGCCCAAGATCAGAATTAAGGCAATCTAAGCTAAGGTAATGAACTTTTCATCTCCAACTTCACTCAATTCTTGAAAATGAAGCTTAAAATGGGGTTTATGGTTCAAAACTAATATGAGGTTGTATGTTACTATTTTCAAGAAGCTTTATATAATTTTCCAAGGCAATTACAATAATAAAATTGAATTTAAGATCAGATTTACAATTTATTTGATAAGTTGAACAATTTTGGGGAAAAGTTGATGAATTAATGCAATTGAACATGATGGATGATGTATATGTTGTTGTTGTTGCTATATTTGGAAAGGGGTTTCAACCCAAAATCGTTTTGCATGAGGTTCGCCATGATCTGGAGTCAAAAACCTCATTAAAAGTCCCAAATTTCTGTAACACATCAGTTATGCCCGAGATGGACGTCGTTTCGGCGCCGTGCATGTTAATGCACGACGTCAAGGCATCAGGCACGGCACCACTCAACATCGTGATGGCGCTATGACCTGAGTTGGGGCCTGATCAGGGCCTCAGCGCTGTCATGACACCGTGCATTTACACACAGTGCCATCACGACGTTAGGACCTTTGAAAACACTAAAATCCTATAATTCAAACTTAGGTTTTGGAAATCGATTCTAACCAACCTAATACACCATAAAACACCAATTTGGGACCCTAAAGGACTCAGGGACTATAGTGTGATAGCCGGGAGCGTAGTGGGGTCGGATCAGAGTGTTGTTTAGGGCATCAGAGTGCGATTTGAGGTGCATCAAACCCAATTGAACATCACTTGAGTATTTTATTATTGTTTTACTTGATATTATCCATTATTGGCTTATTATATCATTCCATTGCTATTTTTGGGACGGTTGGTTGAGTTTACTCCCACCGGCACTTCTGTTGTGTGTTTATGCCATGCTAGATTGTAGCACTGTGACCAAACCCTCGATAAATGGCAACCCGAGCTGCTCTCTGATGCACATGTCGGTGGAGCGCAAGAATAAGTGGGGGCACTCACTGAAAGGGTCTTGGGGATTTGAAGTACATTCTAGTCTGGCTGGGATGAGAACACACCTTTTTTATCTACTTTGTTATGTATTCATGCGATGATCCAATTATAGTTGCATGTTTTACATTCCGTGTATATATATAACATTATTATTGGCATATTTATCTACTTAAATGTTCAGTGAATTTATTTGGGATTTTACTTATTAGACTCTTCATTTATTTTGTTGTGATGACTGAATGCAGATCCTAGTACCAGTAGAGGCAAGGGGGTCCTTGGCGACTTTCTTTGAATGCCTGATATCCAAGACTTACTAATACGGGTTCATTTTGATGTTTTACTTTACTATTGGGGTTTATGGGAGGCTTGAGAGACATTGTACTTGTATATACTTACTTTTCATGATATACTGTCGCCTTATATACAGAGTACTCTTTCGAGTTTTCCACAGTGGGACTATACATTTTGAGAAATGACTTATATATCTATTCCATGCCTTACTTGTTATTTAAGACTACTGTTACAATTTATTGGTTATCTATTTGCAATTTTGTGAAAACAAACCATTTATAACTTGGGTAAACAATGAAAAAAATACTAACTTAATAAGCTAAGAACGATTAAGCCTATCTTAAGAAAAGCTTGAATAACTGGTTTAACATATGACAAGAACACGACAAGTTAGCGCTCACACCGAGGATACTGACATGGCAACATATGCTAATGGAACGTGGACCTATCAGTCAGTGACGTGGCAGGTGTAACGGGGCACACAGGGCAAGGAGCAGCACGTATCCAGCGGCCTTGAGGCGCAGGGCCGCCACAATATGCACTTTTACTTTCTTTTCATTGTTCTAAATTTGACAAATTAGGGATTCAAAATGAACACGTACTAGTAGGTCTCGGATATAAACATATGAATTTTTTTTACTCTCGAAATGATATTCAATTCTGAAATTCAAGCTAGCTTGGCAATTCAAACATGTTGTTGAGTTTCAATTTGAGTTTTTTTCATATTTATGCTAATTTTTTGTCAAATTTGTGGTTTTTGTGCACATAAACATATGGGGATGAATTATTATCAAAGAGATCTTAAAACTCTTATTTTTTTACTCTTAAGTCATGATTTGTAGTGGACTTGAATGTTGGACAAGGTCAAGTATAATGGGGTTCATGTCAATGATGTTTAAGTTCTTAAAGTTTTAGGGTTTTTGAATGTCTTTTTGAGATCAATGTCAAATTAAAATTTGTTGAGGATGTACTTTGATGTTGATGAATGTACTAGGCTTAGATTCCATGTTTTGAAGTGTCCAAAAGGGTTTTATAAGGTACGATGGGAAAACAAGAAAAAGTGAGGGACGAACTAAGTTTTTCCCAAGTATGTGCACTATATCGCTTGGGCAGCGCGCTGCAGGTAGTCTTAGTAAAATAAGCGTAACTCTATCATTTTAAGTCCATTTTTTACATTGTTTATATCGTTGGAAAGGTAAGATAGAGACCTAACACCTATATTCATTAGTTTGCAAAAGTTAAATCATTCTTTTTGTTGAAAAAGGACTGAAAGACAAGATTTGTCCGTAAGGATATTCGTTTTTAAGTGTTTAGGTGTCGAGACCTCTTCCATAGGCCTCAACTAGTCCGAGAATGACCAAAACCTCAAGAATGACTTTAAATAGTATAAATAAGGTTCCTTTAGAGTTTCAAGCTTATCTGAGATGTTTTGAATAGTTTTATGAATGGGTTTTGAACTAGGCAAAATTTACTTACTTAATGAGCTGATTTTTAACTTAAGGTGTTCTAGGCATCAAATAATGTCGGAATTAAACCAAGACTTATAGAACACGTTATTGGATCATACTAAAGGTGTCCCTTGAGTTTCATGATTTTTCGGCGTGTCTAACTTAATTCTCAAGTCATGCTTCGAATAAGAGATCGATATTTACAAATAAGAACTTAAAGTTTTACTTAGAGTCTCAAATTTGGTTTTTGATCATATTAATGAGGTTTTATCACTCAAAAACATTAATTTTAAGTTAATAGAGTTGAAAAAACTAATCGTGAGAATTTTAGAAACTTCTATTGTGTTTTAAGTCATTTTTCAAGTTGAAGAAAAACTAATTTTTGAATATTTATTTAAAGATCCCTAAGGGACTATTTCGCAAACTAGTGTTGTACACCAACTTGAAATGAGTTCTAAAAACCCTAATTAGTTCAATAACATCTTAAAATCATAGATAAAGTGTGTTGAATAATGTTAAGCAAGCTCAAGCACTTTTAGTAGAGCTAAGTACCCAATGAGGACTTGAAATAATAAAAAGGAACCATTAGACACAAAATTGACTTGGAATGATTTGTGGGACTTTTCATGAGATTGTTAAGCAAAAATATGTCAAATTACATTGCTCACACAATAATAACCTTTAGTATCCTAATACCAAGAGCACAAAAGAGTGTTTAAGTTATAAATAGTCAAGTCAATTACAAATTGAACTATATCAGACACAATGATTGTAAATGTAACTCGATGAGCTCTAACACACATAAAGAATTTAAATGATACCAGGGACCTAGAAGACAAGTGGTGGGTATTGGAAGAGTGTTGTGGGACATGTGGGAGTCGTTGTAGTGCGACTTTTATTGCATTTCAAGGTAAGTAAAATAGCAGGGTCCTTCATAGTAATTCATTTCACTTATTTCTTTGTAAGTAAACCAATAGGATGCTCAATTTGATTTCATTATCTTTTTCTTGTGATAAGTTCTTGAAATAAACTTTGTTTGAATTCCCGTTCTCATTTTTTTTGGGATCTAAGTGTGTAAGAAAAATGCTCACGGGTATGGTGTTCAACTTGTTGTCGTTTACACCCTTCAGTTTACTGGATTTTTTAGTGTAGTTACGGGTGCAATGTTTGGGTCTACAGTCTACACCCCTGTAGACTACTCTCCATTTTGAACTCGCGGACTTATTCCATAGTTCTAGGAAGTCAAGTTTGGGACCGCGAGCTTGCAGCTTGATGGGTTTGGACCGTTTAGACACCATTTCTCTTGTTTCTTGGCACTCATTTATCATTGTTATTTCTTTATTTTATTTATCATGCACTTAGTTCATTTCATGTTTCTTTAAATTCATGCATGATCTTCCGGCTTATTTATTAGAATTCATGAAATATTGTTGAGACACATCTGGATTTACTCACTGGAATTGTTTCTGTCTTGACAACAATTGCATGTATCTCATCTAGCAAAAGGAAGGAGCCGGTGCTTGATAGTCACCTTTGAGCTACCCTTGGAGCAGGCTTCTTCTCTTGTCACTTAGTAGGTTTTCTTTTGTTGGATTATTTACTATTGTAATGATCTTGTAAAACTGTGTTTATTTTGGGATTTTGAAAGATACACTGGATATAAGTATATGTTTTCTTTTTTGTCACATGATATACATGAGATCACTTTTGCAAAATTTTCACATTTAGGCTTGTCCCGACTATAAATTGTTTAAAATTAGTTGCTTTACTTATTTCACTGATTTCGCTGCATCATACTAAAGTAAGGCATACAATCTTGATAACTCAAATAAGCGATCAAATAATACTTAATAAAAAATGCGCGTTGACCTTACGGGGTTGATCGGGGTCTATGTAGTTCAAGGTCGGGCGAGGCCCAATTCGTGAGAACTGAGGCTGTCACAATATGATTCATGAAGCTAGACCAATTGGATAGGAGTGATATTATATGTATAATATCTCATTATTTTACTCGGCTATCAAGAAGCATGAAATCAATTCATAATATTCATATTGAATTGATATACGCGCTCGATATTTTGTTGCAATAATATATCAAGGTAAACCATGTGGATTTTCTTTAATCATTTCCTCATTAATCACATTTTAACATAACCTCACCTAAGAGTAAATTAAAATTACGGAATTATAATTAATATTGACTGATTTAAATTTTGTAGTTTGAGACCTACCTACTCGTTTAAAGCTTTTTTGGAGCGTCACCAATTTTAGTTTTTTTATATTCATAGATACATAAGGTGAAAGGAGATTATAAAGTGAAGTATTCACTTTTAAAATATCTATAGAGATATATTTGGCGAATAAATGTTAGTGTTATACGCACAGCCTTACATATATGTTTTATATATAATTTTAGCATCTAGTTACCTTAACAAGTAATTTTTTTCAATAATATTATGGCAACAATTTTAATCAAGTATAATATTTTTAAAAAAATAGAGATGACGTAAATAGTTCTCGTTTTTTATGTAAAAAACATAATATATTGTTGTGACGAATCACCGCGGAATACCCAAGATCGCAGTCACACGAATACATCCAAAGATAAACAAGCCACCGAGAAAAGATGAACTTGAGAATTTATATGGAAAACCCCAAAATCAGGGAAAAAACTATGGGCAAGAAACAAGGCAATCCACTATAAACAGTTTAGTACACAAAGGAAAATTTTCCTCTATCTAAACCCCAGATAGAAACTTCAATACAAGATTCAATCTCATAGTGTCGCGTACCGCTCATAGGCCCGTACGCTACGACATAACTCTCGGCTCTCAATTAGCACCTCGACTATATGCTTAATCGCACACAACAATATACTTTCCCCATGACCCCATACACTTATTTATAGGTGTTACATGCTTCTACACATAAACCAACATTAAATACTAACTCCTAATTGAAATACGACATATTAATCTAGTTTGTATCCGATTACTAATTAATCTCATGTGTAATCACTATGTATGCATGAATCCATGTAGGACACTAATTTAAGTCCAACTCGAATTACAAGTTTGAGCTACTTAATTTAACAAATCTTCACCTTGGCGAAAACTCACTACTTTGGTCTTGCCACCCGCCTTTTCGGGCCACCATCTTCAACACTGAGAATGAACCAAGTCCAATCTAACTTGTTTGGACTTACCAACAATCGAAACCTACTTCTTGATCAACTTCTGAGGCTTAGATCTTGCTTCATGTTTTTTGCACCAAAACAAATAAGTTCTTCTTCCTCACGCCTTTCATGACCAACGAAGACTTTTGTTATATTTTCAACACTCCACCTCGCCCAGATTACCTATAACCCTCAGAATCTAATTTGGAAAGAGAAATTAGATTTTGAGTACAACTAGGCACATGTCAAACGTTTTGAAGCGTTATGACGCATCTATCAAACGACTTTAGCTGAACTTCACCGACTCCCAATATCAGTTTCAGAGAGTCGTCGGCCATCGACATAACTTTGCCACCGGTACAACTTGCATAATTACTGATCCATGCCTTATGTATGCAAATATGTCATGTAGCCCCCACTGTTAATTACCCATTCTCCCTTCTGATCACTAATCATATTTTTTTCTGGACACATAGGATAATTACTATTAGTCTTGAGAACTAATAAATTGTCAGCATCATTACCTTCAACATTGGAATCCCCCTTCGTTGAAACAAAACTTTTTGCCAAACCCGCTCTTTTACCTTTCCTATTTTTGCAGTTTCTCTTGAGATGCCCTGCTAAACTGTGTCTCTAACAGACCACTTTCCTGTACTTATTGGAACCCTTCCCAGCAAAATAAAGTTTTCAGATGAACTATTGACTCCACCTTTCATCAACTTCTCCTCAAATATTAACATGGTAGTGACCTCTTTTAAACTGATGGCTTCTTTCTAGTACATTATTGTTGGCTTCATGTGCTTAAACGAAGTTGGAAGTGACCAGATGAGTTTGATCATATGATCCTCATCACTGACTTGATCTTCCAACTACTTAAGTTTCGAGACAATCTCATTAAGAGCACTAAGATGATCAGTAATATTTGTACTTTCATCCATCTGCAGGTGATAGTACTGCTCCTTCAGGTAGAATCGATTTGACATGTTTTTCGTCATATACATAGTCTTCAATTTCTCCCAAAGACCTTCGAAGAAGAAATATTCCTAGTGTTCAAAAGAACATTCTATGCCAAATTAAGTCTTATGACACTCGCCGCCCTCAATTCCAACTCTTCCTAATTCTCATCACTTTCCTTCACACGACCTGTCAATGCTTGATGTAGCCTAGATTGAATCAACAAATCTTTTACTTAAGTTTTCCACAAGCCAAAATTCATCATCCCCTCTAACTTCTCCACATAGAACTTCATTGCACTTTTGTACTTTGACATATCTAAAAACTTCACCTTAATTGTGTAACTCCTTCAGATCTGAATCTTGGCTCTGATACTAATTTGTTATAATGAATCACCGTGGAATACCCAAGACGTAGTCACACAAATACACCCAAAGATAAACAAACCACAAAGAAAAGATGAACACATGAATTTATGTGAAAAACCCCCCAAATTAAGGAAAAAACTACAGGTAAGAAACAAGGTAATCCAATATCAATAGTTTAGTACACAAAGAAAAAATCTCCTCAATCTAAACCCCGGATAGAAACCCTAATACAAGATCCAATCTCACAGTGTCGCGTACCCGCTCGCAGGCATGTACGCTACGATACAAATCTTAGCTCTCAATTAGCACCTCAACACTATGCTTAAACGCATATAACACTATGCTTCCCCCAGTGACCCCATGCACCTATTTATAGGTGTTACATGCTTGTACACATAAACTAACACAAAATATTAACTCATAATTGAAATACAACATATTAATGTACTTTGTATTCAATTACTAATTAATCTCATGTGTAATCACTGTGTATGCATGAATCCATGTAGGACACTAATTTGAGTCCAACTCAAATTACAAGTTTGAGCCATTTAATTCAACATATAAGATTAAATAAATGTTCACAACTTGATTATTTTCTATACAAAATAAACTATTTGTATGAGTTGGTGGGACAACCTTCAGGTTGGGTGGTGAGATGAAAGTCTACTTAACAACCATGCCTCCTCGAACGAAATAACTCGTTTCCTTTTCAATATTTAGCTTTACCGGGGACAAGGCTTACCCACTATCAACTCAAACTTATAGTGTTATTTGTAATATAAAAATAAAGAATAGAACATAATTAATCATTAATAAAATATTTAACAATATGTGGCGTCGTTACCACCAAATGAACTTGTCCATAGACAACTTAGAGCCAATAGCCCCGCATTTTTTGGTTTCCAACCTTTATATCATTAATATAATTTTTATTTGAAGTAATGTATGCACATTTGAACGATGCATATAATAAAGATATTAATCCATTCATATGTAGAATAAAATGGAAATTGATTGAAATAATGAAATTTATAAAAATTACACGCACATATTTGCTACACCTCATAAATATTAACAGGCGACACATATGGCAGGGCACATGCATTCATATTTTATAATTAATGATGATTATAAATTACTCATGTATGCAAGACATATGCAGGAATTCAATAGCTTGATGAAGAAGTCGAAAGACTTGAATAAAAACTCACAATTCTTCATATAGTAAAGTGAAATTACAAAACACTACTAAGAAAATTCTCTACAGTGTATATGTCTATTGTATATCGACTAAATTGTCTTAGAGCAATTGTTTCAGGGGTGTGGTGTGTGTTATTTGAGAAAATAAATTAATAAAGTTAAAAAAACATTGATAATTTATATAATTCGAGAATGATTCCCATTTGACATGACTCTATCCATATGGGCTTATTTGTCAGAGTAGAAATTTTTACTCTCTTAACATGTCGGTTAAGTTCCGACCATGCTTATTCACACCAAACCAGCAATGACCGTTTGAAATCTGATGATATTTAACTTTGCTACTCCAAATATGATAAGGGTGTGTTACTTGTATATTTGTAACTTGGTAATTTATACAAAAGCATTTTTCATACATGAGATTTAGATTGTGCCCTTTCAAATTTATTTTTCTTTAAATTAAATAGTGAAAAATGAATACGAATGCAACTTAAAACTTGTATATAAAAATCGAGCAATACCTTATCAAAACCATAAAATCAATTTATAAGTTATACCTTTCAAGCAACTTTTTGTCTCCTTGCAAAATTTATTGATCATCAAGAACTCTTTCATTTTAGAGCAACTTTGTGCTAATAATGTGTTGTGATATAACTTGAACAAAAGCTAAGAAATTACATTAAGTAAGTCAGTGTTATATGAAGTAAGTGGAATATAAAGAGTTGGACTACGAGAATGTTTCATTATTGGCTAGACTTTTAGGCTATTTTGTCAAATTACCAAAAAAAAAAACGAAGTTAGAGAAAAGTTGGGCTACTTTTCATTAGAGCGTATTTTTTGGTTATTTTGTCAAATTTCCCAATCTGCCTTAGCATTCTTTAAAAAAACCAAAAAAATGCGTGCTATAAGCACCCCACCTATATTACTTAAGGCACACCGTTATTAAAGGCATCAAGTGCTTTACTGAGGGCACCCAAAAAAATGAGGTGAAATGCCAGAAATACTCCTACCCAAAATGAGCACCCCACCACACTCCTTCAAAACCAACAATAAAGGAACCCCATCCCCTTTCTTTGCCCCTTGAAGATAGGCACCCCACCAAATCTCCAAAACCCACACTCTCTATTCCTTTTCGATGCTCCTGGCCTCCCTGTTCTCACTTTCTCGTTCATTTTAGCCAACCTCTCTGGTTTCATCTTCGTTTTTTGGAGGATTCGATGGACATTAGGGCTCGGATTTTTGGATTCAATCTTGTGGGGAGTCAATTCGAATGACAGAAAGTATGTTCTTAGTCAATTTGGCAACAAATGGGTTAGGTTAGTTGATTATTGGTCTTTGTATTGTGTGTTCTTCATTCACGAATTTCGAATTTGGAAACCTGTGATTTTCAGACACCCAAGGCAGTAACTTATGGTGTATCCTCGACCATTGGTGGTCGAGATACAGAAGTTGGTTAAAAATGTCCAGATTTAGTATCAGTTACCTTATGTCGAGACTATATTGAGTCTCGGTTTCGTATGACCGAGCTTACTATTTTAGAATTTCTTTTTGCAAATAAGGTTTGACTCAGTTGATATACATTGAGACTAGGCCTTTTTGTCTCAGTTATTACTAAACGAGACAATTTGACATAATCTCGATTAAATCTTTCTGAGATTTAAAGATGATTTTTAATTATATTTGTCTCGGTTGTACCTAACTGAGACCAGTTTATATTGCTTCATTTATAGGCTACCGAGACTTATATGTATGTCTCATTGACATGTTTTCGAGACATAGTTTGTGTTCTCAGACCTGTTCAACCAAGACTTAATTTTTACACATTATTTCATTGATTTTAGTTTGAGATTGATTACATTTCCTTTCTTTTCAGATGTGGCTCATTCCAAGGCAGTTGTGACTAGGGAGGAGACCGATAGTAAGCCGTTAGGAGGTGCCCGTGGTCGTAGTAGTTGGTAACCCTAGACCGCATCTTACCTAAAGGAGAAACAAAAGACTGATGTGAAGGTTAATGCACCAGTGACTAGTAGACGTGCTCAAAAGGTTGTTCTATAGGATGAAAGTTCACACGTTGCCGAGCATTAGGAAAGGGATCTAATCATTGCACTCGGTGGAACTGAGGGTGAAGCCCCCAAGTCTTTTGAGGACTCACTTGGGAGTGAAGAAAGAGAAGAATGTTTATTTTGACTTATTGGATTTTGTATTAGTTACTTATTATTTACTTGGTTAGATTTTTGTTGATCGTTTTTTTGACAATTGTTTTATTCTTTACTTTGTAAAGATCGTGTGGGTGGTACTAGCTGTGATGGAGGCATCCGAGGGACACGAGCCACCCGAGGCAATCGAGGCAGCCGAGGCACCCGAGACACCAGAAATGAAGAAAAGCAACAAGAAAACCCATCTGCTCCTTTACCCGATGGACCAATTTATTGTTGAGCTTCAAACATCACATCGTATATGCGATTTGGGAAGCTGAAGTACGTTATTTTCATTAGTTTTATTTCACTTTATTCTTTTAAATGTTATATTATATTATGGTTTAAATGATGCTACTTTCATTTGTTGTTGCGGCATCGGCCTTTGTTGAAGTGCTTCAACCACGGGTCTCAAATCCAATAGTGATATTTGCAATCACGCCACCCCGACATTGAGGTCATCAGACGATTATCCAACACTCTGGGTTGACTCCGCTAATTGATTGTTTATACGGAAAGGGCAATAAAGAGTTGATCTCTGCAATTATCGAGCGGTGGCAGCCGAAGACAAATACATTTCACATGCCTTTTGGTGAAATGTCTATCACTTTGGAAGATGTCAGCATTCTATTGAAGATTTTGGTGATGGGCAAGGTCGTCTTAATAGAAAATTTTTTAAGATATACCGAGGTCTCTCGTAAGGAAGTCATTCAACTAGTTTCAAAGTTGCTCGGTGTTACACTTTAAGAGGCGAATGACGAGGTTAACATCATTGAGGGCCTCACTGTCCGAAAGGCTTGGTTGAATAGTCGATGGTCCCTGACCGAAAAGTCGAAGCCGCTTCATCACCCTCCCGTGTAATGCACTGCACGAGCATTCATGTTGTACCTCTTGTCGTGCACTCTATTCACCGACAAGAGTGGAACACGGGTCTCAATCGCATTGCTCAAGCTGCTGGAGAATTTAAACGATGTCGGCAACCATGCATGGGGCGCTGCAGCGTTGGTGTACTTATACCATCAGCTTGGGTCAGCTACCAGAGTTGAAGTGTCACAAATTACCGGATACCGTACTTTATTTGAGGTAATTATTGTTAATTTTGTGATTTTTATTACTTATTGTTTTTATCGATACTAATGTTTATTTTTTATCAGGGATGGGTGTACGAGCACTTCAAACTAGGGTTTTTCGTCTCAAACACCAAGTGCATGGATCAATTGCAACCCCTTGTTTCATGATGGATCCAGAAACACGAGACGGTCAATGTTGGAGACAAGTTGGCTTCAATTCGGAGGACATTAGACAGACTGAGGCCAAATGAGATGCGTGTGCTTCTTTATTATCTTTCAAATACCCATGTGGCACCTTATGTGTTACAAATACATGTTTAATTCACTGGTATAGGTGACTTGGGACCCATACGTTGATATCAGGGTGGATGGTATGGTTCACCCGATGGCGTTCTACAATGGGACCTTGAAGTATATGGACATCGTTAAGCCATACCATCCAAAAAGGTTCCTGAGACAGCTCGGTCATGTCCAAGGTGTACCCGCCCCTCCCTATCGGCTTCTCAAGGCATCCCAAGGCCCATCTACACTCAAGTACTCCGTCAAGTACGCGTTCTAATATAAGCATTAGGAGAGGTGGGGAAACATCTGTCGGCCCCTGAAGTCTGAGGTGAGAAGGCTCAATTCGAGTTTATGGCAACATCAGAGTATATTCTTTAGTTTATATGCATTTCACACCTAATTATCAAGGACTCGTCTAATGAGGACGATGTTGATGTCGCATGTACCATTGCTAATAATTAGGTATTTGAGGTGTGTTGTTGGTAATGTTGTTTACATAAAGTCATTTGATTTTTTATTAGTTCCTTTATGCCTAAAAATTACATACTTTTATCTTGTTGTTCTTGAAAAGCGGAATCGACGTGCGTTGAACGTCGCATTGAAGTGGATGGATTTATTGGACGAGGAGTGTACTATTGAGTCCGCAAAAAAATGGCGAGTGAAGTCTTGAACTTCTTGTCGGGGAGGATTTTCACCATGACTACCACCACCACTGCCACCGCTACTACCACGTAAGATGTGGCCGGATCTTTAAAAGAATCCCAACACGACAGTGCGGCAACCCAGTTGAGGTCAAGTGATGTTCCTCACCCCGATGCTCCTCCTCCTAAGTGCATGCATGGAAATGAATATTAGCGTAAGTTACTTAAGAAGAAGAAGCCTTTCGAGCCCTCCTCAAAGCAATGAACTATTTTTCACGAATTGTAATGTTATTCTGTGATTGTTTGGAAACCGTTTTTGATGTTTTGACATGTTTGAACTTCTTTGTTAACTTATTGGCATGTTTGATAAACTTATTTGAAGGTTTGATGTCAATGGATTTGTTAGAAAGTGCGTTATGGATTGGTTTGTTGGCTTGGTGAATGAATTTGAAGATGTTGTGGATTGGTTTATTGTCTTTGTGGATTGAATTGTTGGTTTGTTGTCAATGGATTGGTTTAAATTCATTTATGCTTGTATTTGTGAAGTCTCGGTACTTTAAGTATATTATCGGCCCTGTCGTTACGTAACTAAGCATGTGTTTCATGGACCTACATTTACGAGAGTAATACATAGGTTACGCAATATATCAGTCTCGGTTAGGGGATACCGACATTCATCACATAGTCTCAGCCATAACTCACCATGACTACAATTGTGAACTTGGCAGATATTAACCGTGACCGTTGATTATAAGGATACATTATATTGTCTCGGTAATGTAAGACCGTGACTTAATGTATTGTTTTGATAGAAGAAATCGAGAATATTATTGTCGTGTCGATCACGTGTCACCGAGTTATAAGTGAAAACCATCAGATTAAATATTGAAAGACATTTCTCGGAGGTTCCGTACCGAGACATTGTGTCAATTGCCGGTTACGCCCTCTCGAAACATAAGTGTGAGTTACGAACCTGCTTGTCTGAGACTTACATTTTTATAGAATTATGAAATTGTTGACTACATAAAGGTCGCCATTACAAACCATAACACATCCATATTAGACAACCAAGAAGCATACACATTGGATAACCATAAAGCATACACATTGGACAACCATCAAGCATACACATTAGAACTTTAGTTTTAATGATGATGAACTAAATAGAAATTAAACAAACCATAACATGTCCACATTAGACAACCATGAAGCATACACATCAAAACTTAAAGAACAGTAAACTTTGATACATATTTGTTTCTTAGAATCTCTTGTACTATTCATGTATGTAAATCCGAATATAGCTAAGGTGAAGCTAAATGTACTACGGAAGGCATGCCTTGTTGAGAAGTTACAACCGACATGATTTCTCGAATTATGAATCCATCACGCCAACCTTTATTGCACTCCTCAGCATACCTTTCCTACGATGGATATAATGATGGAAGCGGTGCATTCACATTGAAATTCACCCGTCAAATATAAAGTACAACAAGAAGTCATTATCATATAATTCAAAATTGATAAAAAAAAAACATGTAAGAAATAATGTATGGAGTTACCCTAACCCAATGGATGTTCCTATCGTTAATCATGCCAATGATAAGTCGACTATCGAAAGATGATGGTGGGACATTACAAAGAGGAAGAAATGTCGAGCAACTATCATGTGAGAGGTTTACTAGAATGACATTCAAGGCTATTGATATTAAGAGCCCCATGTCTGGAAGTGTCAACCATTCATCAAAAGAGGCTCCAACCCGATCATCCAGACAATGCATGGTAGTCTTCACCCTCTCATAACTCATTCCAAACACTTCCCGCCAAAGAGTTTCATACTTCGTTATCTCATCAAACATCCTTCTATGTACTAACCTCCAACCATCTACATCGGGGAGTTCAGGCCCGGAGGCAACGCACCGATATCCACAATTACCATCGCCCGTTTCATCAATAGTGCTCTCAACGTAAGGTAACCAATCCGGTTGTATGCAACGGGAACAACCAAACTTAGAGACACCTTGAGTCACCCGATGTGTCCTTCGTATTTTGGGCCCCACTTTATTTTGCATCATCCTCACACTAGAAGCCTCTTCTTTTGATAGTACAAACTCAACCCCGCTTGACAATTTTATAGTCGAAGTATCTTCTTCATCGAGTTTCCTCTTCGATCCTTTCTTCTTTCCTTTGTTGATCGAACTTCCACCTGTACACCTCGGTGTCCTTCACTTTGTTTTTTATTTTGTAGGTGGGATAACCCTTGGGGTGGATGAAAGACGACTAATCTCTCTAAGCTGCTGAATAATCCTGATGTGATCGTCCTCGTGAGTGAAAGCATGAAACTTTTTCAACACTCTTTGAATCTCATCATTCACATTGTATCCGGATCAATCCACAGCATTCTCAAGTACCATACTCAACTTTCGCCAGTATACATGAATGTCCTCGAGTAGGATGGGTGAACCGACCATTTTATGAAAGTTTATCTCATGTGCACAAGGTAGACCATGTGTGGTACGTATGTCATAACCACAACAAGTAAAGTCATGTCCAACATCTTCTCCATGTTCCGCTTCATCTCTAATCAACTGAAGCGCCCTTTAAGAGACGTATCTATGCAACCGGCAATACAAACCATCAACATATTCATATTGCACCACATTCAAACTAAGCTCAAATGATGCCTTGATGTTGTTTTGTTGGGTCCTAAAAAGACCATCTACCACATCCCACAAAGTCTCAAAATTTGTCTGACTATTGCCAAGAAGTAGCTTTAAAGTGGAATGCGCAGACTCAACCCTCTGTGTTGTTGTTTCCCCTAAGTGCATAATTCGATTTGTCCATGCTAGTACAGATTTTTCCTTGTAATACTTCACCCATGTGTTATCCAAGTAATTAATAACTCACACCATAAGTCATTGATCCTAAGTTCAAATGATGCCTCCGAATTGGCATACAACACACTTGTCCACCTATCCATGAAACACTTGAAGCCTTTGTTATCCCCAAACATCTTCTTAGTCTTGGCCAATACTACTTTGTTTATGAGCCAAGAGTAAAGAAGGTGAGACGATGTTGGAAATACTTCTTCGATAGCACTAATCAGGCCTAACTCTCGATCTGTAATAATTACGTCAGGTTTAGGCCACCCGTCCAATATGGATCTCAAGTTCTCAAGTGCCCAAACATAATTGACATTAGTCTCCGATGATATGAAAGCAAACCCAACCGAGAAAGTCAAATGCGTCAAAGTGATTCCAACTATCTTCAATAACGGCATCCGATACCTATTAGTTTTGTATGTGCAATCCATTAAAAAAACCAGCAGGAAATATTATGGCAACTTGATTGAATTAGGATGTGACCAAAATAAGTCAATCACGATATTCATCTCGGGTTGCTTCATATGCCACGACACCTACTTATTTTTCTCCACTATGTGCAATAGTTGTTGCATTTGAGTCCTCCCACCCGCATCCTCAATTCGAAAATTTTTGTCGTGCATTGTATATTGTCCACATAGTCGAAACATTATTGACATCCCTTTGCTTCAACATGTTGAGGATATCTCGTGGCTTCACATTCCCCTTAGTCATCTGCACCACAACCACTTGCTGACCCATATCCAATCTTCCTGCAAATAAGTGATCGTCCAAGTTGTTGGTGGGGTCGTGATTATTTCTCCCACATAAGACATTGATGTACCACAAATAATCCGCATTTTCCTTGATGTTAATAAGGAAAGGGCACCTACATTTCTTGGTACTAGTTAGAGTCCTTATATTTTCCTCCTCTTCTTCAATTCTTTGTTTTAAAGCAAGTTTTACGGCTTTGACTTTCCCTAGTCTTTGTGACATTCCCTGAAATGTATCGGACCTCTCATATGCAATTTTGACCCTTCCCCTGCATTTAATCCCCCAGCATCAGAGTGTTTCGTAACTAACACAAACTTGTTCGCACGACCAATCATTTGAAGCCATGAAATAGCTGCTTTTCTAGCTGGGAATGACCTACAAGGAGTGAAAACATCCTTGTAGTCTGGAAATAACGTGGAAATCTGAATTAACTGCAACATAAACATTGAACCATAAGGACTCATCACCAAGACATAGCAGATTCACAAAAAAACCCAAAAAAAACATCTTGGTAGTACATGTCCGAAACTTAATAAGTAGTATTAGTCAAGGTCAACCGACAGTACTACAAAAGTCTCGGTACCATATGACCGAGACTCTTCAATATGTCTCGGACAACGTATGGCCGAGACTTGTTTCCAAGTCTCAGTCCAATGTGGTCGAAACAATCGTGATCGTGTAAATACATGTAAAAAACAAAAGAAAAACACAAAATAGCAACAAATACCTTTTCTTGTACCTCATTTTGCACCATTATGGTCTATTCATCCGTTTTACGTTGAAAACAACTTAGGAATGGTCAAATCTACCAAACCCTACAATGAAAACCAAATCATTAATGTCACTATTTGTTATACCAAAACAGCTGATTTGAACATTTATATTGTTGTAATCGAGTGTTACCTCGCTATCGGATGATGTGAAATCGCAAGAATCGATACACGCTCGCCAACAAAATATGTAGGTTTAGGTTAGTGATGAGAAACAAAGAAGGTGAGGTGCCCCAAGATTTGCTCAAAATTGTGTTGTTGGATTGTGGAGGGCTTATATGAAGGAGCAATTTTTTCATTTGCATCAAGGTAAAATTTAGAGGAGAGAATCGGCCCAGCTATGTGCACCCCACAATTTACCATGTGCAAACCAAAGGATTTATGCAAACCACTTGTGGATGAGGGCACCCCATAAGCCTATTTTAGTTCCCAAAATACCCCTGCCATTGTGCACCCCACAATTTTGAAATTTTTTCCCCTCACTGCGAAGAAGAATGAGAGAAACCAGTTTGCCCTAGGTTGATCTTCACACGAGGCAGTCATTCCACTCGCATTCACTCAAGACGAGAGAAACCAATTTGTACTCAAGACGAGAGAAACAAGTTTGCCTTAGGTTTCATTCCAGGCGATGGTCGGAGGTGGTTTTCTTGTTGTTGAAGTGCATCACAACCAGATTCATCTTCGCTTAAGTCGAGTGGAAGGTAAAATTTTTGTTTGGTTTTCGTTCAAATTTGTATTCTTATGTGTTTGTTGTGGTGTATGGTCAAATTTGAATGAGGTTATTGTTTTGATTTTTGAAACTAGGTCAAATACGGTTGTCGATTTATGCGTTTTATATGGGACTTGGTTTTTTTCGTCGATTTTCCTTGTCTTGTGTGTGTGGTAACTGTTTTTGATCGAACTCGATGGACGATTTGTGTTTGATCAATGATCCTCACTTGCTCGGTAACACAGGACCAAATGAAAGTGTTTTGTTCAGTTAACCCTGATCGAGTAAAGCATGTTAAGTTGTTTTTCGATGACCGAACTACACATGAAATATTCAACATGTTTTGCTTGATTTGGGGTAACCGAGTTGTGATACATCATTCGGTCCATGGTAACCGAATGACACTATTTATTTTGTAAATTGGTTGTCCGGTTACACTTGATCGGATTAAATATTTGTTTGACATAGGTTGTCCAATAATTGAATGTTGATGGGAAATGGTTGTATGTTCATTTTATTGATTTTTTGGAATAATTTAAGGTTGGTTTGAATCTATTTGGTAATTGTTTGGTCACTTATGAAGGTCGAGGACAAAAAAACCAAAACTTGTGTCATTTGGTCTCAAGCTACCGAGTGATAATTCCTTGTTCGGTGAAGTATGACCGAGTTATGACTTATGTATCGATCATTGTAAACCGAAAAGTTGATATTTATTCGCTCATTGTCGACCGAATAGAGTTATTTTGGGAAGAATTAGTCATATAATGATTGAGTTTAATCCTTGGGTAATATATGTGTTATTTTAATAGGTATGACACAAACGAAAACGACTGAGGCGCCCAATAAGAGTGAACAAGAGAAAAATGACACTAAAAAGAGTGAGCAAGTGGGGAGGAGAGCTCAAACGACATCTCACAGGAAAGAGAAGGAGCTGTGAAGGGGTGTGGGGTCAAGTAAAAAAGATTGTGACTTAAATGATGGAGCAGCCGCAACATAAACCTCGGATTTGGCAGGCCAACAATTGGCAATTCGTATGAGCCAAGTAACTGCAGTGGAACTATCTTCCTCCGAGGCAACTAAATCAGATCAGGGAGAAGGGAGGGAAGAAGAAAGTGAAGAAAATACTGAACAAAGAAGTGAAAAAAGTAATGAGAATAGAGAGACTGACAGAGAAGATGGAGAAGAAGGTGGAGAAGGAGAAGAAGAAGGAAGTGGAAGTGAAGGAACAAGTGGAAGTGGAAGTGGTAGTGGAAGTGCAAGTGCAAGTGTAAGTGGAAGTCAAGATGGTTCCACTAAAGAAGAAGAGGAAGGAAGTGCAAGTGGGGGAAATGATGAAGAAGGTGAAAGTGAAGAAAGAGAAGATTCCGAATAAGAAGTGGTGGAAGTGAGGCCTAGTGCTAAGGCCAGTTGGAAGGCTAAGTCGGGACCATCCGAAGAAGTGGCGGCCGACGACAGTTCTAAACCCTTTCCTGGTGGGCCAATTAATCAGGAGTTATTGACGAGCTTCAACAATCATGTCGCCGCCGCCATATGGAATAACAAGGTATATTTACGATATTTTACAATTAACAATAATTTCACCTAATTGTAATATGAATATTTGTTGTTTTTTTAAGAAGTTCGTTTTTAGTTATTTGTTTATGAAATTGTGACCAAAGTCTTTTTGCTATTTCAAGAGCGGCCATTGCTTAGATGTCTGAATCACGGCCTCCATGTCACAGTGGGATTTAGACAAGTGTCACCCTAACACCAGCCGATTAAAGAGTATTACTAAACCGTCTAGGTTGAGTGCACTTTCCACTTGCTCCTACAAGCAGGCGCACGAGACGCTTATATCGACGTGTGTAGAGAGGTGGCAGCCAGAGACCAACACATTTCACCTCCCTTTCGGTGAAATGTCGATCACACTGGAGGACGTGAGCATGATGTTCAAGATTCGCGTGATCGGAAAGTTGTTGAGTGTGACACCATCTCCAGGAGTGAAGTGGTGGAGTTGGTGAGTTCGGCTCTTGATGTGCCAGAGAAGGAAGTTGAACAGCAAGTAAATAAGGATTTGAAAGTTAACAAAGCCTGGCTGAAAGGGAAATAGGGACGTAAACCAACGTCATCTTTGAAAGGGAAGGAGAAGAAGATTATAACGCCCAAGGTTCAGTGCACTGCCAGCACATACCTTTGGTACTTGTTAGGATGCACTCTTTTTGTTGACAAGACATCGACGTTGGTCCCTGTTAACCTTCTGAAGCTCGTGGAGAACTTGGATGAGATTCATACATATGTTTGGGAGGGCTGCAACTTTGGCTTACTTGTATGGGCAACTTGGATCGGCGACTCGGGTCAAAGTATGCCAAATCGCGGGATATATGATGTTGCTCGAGGTGTGTTTGGTATAAATTTGTTTAAATTGAGTTTTGGCAAATTCGCTTTAAGTGACTTTGTTTTCGTAATTGCTTTTGCAGGGTTGGGTGTACGAGCATTTCGATATGCACCTTCATGAAGCACGTCGGAACCACGGGTGTGTTGACACCCTATCGCGTGTATCTAGGTGGGACGTGAAGGTGGAGCAGGGCCTTAATGCTGAACATGTCCAAAGGATACGCCGAGCCTTGGATAAATCTCGTTCGACCATGGTTCGTGCTGTTTCCCTAACTTTTGCTTTCTTAAGTGGTTTAGATATGCACCTACTTTGGTATAATTGTTGATTGAATGTTAGAGACTTATATCGGCGGTTTTTTGAAAATGTTGTCAATTGAAAAAACCTTGTAATTTTTTTTAATGGTTTGTTCGAGTGATGGTGACCGAGCTAACACCAACTGTTCGGTCATCCCTGACCGAGCTAAATGGTTTAGTTCGACCAATGTTAACCGAGCAAATAGATTTTATTACTGCTTTCTGATATTGTTACCTTCATGTGATTTGTAGGTTACGTGGGGCCCGTATTCGATTATCCGGTCATATGAGGATATTGTTGAGTTAGCTTTCTACAAGGGAACAATCAAATATTTCGAGATTGTTGAGTCATACGACCCGGATAGATTATTGCGGCAAATGGGTTATGTGCAAGGAATCCCTAAAAAACCATACACTCCTATTCGAGCCCAAAGAGGAAAGGTGGCCAAAAGTTACATCGTCAAGTATAGTTTCAAACCTAAGAATTGGGAGTCTTAGCAAGATCACTTATTAGCGGCAAGATCGAGGGGACCACACGCAACAGTTCCATGGGGTACGACTGATGATTACATGGCCTGGTTAAATGACATCTCCCACCCATTCATTGAAAATCCAGAGAGGAGCATAGTCGGCAACGAAGACGTCAACATCTATGACGTGTGTTGTTTATTGGTTTTCACAAATTATGTTTGTATGAGCTTATAATTTGAAATGCAAGATTTTTTAATTGATATGAATCCTGTTCCATTGTTTCTCTAGCGCGTTTGATAGGCTGTCGATGTCATAAAAGCTTGGAAGGCGTTGCCGCCTCGTGAATCCGATAAGGCATCCGCAGTCAAGATGGCGGATGATGCGCTAAAGCTCCTCACGATGTTTGGTTCTCCTACACCCTCCCAACCTAAGAGCAAACCAACTGAAGGTGTTTCTTCTTCGAAGCGCAAGGCAACGTCATCGGGACCCTCACCTTCTGTACAAAAAGGCAAGAAGGCGAGGAAATGAGTTGTTTTGAACAATTAAATACACTTGTATTGTATATGATCTGAATTTAACAGTAAAGAAATTGTTTTTGATTAATTATATTTAAGTTGGGTTTATTTAGTACATTGTGTTTAACTATATTTTTTTATTGTAAATGTTGATTCTTTGGATTAAAATAACAGTAACTGCACTGTTCAGTCGGAACCAACCAATTTGAGATCAACTGTTTGGTCACCAATGATTGACTTAATTGATTATATGTCGGTGAACAACGACCGAGTAATGTGCTATGTTGTTCGGTCAGTGTTAACCGAATAATATGTCGTTATTCAGTATTCCCCCACCGAGCAAATAAACAGCATTCGGTCAGTATAGACCAATTGATCATTGTTGGTAAAATATACAAGGTTTGCTCGGTCAGTGGAATCCGAGTATTTGGGCGTTTAGGCGTATGTGGTCGACCGAACAAAACAAATATATATGGGATTGAAAAATTGAACTCAATAACGAAGCATGTATTTCATTACTTGAACTGCGTGTACTAAGTATTTACATTTCCAACTATACGTCATGCATCGGATGTATAAAAAATGGGCATGTTCGACACAACGGATTACATCTTCTCTACATGATTATAAAGTATCTTCTATACATGATTATATAGTCTATGATATGATATACAAAAAACCAACGCCATTTCAAAAAAGGTAATGTCAGTGTACCTAAGTCGACAGTAATAGGAGGACCATCTAGAGAATGCACACGTGAAGGTTGGTCTTCCCAATTCAAATTCTCGACCCAGGTAATGTCGCTGGTAGTATATTTTTATCCCCCGGATACATTTGAGGAAAATGGGCATCTGACTTGAACAATACCAGTACGAATAAACAAAAAAATAGAGAACAATATATACACCTGGATACTAGTATAAAAGGGAATAAAGTTAATCACTTTACCCTCATAAAATGATTTCCATTAACATGTGTAATCCCAATTATAACCTGGTCAGTCATATTCCATGGTGGTGCGTCCCTAAGTGGAAAAAATGTCATACTGCTTGATGGTGATAGAGACACTACAATGACATTGTAACATGTAGCAATCACGAGACCCATTTCAGGCATACAAATCCACTTGCCCAAAGGAGCATCATTGGTCTCATCATACCATTGCACGGACAGGAGAATTTTATCAAAGTGATCGCTCCCGAAGATTTAGCGCCAAAAATCTTTGTGGTCATGAAGCTCCCAGTATAGATCATTACAGACTTGTATCCATGCACTGTCTTCATTACGTCCCAAACCTGCTGTGACAACCCGATAACCACAATTATCATCTCCCCTAACATCATCAACCCTCTCAATATAATCAAGACATCCTTCAGGGGCGACACCACGATAACTCTCCTTAGTAACATTCTGCATATAGGTACGAGTTATATGTACCTTTGCAGGAACTTGCAGCGTAGGCTTCATTGGTATCAATTCAGGATGGAGGACATACTCGCGGTGGGATGGATTTCTCTTAGTGAATGCCTCATACTCGTCGGCCTTAATTACCTTTATCTTCTTGGACGTTGTGATGCATTTCTTCCTTGTTTTGTTGCCTTACTTCCCCTTGTCTTGATTTTCTTCTTTGGCACCATAAATGACGAGGATGAGGGACAACTAATCTCACGGAGTTGTTGCACAATCCTCATTCGCGAGTCCTCATTATCCGCGCTTGCAAACCTCTCGATGACCCTTTGAATTTCCTCCTTAAAATTGTACTCCGTTCGATTCACGGCTTGCTCGGGATTCATGCTCAACTTTTGCCAATGTAGGTGAACATATTTAAGTGGTATTGGCAAACCCTCCAATTGATGAGTTGCAATTTCATAGGCACATGGAAGACCGTAGGTCATGCACAAAACACAACCACATCTATTGGATCGGTCCCAATATTTTCCGCGCAATCGACCTCAGTGCAAATTTTGTTTAACGCATATTGTGAAACAAAGCCTCGCAACATATGGTACAATGGATGACCAAACCTGTGTTGCACGACATTCAGACTCGTCTCAAAAGATGCCTTGATAGCATTATGTTGCCCTTCAACCAAACTATTAGTAACTCACCACAAGTCCTCAAAATTCCCTAGAGAGTTTCCAAGACGTGTTTTAAAGGCATTATGTGCACTTTAACAAAACTTTTTTTTAATTCCCTAACCCATGTGTCCATTAAGTAATCAAGCAATCCTTGTAGACAACCATAATCGGCGGCCAAATTCGACATCCTCATGTTAAACAAATCTTTGGAAGTGGCGTTCATCAAAGCATTCCATCGAGTCAGGAAAAGGTTGAAGTCTTCGTTCTGTTTAAAATATTTTTTCCCCTTCGCTGCCACGCCCTTATAAATGTGCCAAGTACATAGAAGATGAGTCGACATGGGAAAGACCATCTCAATTGTCGTCATCAATTCCAACTCCTTATCAGTAAGTATCACATGTGGTTTGGACCATCCATCCATAAGGTCATTAATGTTCTTCAACGCCCAAATGTAGTTATATTTCTTCTCTGATGACAAAAATGCAAAACCAACAACAAACGCTAACCTAGTCGACGTCACACCAACGATCTCTAGCAAAGGAATCCAATATCTATTGGTCTTGTATGTGCAATCGAATAGCAACACCTACGAGAAACATCTTAGTAACTTGATGGAGTCCGGATGAGCCTAAAACAAGTTTTTCACCACATCCGTTCCCTTCAATTTCCTATGCCACGAGATATAATCTTTTGTGTCAAGCAAATGCATGAGTTGTTGCATTTGTGATCTCCCTCCAGCCTCATCAAACCTAACTTTTTGCCTTGCATTGTATATTGTACTCATAGTTGATGAATTTGGTACTTTCATGTTCTCTGCCCTCTTTTTTATTGTGTCCTGAATCTCTCGAGACTTGACATTTCCATCCATCATTTGTACCACCACCTCATGTTCTTCCGGTTGTAATCGGCCTGCGTATGAGTGACCCTCCATATGAGAGCATATGTCGTGGTTATGCCGCCCACACACCACTGTCACACGCCATAACCGATCTTCGTGTTCGTTAATATTTATTGTAAAATGACAACCACATTTTTTGGTCCGACATTTGGGCCTTGTTGTTCCCTTCAAAACCTCCCCATGTTCATCAAACACAATTCTTTCCTTCACAATGTTCACATCTCTACTAGCTTTCAATTTTCCAACTCTTTGGACATCACCTCTATAACTACTTGACCTCTCGCACCCCATCTTCACCCTTCCACGACGACGACCATCACCCCCTGAATCAGACCCTTTTGTAATAATAACGAATCATTTATCATATCCCCGACTTTGAACCCATTTAACCGACTCAACCCTACTTCCAAATTTCATGTCTGTTGTGAAGTCGTTGGTGTAGTCAAAATAGGCAGTATAATCCAAATTTTCCTGTCAAGTAGTAAATCATTGTATTAAATTATATGCTCAAACAAGGAAGACAACAAAAATTCAAAAATTTCGCAATTTACGTCAATCGGTCTCATCGGATCGAGTAAAATCCATATGTTCGGATGTACCTGACTGAATAAATCAGTGTAGCTCGATTGGTATAGACCGGGCAATATCTTTTTACTCGGTTGAAACTTACTGAACCAACCTTTGCCAACTCTTCTTATTATCATTCAACATGTACCTGACCAAAAAGATGACATTTGCTCGGCCCTGCGTGGCCGAACCATAGGAGGAAACTGTGGTTTCAAAAATTCAAAAAAACCCACTGCTTACTCAACAATTACCTCTCCTCCATGTTTGAAATCCGCTTCTCCTTCATGTCCAGCCTCCATTACTTATGTTAAATCGCCACGAACAATGCAAACAAACAAATCCCTATCAATACATAAAAATTTGTTCGAACTCTTTCAAGTCCATACCAAAAACGACCTAAAACACCATATACCAACATCAACTATGATGAGAAAGACTTACAATGCTCTGAAATCTCAATGTTTGCTTCGTCGGTCGTCCTCGCCGGTTGTCGGAGGGGATCGTCGGAGTCAATGTTCGATCAATGTGAGGTGCACAACGGTGGCGGAAAAATGGCAGGAGAGTGATTGTGAGAGGGGTGAGGGGTAAGGAAGTCATCTCATTTAGGGTATTTTTGCAATTGGAATAAAAAAACTTTAGTGTTTTGCACATAGTAAAATGTGGTTTGCATATAGCCGGGTCGAGAGAGAATAACCATAAAATTTGGGTGCTTTTAATAATAGGTGGGGTGCTCATAGCTGCGCTAAAAAAAAAAAAAACTCTAGCGCCTTACCGTCGCCGGGCCTGCGCGAGGAAGGCGCTGGCAACGCTCTCTGTTGAGGGCAAAGAGTATATACATACCTACACAGAGGGAGGCTCGACAGATTTCTACTCAAATATTTAGCAATCTTTTAAGTGAAAGTACTTTCTACTTGAACGAAGCAATGAAACGCAAGCGAGGTCACAAGAAAGCCAAACAAAAGCAAAAGCAGTCTTCCACGCCGAAGCCTCTAGCCAAGAACCAAGAGATCGATTCACCAATGGACGACCTCGACAGCGACAACGCCAAATTGGACTCTCCAATTGATGTCGAAGCCTCCACCGCCGCAGAGGCTCCTCTAGGGCTCATCAATCCACCTCCCAATCCCAAACCTAGCAATGCCGAGTCAGACGGACTGGTTGAATCAAGACTCGGACGTGTTAAGGTGAAGCTCAAGTCCTCATCAAAGATGTTGGAGCCTATGAACGCGCAATTGGAAGAGCAATCGCAGGGCGGCACGGAGAAGGCGAATTCACAACGAGAGGGAGGAGTGGAGGTGGAGAAGATGGGAGACGGTGCTAATCCAGTGCTTAGAAGGGAACCTATCGTGTTTTATAGGATGTCGAAAAAGGCGGGAAGCATAAAGATTAAGTCCTCCAATGGTGTTAGTCAAGTTAACGTGCAAGGTGAAGAGACTATTCAAACTGATGGGCATAAAGGATTAGAGGGGTCAACACCGCAAGAATCCCGCCCAAAAGAAGTGAAATGGATTCGACAGGATCCTCGGTACAATGAGCATGAATTGAAGGCTTCTTTGGGGGTGCGTATTTGGATTGCTGTTAGGGAATGCTTTTGGCCTTTTGTTTTCAATTTGAGTTTTGTGATTTTTATATAAGAGTTTCTTGTTTAATTGTTGCAGGTGATTAAGAAAGTCATGAAAATGGACGCCGCAGAACCTTTTAATATTCCTGTGAATCCTATTGATCTGGGAATACCTGTAAGTATGATTTTAATTGACGAAAGTTTATGAATTGATAATATGTTGCGAAGAATGAATGATGAACAAGTTAGCGTGTTCTGTAGACCTTAATTGTGTTGTCTTAAATTTTGTTTGCTTACTTTTAGTCAGATAGTTTTAAATTTCATGAGAAAAAAACTTATTGTGTGTCTGAGTTGAAATCTTAGTTCCTTTGAGCAGTTCTGTTAATAGCTTGTGTTGGTGCCTTAAGGCCCATAACACAAGAATAAAGATAATATACTAGGTAAATATCTTCTCATGGCATACAATAAACATTTTTGAAAATCTATTAACAATCATCATTTTGACTTCCAGTCAATCCCGATATGTAATTGAATACAAAATGTTTCCGAGGAACATGTGCTACTGGTGTTGGTGCATGGAACCAATTCTCCATGAGTCTTTGCCTCATAGCGTACCCTAAATTCCTGCACATGGCCTGCTACTTTGATATTTTTGACCATAAGAACTTTTCGTCCATAGTGCTAGAGTATGAAAGTGGAAGAGACTTTTTTTTATGTAAGATAATCAAAGGGAGTGGGAAAGCTGTGGTAATTCATTGTGCAAGCCATCAACTTGCTCCTTTAGATAATTAGGAACAAATGTGACAAACTGACACGCCATTTACCAAATGCTACTACCATGTATTTGCTTCTTAGATCACATGACGCTTCTCATTCAGATGATCGAGATAAAAGTGATTAATTAATGACTCTTTTGTCTTCTCAGAACTATGTGTTTTTGTGCTTCATAAATTAATTTTATTGGAAGAAGGTTTGGCATTTGATTTATATAGATATGAAATGGCAGAAAATTAGTAGTTGTTATTTTATCTTATTGATAGTGATCATATGTTAATGAACAAGTGAGTTGCTGTTTGTATTCTGTATTTCTATCTCTGGAATGAAAATGTTAAAACAGTAAAGAAGTTCGATGATGACTTAATGCAGATTGGATCTATTATGTTATTCTTTTCTATGACGTTGTGTGAATGATATACTATTCTTGCTTCAATCTAGGACTATTTTGATATTATTGAGAATCCCATGGATTTTGGCACAATATGCAACAATATTGAGACTGGGAATGTATACATGAATTCAGAGGATGTGTTCAGGGATGTACAATACATTTGGGATAATTGCTATAGATATAACAATAAAGGTGACTATATTCTAGACCTTATGAAGCGAGTAAAGAAGAATTTTACAAAGTATTGGACCGCCGCAGGCTTATATAGCGACCAACAAAATAATGTTAATGGTGAGTTCTTTTATATTACACTAGCTATACCATTTGCAGTTTATCTTTTACTTGCTGCTCTGCCTTCTACTCCTTTTATTTTGATTTTCTCTATGTGACATTGGTTTGCAATTGATTTTTTGTCATATAAAGTTTCGGGCTGGTGCAACCCTTTTTAATTCCCCTTTCTTCTTTTTTTTGGCATTTAAGGTGCGCAAATTGTTTTGCATAGGTTGACTATATTAGACAATTGGTCGTGATTTTTTTATTTACTTGAAATTAGGGCCTTTCAAAATTTTGTTGTTTCTTGAGTGTTGTTTGTTTAGAGGGAGCCTAATTCTCCCTTTCCTTCTTTGGATTCATGGTGCGTCTGACGATTGGGAGGAAAGCTTGAGGTGGTCTCGAGTTCCTTCTTAGGTCCACACTATGAATAGAAGTTCCAGTTTCCTTTGTGGACATCCTAATACTTTGAAAGGCGGGAGAGAATCCTTATTCCTTGATTGTTTGATCGTAATCTGGGTGAGAAAGGGAGTGATTGATATAAAGGTGAGGGATAGAGGGTTTGGTATCTTAGATGAAACTTTGGTATGACTGAGCTAGTGGGAGGTAGAGGGTAAGCATCGTTCGTTGATGAAACTATGTCGGGGGAGGGATACAGGGTCTCGCCTCTATGATGGAATCTCTGAAAAGTAAAAGGAAGGTCGATTTGTTGGACTAGATAATCGAGATGGATAATAAATCTTCATTTCATCTATTAATGGTGTAGTTGAGACTAGCAATATTCTTAACCTATTCTCCATAGAGGACTCCTACGATTTTGTTGTGAAGCTTCAAATTGTGTTACCAAGTTTAGTTATATTCTCAATTAAAATTACACCTAAAAGCTTGGTATATGGCATGGGTAACCTCACCCCACTAAAAAAGGCACCTCAGTCAAGGTCGAGATTCCTTTTGCACCCCGTTATTTTTTTATCCTTCAAACTGCAAAGAACCCCACCAGACACCAACCGACCACACACCTAAATCACAAGCAAACTCACTCTCTCACTATCGCACACCCCACTCCACCAACGTTTGGCCAAAGATCCTAAGTATATACGCCCTTCAAGCATCATGAATCCTTTTGTTTTGATTGCATTTGCACATTGGAGGGACTTGGTTGTGCAGTATAGAGGTTTCTTGATGGTGCGAGTCACGGTTATAAATCCAAACGTCTCTTGTTTGGTCACACATGGTTGAACTTGTGTTTCAAGTTGGGGCCATGTTTGACCAAACATAGGTACACGTTCAAAAGTCAAAACTTTAAGCTCCCATGTCCATTTAAGCTTAACCGAATTGTTACTTGCATATTCGTTTTTTTGGGTGACTGAACTCGATGGGTATTTTTGACTTCTTTTGATCAAACATATGTGCAATGTGTTCTTAGTGTACACTTAGATGAGTTTGATTGAGCATTGTTTACTATTCAACATAGCTTCAATCCCAAATTAGTTGGGGTTGGCTAAATGGGTCAAAGTCTTCCATTGCGTTCGATTTAATGTGGTTACAACACAATATAAATATTTTAACTTGTGTTAGCCTTTGTTTTCGAAAAAAAAAAAGAACTTTGTATTTTTGCTTCTTAGGCTTAAACACGTGTTAGCCTTACTTTCACTCTTCATTCGCCGCGTTAGGTATACCAGAGAACTTGACCAACTGTACTATTGGAATATCTTAGGAAGGTATTATGCCTAAAATATGCTAAAATGTTGTGACATTGATATGCATTATTTGAATCATGCGAAACTTTAAAGAACTGCTTGTTGAATGCTGATCGCAACCTTATGTGCCATTAGATTGAGGGCCATGATTACCAATTATGTTTGGTAGATATTTTGTATAGTATTTTTGTTTTGACTTGGGACTATATTGTGCTTTATTTGTTCATCAATCATTCCTTATTCTTTAGCAGGTCTTACATTGCCAAAACTCTAAACTATAAATGCAATAAGATTCTTAAAAAAGAAAAAAAAATCAAAGTCAATTGCATTGACAATATACAAGTGCTGGTTCCTTTTTTCCCCTCCCTTGAAATGAGTTGTAAGTTAAGAGAATCAATACTTGAATAATTTTCTTGAAAACTAAGACATGGGACCTAAAAAGGAAATAAAAATAAAATAAAGACATGGAAGCACACATGTACAAACTTTTGCAGCCTTAGTAATTTCAGTTTAACCTAGATTTTAGGGAAGTCAAGTTGGAATTGGAAATTTCCGGAACGAAAACTTCTTGGAGCAGTTCGATTTAGGAGGTGCTATGGAATATTTGAAGTATAGAATACCTCGATAAATTTTCAGTGTTCCTTAGTATTTTCTTTTTTCTTTTTTTTTTTTTGGGTGGAAGTATTTTCAAGTAACTTGAAGGAAATTAATTATTAAATATTTTCAATGTTTGTGGTCATTGGTATTTTCTTTAGTTTTATCTAATAAAATATTTTTGAAATATAACAACAATTAGCTGTTGCATATCTATAAAATGTTAATTATGTACGTGGCATGATTTTCTTATATGCTTACTCTGTGGATAGATAAGTAAGATTGCTAAGTTTCAATACTTAATATTTAAAAGTTCTAGTGTTTGTGATCTATTTCTAGCTTGGGTACTCAGTATTATTGCTTAGTCCAATTGAAGATCATTTGTCCTTTGAGTTGAGGATTAGGCTCCGTCATAAAGTTTAAGGTGTACTTTAATGATTTATTAAGGATTTCTTTTTCGTAAAAGTACATTGAATTGTCAATTTAGATGTTCTCTAAATGAATGGATTGTGAGTTAGATAATCATAATATCATACAATTCTCATAGTTGTTGTTTGGATCATATTCATGTTTGAAACCTGCTTTATAGTGCATAATTTATTATGTTTGGTAATTGGAACATTATGTAAATGGTTTATAATTTTAGTTTTTTTTTTTTTTTATCTAATAATCTTTTGGATACAAGCTATGGATAGGGGGATGTGTATTTATCATTGCATTAGTTGTATTTGATTACTCAGTCGTCCCTTGCCCCTTCTCGCGCATACGCCTTTATTTAGATTGTTTTTAGAATTTTGGAAAATCTTTCTAAAAAAATATCTCTAGCAAAATACCATTTGTCAATTTCAATCCAAGGTGCACCATCTATGTCATGATGAGCCCATCATGTGGTTGGTTTTTAATGCTTTGAGAAATTACTTTTTTGGTGGTATCATATGATTCATATCTAATATTTTAAATGACAATGGTACATCATTCCTACCAAAAAGAAAACGATGCTTACCAAATAGAAAATGTTAGTGTATTTCAAGGCACATCGCTTGTATTAGAAGTATGTGTGTTTTTTTTTTTTTTTTTTTTTTTTTTAATCCCAAGCCACCACCTTTTTGCATTCAACTTTTTTAGTTGAGCATAACTATAGGTTCAACAATTTTAAAAAAAGGCTTTGTCATGGTGTTTTGTTGTGCTAATTACCTTGTCAATGCATGCCAATGTTTTTCTCGGCATTGGCTTAAACATCACCAACTTGTTGAGGCTAATATCTTTCTTTTTCTCTTGGCAATTCTCATCCTATTCTTGGTGAGAAAAGAGTCACAAATAAGAACGTTTTGGTAAAAGTTCTTATTCGAAGTTCCTGGATGATTGGGATTGATTACAAGTTTATTTTCTTCCTCTTTTATTTTTTCTTTTATTTCCAATTTTTGTGCTATTTGACTTTTACCTCCTATAAACATATTAAATATTGGTGATTTAACTTCTTATATCTTTCTCACTTATTCAAATGCTTATTCCATCTTCTATGGGCTTTATTGGTACTATTTCTACATTGTGTTCTTAACTTTTGCAGTTCCTTATCTTAGCATGTTCAAAATGTTTGTTTTGCTTTGGAGCTATTGATTTGCTTCATAGAGCTGACAGTGAATGCCCTCACGAAATATTTTTTGGAAACAAGCAACGGGTTAAATATTAATTCTTGGATTTATCCATGCCTTTCAAATATATGAGCATGCTATTTTGTAGATGGATACTTGGAACTCAATAATATAACCAGTTGCTTCTTGATATTATTGGTCTTTTATCTAGTACTTCATTCGTATACCTAATTTCCTATTTTTGTAAGCATGGTATTCTTTTTTTTTTTTTTTTTTTTGGAGAAAATAAGCAATGGCTATATTTCATGGACGAAATGAAAAAAGAGCACTATGCATCCAAAAAATATATACCAAGAATAACAATGAGTTCTCCTAAAAAATTAGTGTGGCATTCTTATAGTTTGCTTGTCTTGCATCTTTTGGCATTGGTTGCATTATCAACCCTCAGTATTTTACAACTATATTTACAACTTCACATGGACTATGGTGTTGTTAGTTGTCAATGGAACTATTAATTACAAGTACCTAGGGCAGATCATGAAACATGTGCATATATGTTGTCCACAACTAGATAAATAAACCAGGGCTTGATATTGATTTATGGTATGGATACTTTGACATGTATTCCCTTATTTATTTTTCTTTTTATTGGATTTTACATGTCTCATTTGAGTGCCTTGCACCATGTTGACCTCATTGGTGGTTTGTGTTTTGAGTGACAATTGGAGTTTCTTCCAATATTCCTTTTTGAGTAAAACTTAATCCTTCAATGCAGATTCAACCCTTGATCAAATTTCTGGAATAGAATTGCCTGGTTCAGATGAATTCCTAAAGGAGGATATATTTGGTGTTACTGTGAGAAGAAAGGATACTATATCAAGTAAGCAGGGAAATCTAGGTGCTTCAACTCTAAAAGGTACGACATTTCCTAGATAGGTAGATTCGATAACTGAGCAGATGTATTTGGAGAATTGGAAACAATAGTTGAAGCAAGGCACGATGGACTAGAACTTTCCATGACTCATTTTATCATTTCACATATAAATCCTAGGGTTTTGAGAATAATTTAGTTGGTTGATCATCATGCTTAGATTCTTCTGGTACTGGAATCAAAGCATGATGCTTACATGAATACGGTTGTGATCATAAATGAAGCCATTTATTTTGATAGTGTAATCAAAGTCAACATACAATGAAGGCACCCATTAGCACCAATTCGAGTTGCAAAATGATGACAAAACCGCAATCTCTCAAACCTTCTCTATGAAGCATGGACTGGTCCTTGGTTCCTGAAAGCTGCCTATTATCGGCATTAGGTTCTTCGATCATGACTAAAATTAAGTGCACTCCTTTAAATTGTTCACCATCTTCACTGCTCTAGTGCCTATACTAATAATGATTCCTCCTGATCTCCCTGTTGAAGAATGATGCATCCAGTCAATAAATTTAAATCTCCTTATTTGCTGCATAATTCTTCTATATTCGCCATCCCTTTGTTTCTTGCAAAATTACAATTTCAAGTTTTATTTTGACCAATGTCCTTTCATCAAACCTTTTTTTACTTTCCTTATTGCAACCTCTTACATTCCATGACCCAATAGTAATGATGTGCCTTCATGATCGTGAACACAGACACACTTTTAATTGTGCCACCTTTATGCTTTTCTTGTTGCACTTTTCTTTCCAAGATTCTTACCCAATTTGCTAGTAGATGTTCCATACCGCATCAAAATTATGGTAATTGTGATTTGCATCTAACCCATATAGCTTGATAGTTGTTCAATGTATCAATGCCTACTCCACCAACTTCTGTCCTTGCAGCTTGTTTCGTTGTGCTTAGGTGTGCTTTAGAAACCTTTTCATTAGGAGAATGCTCGTGGCTTCTAAAACGTGCATGAGTATAATCGCCTAGAAGATGGCTACTAGTTTCTAGTTGCTTTGGTTTATGGGTTGGTACGTGGGTGATAAGGGTTAGGGTTTTGATTGCAAGTTATTGTTCTCAATTTTTTTTAATACGCAAGTGAACGCGGTCCATCGTAGCTTGGTTGAGAGCAAGGTCGTACCACGGAGACTAATTTATCAAGCACTGGTTTTGTTAAGTGTGAAGATAACGTCTGGACTAACTTATTTAGATGAAAAGAATAAAAACAATTACCAAACTGTCAAAGAAAACAATGATTACGGAGAAAGGCATTAAAGAGATGAGAGTCTAGGGCGTTATAACTTCATATGGAGTTCCCTTTTAGATTGTCTCAACACTTCAGATTTTCTCTTGGTTTTCTGGCCAAAGTTCAGGAATCCTAATCCATTCAAACCATTCAAAAGCATCTCCCAAGGTCATCTAGAAATATTAAGGCACGCAAATCGTGCATATGCCTATGCCAATTTCAACATGCAAGACTCGTCACGTTCTGTGAATCCCTTGAGAACTACGTTAATCACCTAGGTATATTCCAATTTCTGGCCAAAGTTCAAGATTCCTAATCCAGTATGCCTATGCGTAACCTACAATTTCTCTACCGAGTGTTTGTAAGGTCTTAAAATTCGACAAAATTTCTCGAATTTTCGGGGAGTTTTGTCCACTTTTATAAGAGGAGAAATGAAATCCAAGTATTGGAATAAAAAATTCAAAATTCACTGAAAAAATGGACAAACTTCCATGACTTTATAGAGAACCAGGTTTTACGAAAAATTTTGCAAAATTTATAGAAACCAATCTAAAATGAAACCTTGATAACTCAAAAGGGAAGGAATCGGCGAATTGCATTTTGTTTTCGCAAAATAATGCTTATGTAATTGTAAATTGCTATTTGCATTGAAAAAAAATTGTTTTAAACAATTGTATCGCGTCTCTTATGCATTACAATCGTATAATTATGTCTATTTGTCACACCTTTTAAAGAGATAGTTAAGTTTTAACTTCATTGAAAGAAATACAAAGATTTTAAAGAAAAGTAGGGGTAACGCCAGTAGCAGAAAAAGTAAGAGAAAGGCGATTCTTGGTGGTATAGACATATCCAAAGACGACATACAAATATTCCAAGTAGAAAACTAGACTTGCTAGTTATTGAAGAAATTCAAACTTTCAAAGGGATAGTGGTAGAGCTAAGATAACTTGGTATACGTTAATTTTTAAAGATTTGAAAGATTGTCAAAAGTCGTCATCAACTTCATTTAATAGAATCGAATGGAAACATAGGAACCATGGAGCTGACCTCAACTAATTTGGGAGTGAGTCTCGGTGGTAGCTGTATGTTATAGATGGTTCTTGTTGCTTCATATTCATGACATCTTCCCTTGTCCAGAATCTCCAGATATTTGTCCTCATACTTTTTGCTGCTAAAATTATCTTCATATGACATGCAACCTTTTTATTTGTCATATCATATATCCTACTTTGACATTATTGCTTCATGCCTGTACAACAGTACAGATCCCGGTTTCATCTCCTTGCAAATTGGTATGCTTCTTTACTCGTGGAATCGTTTTTCTTTTGGATTGTCCCATTTTCTACATGCAATATTGAAGTCGCGTAACTTGTCAAATGGACTTTACTAATACTTGATTGGTTCAGAATGTCCATATGTTGTGGCATTAATTATGTTGGTAGTTTTATTTTTAGTCGGACATGTAATTAAAGTTTTGTTACTGTGAACGGTTGCTATAGTTGTTGAGAATTTGAATGTTGATTCACTTTTAGGTTCATCAGGTACTGAAAGTGCTCAAGTGGAGACTATTGCATCATCTACTAAGCAAATGGTTCATGCCAAAGGCATTAAGCATAAATCACGTCGTAGTCACGGGTACATTCTGTCTTCTCATAGTATTTCTGTATATAATTCTTTTCATTGTCTTCTTGAGCTTTTTATTTTGTTCAGCTACATCTCATATGTTATAGGTCTGTTTTATATTGACCATGGCTAATAGAGTCATAAGGTGTAGAAATAAATGATTGAGAACACCAAGGTGCTTCTTAGCTTCTCTTTTGATTGAGGTGAGGTGACAAAAAAAAAATATATATATTTAATTTTATGCTTTCAAAAAAAAAATATGTATTGGTAGAGCCTATTTAATTTTATGCTTTCAGGCAACACCTAAATCAAATACACTTTTTTATATATGTATTGGTAGAGCCTATTTATATTTCAGAACTTACAATCATACTTCCAAAAAGATGATGAACACCTTACATCAAATTATTGCATGTTCAAATTTTTCCCCGCATTTTTGGTAAAAACATGTTATTCATGTTTATTATGAGTCATTAAGCCTAATTGGGTGGTTCGGATATTTTGGCCCTTTTGATTAATTCTCGGGACCAATTTGCTCTTGTGCTCCCACGCAACTAATTCATGAAAAATGATGACAAAGCTATTTATGATTCATGAGAGGAGACCATTGACAATCCAAATACTTTAGTACCTTTTTCATAAACATAATAGCATACACAACTTTTGAATACTAGAGGTTAAACACATCAAGAAAAAATTAGTTAAAACTCAAAAAAATAAAGTACTTGAAAGTTGAATTGATATAAATGATGAAATTGGTTGGTGATCAACTACAAGACAAAAATGAATAAAGAGGAAATGACTTATAACAATATAGAAAAAGTCCTAGTCGACCCCAAATAATGACTTCCAAATCCCACACCGTGTTCTCTTGACGACTCGGACATTACGTTTTCGTGCAAGTGGAATATCCGAATGACCCACATCAGCCGGATTTTGAGCATCTTCTGGTTGAATATCATCGTTGTCCCGCATTCCGCCATCCTGAGTACTTGTACTCCCAGATAAATTCATCATTATTGGACTTGCATGAAAATGACGCGAAGATGTAGGTGCCGTGTCAAATGGAAAGGCTTCCATAGCCTCGAATGTCATGGTGGGAGGAACTGAAGGAGTATGTGGAGTCACAAACTCGTTGAAAGGCACTGATGGAGTATACAATGGAGTGTCATGCCTCGAAGGTGTATCAGCATGGGAAGAATGATGAGAAGCTTGAAATGAACTGGGCATATTATGCATCCGATAACGTGTCTGTGCAGTCAAAGTCGATGCAAATACATCTCTAATACGGCAATAGATACATCATCACCCAAAGGTCAACCGATGAATTGAAGTAATGCCATGTGCCTACATATGAAATATTGAAGAAGCTTTATGCCAAAGTACGAGGAAAACAACTATTTGGCAAGGATTCATGACTCGAAAAATAATCAAATTGTACTTACCAAGGCCTCGGCAATAGCTCCACGAGGAGACATGAATCGTCGTGTAATGCGACGATACCATAGCATATACGGGTTGTAAAAGTCCATTGGCTCCTCTAAGCTTTCATCGCTTGCAATATTGGAGGCACGTTCGTTCCACATGCGACATAAACACTATGTTCTCGCGCTCCAATCCTTATCGCCTTCCTCTCAAGTCAATCTTATGCAAATTTGAATGTATGTGCTCTGTACATGTGTGGTATCATTTGCACCGAGACCGAATTGGCGCATGACTCTATCGGGATGATACATTTCGACTACACAAGAAAATCAAAGGTGCTCTTGTTCGCCATATAGCACGACCACCGCTACAATACGCAGTAGGTCCATTATCACGCCTCAGATACGGTTCCCATATTACCCGTAGTCAACAAAAACATTTTGATATGAATAAGAAACGCATATTAGATGATGTAAGTGTAAGGCACTACGTGGAGAAGTAATTCTCGTATGTCTCTTACTTCATCCGGTTTTTGCATGTCTATCATTTCTCTCGTACTTTGTAAGGACGTGCATTGATGCTCCCGTTGTCTCCAAAGCATGTTTCCACCTTCACAAGTGAAAAAGAAAAACGCAATGCATGTATGTCGGCACATGTACATAGAAATGAAGATATTGAAATTATAATGTGAGAAAATAGTAATTACTTATGACCAAATGGAGGAGGTGGAAATAATTCTTCGTTTTCTAATACGGGGTCTCGAAGAACGTTACCCATTATTGGTGCAAGAAACGCAACCTATCCCATGCCCATAATTGCAATAAGATGATCGGACTCGCTATCTCGGCTCCATCAATGTCTACGCAAGACATAATTGTCGTATAGGTGAGCCGAGTTGCACTACCCCAACCGTATTGTCCCGCCGCCTCGAAATCTTCCAAAAATTGCAAATATGTGATGTGAACGAGGTTGTTCGACTTGTCCGCAAACAAGTGTTCCCCCTAGAAGTTGCGGGATGTATGCTCTCGCATAGCGTTGCACTTCCACATCATTAGCATTCTCTCGGGAGGTTTGGAAACCACCTTGAAAGTTGCCGGATTTGAATCCGCCCTCCAATCCGTTATTTTCGGGAAAGGGAATCCAAGTTGTGTCAAGCACAATGCCTCGTAATCTTGATCGACGCGGCCGAATTGGTAATCCATCGATCAAGCAACCCCAAGATGATTTGTACATCTTGGAGGGTTATAGTCATCTCGCCGACGGGAAATGGAACGTGTGAGTTTCGGGCCTCCACCTCTCTACAAGGGCGGTTATGAGATGCCAATCAATTGAAATGAAGCCTACTCGCAGTGATCCGTAAAATCCAGCTTCATGAAGATAACCAACTATGCGTGGATCCAGCTTGGACCAACCTAGGTGAAGTGCGGTTTGATTCCGCCCGATAGTCAATATACCAGGCTCCTATGAAAATATGAGATTAAAGTGAAATTAGTTACAACGTGGCTATGCAACTAAAAAAGTAGAGAAACATGCGAAAAGAAGTATTACCGGCCATTCCAAACGCGGTAGATCTATGGAGAGCTTGCATAGTCAAAACCGAGTCATCTATAGGGCCGGGATCCATATCACATTTGAAACCCAAAACCATTACCAATGTTGTCATTAATTCCATTGTAAACTTCATATGAAGAAATGAAGGTGAAAGTCCAAGCCGCAATTTGTAATTTAAATGTAAAGTATACAAATTCTTTCACGCAAGCCAAATGCATTAGTTCATGCATACATTAAGTTTCGAAAACCATTTTTCAAAGTTACAAGTTTACTTCAAGCTTCAAAGTGGAATTTAAACACATAACTAGGTCTATGAGTTTAAACAATGTGAAAACTTTGTGTGAATGGTCATTTGCATATTAGAGTTCATTATAAATGTTTTCGAAAAATAAAATCTCATTTTTTAAAGGTCTTCAAAAAGAAAACTGCAAATTTGCAGAAAAGCCCCTAAGACATTATGAATTTGTGAATTTCCGTTTTCGGGATTTGTAAACATATCCGGACCACCCAATTAGGCTTAATGACTCATAACAAACATGTGTAACATGTTATATAAGGGTTTGTTAGGTCCCGGCCGAGTATAAGGGTCAGTAACACAAAGGGCCAAAATAATTATTTTGAGGTCCCTGCAGTTAGCGCGCTAATAAGTTTATTAGCGCGCTAAGTCCAGAATTAGCGCGCTAGGTCCCAGAATTAGCGCGCTAGGTCCCAGAATTAGCGCGCTAATTACTCACTGCCAGCTTTTGTTGAAAATTAGAAACAGAAATTTACTTTTAATTTTTGATTCATTTTTGACCCTAGGATCCCTAGAACGGTCATAAACGGTCATATTGGAATACCTAGCACTATAAAACCACCAAGAACATGGTTTTAACAATAAGAAGAAGATACCCACTCAAAAACAAAAAATCTACAAAGAAGAAATCTGATTTTTGGATTGGTGCAATATACGTAGCATACTACAACGAAGTTCAAGATGCATATAATGCATTACTACTCCCCTTCCATCATTGCAAATCATGTAAGAACTGAAATATAGCTCATTTATCTCTCATCAAACAAATAATACAAAAACTTCTAAAAACCTATACTACAAGGAAAATATAGGTTCGTTTATGACATAAAACTTGAAAGAGTCTTTCACTATGAAGCATTAGACGGTTGTCCTCCTTGCGACGACGACCGCAAGTGCGCCTATTGTGTCCATCCCGCTTACACTTACTACATCGCAGCGTTGTCTGGGGTTTCTCTCCATTCCTTCTCACGCCGCATATGCCGTGGTCGTTTCGATTGCCTCTCCAATCCATCTCGGTGCAAAACGGCTAGATTGAGGACGACCTTTTTTGACTCGCTTCCGATATGGATCAGCCAACAACGTGTGTGGAAGTCTTGCGTTAGGCCAATAATCTTCATGCGGAATGGGTTGGAAATTTGCGGCATAACATTGATCTATTACGACAATTTGTAGTATGGCTCGATGTATTGACAGTGATCTATGGCAACACTAGCACAAACAGCTTGAACATGGGAACATGGAATGCCATAACACTGCCACTTCATACAAGTGCACCTACGGGCCTCTAATTTCACAACTTGCTTGTTACCCCTTTTCTCAAATGATAGCCACGTGGTGCAGTGATTACTTCAAATGTACCATTGTCACGATTTACTAATGTTACATTGTGCCCTCCAGCCACATTTCCCCATTTTGACAACTTATCCATTGCGTACGTCGTGTACGTTTCGCCCCTGCCTAGGGCCACACCTATTTCGTCTCGTCTTTTATTAAAGTATGCCACGACACGGTAAAATGTAATCTGTACTAAAGCGGTGATGGGGTAAAATCGCGCGCCTTTCAGGACTCCGTTAAAGCATTCTACATTTGTGACCAGAAAAAAATCATATTCGTATTAGCTTGGAAACATAATAATTCTTCGAAATTTAAGTAATTAATAGTAACAACCGTAATAAATCAAACTTAATACCCGCGAGATTTGTAGTCATCCAGCCGTATCGATAACCTTTGTCGTATGCGTTTGTCCATTGTGCTCGATCTAGGTCGCAAACCACGCAATACATTCGGATTCAAATTGATGGAGTTCTTTCATGGCCGCCTTAAATTTTCGCGGTTGATGTTGTGCTCTGCTATGTACACCAGGTCCTTTAATTCTTTGCTCCCAAATCTCATGTTGAAATTACCGCATATGTGGCGGAGACAAAATCGTGTTGAGCTGTTCGTTGGTCCATCCATTTCGAGGATCGTTCATTGCCAACAATATACCCGGGTGTCGATCGAAATGACACATACACCATCCCTATCGGTCACATGATGTCGCAAACAAGCCATAAACCATCCCCACTATCTCGACTTTCCTCATCAACAATGGCAAATGCCAAAGGAAATACATGATTATTACTTGTCAACAACAAAGGGCTATTAGGAGTTTTTGTTTGTATTTTCCATACAAGAATGTGCCGTCAATTTGGATCATTGGCCCGCAATGTCTAAAGCCCGCAATAGAAGGTGCAAATGCCCAAAAACCCATTTGAAGACAACTTCATTGTTGGCATTAGGCTCACCATGCCGCCATTCTACACGTGTCCCCGGATTGCTTTCTTGAAGCGCGGTCATCCACCTCGGCAACATTTTGTACGATTCATTCCAATCTCCAAAGATTTTAGCAATTGCTTTCTTCTTCCCCAACCATACTTTCTTATAATGAACGTCGTAATCGAATTTGTCCTTGATCATCTCGGTGAAGCACAGAACCGAGGTGGACGGATCTCTTCTCACCACATTTTCTACCTCACGATATAACGGTGGAGTCCAAATGCGCATGATCCTTGGACGCTTTAGCATAGATGCATGTATGTGGTCCCGCATATGTACCGATCTCAAACATTCCATGCGATTTTCGTCTCGAACACCGCAACCTCCACGTACATCCATCCAAATATTTCTTACAACGAACAATCCATACATCCGGTGTAGAATGAGTCACCACAAAGCGCCCGTGTCCTTTGATGCTATAAATTTTCACGGCATGTTGGATATCTACCTTACACATGAACCGCATGCCTATCTCAAATTCGGATGCCTCATTCCATAAAGACCTAGAAGGGATCATTGCATGCTCATTTAGGGGTTGCATTGCCGCACTATTCAATTCCATAAATACAAATGAAGGAACGACAAATTCACGTACACCCACCGGCGCACCATCAATTCCAAAGCAAACCTCTTCATCGAAGAAATCATCGTTCCCAATTTCGTTCGAAAGTGGAGGACAAGATAAGGAGCCATCATCTGCTATGACTCGATTTAACGCGTATCGAATCATGCCATCATCTACATGATGACCATCTTCCCCTTCATCGTCGTATCATCTTCGCTACTATCTTCACCGGTATCCCCATCACCGCCGCAATAGTCATCATCCTCGCTAGTATTCATATCATCACAGAACGAGGATCCTCGTCCATTTCGGGATTTGCGGTCGTCACAGCGCGATGCACAATGGCTATGCTCAAAAATTGGTTGAGTGCTAGGTCCAAATCTCAGAATGTAACTCTACATTGCAATTGGAACTATTATATTGTTGCCTCGGAACTACAAATGATATAAATCTCCATGCAATGTGGTGGTGGTAATTGTGACAAAAAGTCCCAAACATCTTTGAGACTCGACTCATCGTCTATTGGCAATGGGATGTAGTTGGCCGATCCACTTCCAATGTACGCTGGATATCGATATGTCATGTGTAATCTCTCGTAAGTCATTGTCTATCTCGCAATGAGTTACGAGATATAACGCACCAGTTCATCGTACCCTAACCCAATCTTCGATCTGAGATGTCGAATGGGCGGTTTCGTGTACGAAATTCCTGATGCTCCTTCTACCATGTCTCCATTCATATAACACAACAACGATACTCTTTGATCAACCATTCTTCAATCTATATATGTAGAATATAATTAATCATTATAGAAATAATTCTAATATATATGACCTTAATAAAATTGCTTAGGCACCCTAATAGAATTGGTGTATTGGTAACTAAATAGCCTAGTGATCAAATTAAGTACCTTATTCTCGCAACAAAGAAACTATTATATGCAAATAACTATTATATATTATAAACAACTTCCCATACACCCAAAAGCAAACAATTTCTACTCCTAAGCAACCTTATCACCGCCAATGTCTCATCTCCTAAGCGCACGCCTAATGCTCTTCCAAATTTTCCTACTAATTTATTGACATGTATATGGGATTTTTGGTCGGATTCATACCATACCCCCATACACCCAAAATCAAACAATTTCTACTCCCCCCTTGGGTACCCCACATGGTTTACATCTCAATATGGCAATGACATATATCCACACTAATTAATGTATAAATTGTACTATTTAAAAATAAACTTTCTAGCTATTTACTTAAATATGCAATGCATCAATTAGAATAAATATGCAATGCATCAGTAAGAATGATATATCATACACAAATTGAAAAAAAAAAAATGGATCACTCCGCCAATAGAAGAACATTCAAGTATGAGCTGCTAGAAAGAAAAATTTCAACAAAAAATTGCACCTAATCAAAAATCTCAGAGACACATTATATTTTGAGGTTATTTAAACATCCCCGGAGAAAATAACAAATAATTTAACACACAAAATCTCCAACCAAATAGATCTTACCGAGTTGAGGGAATGAAGAGTGGAGTTGTTCGTTGGGGGAGTTGAAGGACTTCGGATCGATTGTTGGGAGTTGAAGGAAGTAGGAAGGCAAGTGAGAAATGAGGGCAAGAGAACCGATCTCGGATCTATTTTGCTCTCTGGAGACAAAGTGAAGTCGTGAGGTGAATTCACGATTTCACTTTAAAGTGAAATCGTGACCCTATCTCACGACTTCAATTTGAGTGGACAACACAAAAATCAAATTACGAAATACGTGGCGCTGACGTGGCTACAAGTGTGTTAGATGGGGAAATAGTTTGGTGGGTGTGTTAAGTTGCTATTTTTTTCTCCCAAACGTATTAATCAAGTAAAAAGTCCTTCAAAAGTTGTAAAGATAAGGATACATTATATAAAAAGAAGTATTTTAAGTCATTCAATCTGCTTACTCATCACTGAACTAACTATTAGAAAGTTTAACAAATTATCATAAACATTGGCTTCAATGTACAAGAAAGCTCATTTATCATCATCATCAAACTAGTAGAATACTAATAACAGTATAACACTAGCATTCTGATACATGTCCAATCAACTGCAATGCAACAATAGTTGCGCGCCATAGCATATTGTTGAGACCTACTTCAATACATGCAATAAATTGATGTTGAGACCGTACGCGCGCCCCTGCACACAATCGAGCGCGCGCGCCCCTGCACACACACACACACACATAATTTGAGAGCTATTTCTATTTCTATTATAGAGACTTCTAGCAATTCTTGAGAGTTTTTATTGTTTGTCTTTGTTAGAGATTTCTAGCAATTCTTGAGAGTTTTTATTGTTTGTATTTTTTTCCAAGTTTTATTTCCACGAAGATCTTGGTGTTCTTTACATTGTTAGATTGCTAAGGTTTTCATGGCCGTAGTTGGCTAGATCAATTGTTTAGATCAAGGGAGATTCGACTAGTAAGTCTTTGAATTTATTAGATTCCTGTTTTAAGTTCTATTCGTTTTTCATTGAATCTTGTAATTTTTATTTCATTGATCGTTTGAGGTTTTGTGCTTGCATTAAAACCTAGTATTTCTACTTTTTCATTGTGCAAATGCACGTGCATACCGATTAGGTTAGAAATCACATCTAGTAGTTTTACCGTAACACGGTAAGGGAAACTGCACTTGTAGTAACTAGGATCATCGATTGTTCGCTTTCCAGAAGTCCTAGGTGTTTTTGAAATGTAGGTCGCATAGCGGCACTTAGTTAGCTATTGCCTAGGGTAGGTGTTTTCACGGAGCTTAATGCTGCTAGATTGTTGAATTTGCGGAGCACTCGGGGTTACAATCTAGTTAATATGTGGTTGTGTCGTACGTTCCTTCCATTGACTTGAGGAAAACAAGGTAATGGGCAATGAGTTAGTCACTATAGCTTACCTATAAGATTTCTTGATAAACGATCTTTTTGAATCCGTGATTAAATTAAAGCTTGGGCAATGAGTTAGTCACTATAGCTTACCTATAAGATTTCTTGATAAACGATCTTTTTGAATCCGTGATTAAATTAAAGCTTGCGTCTTTCTCAGTCTACATTGATCTAGAGTCTTTATTTCACTGATTTACCGTTAAGTTTTAATATCGTGTTTTGTCTATGCATTAGTTTTTCGATTGAAAATTTACTTTTGTTTTAGTTTAGTCAATTTCTTTCCAAAACCCCCATTTTAAACTTAAAGATTTTTCCCAATCCTTGTGGAATTGACCCCGCTTGGCACTACTGCAAATCCATAGTAGCCTGGTATTTGGGATTATTATTGGTGTGTTTGACAGAGCATCAGTTTTTGGCGTCGTTGCCAAGGATGTATTTGGGATGTAAAATCCCTTTGAGGTGTTATGGTTTCGTTTTAGATTGATTTTGGTACAACAACATAGCCTTAATCCCAAATTGGTTTTGATACATTCTACAAAATTTCCCTGAAACTTCCACATAGTCATGAAAGATTTGCAATTTTTTCCACTGTTTGGTAGGACTTCCTTGAATTATGTCCAACTTCCCCGGATTGTGTTGAATTTTTCGGGGAATTTCAACATTTTTTTTTTCATACACATGGATTTCATTTCCCCTTTTTTAATTTCTCGTAGACTCTTTTTCCTTCTAGTTTAAAGTCCAATGTGAGTGGTTATTAAGAAGTGTTTTGTTGTCCGGAAAGAAAGAACAATAGATCTTTGATTGGAAAATATGCATGAGGCAAACAGATCTCTTAGGAATGATTGAGAATGTTGTTTTAAGGGCAATCTTTGGGAAAATGGTTGAGAGAGTGCGATAACAAATTTTCCTTTTAATTATGTGTTCAAAAGAAGAAAAAAATAAAGAAAAGAGTAATCACAGACAAGAATGTCCCACACACTAAAAATGATGGTAATATTGAGAATGATGTCACACATAGAATTCAAGTTGGATGGAAGAAGTGGTGGAGTACAACAGGGGTGATCTGTGATCGAAATGTTCCTACTAAGTTAAAAGAAAAATTTTATAGGATCACAATTAGGCTAGCTATGCTCTATGGAAGTAAATGTTGGGCGGTAAAGCAACACCAACTACATAAAACGAGTGTAGCAGAAATGAGGATTCTTAGGTGCACGTGTGCTAAAACTCGTAAAAATAGAATAAAAAATATAGAAATTTAAAGACAAGTAGGAGTAGCACCAATTGACACAAAGATTAGGGAAGGGCAAACCTACAAAGAAGGCCTACAAATGCCCCTACTAGATAACTTGACTCAATAGAAACTGAAGAAATTCGACGAGGTAGGGGTATACCAAAGTTAACTTGGGACGCATTAGTTAGGAGGGATTTGAATGGTTTGGAAAGCTCACCATCAATTGCACTTAATCGAGCACATTGAAAGAGTTTGATCCATGTAGTTGACCCCATTAATTTGGGACTGAGGCTATGTTGTTGTTTTGAACACATAATTACTCTTTTCTTATTTATTATACATACATATGCATAAGCACATTTATGCACCTAGTATCAGTGTTATCAAAGGCGAAAAACGCACTTGAGGCGATGGCTCCCTAAAAGGCCCGAGGCGCAAGGCACAAGGCAAGGCACACGCATGAGCGAAGCCCAATATATACATACATATACATACATATATCGGTCACATGTATGTGTGTGTATTACTATATATGAAAATTATGTAAGTGTTATATGTGGCATTGTTTGACCAAGTAAAGATTACAATCTAGAACTAAACAACTAAACACAACACTTAGATGAAATGTATAAGCAGCGAAAAAGAATAAAACAATTTTAAATTTTTAATGGTGAGGCACACACCTCTGTGTGCCTTAAAGCATCGCCAAGGCGCGTAGAGGCATGCCTAGGCTCATTTGAGGCGCATAGAGGGCACCTTGCCTCAAGGCGTGCCTGTGGCGTACAAAGGCGCACGCCTAAATAACATTGCCTAGTATAATCCTCTTCCTAACAAAAATAGTCCTTTAATTAGGATCAAGTTTTTTCCCATAATGTTTCTGCTCAACTGTTATGCTCTCAGTTTTTGGGGATGTTACTCTAGGATCCATTCAGTCACACTTTTTGCATTCATTAATTGAGTAAACAGTATGCTTTTGTCCTGTGTACCTTTGTGGTACATCTAAATGTTTCAGAGTTGAAGTTTTAATGATAGCTGAAGTTGTTTGCTACTGATTTTTCTTTATTTCCAGAATCAATTGCCACAAAATTGATTGTCAATGTGCCGTTTGTGTTGTAAGGCGTCGCAGGAAGGAGCGTGAGGAAGTTGCTCTAGTTGTCGAAAATCATATTGAAGCAAGCGATGAGAATTTAACTCAAGAGTTCAGGCTAGAGGTAATATTTATATTTCTTCTTTTTATTGTCTTACCATGGTTGAGTTTGCCCTTTTTGTGCTTGTGCACATTTGGAGTATTCAATAATTGGACATTATGTTAGAATAAATACCAAACGGTTACGATATTTTTGTTTATTACTTTTTGATGCCCACAATAACAACAAAGCTTTAATCCCAAATTTGTTGGGGTCATGTACTTGGATCAAACGCTTCCACTCCACTCAATTTTTTGATACATGTTTTCATTTAGTTTTAGTTCTCCATATGAACTCAATCCTATGTTCATAGAAAAGATGGGCATTATTGAGGAATCTAATCAATGGATGATGCGATAAAATTGTGTGAGAGACTAATCAAGAATTGTGTTAGACTTCAATCTTTGGTTTAAAAAGTCAAATCAAATATATGCCTAGACAGCGGAAAAATGCAACTCTACGACTGCAAGCATGAAGAGAAAAACAAAGCCATTCCATTGGTTTATCATTTTATGAAAAATTCTTTATCTAAGGGAGCGACTATTAGCCCCCTTGTACCCTATATCAGCCCCCCATTTAATTTAATACATTTTTAAGCTAAAATTGTTTTAGGCAAAATTACATAAATAACCCCACTCTAAATTAAATCATGAACCCATTTCATTTCCCCTTCTACTTTCCACTCTTTACACCCTCCTCAAGGACCTCAACTTTGCTTTTCGTTCTCTACACCCCTCCCAAATTAAAACCTTGAACTCATCCCCAACTCCTATCCCACCCCTTCTCCTCTCTTACCTAATTTTCACTTTCTATACCCCACCCCAAATTAAACCATAAATTCATCTCATTTTTTTTTTCTAGTTTCTAATATCTACTCCCCTCCTCATTTCTTTGTCCATACATTCAACAACTCACCACCAAATGCAACATCTTGATTATAGTATTTGTTTGAGATTTGATTCACATTCTTTAATGGTTAGAACATTTATTTGTGTTGAATCTTAGCTTTTAAGGATCAAAGAATCAATCTTGAAATGCAACATGGAGCAAATTGAGGTAAGGGGCAAGGAATGAAAATTCGATAAAATTAGCCGAAGTTTAGGCGAAGTTTATTGAAGTTGAAGGGATCGAAACGAGGTTCACGGGTACTTTAAAAATTACAAAACTTCTTTGAAGTTTATGTTCAAAATCGACAACATTGATATAAATTGATATGGATTGCTAAAAACAAAGAGAAATTGCAAACAATCGGTAAAAAAATCAAATAAGTGTGCATGAGACGAAAGGGTTGAGGGTTGTAATTGATGGTGGCATTTAGGGGTTATTGAGAATTTGAGAGTGGCTCACTTTTGTACAAACATCTCTACCCGAATCATGTGATCCCTTGACTTTGCATTAGGATTGAATGTATGCATCGAGATTCACTTTTGCACACACATCTCTACTACGCTTTGTAGTTTTTTCAATTGATGCATAATGTCTAAAAGAGGATATTTTCTTTTGCTTTAAATACTGATCCATTTAAAAAAAAAACATGTTTCATAATTTTAATTTTACTTATGAGAATGTGCAATTAATAAATGGTTAGAGAATCAAATTAAGTGTAATTATTATCACTAAAAGTTGATCTACCATCAAGGAATGAAAATTTGAAAAAATTAGCCGAAGTTTAGGCGAAGTTTATCGAAGTTGAAGGGATCGAAACGAAGTTCACGGGTACTTTAAAAATTACAAAACTTCTCCGAAGTTTATTATGTTCAAAATCGACAACATTGATATAAATTGATATGGATTGCTAAAAACGAGGAGAAATTTGCAAACGTTCGGTAAAAAAAATCAAATAAGTGTGTAGGAGACGAAAGGGTTGAGAGTTGTAATTGATGGTGACATTTAGGGATTATTGAGAATTTGAGAGTGGCTCACTTTTGTACACACATCTCGACACCTATCATGTGATCCCTTGACTTTGCATTAGGATTCAATGTATGCATCGAGATTCACTTTTGCACACACATCTCTACCACGATTTGTAGTTTTTCCAATCGATGCATAATGTCAAAAAGTGGATATTTTCTTTTGCTTTAAATACTGACCCATATAAAAAAAGCATGTTTTATAATTTTAATTTTACTTATGAGAATGTGTAATTAATAAATGGTTAGAGAATCAAATTAAGTGTAATTATTATCACTAAAAAGTGATCTACCATACACAGTATGCATGACTCGTGCCAATAAAATTGACTTGAAACCATTAAATTGTCAATTTTTTAGGTATAAATGCATAATTGTGCTTGTTTTGACATCCCATAAAATGAGTATTAGTTTATTGACCATTTAATAAAAATTTCTTAAACTTCTCTAAGTTAGCGAATTTTTACCAAAATTCTCCACGTCGAATTAAACTTCTTCGAATTAATTCCGATTGTCAAATGGCAAATTATAAGGTGAAACCGAAGTTTCGATCCTTGTCTACCATGCACAGTATGCATGACTAGTGCCAATAAAATTAACTTGAAACCATTAAATTGTAAATTTTTTAGGTATAAATGCATAATTGTGCTTGTTTTGACATCCCATAAAATGAGTATTAGTTTATTGACCATTTAATAAAAATTTCTTAAACTTCTCTAAGTTAGCGAATTTTTACCAAAATTCTCCACGTCGAATTAACCTACTCCGAATTAATTCCGATTGTCAAATGGAAAATTATAAGGTGAAACCGAAGTTTCGATCCTTGTCTACCATACACAGTATGCATGACTAGTGCCAATAAAATTAACTTGAAACCATTAAATTGTAAATTTTTTAGGTATAAATGCATAATTGTGCTTGTTTCGACATCTCATAAAATGAGTTTTAGTTTATTGACCATTTAATAAAAATTTCTTAAACTTCTCTAAGTTAGCGAATTTTTACCAAAATTCTCCACGTCGAATTAAACTTCTCCGAATTAATTCCGATTGTCAAATGGAAAATTATAAGGTGAAACCGAAGTTTCGATCCTTGTCTACCATACACAGTATGCATGACTAGTGCCAATAAAATTAACTTGAAACCATTAAATTGTAAATTTTTTAGGTATAAATGCATAATTGTGCTTGTTTCGACATCTCATAAAATGAGTTTTAGTTTATTGACCATTTAATAAAAATTTCTTAAACTTCTCTAAGTTAGCGAATTTTTACCAAAATTCTCCACGTCGAATTAAACTTCTCCGAATTAATTTCGATTATCAAGAGGGCGAATTATAAGGCGAAACCGAAGTTTCGATCCTTAGTAAGGGGAGAAGAAGATGATGTGCACAAAGGGGTTGGAGGTAGGGAATCACAAAGATGGAAAGAGAGTTTGTTTTTTGGGGAGTGAGTGGGGCAAATATAAACTAGGGGTACATTGGGGACTTAACTAACAATTAAGAGGAGGAAGAAGGGGGGCTTGGATCATGAACTAATTTATTGGGGGCTATAACATTAAATTAAATTAAATTGGCGGGCTAATAGAGGGTATATGAGGGAGCTTATAGTCGCTCCCTTCTCTAAACTTCTTTCAATTAACTAATTTCTCTTAAACATCAAATACGTATTAGGTGTGGATAAAAGCTCGTGAAATCCCATTGAACTTTGGCAAAAAATGATATAATTTGCAAATTTCAAGGTAAACCAGATAGTTTGTCTTCAAATGCTAAGTTTATAAGAAATAACTAATGTGATATTTGCTAGAAGGTTTTAATGCTCCTACATAATAAAATTACACATCCTTTATCATGAATCATGATTGTGTATGTATGATTAAGGTTTGAAAAATCGACAAACTTCGGCGAAGTTCGGGCGAAGTTTGTCGATTTTGAGGTGAGCGAAGCGAAGTTCATAGGCAGTAGAAAAATTGCAAAACTTCGACTCAACTTCGGCTAACTTCGATCGAACTTCGAAAACATCGATGGAAGTTAATTAAACATGAAGTAAAATTGTTATGTTTCGTGGAAGTTGAGCAAACTTCGACTATTCTAGAAATATACTTAAACTTCGGCTAAATTCGAATAAAACATAGTTCTAACATCTCTACGAAGAAACTTGAGTTTTCTAGCATTTAAAGTGAAATTCCATAAACTTTCGTACACTGACGAATTTTTGTCAAACTTTCATCGTTGAAGTTAACTTCCTCGAATTAATTCCGAATTTAAGTGAGCAAAGTCATAGGCGAAGTCGAAGCTTCAAACCTTGCTTCTGGTTACTCATCCTTATACATGTATCAGTGTACCATAAGCCCCCAAAACATGACAAAAGTAAATATATACATACTGTAATCAAACGCATAAATTGGCGACAAACGGTCTCAGAGGTAGTCGCCTAGCACCTCCTTGCCACGGATGTCGACTGATCTGCAACTTGCCGCAAAAAGACAAGTTCCAGTGAGTGAATCCGAGAGACTACCACACAATATTCAAGGTAACAATAAAGTGACTACAAGTCATGCAAGCAAGGAAATAAAGCAGAAAAGTTAAACCATGCATGAATATAAGTCACCGCCGATCAAACAGGAAAATAAATCATGAGAGTAACCAAGTACCAATGGTTATGCCCCAACAATGGTTAACGGGAGAAACATCAGACGCTAAACCACGTCGAACCATACTCCTTAATGCCCTCTCGACGCCCGTGGATACGTTTCCTGGGTCGTCAACACGTGAGTTGTGTGTCAAGTGCATGAGACTTAGCCATACCAATCTACCATACACTGCAATAGGAAATAGAATACGTAACCATGTGTCCCCACAAGCAGCGACGCATGAAATGGAAATGACAAGAATGAAAACGAATTTTGTGAGGTTTTCTCATAGGTTTACTTACATGATTGCACACAAAAACTCAGCTCAAAATGGTCCTTACACGCCTCGAACTCGACACGTTCCCGATACCCAATTATGTATCCCTAAGTCCCTAGTGTCAATTAGATAAATTTTGGTGTGTTAGAACCCCTTCTATTGCATTGTTGAAATAACATTGTTGTTACAACTCTTTTGGTCACGTGACTTGTGGTCACAGCCCGTTGTGACCACAAATGTTCCTTGTGGCCAGAAACGTCCCTTGTAGCCACAGACGTCCCTTGTAGGCACAGTCGTCCCTTGTGGGCACAGTTGTTCCCTGTGGGCACAGTTGTCCATTGTGACCACAGTCCTTTGTGAGCACATCTCTTATGGGCACAAATGTCCCTTGTGGGCGCAAGCATCTCTTGTGGGCACAGACGTCCCTTGTGGGCACAAACACTATTCATCATCTTTCTCCAACAGGACATGCACAAAAATTACCACAACTTAAACACCAAATCTGGACCCAATTCAAGCAATTCTCACTCCTTGTGGGTCGATTTGACCTCAATAGCTCCCAATTAAGCCACAGTAACAATTAACAATATCTTAAGCCTCAATTTGGGTAAATTAATATGCATTAGATGAAAAGCCTCAAGAACACGAACTCCATTAATATTAGTTTTAAAAACTCATTTAGAAACCCGATTTCTAGAATTGAGTGGTTGGAATTCGATGCTCGAATCACAATTTATCACTAAAATTTCTTTGAATACAAAAGCCCCAAATTTGGGTGTGCATAAATTCCATCTTCATGAATCAAACTTGAAAAAATGAGGGAGGGATCATTGCTTAGCTTTGGCCCCTTTGATTTCCTTGCTTCGAACTTGAATTTCTAGCAATTTCTTGCACCCATCTCTCTTAGATCCCATAATTTCAACCACCAAGCTCTCTTGCTCTCCTAAAATTCTGAATTTTTGCTAAGTACTTTGCCTGAGCAAGAGAAAACAAGCTTTATAAAGGGTTAAGTGGTTAAATCTTGGCCTTATCCAACCGCAAACTCTCATCTCTAAGAGATCTTGTGGCTACAATTTAGACCATCAACCCACCCTTAACAACCAGTTATGTAGCCTAGGATTCCTCCAATGACCCATCACTAGGACCAATCCATGGTTCAAATTAATCGACTTGAACTTAAACTTATTAAATCCAAGGTTTACAAAATTGACAAACTTCGGCGAAGTTTGTCGATTTTGAGGTGAGCAAAGCAAAGTTCATAGGCAGTAGAAAAATTGCAGAACTTCGACTAAATTTCGGCTAACTTCGACCGAACTTCGAAAACATCGATGGAAGTTAATAAAACATGAAGTAAAATTGTTATGTTTCGTAGAAATTGAGCAAACTTCGACTGAAACTTTGACTATACTAGAAATATACTTAAACTTCGGTTAAATTTGAATAAAACATAGTTCTAGTATCTCTACGAAGAAACTTGAGTTTTCTAGCAGTGAAATTCCATAAACTTCCTTACACCGGCGAATTTTTGTCAAACTTCCATTGTCGAAGTTAACTTACTCGAATTAATTCCGAATTTTAAGTGAGCGAAGGCATAGGCGAAGTCGAAGTTTCAAACCTTGATTAAATCAATCTAGCTTAATTAATAACTTAGGCACCTTAGATTATTTTCATAGCGTAGCTTGTGGCTTCATTCAATTAGATTCTCATTACCTAAGCTAAGTCCTCATCAACTCGACACCCGGTGTGCCGCACCAATGCGCAACTCGAGGCACTATCTAGCCTTTTCATTCATTGATTCTACTACCTAGGCTTTGATTTATTTATTAAACATAGCTTAGTATTTTATTATTGATGTTATTTAGTAATCTACTAAGCTACTTAAGTGTACCCATATACCGGCCTACCCGATACCCTCGTTGTCACCATGGTTTAAAAAATCGACAAACTTCGCCGAAGTTCGGGCGAAGTTTGTCGATGTTGAGGTGAGCGAAGCGAAGTTCAAGGGCAATTGAAAAATTGCAAAACTTCGACTCAACTTCGGCTAACTTCGACCGAACTTCAAAAACATTGATGGAAGTTCATAAAAAATGAAGTAAAATTGTTATGTTTCGTGGAAGTTGAACAAACTTCGACTGAAACTTCAGAAACTTATCCTATGCTAAAAATATACTTAAAATTCGGAATATCCTCCGCTGACATGAGTTTTATGCATTATTGTTGTATGATTAAGTATATTCCTAGCATCTCTACGAAGAAACTTGAGTTTTCTAACTTTAAAGTGAAATTCCGTAAACTTTCGTACACCGGCGAATTTTTGTCAAACTTCCATCGTCTAAGTTAACTTCCTCGAATTAATTCCGAATTTTAAGTGAGCGAAGTCATAGGTGAAGTCGAAGTTTTGAACCTTGGTCGTCATGCATCCGAAGGCGGTATACCCGCGCACTAGCGCTCGGGAATTACTATGAAACAAAATGTGATGCGATTTATTTAATTTAATACAAATAATAGGCACGCATCACACAAAAATAACATAAGTCCCTCGGTTCTCATGTCCGAATCGATCGAGTTTTACACGAGACCCGAATTGCGACCGCTAATCCCTGTAATTAGAGTTAATTCCGGGTTAATTAATTCAGACCATTACATATACCATAGTGTTTGCCATTTGCAAACAATATTATTTTCATAAACGAAACAAAAGATGGAGCTAATAGGAAATTCAAGGTCTAAAGGCTTTAAATTGAGTAGGGCTAACACTAAATATATGAATTGTGATTTGTGAGTTTATGAACTATGGAGATCAACCGTGTGAAATGAAGGATGGGAAAGGCTAACACGTGGAATTCAAGATGGATGCAAGAAGCGGAGGAGTCAACAGGTGTGATATGTGACCAAAATATTCCTGTTAAGCTAAAAGGAATATTCTATACAACGACAACTAGCCAACTATACTTTATGGGTATGAATGTAGGGCGTTATGAGCACAACAGAGATTTGGATGCTTCGGTGTATGTTTAGTAAAATTCAAAAATAATACATACGAAAAATAAAAAATTGTGAAAAAAAAAAGGAAATGCAAAAGATGTAGGAGTAGCACCAATAGGTACAAAAATGATGAATGGGCGGTTGTGATGGATTGAACATATCCAAAGATTACTAGCAAATGCATTAGTTAGAAAATTCGACACAGTAGAAATAAAAGGAACTCAACAGTATCTAGGTAGCCTCAATAATGAATGATATAATGGATTATGGAAATTCATCATCAACTTCATTGAATTAACCTTAGTGGTAGTGTTTCATTCATGTGGGATTGAGGCTTTATTGTTGATTACAAGGAAGAAGTTTAATTAGAAAATGTTATTTTTCCAAGAAATACTTTTTTAGAAAACTTTTTCATGCTTTTTTTAGTACACATGAAAATATAATTTTCACTATTGTTCAATGTATTCATGATCTTTTTCTAAATTATGATGCACTTCTCATCATCCTTCACTCACTAGTCACTAGAGCAATTCTCTCCAAAACCTTTAGAAAATATTTTTTTATGCACTTATCATCTACTTCAAATAAAATTCGTCTTATTTCTTAGCCAACACTGAATGAACAAATTTTCTAGCGGATCAATCGCCACTACTAAACATTGATGCATTGGATATATTTTTATGCAATCCCATGCCTTTTCTTTTTATTTAGTTGGTTATTCTGCGATTTTGAATTAAAGAAATCTTCTTGAGGGACCCACAAGCACTGACTTTTTCATTCTTCAAACTTACATATTGGGAAAGCCAACAAGCCTAAATCTCCAAATCCCGACATTATTTCTCAAATCACTGCAAGAAGATCATTTCTTCATTTATGTAAAGAAAACAATTTTTGTTCTCGTGCAAATTTAACTTGTGGACTCTAGAAGACGAAGAACACTTTTGTTTCAAAATCAACGCAAAAGATATAGAAGATCAAATCACAACCGCAAATATGAAGTCTCTCGGATCTTTCATCTTTCTTTATAACAACCTAAAATTTGAAATCCCAGACTCCCAATAGCCACACCAATTTTCTTTTCGTAGCACCTCTCCGTGATCTCCTCTCAATTTGATACCATGTTGATTTCTTTAGCAAAGGAAGTTAATAGAGAAGAGATTAAAATTGAAAAATTCAAAAGACTACATTTTGATTAATAATTTGGTACTCCAAGATAATACGTAGCAATTAAATCATCAATGCTTAATTTAGGAACTTTCTCTAGTTTCACACGAAGGTCATTGTGTGAAAGATTGATAAGACGACAATCCGGTGTGAGGCAGAAATATGGCGGTTGATGTGGTTGCATGAAGACTCACCTAGGATCAGCCTCGAGATGCATATAGCGCGGAGCAATGAAGATCAGGAGAAGCATGACACGTGTTGTGCTCGTACGTGGCAAGTAGAGATGGAGATATAGGATTAGGATAAAAAGAAAACAATTGTTGTTTTGTTTGGTTTGATGAGAGAGCTCCTAACTTTTTTGTGCTTCTATCCTTCGTAATGTTCGGCTAATTTCTCCTCTAATCTAAGCCGGGGACGGATCAAGCGTAGTTGATTAGCAATTACACTATTGTGAGATCTATTTTATTTTATTTATTGTTCTGTTACTTTGTCCTATTTTCTTTGGTATTAATTGATTGATTGAATGGTTTATGCTTAGATCCGTTGTAAGAGCCCTTGCATGATTCTAGGTGGAGACTTATAGCTCGCCGCTGAGATGCTAAGTTGACTCCTTAACCTTGAGCCACATAGTTGACTGCATACAGAATATTGTAGGAAACCTCACGACTAGTGGTGATTGATCCTACCGAGTGATTCTCACCCTTTCAAGATTGGTCAAGTACCTTCAGAATCTAGGCTAACTCGAACACGCTTGTGATCCAGTTGTCTAGGTCTAGTGTCAACACGAAGCCCAAGGCGGTCATCGCATTAAGCCCTACGACGAATGTCTAGGGTTTCGCGCTAATTAGGTAAATAGTTGAAGGTCCCTAGCTATGGAAGATTGGGAGTTCGAACGCACGTTTGGCTCTATAGCTTCTCTAGGACATTGTAATCAAGCATACATTTGTATAAATCGAAGACCAATAGTCTTACTATTTCGCCAATTGACGAAGGTTGTGAAATTAATTGTGGGAATCAGTAAACCATTTGGGTTTATTTTTGGCACGCTCGACGCATGACCAAATTTTGGCGCTGTTGTCGGGGACTTAGTCCTTTGTTTTAAGTTCAAGTTTCTTTTACTTCTTTTCTTGTATGCCTAATCTGCTCTCTTTCTCTAAGTCGATTGGTTCATTGTTATCCTTCGACTCTTAAATCGAGAGGACATTTAGATGGTTGAGTAGGGAAGCTAGACTTACAGCGCAACAAGTCCAGAATCTTTCCTCTTCCATACCTTCAGAAATGGCGGATCAAAATCGCCAAATCATTATGCGCAGACCAATGAAGAATTGCAAAATATGTTCACTCAACAGCCATGCTGCATCAACTACCCAGCCAATAGGGGAGCCTTTGAGCTCAAATCCGGCTTTATTTATTTTCCGAGTCCTGCCTACTTTTCATGGCAAGGAACATGAGGACCTTGTCACTTTCTTAGAAGAGGTTCATGCTAATTGCTAGAACATGAAACTTCCTGATGTAGCTCAGGATGCAGTAAAGCTTAGAGCTTTTCTATTTTGCCTCAAAGATAAAGCCGGGTATTGACTTTTCTATTTCCCTCCCAGTTTTATAAATTCTTGGACTGATGTGACTAAAGAGTTTTTAAGGAGCACTTTCCTAAGGACCAAGTTGCTCTGCTCATAAGGGATATCTATAGCATTAAAATGTAGCCAAGGGAATCTGTAGGTGAATACTAGAATCGCTACAACGTTTGTTTGCTACATGGCCACAAAATGAATAGATTGACATGGCCATTGCTCGTTTCTTATATTTCAGGATGACACCTATCGAGAGACGCATGATCGACAATGCGTGCGGTGGTAACATCAGAGATAAGACCCTAGAGGAGATAAGACAACTATATGAGAACATCGCATATTAGTCACGCTTCTATGGAGATCTGGATGATTTCGCGTACCGGAGCGTTTTTGTTGGATCAGGATCGAGCAAGACCGACGAGAAAATTGATTAAATGAGCTTTATTCAGTGGCATGACATTGATAAATGACACTTAACCAGTGATCATTTCTACTAAACTCAATTTTTCGTCAGTCTTGCTCGATCTCGATCCAACAGAATGCCTCTGGTACACAGCATCATCCAGATCTCCATAGAGGCGCGACTGATGTGCGATGTTCTCATATAACTGCATCATCTCCTATGGGTTCTTATCTCTGATGTGACCTCCGCACGTGTTGTCGATCATGCGTCTCTCAATAGGTGTCATCCTGACATAAAAGAGATGATATATGGTCATGTCAGTCTTTCCATGTTGTGGGCAGCTAGCAAGCTTACACTTGTAGCGATCCGAGTATTCACCTAAGGAATCCCCTGGCTTCATTTTAATCCTGCAGATATCCCTTAAGAGGTAAGAAACTCAGTCATCAGGAAAGTACTCCTTCAAAAACTCTTTAGTCATGCAGTCCAAGAGTTTATAGAACCGGGAAGGTGATAGAAAAGCCAATTCTTGGCTTTATTTTTTAGGCAAAACAGAAAAGCTCTAAGCTTTACCACATCCTCAAATCTATTGGGAGGTTTCATGTTATGGCAGTTAACATGAACCTCATTTAATAAAGTGACGGGATCCTCCTGTTCCTTGCGATGAAAAGTAGGCAAGAGATGAATAAAGCCATATTTGAGCTCGAAGGCTCTTTATTAGCTAGGTAGTTGATGCAAAGGGGCTGCTCCCAGCAGATTTTGCAATTCTTCATTGGTCTGCCCCATATTGACTTAGTGATTTTGATCCACCATTTCGAAAGGTGTGCAAGAGGAAGATTTCCGGACTTGTTGCACATTAAGTCTAGCTTCCCTACTCTCTAAATGTCCTCTCAATTTAAGAGTCGAAGGGTAAAAATGAATCGGTCAACTTAGAGCGAGAGTGTCGATTAGGCACACAAGAAAAGAAGTAAAAGAAAACTAAACTTAGAACAAAAAGGGCTAAGTCCCCGACAACTGCGCCAAAATTTGGTCACATGCTAAGCGTGCCAAAAATAAAACCCAAATAGTTTACTGAGTCCTACAATTAATTTGTAGTAGCGACAAGCACGAGTGTCGAACCACGAGGACCTAATGGTTATTATAAGCGAACAAAAAAGGAAAAAGGGGGTTTTGAAAATAGTTTGAGAGAACTAAAATAAATAAGATATATATATATATATATGTAAATTTTCTTAGAAATTCAATGGAGAACACAATCTAAACCTTTGATTTTACAAGCTTCATCAATTGGCGAAATAGTAAGACTGGTCTTCGATCTATACAAAATTACAAATGTATGCTCAATTACAATGTCCTAGAGTAGCTATAGAGCCAAACACGCGTTCAGACTCCTAGTCTTCCTAATGTCGATAGCTAGGGTACGACCTCTAACAATTTCCCTAATCAACGCACAACCCTAGACACATGCCTTAAGGTTTAATGAGATGATTGCCTTGGGCTTCTTCGTGAAGGCACTACACCTAGACAACCCAATCACAAGCGTGTTAGAATTAGCCTAGATTCTTAAGGTACTTGACCAGTCTCAAAAGAGTGCGATTCAATCGGTAGGATCAATCGCCACTTGTCTTGAGGTTTCCTACACTATTTCGTATGCTGTCAACTCACCGGCTATAGGTCTCCACCTAGAATCATGCAAGGGCCCTTACAACGAATCTAAGCATAAACCATGAAATCAATTAATTAATACGAAAGAAAATAGGACAAAGTAAAAGAACAATAAATAAAATTAAATAGATCTCACAATAGTGTAATTGCCGCTTGATGCGTCTCCGGATTAGAGAAATTAGCCGAACAACACACAAAAAGTTTGGAGTTCATTCCATGTTTTTCCTAGAATGAATTTCGTTCTTTTCAATCTCTCCCTTTATTGCTTTCTTCCGATCTATCTATTAAATATATATATGGTGACTTTTTAAAATCACCATGAATGGTGATTTCAAATTTTCACCATTAGATTTAGATCTAACGGTGAATATGAAAGCTACATTTATGATTCTTAAATTTGCGCACAAGTTCCAACAAGGCATATTCACCATTGGATCTAAATCCAAGGGTCAAAATTTAAAATCACCATCCATGGTGATTTTCTCCAATCACCATGATAGAACTACCTATATAAATCTTATCCTATCTAAACAACAATTGTTTTGTTTATATCCTAATCTTATATCTCCGTATATGCTTGCCACGCATGCATCAAGCTTCGTCTGATCTGCATTGCTCCACGCCAGTGTTATCAAAGGCGAACTTAAGGCAATGGTTGCCTAAAAGACCTGAGGTGCAAGGCGAGGCGCGCACCCGAAAGAAGCCCAATTAATGAAGATTGAGTTTTGTTGGTTTTGGGTGTTAAGTAATTTCAATTGTGTTGAAAATTAGTTTCGGATATTATTTATTTCGATAGAGTTAGGAATGCTGATGTGAATCAGTTTAGTTGAAAAGATATACATAGAGTTGTAGTTATTTTAGGAGTTTTTTAAGTTTGGTTTTTATCTAGATAGAACTTATCTTTAGTTGATTAAGTTGTAATCAGATTCGAAGTCTTATTTAGTATATAATTAAAATTGTTGGAATGTAATAAGGACATAATTAATCAATCGAAAATTTCAGTTACATTAGTGTTCCTTTTATTAATTTCGGTTCTTCCAAGTTTAGGAAAAACTTACCAGATTTTTCTAAAACCTGATTGTTGAATTGCTACGCTACGTCATGTGGTATCAGAGAATGGTTACGATGGGCGATAGCAGTGGTCCTCAGGACGGTGTTCGAAGGACTAAAGCTCCTATTCAAGGAGACGAAGCGGTGCGACGATTGAAGCAACTTTTAGAGCAACAGATGGATCTCAAATTCCGACGTTTCGAGGAACATTTAGAGGAGATTGTAGAACGTTTGGATGTTGTTGGATACAAAGCACTTGGGAGGCGGAATGTCCATGAAAGGCGAAGAGCAGAGGGAGGTCTTGGTGACCATCTCGACAGGCCAATCCCAACCTTAGGCCTATTGCATATCCAGAACCACTGCGAAGGCAGTGAGGGTTTGATGATTCGAAAGAGGAGGACGACTATGAACCAAACTGGTTCGGTCGTTACCTATTGCGCGGGGGGATTAGGGGAAGAGATGGAGGCTTCGATAGAGGTTTTGGAGACTTCAAGCTGAAGGTAGACATTACCCAATTCCATGGCAGAACGAACATAGAAGAATTCATGGACTGGATAGCGGAAGTCGATAGGTTCTTTGACTACTTAAAGACTCCTCCTGAGAAGCATGTTCGGTTTGTGGCTTGTTGGCTAAAAAAGGGAGCGTCTGCATGGTGGGACTGACTTCAAGCACGCCGTGAGAGAGAAGGAAAGGGTCCTATCAGGATGTGGTATAGGATGAAATACATGTTGCAGTGAGAGTTCTTGCCACCAGACTACAAGCATATCTTGTTTCAGTAGTATCAACGCTGCCAACGAGGAACTCGAACTGTGCATGAATACATGGTTAAATTTATGAGACTAGCATAATGGAACAACCTTCTTGAGTCCAAAAGGCTGTAGGTTGCTTGTTACGTGGATGGATTGAAACAGTCCTTGAGGGACAAAATAGATGTGCAGGTCATTCACACCCCTTTCTGAAGCAAAGAACATGGCGTTAAAGGCAGAGTTAATGCAACTAGAGCAGAATAGAAAGAGTTATGATAACTATAGACTTGGAGCGTATGATGGGGGTGAAGAGACACCAATGTACAAGGCATCAGCAGTGGAAGTGGTCGACAAACGGATGATAAGGTGACATACAAACGAGTGCAGACATCCACAACATAATTGAAGAAGTCGGAAAATCCATACGCTAGACCCTCTATTAATAAGGGTTTCTAAGGCAACCAACCGGACCATAATTCAAATGACTGTCCTTTACGAAGATTGTCAACATTGTGGAACGGGAAAGTGACGAAGATGGTTTTCTGTGCGAGGCGGATGGTGAGGATGAGGAGGATGCCGAGGATGTAATCATAACTTGCGTGGCGCAGTGTTTAATTCTATCCCTAAAGCAAGCGACCGACAACCAACGCCACCAGTTGTTCAAAACAAGATGCACCATCTATGATAAGGTGTTTGGTGCCATAATTGATAGTGGGAGCTGCGAAAACATAATCGGCAAAGAGGTAGTACGACAACTCGATTTATCGATAGAAAAACACCCCAATCCTTATACTTTAGGGTGGATTAAGACAATAACAGCAAAGGTGGAGGTAACCAAACGTTGGAGGTAACCAAACGTTGTAAGGTTCCCTTTTCTATTGGTAAATACATCGATACAGTTTATTGTGATGTAGTTGATATGGATGCTTGCCAGTTGTTATTTGGTCGCCCTTAGCAATATGATGTCGATGCTTAACAATCGAGTAGGAATAACGTATATAGGCTCGAAAAGAAAGGTGTGAAGTATACGTTGTTGCCTGTGAGGAGTAAGGAACAAAGCGATGAGATTCTTGGGTTTGAACAACTTCAGGGTGATTATGAGCATGATGAGTACTTCGTTAAGGTGTGGAGTAAGCTTTCTGATCAACAATTGGTTGATGATTTTTTTGTGCTTGACGAGTACTTAATGCATTATGCATGAGAATCATTTATGTTTTCCTAGAACTTCTCTACGAGAACAGGTGATTAGTTATTTGCATGATGGAGGTCTAGGGGTAACATGGGGTGTGACAAGACTCTTGTAGCTGTTAAAGAGAGATTTTATTGGCCTCAATTGCGTCGGGATGTGTATCGGTTTGTTGAAAAGTGTTTTCCATGCCAATAAGCGAAGGAACAATCCAAAAACACATGCCTTGACCTGTACTTGAAAATATTTGGGAAGACCTTTATATGGACTTCGTGTTGGGTCTACTTAAGACTCAAAGACATGTTGATTCTGTATTTGTGGTTGTTGACAAGTTTTCGAAGATGGCTCACTTTCTTCCTTGTAGGAAGACTTTAGATTCAGTGGGTATTGCTCGTTTGTGTTTCAAGGAAGTGGTTTGCATATATGGAGTTCCAAAGTTGATTACTTCTGATCGGGATAACAAGTTTCTTAGTCATTTTTGACGTTCTCTGTGGAAGTTATTTGATTCATCTCTCAAGTATAGTAGCACTGCTCATCCTCAAACTGATGGGCAAACCGATGTTGTTAATCGAACTTTAAGAAATTTGATTCTAAGCATTTGTGGTGATAAGCCGAAGCAATGGGATCTAGCACTTCCCCAAGCTGAATTTGCCTATAGCAGTGCAGTTCATAGTGCCACTAGTCAATCTCCTTTCGCCATATTTTATACTAAGGTTCCACAACATACTCTTGATCTAATTTGCCTACCAAAGGGTGATGGAACTAGTCTTCCTACGAAGCATTTGGCAGAGTAGGTCATTGAAGTTCATAAGGAGGTGAAACAAAGGTTAGAATCAGCCAACAAAAAGTACAAGACTGTAGTTGATAAACTTTAGGCGTCATGAGGTTTCCAATGTTGGTGATCAAGTAATGATGTTTCTACACAAGGTGCGCTTTTCGGTGGGTACCTCCAATAAGTTACAACCTAAGAAGTATGGTCCATATGCTATTTTGAAGATACGTGGTAGATTTACCAGCCTTCATGGGTATTTCAAACACCTTCAATGTGACATATTTGTCTCACTTTCATGATCTTAAGATTCCATTATATTCGAACTCAAGGACGAGTTTTTTCTGAAGTGGAGGAGACTGATGAAGACTGAGTTTCGTTGGTTTGGGGTGTTAAGTAATTTCAGTTGTATTTAATTAGTTTCGGATATTATTTATTTCGATAGAGTTAGGAAAGCTGATGTGGATTAGTATAGTTGGAAAGATAAACATGGAGTTGTAGTTATTTTAGGAGTCTTTAAAGTTTGGTTGTTATCTAGATAGAACTTCTCTTTAGTTGATTAAGTTGTAGTCAGATTCGAAGTCTTATTTAGTATATAATTAAAGCTGCAGGAATGTAATAAGGACAAAATTAATCAGTCAAAAATTTCAGTTATATTAGTATTCCTTTTATCAATTTCGGTTCTTCCAAGTTTGGTAAAAATTGACCATTGTTGAATTGCTACGCAGCATCACCAATATGTACAGATTTCTACATATATACATTCGTATACAAACACATATAGATGTCACATGTGTGTGTGCATGTATGAAAATTTTGTGTGTGTTATATGTAACATTGTTTTACCTCGTAAAGATTACAATCTAGAACTGAACAACTAAATAATACAATACTTAGATGAAATGTATTAGCAGAGAAAAAACATAAAAACAATTTTTAATTTTTAATGGTGAGGCACACTCCTCTATGTGCCTTAAAGCAGTGCCAAGGCGCGAAGAAGCGTGCCTCATTTGAGGCTGATCCTAGGTGAGTCTTCATGCAGCCACATCAACTCCCATACGTCTGCACCACACCAGATCGTCGCCCTTTCACGCACACCCGCACGCTTCTCTAATGCACGACTCCACTCTCCCCATGCCACGTCACGAACTTGAATGCTACACACCACAACCTTCACACATTTGTTTAGGGGTGGGCAAACCGCGGTTTGGTGGTGGAAACCATCAAACCGCGACCAAACCGAGGGTTCGCGGTTTGGCAGATTTGCAAACCACCACCAAACCGCGAACCATCAAAACCGCATCCAAACCGCCCGCTGTTTGTGCGGTTTGATCGGTTTGGTTTCATGATTTTCGCGCGGTGGGAGGCGACGGCGACTGACAAGGGGCGACGGCGACAGACGTTGGCCAAAGCCGACCGAGAAGGGCTACGTGGTCGGAGCCGACCGGGAAGGGCGATGTGGTGGTGGGACTCGCAGTGACTGGTACGAGGCGGCGGCGGAGGCGGGACCAGTGGGAAGAGGCGACGCGAGGCGGCGGCGGACGCTGCAGTGACGGCAGCGGTTTGCGCGGTGGGAGGCGACGGCGACTGACAAGGCCAAAGCCGAACGAGAAGGGTGACGTGGTCGAAGCCGACCGGGAAGGGCGTCGGCGGCTTGATGGGGAGTGAGGAGAATGACGGCGGCAACGAGATGGGGAGTGAGGAGAATGACGGCGAGATGGTGGCGAGAATGAAGGTCGTAAATGTTGTAAATGTTGAGTTTTTTTTTTTTTTTTTTTTTTTTTTTTTTTTAGTTTTAGGGTTTTGACTTTTAAGTTGTTGTAAATGTTGGGTATTTACTAAAATACCCTCGGTTTGGTGAAACCGCGGTTTTTTTTAAATGAAAACCGTGACCAAACCGCAATTCTGCGGTTTTTTAGTTTTTTAAACCACCCCCAAACCGCGAGTTCTAAAAACCAAACCAAACCATGCGGTTTACACGGTTTGGGCGGTTTTTCGGAAACCGCTGCCCACCCCTACATTTGTTGGTACCACGAGGCTGCCTCAGGGGATGTGCTAGCACGGTTTTCGAGGTAAAATGTCTCCAGACACATGAATACTCGACGTTGCATAGCTCTTTGCCCGATTTCAACTGGTCACCCTGTATAATCTGAAACTGACAAATACAATCCATTAAAACCATTTTTTGGAGACTTTATCACACAAAACACATTGAAACACACCACTTAACATACACAATCACGGACTTATCAGTCATTCTGTCAACATGTAAAAGCAGGTGCTAAGTCAGTAGTCTTTGTTGTCACTTTTTTCATAGATTGATCCATCTCATCACTGGATTCTCTTCTTTGCTTCTTTCTTGTAATTGGCGTGCTACAAGAAGAAATATCATTTAGGTTCCATACATAGCATACCAAGTACAAGAATGAAGCGAAGAAGAGGATTTGATTAAATGACGGACAACCTTTGTGGAAGAAGTGGCAATTGCAGCTTCTAACTTGGCATCTGCGTTTGCACGTATTGATTGCATCCTGTTTTTGTGCAGATTTTGAAGAAGTTCCTAAATTAAGTACTTGAGTAGAATAGACTATTTTGGAGTTCAACTAGATATTGCAAGTATCCCTTACAATTTGTTTTATGACCTCAAGAAAATTATGCTTCACACATACTTGGAGAGGAGCTACTACTAGGGTTGAACCATTGAAGTCATCGTTAACTCAGTGACGGATATAGTTCTTTTTTATTTCTTAAGAATATTTCGATTGCTTTGTTTATACACTATATATAATGTTTGTTTGCCTTCATTTGTTTTTTAAGAAATAGGATCTATTTCATAATCATCTTTCGAATGTTCTTTTTCTTGTTTTTTTTTTTTTTATTTCTTCCCGATGGTTTCTGTGTCTGATTTTGACCTTTATTAATATAATATCACATGTCAAAATAAAAATAATTTTATGGAAACTCATTGTATTCGTTGAAAGCATCAAGTCCATAGTTTGACATTTGTCTAGCTTTACTACATGCCCCCATAAGTTAGCTACCAACCTTTTTTTTTGATATCCGTGGGTGTCCAGGCGAGCCTGACTATTCCCACGAGGCCTTGGTGCAATCGGCCTGAGCGTACTCCAGTGGCCTAAGCAATCTTGTCACACCGGAGAATCAAAACCGAGGTCGTGCACTTAACTCACACAACCCCGCCTTCACCCTTACCATTGTGGCAACCCGACCGGGTTAGCTACCAACCATGAGCACAAGGTTCCCTTCATTATGTTGTTAAGTGAAGGCACAATATTCGTATCTTACCCCTATATTTTGGGTGGTTCTCAAGAAATGTTTCCAGGCGCAAATTGATGATCGCTAAATTACGATGAAGAAACCTCTATCATTACTTAAGAGGGCCGCTAAGGGCACCCCACCTATTAATGAAGGCACCCAGCTTAATGTGGGCACAAATCGATTTACCTGGGCACCCAAAAATTAAACCCAAAATACCGAAAATACCCCTCTTGCAAAAAACCCTCGCACCCACCACCCCCACCACCACCTTCACCGAACCCCGAGCACCCCACCACCCCCACCACCACCTTCACCGAACCGAGCACCCCACCACCCCCACCACCACCTTCACCGAATCGTTGTGCAAGAACCCATTTGGTTTGAACCGACCAAAGGAGAGGAATCACCGAAATCGTGTTTCCCGTGTCTCGCCTTGTGTTTCTCCTTCGCTTACGCTTTTTGCGCTCGTAGGGTCGTGATGTGAGCCGATTTCGTCTCCAAGTTAGGGGTTCGGTTGAATAGTTAAAGAAATGGGAATTCGCGTTTCGCCACACACAAGTCGAGATCGTGCAACCGTCTCGCCTCGCATGGCCGAGACAAGCTACATTTTTGGGAACTCGAAGTCTCGCCACAAAGGCCGAAGAGTTCACAAAGTGTGTCTCTGCTTACGCATGGCCGAGAGTACTCTAGTGCTCTCGCCGAGACATGACGAGAGCTACAATTAGTGGTAGGTAATGTGGTGTCTGGTGGTGTACAACCGAGAATGTGCTCATACTCTCCTATTGTACACCGGCGTACCATACCGTGACCTAAGTACACCTCTCTGCCCTTTAGACCGAGACATCACCATACATCTCGGCCCCGCGAGGCCGATACAATCGCGCACATCGACGTAAACTTCGGATAACCGCAAAAAAAAAACACAATAAATTTGCAAAATTACCTCAACTTCGACCTCCTCTTGCACCGTAGCAAGACAATCCTCCATTATATAGTGGAAACAAGTTCGGATTTGAGCAAATTATCAAACCCTACGTTGACAAACAAATCATCATTTTCACCGTTTTCCACAACTAAACAAGCTTCTAATAAACTATCATATGGTTGTCAAACATTGTTAACTCGTCGTTTGATGATGTCAATCCGCAAGAATCGATAAAAAGCCGACAAACGCAGTGTGGATTTGTGGTTCAACCTTGTGGTGGGGTGCCCTTTTTCTTTGTCAAAATAATTTGTGGGATTTGAATCATTATATATACAAAGGGCAAAAGGGTCTTTTCCAGCTTTTGCTGGAATTTTTACAAAAAATTTGGGTGCCTTCATTAATAGGTGGGGTGCCCTTAGCGGCCCTCTTACTTAAAGGCCTACAATGCATTAGAAACTTTTCGGGTTAATTACACACACGGTCACTCAACTTTATAAAGAGTAATGCTTTGGTCACAAACTTTCGTTTGTAAAAATAAAGTCGCTCAACTTTACACATTGTTTTACCAAAAGTCACACCAGTTCTTTTTGAATTAAAAAATTTGATAAGTGTGCACACGTGGCGCCAAATGGATTTTAAGAGGGGAAATGTGATGACGTGGTGTAAATTACAAAGATTATAAATAAGTGATGAGTAACTTGAGATACATCAAATGGTTGTTGAAGTTTCTTTATGGCAAGACGAATTGTTCAAGTGTTCATCTTCTCCTACGGAAAGAAGAATACACATAACTTTTACAAAGGAAAGATGATGACTGTCATCGCACCCATCACAATCTGTGACTTCAATCTCATTACACACCGTTCTTGCACCATTCTTGCCATCACCGAGGAGACATTGATGGCGGATGATGCGGTGATGGTTGTTACCTATATCACCGCCTTTTTTTTTTATGCTAGCTTTTCAAATCATCAAATAAAAGAAAAGACTTGAAATCTTAAAACCTAAATTACTGTTAAACCATTATTGTGAAATCTGAACTTGAAATTGTGTGAGAAATCATAATAAGAAGAGGGATCAAGGTTGTGAGAGAAATGGGGCTCTCGATATTAGGGTGTTTGAACGAAGGGCATTTTTGTCATTTCTTATATTGCCCACCTCATCACCTATCCCTATCAAAGTATCACGTAAAGTTTAGTGTCCGTCGATGAAATGCCATTAGGCGCCACGTGTGCACACTCATCAAATTTTTTAATCCAAAAATAACCGGAATGACTTTTGGTGAAACAATGTGTAAATTTGAGTGACTTTAACGTTACAAACTAATGTCGTATGACTGAAGTATTAAAATTTATAAAGTTGAGTAACCGTGGGTTTAACCCCAAACGTTTGGATTTTGAACTAGTAGGATTTTCATTTATGCTGTAACTTAAAACATATTCTGAGTTAAAATGTGAGTTTCTAACCTTCCAAGTTGGTACAATTTCCACCCTTTGAAAATGCATTGTTTAACTACCTTCTCATCCAATGCTAGGCATTGAAAATACTGAGTGAGGTGGGGGTGTGTGTTGTCACTGTGTGTTTCGCAGCAGCACGTCTGTTAAAATGAAAGTACGAAGTGCTAGACCACTCATATTACAAGGGTGGCTGCCTTTTGCAGGAAACTTTTTTAGAGAATGCTTCTAGTGAGGACGAATCATTGAAGCGGGAACATTCCCCTGATCCTGTTGCAGTTGTTGATTTGGAAGGAAAAGAAGAAGAATTGAAACCATATGGACGTCAGCAGCATGAGAGTCGAGTTCATGAGAAACAGGAGACCAGTGTGAGTGGTGAGATCCAAAACAATGTGAGTCAAGGAAACTTGAAGCAGTCACAAGGCACTGATAAATCCATAGATGAACCCAACGCAGTGTCCAGATCTGATGTAATGGAAGACTTGGGTAAGGCAGAAGCAAATGACCTCGCTTTTCAGCAGAAGGAAGGTGCCACAGAATCCCAAAAGTTGGAGCGGAAGAGCGATGTAAGTTTTATTCCTAAATTCCAGATACTGCCATTAGAAGTTTAAAAAATACAATTTCTCAATCTACTTGAATAACAGGCATCACAAGATAAGCAGCGGAAAATGGAATTGCGCAAAAGCCTTCAATTAGAAGAGAATCATTTAGTGATGAAGTTATGCAAGACCCTGTTCCCTAGTGATTGCAAAAATGTCTGGACTGGACCTCATTCGTTGGCCTGTACTCGCATGCCTTCCCGCAGAAACTCTGCCATGAAAGTAGCCATGGACGTGTTCATGCAGTAGTTTCCTTCTACACCTGCAACTGTCTACTATAGTATTTTCGAAGTTAGGCCGGGTTTTTATGTATAGTTTTGCGTTCTATCTTCATGATTGACGATATATTTTCTTTTTTCTTTTCTAATTTGTAATCCAGTGTGCTATTGGTGCTGGCTTTTTAATTACGATTTTACGTCGGGTCTAAATTGCATATTTATAAAAATGGAGGGGCAAAGTTCTTTAGTAAGCAAATCTAAGGGAGTGCATTTGTGATTTATCTTTTTTATTATTGTAGTTAATTACATAAATTTCTATTGACAACGTCCTAAACAGATTGGGCTACTGGCTAATTTTATCCTCATGGGAAAAGCTTATGTTGAAATCAGCACTTAGCTGCATGTTAATTGTGTTTTTAAGAGCTGAGAAACCATTCCATTTGACCTGAAATAGGTAAAATTTAAAGACTAGGGTGGGGTGGGGTGGGGTGGGGCGGGGAATGAAGTCTTCATTGCAAGCCTCTTTTTTAGTTAGGTGGAGATTTTGTCAAGGCATCTCTGGTGAGATGGATGTGTCATCATTAGCCAAAAGACAAGTTTAGGGAGGTTGTGGGTTTTGACTTTTGCTAAAGTAAAAAAAAAAAAGGCGGGGATTTCTCGCAAGAAAAAACAAGCTGGCCTACCGGCACGATGAAATTTTAAATTTTTAATACCCTACTATTGTTGTAATAAGATTAGTTTCTTAGAAAATAGATATACAAAGTACTAAGAATCGAGAGCAAAAGTCAATGATTCTTAATAATTTTCATACAAGTTTAAAAAATCAGAAATAAAAAGTTTGAACATTAAATAAAAGCATACCACCATAAATGAGTTCATAATACAATTGAGTTTACGTAGTGCTTCCTCCTAGGACCAACTATCCTACTCCTTGTCCTTAAAGTTAATTTTCTCCTCCGTTTGGTCGTTTATTGCGCAATGAAACTATGCATGACTTCTTCTTTTATTTTTTTATTTTTTTTCTTGTTTCTAATATTCAGCTCCAACCGTATCGACTAATCCACACTCGGAAAACTCTTGGGCCTCATACAGGGTGGCACTTTCAACCCAATTTTTTCATTCATGGTACTCAAACTTGAGACCTCGCTTGAAGGGAACCTTACTACTCAGGTCAACTGATTGTTGATCACGACTTCTACTTTAACCATTTAGTAGGAGATGTGTGAACTGAAAGTTAGTCCTACATTGAATAAGTGTGAATTCATAATGAAGTATATAATTGTAGATTTCTCTTAAATTAGTATCAAGGTTTTTTGGAGTAAAGCCTCACACCTAGAGTTGAAGGTGGCTAAGTTGGGGATCGACAATATCAATACTGGCAGCGATCCACAGGCTTTGTAAGGAAGTGTTGCGAGCAGGCCACTTGCGGATACGTGGTTCGAGTTGGCTTAACAACAGGCTTGAATAAGTGTGACTTTATATTGAAGTGTATAAGTGTGGATTTCTCCCCAATAAGTATTAAGGCTTTTTGGAGTAAAGCCTCATACCTATGAGTTGAAGGTGGCTAAATAGGGGATGATATTGATACTAGCGGCGATCCACTAGATTTTAAAGAAGTGTTGCAGGCAGGCCGCTAGCGAATACGTGGCGCGAGCGGGCTTAACAACGTGGTATCAGAGCCGAGAAGACATCTTAGATGGGTTTTGGTCCAAGATAGAGTATTGGAGATGTGTGGACCGAAAGTTAGTCCCACATGAAATAAATGTGACTTCATTATGAAATATATATGTGTGTGGATCTCTCCCCAATTAATCATTGCCTACCCACACCTATTAGTTGAAGGTGAGGATAATATTGATACTAGCAAATATCCACAAGCTTGTGGACAAGTGTTGTGGTGAGGTCGTTTGCAGATACGTAGAGTGATGGCTAAATTTTTTGACTTATCCCTTCTCTTTGCTCCTTTGGAAGTGAACAACTAACCCTCGACTTAATTTTCCAATTTATCTCTTCTCTTTACTCCTGTAGAAGTGAACAACTAGCCCTCAACGCTAGTTTTCTCATTCTTTTTTATTATTATAATTATTGTCAGGTATCTGAGGCATAGTCGCGACTAATCTCCAACTCGAAAACGTAGGACTACGAGAGCAACACCTCTAACTTAGAGTTTTAAAAGTTTTTTCAATTTTTAAAACCCAACTCCTTTGGAGGTGAACAACTAGCCCTCAATGCTAGTTTTCTCAATTTTCAAGCCGGCCGGCGAGGCCCATAAAACATTGGCCTTGCTAGTCTTGGACAGGGTTGGCGGGTGAGATCAGGTATACATAATACATTGAAGGAAAATGTTTGGGTAATACAGTTTTCTTACTACTAAATGGGAATTGCAATGCACCTTGAGATATGTTTCATCGCTCAATATTGTGTCAAAAGTTGGTTACTTTTAGCATTTCGCTGCCTCGACCGTGGATTAGTCGGCACCGGATACCACCTAGAAAATCCAAAAAAAAAAAAAAAAACATTGAATTTAGACCTTGTTGTTCAAGCAATTAGAGAGTGCCCCGTCAAGCAAGCAAGAAACTCCCGTTAAAGCCTCGTTTGGTTCGATTTTGCTAACTTTCAGTGTTAGTTCGGAGTTATTTCTTTGGAGTTAACTCGTTTGAGTTAATATTTTCATGTTTGGTTCAACTTTAAACTTGCAGGGAAGTTTCAAATTTTTAAACAATAAAAAATATGAATTGACATAAATAACCTTCAAATAAGAGAGAGATTGGTAATAAAAAGCCATTGATGAGGGGTAATTGTGTCAACAACTCATGAAAGATAACTTACTAAGGGGAGTGGTGGGGAGATATCTCTCACCTTAGAGTGTAAGTTGAGAGATAACTTGGAGGTCCGCTAAGGGCACCCCACCTTTTTATGAAGGCACCCAGTTAATGTGGGCACAAACCAATTTACCTGGGGCACCCAAAAATTAGACCCGAAATACCCAAAATACCCCTCGTGCAAACCTCTCGCACCCCACCACCCCCACCACCACCTTCACCGAACTCCTTGTGGAAGAATCCATTTGTTTTGAACCGACCAGTGAGAGGAATCCCCGAAATCGTGTTTTCCGTCCCTCGCCGTGTGTTTCTCCTTCGTTGTACGAGTTTTTTGCACTTTGTAGGGTCGGGGTGTGAGCCGATTTCGTCTCCAAATTAGGGCTCGGTTGAAGATCGTCGAACACACAGATTTTGCGCGAAATCGATCGTTTGAAGTTACGTTTATAGTATAATTAAGTTACATTTAGTAGAGTAGTTGTAATGTGTGTGTGGTGGTTTGTAGAATGGTAAAAAAATTGGGAAATCGCGGTTCTCGGCCACATAGCCGAGATCGTGTTAAGCTTGTCTCGCCAAGCATGGCCGAGACATGTAAGCTACATTTTTGGGAACTCGCGAGCCTAGGCCACGAAGGCGGAAGAGTTCACAAAGTGTCTCGCTACGCATGGCCGAGAATACTTCGCTTATCTCGCCGAGACATGACGAGAGCTACAATTAGTGATAGGTAATGTGGCGTCGGTGGTGTACAACCGAGAATTTTCTCCTACTCTCGGTTGTACACTGGCGAGAGGGTTAGAGTAGGCTCGGTCCTCTATGACCGAGACATTTCAATATATCTCGGTCCCGCGAGGCCGAAACAATCGCGCACATCGACATAAACTTCGGATAACCTCATAAAAAACACAATAAATTCGCAAAATTACCTCAAGTTCAACCTCCTCTTGCACCGTAGCGGTAAAGACAATCCTCCATTATATAGTGGAAACAAGTTCGGATTTGAGGAAATTACCAAACCCTACGTTGACAAACAAATCATCATTTTCACAGTTTTACCCAACTAAACAGTTCTAAGAAACCATCATATGGTTGTCAAACATTGTTACATCGCTGTCGGATGATGTCAATCCGCAAGAATCGATAAACGCTCGCCAAACGCAATGTGGCTTTGTGGTTCAAGCTTGGTGGTGGGGTGCCTTTTTTCTTTGTCAAAATGATTTGTGGATTTTGAATCATTATATATACAGGGGCAAAATGGTATTTTCCAGTTTTGCTGGAATTTTTACAAATAATTTGGGTGCCTTCATGAAAAGGTGGGGTGCCCTTAGCGGCCATCATAACTTGTAAGCAAGTTTAGCAACCAAACAAGATTAGTTCTCAACTTTGTAAGTTATCTCTTGGGTGATAACTCCATTTCTAACCAACCAAGGCCTTGTCTTCACTTTAATTCATCCCAATAGGCGGAAGAGCACCCGGGAGTGAAAAACAAAATTCTACTTTCATTGGCATTGCTCAAGTCTTCTCTTCAATTGATTAAGACGTTGTTTGATTAAAATAGTTGAGGAGAATAGTATTTTTTTTTTTTTTTTTTTTTTTTTTTTTTTTTTTTTTTTTTTTTTTTTCGAATTTAGGAGAGTAGCATTTTCATTGATGCTGATTGTTGCCAAATTTTCATGGTCAAGTAATAAATATTCTTACAGCTGGCTTCAAAGAGGCGTGGTGCCCTAAAAACGAGATGTGCATTGTAGCTCTCAGTAACGTGCAATATTCCTTTAGTTTTTTAGGGCCGCTAAGGGCACCCCACCATTTAATGAAGGCACCCAGTTAATGTGGGCACAAATCGATTTACCTGGGGCACCCAAAAATTAGACCCGGAATACCTAAACTACCCCTCGTGGAAATCCATCTGGCACCCCACCACCCTCGTGCAAACCCTGAGCACCCCACCACCCCCACCACCACCTTCACCGAACTCCTTGTGGAAGAATCCATTTGTTTTGAACCGACCAAGAGAGGAATCCCCGAAATCGTGTTTTCCGTCCCTCGCCGTGTGTTTCTCCTTCGTTGTTCGAGTTTTCTGCATTTTGTAGGGTCCGGTGTGTGAGCCGATTTCGTCTCCAAATTAGGGCTCGGTTGAAGATCGTCGAATTAAGTTACATTTGGTAGAGTAGTTGTAATGTGTGTGTGGCGGTTTGTTCAATTGTAAAAAAATTGGGAAATCGCGGTTCTCGGTCACACAGCCGAGAGACGGTGTCAATCAATGTCTCGCCAAGCATGGCCGAGACAGTGAAGCTAATATTTTAGGGAACTCGCAGCCTCGCCACGTAGACGGAAGAGTTGACAACAGATCGGCTTACGCATGTCCGAGAATACCGCCGTTATCTCGGCCGTGACATGACGAGAGCTACAATTAGTGATAGGTAATGTGGCGTCGGTGGTGTACAACCGAGAATTTTGTCCTACACTCATTACCGTCCACTTCCGAGAGGTCTCGAGGCTCGGTCGTCATAGACGAGTAAGGCGAATTGAAATGGTCAATCCATCTCGGTGGTGTATAACCGAGAACTTGCTATTGGACTCGGTTGTAAACGCCGATATATTGGACTACTTGTCGGCCATGGGTGACCGAAAATATGGGTTGTTTCACGAACCCGCTTGACCGAGACATCGAAATGGATGAATTTGAACATTACTTTTTGTAAAAAAATTTGTGGTATGTCAAACTAACAATACAAGATTGAAAATCCAAAGACGACAATTTGCACCGAAACTTAATTAATTATAAATCTCCGTAACATTCAAACCGACTCTAAAAAGGTCCATCCATAAGTAAACAACAATCAAAATACAACACAACATTTGCATATACATAGAACATTCTGAGGAATTGGCAAAATTTCTAAATGTTTAGCCATCAAGGTTTCTAGGTACAAGCTTTAACCTACGGTGTATCTAAATCTACAACAGTATGGTGGCTTTATCATCAACAAGCTTGCAATGGGCGCGATGTCTCGAAAAACGAATCCATCTCGCCAACCTTTGGCGCAAATCCTCAACGTACCGATCCCACGATGGATATAAGGATGGCAATGCGGTGCATTCACACGCAATCGCACTGTCAAAGTGAACAAGAGAACATAGAAGATATTGTCACAAACCCGATTAAGGGGGAAACAAACCAATTCACAAAAAATCATAGAACTTACCCTAACCCAATGGATATTCCTTTCATTTGCCATTGCAATGATAAGTCTGTTGTGCAATGACGACGGTGGAGTACTACGTAGAGGTAGGAATGTGGAGGCACTCTCATGCGAGAGGTTGACGAGAATGACATTGAATGCGGTGGATACTAACAATCCCATGTCTGGAAGTGTCAACCATTCTTTGAAAGATGCCCCTCTTGCTTCTCTGGGCAATGCACCGCATTCTTGATAGTCTCGAAACTCGAGCCAAGCACTTCCCGCCAAAGGTCTTCATACCCGATAATCTCATCGTACATCCTTCTACGCACAATCCTCCACCCGTCTACATCGGCAAGGGCAAGCCCAGAGGCTACACACCGATATCCACAATTTCCATCGGAAACCACATCGATAATGGCCTCAACATGTGGCAACCAATCCGGTTCTAAGCAATGACCATAAGCCATGTTAAATCCACTTTGCGTGCGTCGACTGACACGACGTATTTGGGGAACAACCTTGCCTTTCTTCTGCCTAGAAGTGGAGGCCTCTTTTGTGGAGTGGGGGGACTCAAATCCGCTCTCCACCCGTCTCGTCGAAGAATCGTCATCATCTTGTTTTCTCTTCGACATTGGGGTGCCTCCGATTGGAGACCCCGGTGTCCTCCCACCCGCATCCTCAACTTCCTGCTCGCACTCCACAAAAGACGAAGGTGGACTAATCTCCCTGAGCTGCTCACTTTTAGTCCTCACCCCGCATCCTCAACTTCCTCCTCCCCCTTATCCAATCTTCCTGCGGTGTCGTGATTGTGCCTCCCACAAATCACAGTGACATACCATAAGGAGTCAACATTTTCCTTGACGTTAATTTGGAAAGGGCATCCACATTTCTTCGTACCAGTGTGACTCCTCGCCTTTTCATCATTCCTTGATTTCTTTAAAATTTTTGCCGCTTTCCCCTTCCCTACTCTCTCGAGCCGGTCCCCTATATGTCCCGGACCTCTCACAGCAAGTTTCACCCTTCCCCGCGCTTAATGCCCCGGCATCCGAGCGCTTCGTTACTAACACAAACTTGTTCTCCCGCCTATGATTTGAAGCTATGAAATAGCCGCTTCTCGAGAGGGGAATGACTTACAAGGTGTGAAAGTGTCCTTGTAGTCCGGAAAATTACTAGATACCGGCATTACCCGCAATACAAACAAGTGTAACATTATAATCAACCAAAATGTACAAGACAATCACAAAAAAACCCAAAAAACAGTTCTCGGTTATACAGTCCGAAACTTTCTTCGTAGTCTCGCTATGTACGACCGAGAGTTACTCAAGACTTTCGGTCGTACCGGTCCGTGACTGCGTGAAACCTCTCGGCCCTCTATGACCGAGACATTACTATACATCTCTGGTCTGCGAGGCCGAAACAATCGCGCACCCGACGTAAACTTCGATAACCGCATAAAAAACACAAAAAATTTACAAAATTACCTCAAGGACGACCTCCTCTCGCACCGAAGCATTACAATCCTCCATTATATAGTGGAAACAACTTCGATTTGAAGAAATTACCAAACCCTACGTTGACAAACAAATCATCATTTTCACAGTTATACACAACTAAACAGTTCTAAAAAACCCGAATATGGTTGTCAAACATTGTTACCTCGCGGTCGGATGATGTCAATCCGCAAGAATCGATCAACTCTTCGCCAAACGCAATGTGGCTTTGTGGTTCAAGCTTGGTGGTGGGGTGCCCTAACTCCTTGTCAAAATGGTTTGAGGGGTTTGAACCATTATATATACAGGGGCAAAATGGTCTTTTCCATTTTTGCTGGAATTTTTACAAATAAGTTGGGTGCCTTCATGAAAAGGTGGGGTGCCCTTAGCGGTGCTCTAGTTTTTTCGGGGTTATAAAGTTAGGGTGCTGAGTAACTCCCGCAGGATAATTTCGGTGCAAGGAGACGGCATCGAACTTTAATTGAGAGTAAAGATTGTGGATTCAAATTATGTTAGGTTAATTATATTTTCTTAGTTTCTCTTAAATTAAAGAGTTAGGAAGGTTATTGCTCGTGAGATTGCTTTGATGCAAGCTATCATAACAGCAAGATGAGCATTGAACTTTGATAGGGGGCACCCGAGTAACTTCCGTAGGAATCAAAGTAAATGGTGAAAAAGATTTAGCCATCAAGGAATCATATATATAAAATAAAAGAAAAAAAAATCTTGCAGCTTTGGTGAATATGGCCTCAAAGACTTCTTGCTCAACTTCTGACTTTTTCCTATTCTGGTCATGTAGGTCCAGTTATAACTAGTCATGGTTTGTTCTTTTTAGATCACTTTTTTTGTACAGGGCACAGGTTTTTCTTCAATATCAGGTTTTTCTTCAATATCTGGTAAGATTTCTTCTCTGGGTTTATGCTGCTTTCTTGCTTTAATACTCAATTTAGTACAGAAAACTTTTCTGGGTTTTGTTTTTCTTTGCTGAAAAGCTGTTATGTTAGGTTTGGATATGGTGTCTGATTGTGGGTTCTCAATTTTAAGCAAAAATTTTGTAATTTTTGGTATTTGGGAAGTTGGATTCTGTTCTGGACTTAATTTTGGGTTGATTCAAGTGGTTTTTTGTTTCAAAGGAGTGAAGTGATTTAACTGACTGAATGTTTTTGGTGGGCGCTGAATTTGTGACTTATAGCAAAGTAATCAGTTGATTTTTTTTTTTTTTTTTTTTTTTTTTGCTTTGTATGTTTATGTGCTTTAAACAGTGCATTTATTAATTTATTGTGTTCTTGGAAATCATATTTATGCCTTGAGACAGTTCATTTGCTAATATTTTATATGCTGAACAATCGAGCATATGAAGATTAATTTCTGTGCTTTCTGTAAGGAAATCTGTCTGTCTCTAGAACTAAACTTCCGTGGGAAACATAGTTTACGCGTTCTAGTTTCAACTCTCGATTAAATAATCAGTACCTTTTTTTTTTTTTAATCACGGTCTTCTTTTTTTTTTTTTCCTTACCATGACAATTACATTTCTTTCGGCCAGGAATTCCAATTTCGAACAATTCTTGAATTTGCTGCTGGAAAGTTCGTAAATGATATATCGGAGGCCCAATTGCTGCAGCGATTAGAAAAAGATAGAATAACACTAAGATTTTGAAGCTTACATAAAACTGCGTAATCATGGCAGTATATCTGATGACTGATATACAATGACAAACAAAGCTTCAATCCCATATTAGTCGGGGTCAACTACTTGGATCAAACCCATGACTAATATCTAACGAGTTTCAAGTTCTATGATGGCATTGGAGCTTTTACCCATCGGGACATTTTTAGCTCTATTAACAGGACAGGTTATTAAAACTGCGGTTGCCGCCAAAGATGTTCTTATTGAGAAAGAGAGCTTCAAGGCGCTCTCGAAATATCTCTTGGACATTAAACCCATCTTGGAGGAGTTGCAACGTAGCGGTCTAAATGATTCTCAAGCAGCGAGACAGGCTTTAGAAAGCCTTGAGAAGGATATTAAGAAGGCAAGTGACTTGGTGGAAAAGTACAAAAACCGGTCTCGCTTTTATTTATTAGTCAAGTGTAGGCACATTGTGAAAGAGGCACAAGATGCCACTAGGAACATTGGGAGGTCTCTGGCTACATTGTCCCTAGCTAGTACCGAAGTTCTTGCGGAGATTTCAGAACAAGTGACCAGATTGCATAATGAGATGCAAAGGGCAGAGTTTGAGGCTTCTCAAACTCAAGTCCAAATTGTCGAGAAGTTAGATGAGGGTCTATTGAAGCAGAAGCTTGATCAGGGTTTTGCGAATAATATGCTCGAACAAATAGCACTAGCAGTAGGTGTTCCTATTGTACCTTCTGAAATTAGCAAAGAGCTTGCAGACTTTAGAAGGGAAATAGAAGAAGCAGCAGTCCGTAAGGAACGGGAAGAGGAGTACTTTCTTGGGCAGGTTATAAAGCTCCTGTCACAAGCAGATGCTGCACGGAATCAAGAGGAAATAAAAAATCAGTATTATCGAAGGATGCAATCTGTTGAGAGAACTTCAGGAGACTATATCCCCCCACTTCAATCCTTTATCTGTCCATTAAGTGGTAGCAATGTGATGGTCGATCCAGTAAGCCTTTGCACTGGCACAACCTATGAAAGGGCTTCCATTGAAGCCTGGTTTGAAAGTGGAGAGAAAACTGATCCCGAGACTGGTGACTTTCTTGAAGATTTGTCTCTTCGGTCTAACCATCGGTTAAGACAGTCAATTGAAGAATGGAGAGAACTCAACTTCTGTCTAAAGATTAGATCTGCAAAGAGAAATCTGCAATCAGGTATCGGATCATCTGTGGAAGATGCTCTGAGCCTTGTGCAAGATGTTATCAGGGATTACCCGGTCACTAGAGATTGGATTGCTATTGAGGGGATTATTGATATTGTTATTTCAATTCTATCAACACGAAACAAGGACATAAAAATAAGTGTCTTAATGACACTAAAGGTGGCTGTTGAAGGGCATCAAATGAATAAGGTTGGTAGTTTCAAGGTTCCATATTATAGCTTTTTTCTGTCTTGTGCAACATATGTTTGGGCTTAGTCGTTCCTTACATCTGTGCTTTCTTCTCGAATTTTCCACCTCTCAAGCATTTTTGTGCATTCGTCGTGATTATTATGTTTCTTTGGAGTAGCATGTCCCTATGTAGTAAAATATGTTGAGATGGGATATGTAATAGTGAGCAATATTATTAGCGTACAATATTGAGCTTCTAATATATTTTTGAATGCATTTCCATGTTTTTTCATGCATTCGTTGTGAAAGCTCCAGTAGCAATCTTCAATGTGAATATATAGTGCGAGGAAATGATTTTCAGACTTCTGTAATGGACATGTAATTTTCATTCTCTGATCATTAAAATTTTGCAAATTCAAATTATTTTGAGCATTCTGAATTGAAATATCTTGGATTAATATTTATCAGGACAGAGTGGTCGAGTCCGGAGGAATGGAGAGGATCGTCACTTGCCTCTTGCGTTCTTCAAATGTATCCAAGGCTGCAGTAGAGTTATTGTATGAGTTGGTGCGAGATGGTTCCGGTTGGAATACACCAGCGTTGAAGAAACTCTCTCAGCACAGTCGTGCAATTTTATTCCTTGTGATGTTTCTGAATACAGAATCAGCAGATATGGCAGAAGCGATCCTGCTGAAGCTCTGCAGTGATGACGATAGTAATATCATTCGTGCTGCTGATGCAAATTGGTTCAAACCAGTTGTTAGTCGCCTTATTGAAGGTTAGAAATCAACGCCTTTACTAATGTTGAGCTAGACCTACTATTATTCACAATCAGTACGCTTATTGTTCTCCATTAAATACATGTTATAAAACTACGAAGTAGGTCGAGGCAAGCAAATATAACTTTTAACTGAACATATCATTATTGACAAGAAAAACGCATTAGTTGGGTGGGGTGATGCTGCACCTTTTTCCAATTTGCACTAGTTAAATATATAGCTCATTGGCTTGGTTGTCTCTATGCTCTCAGGACCAGAAGATTCGAAGTTATTAATCATAAGAGCCCTTGTTGAAATGGAATTGATGAATGAGAGTGTTAAGTGCCTTGGCGAGGCAGGAGTAATACCTCCTTTGCTTCAAATGTTGTCGACAAGGAGTTTTGAGGTTAGGGAGTTGGCTTTATCTTTGTTGGTTAAGCTATTATCTTGCCAAGAAAACAAGAAGCTGATAGCAGCTTCTGGAGGAGTTCCTGTCATCCTAAACCAGATGCATGCTTCTCATGTCCGCACTATTATCATCGCGAGGTGCTGTGAAATCATTGAGAAACTTTCTTCAAATGAGGACGGCATTCAATTCCTTGTTGACGAAAATGGAGTCAGGCTTGATTTAGAGCAGACTATTGCTAATTTATTAGCATTGCAGCAGAACTGCCACTCATCCTTAATCGTAAGGAGGCCTGCTCTTGGTGCATTGCTCGACATTTGCAAGTCTGAAGCTAAGCTTGTTAAGAAAGCAGTTGTTGGCGCCAATGGCGTTTCTGTTATCCTTCCTTTGTTAGATGATTCTAATCAAGAAATAAGAGAAATCACATTGAAGCTTCTTTTCTATTTTTCACATCATGAGGCTCAAGGGGTTGCAGATTTTCTTCTTGAACAGAGAAGGATGGAAGCCTTGGTAGGCTTTCTTCAGGATGATACACGGAGAGATACGCAGACAGCTGCAGCTGGATTGTTGGCCAATCTTCCAAAATCCGAAATAATGCTCACAAAAAAGCTGATTGAATCAGATGGGCTGAATGCAGTTCTAAAAATCTTGAAGTCTGGTACCATGGAAGCCAAGGAAAATGCGCTCGGTGTGCTTTTCAGATTCACAGATCCGACAACCATTGAAACGCAAAGGATGGTGGTTGAATCAGGAGTGTATCCTTTGCTTGTTGATTTTCTCAAGACTGGCACTGTCACAGCCAAGGCATGGGCAGCAGCACTCATTGGCAACTTGTCTTTAAACACTCCTAAACTCGCGACCATACCTAGATCACCCAATTGCTGGAGTTTCAGAAGCTCAAAGATCTCCATATGTGAAGTACATGAAGGCATCTGCAACGAGTCTAGTACGTTTTGTCTTATAAAGGCAAATGCTATGCCAGCGATTGTAAACCTTCTACGGGAGAAGGTTCATGAAACTGCCTACGAAGCACTTAAGACATTGTTGACGTTGGTTTATGAAGATCGACATCACAGAGGAGTTGATTACTTGGATAAAGCTGATGCCATCAATCCTATATTGGAAGTTCTGAGTTGGGGGACAACCCCTTTGAAGGCAGAGGCATTGGGACTTTTGGAAAAGGTGTTTGTAACATGTGAAATGGCAGAGAATTATGGACCATTGGCTAGGATCGGACTTCTTAGCATAACCACACAGAACATGCATGAGAATGACCAACTGACGCACAAAGCAAATAGAGTCCTGATGCAGCTGGATCGCTTTTCAAAATCGTCCATGCCTCTTCTTTGATCTGTAAGGTCATACTCAAGTACTGTTTGTATATATATACGAAGTTCTACTTTCGTTCGAGTCAAGAATTCATCTCATGAAGAACTTTGCCACAGCCTCTATAAATTTTGATGGGAAATCAACAAAAAGCTCTTTGCGTAGCGACATCTCCTCCATTGCTTATTTTTCGAAAATAGGCTTTCCCTAGATGGCACAACATTCATCTACTCAACAGTTTTTGCATAGTAACAGTTCCTTCCTCACTCGTCCCTTCCTCAGTGTTACTTTTTCCTTTAAATTTTTTTTTTCTGGTCTACTTTTAGATTCATAAACCTTTCATTTGTCATGTTTTGTACAAGTTCTGAATATATATTTTTTATTGAATTTGATGCCTGTCATTTTTTTTTATAAGAAATTTGATGCCTGTAATAAGGGATAGTCTTGGAGCTTCCAATGGATATGATCAATATTTATTAATTAGGAAGATTAAGTTGTATTTTTTTTTGGTTCACTTTATGCTCATATTCTCTACATTAAATAGAAGGCCATCCTAACCGTCTTTTTTCTTTCTTCCACCTGTTCTTTGCATCAGTCACATGATATATTAGATTCTTGGTTTGTAGAGGTTGTGTTAAAGCATCATTAATAACTTTTGGTTGACATACATTGTTGGCGAATCATGGGACTGCTAAGCAACTTCAGATAATCTACTTTTAGACGATGAAGATGGAACTTAAAGCGATAAAAAGAAATCAGGGAAAACAAAGAAACATGAAGATAATTAAGTGAACCACAGTACTGATTTCTAACCTTACTTTAAATTGCTTCACCTTCTTCCTCTTCTAGAATTGTCGCGAAACCATTAATGTACCTTGTATAAAAATTAAGATCCCTTCTTACGCGTTTCATTATAGTAAATTACATCAATGATTAATAAGTGTTAGTGTCATTATCTGATTTGTTGTCATTAGTTGTTTTGGTAAATCACTGCTATGTTGTGTTTCACGTGCTCATGAAACCAATCATAAATCAATTTGATATTTGATTTTGAATCAGTTTTGGTAGTTATCCCTGAATCAGTCCGAATCAGTTTGTTATGGATAAGGATAAGTCAGTTGCAACAAGGAGGCGATACGCAGTTGCAACAAAATCTTAGAATCGATCAGTTGAGGATTTAAACTAATCCACTTCGACAGAAGATATGTTGATAACGGAGCAGATGATCTGAGACACATTTACCGTGTGAACAATGTCATGAGATGTGGTCGTTTTTTGAAGATGAAGACACATCAAGTCTTAGTTGTGATAATTGAGATTTGGTGTCGTGTATCGATCTATATATATTCCAAAGTTGGAAGAGTCTGTAACTCATCTACTTTGTATTTGGTGAACGTTTTGTTCACATCTATCTTCGAGTTGTAAGTACCAAGGAAACTTGGGTATTCCAGTGAGTGGGAGCCTCACCATGCAAGTATCGGGAGACTTGTGTAAAGTCCATAGGAGGAGTAAAGGAGATGAAATGAGGAGTTCAGTGAGGGAGTCACGTGAAGAGTCATGTATCCATTGTTCTTTACTTAGTGGATTTTACGTCTAAGCGTGGTCCCGCAGATATAGGTTGTGGATTGAATTGCTTAAACAAGTTCCATGTGTCGTGGTTTGATTTGCTTATTGCTTATATCGTTCAAGTAATTGCATTGTTATTTATTTCCCTTATACATATATATATATATATATATATATATATATATCCAGTTGTAACAACATTTGGTTGTTTCAATTGGTATCAGAGTGGGCACTGAGAAATCTTTGTTTACCAAGATAAGTGAGATCCCCGTATTAACCATAATGTCTTAGGTAAACCAATCAGATCAACCAGAATGTGTATCTAACACAAGGCCACCACTGCTTACCAATACAAATTACATGTAATGGAAGGAACGTATGGAGGGATACGTGCTCTCTATTGATGTCAAAGCTTGGAGAGCCATTCAGAATGGCTATGCCCTACCACTTGTAGATGCAGTCCAAAGAACACAAGCCAGTGGACCGAAGCCAAAAAAGTTGCTCTCTTCAAATACCAAAGGGTTGAATGCAATCTTTGCTTCAATAAATCAGGAACATCTCAAGCTCATATCGTCATGCAAAATTACTAAAGAAGCTTGGGAAACTTTTGAGAAATTCTTTGAAGGAAATAAATATGTTCACGAGTCAAAGATTTTCCTCTTGGCCTTTCAATTTGAATCACCGTGAATGGGAGAAGATGAGACTATTGCATAATACACAGCAAAGTTGAAGGATATAGCCAATCAAGCCCAACAACTTGGAAAAAAGTACTCAAACAAGAAGATGGTGCAAAAAGCTATCAAACCACTTCTAGCCAGGTACAATATAAAGGTTGCTGCCATACAAGAGAACAGAGGCCTAAAAAATATGAGCTTCAAAGAACTCATGGGACCTCTCACTACCTATGAATGCATCTAAACCAGCAAAGAAATCCAAAGAACTTGCATTAAATGATGCTGCTCAATACTTCCAAACTGATAAGATTATCAGTAAGGAAAAAGATGATATGGATTTACTAACCAAAAAATATAATAAATTGTTTAAAATTTCAGGGAATAAAGCCATATGGAAAGGGAGACTTGTCAAAGAAAGACCTGGAGCCCAAATCCATTGACAAGAGCATAATGAAGTGCAGAGAATGTGGAGGACTCGGTCACTTTCAACATCAGTACCCATCGAGAAGGAAATAGAGATTTGTGGTGTCTACCTGGGGTGGCTCAAATTCAGAAAACGATGAAGATAACGTAAATCATTACGTTGCTTTTGCTGTTGTATCAGAAACTCCTGTTGCAACTGCCGAGCTTGTTGTAACTATTGAAAAATCAAAGTGTTCTTTAAAAGAAGTTGTAAGTGAGTCTGATGATTTTGATTGTGAATTATCTAATGATACTAATCATGCATAAACATATGATGAAATGCTTACAAACTGGGAAGTAGTAGTTGATTGTAATCAAACATTACAACGATTACTATTCGAGAAAGACAAAGATCTTAATGAATGCAAAATTAAGCTGAAGAAAGCAAAAGACACCTTGAAGCAACTGAACAAAGGAAAGGCAAAGCTTGACGACATCTTACAGCAAGGAAAGGAATCTGGTGACCACAAATGTTTCGTATTTGTTAAAAGGTCATCTTCAAAGACATCCAACTAAACCTGTTAAGTTCGTCAAAGCTGATCATTTCACTGGACTTAAGAAGATTGTTAAAACTGAATAACATTAATAGTACTCTAAAAAGAGGTTTCGTCCCACCTGTTATTATTGTGGGATATTGGGGCACATACGTCCTAGATGCTTTGAGATGATTCGAGAACTTGCAAGGAGACATCATGAAATTACTTAACGATAGCAACAAGTCAATTATCAGAAGAAGTGGGTACCTAAGAAGATACTAAAATGTCATGTTGCTCAAATGTCCCTTACGTCCATGACAACATCAGATTGATACTTTGATAATGGGTGTTCGAAGCACATGATTGGAGATAAGCTCAACCTTGTGAACTACCAGAGTTGTGAGGAAAGATATGTCATTTTTGGAGATAGAGCACGGAGCCGAGTGATTAGAAAAGGAACGCTAAAAGTTGATGGACTTCCTTCACTAAATGATTTATTACATGTAGAAGATCTCAAGGGCAACCTACTTAGTATTAGTCAACTTTGTGATCAAAATCTATATGTAAAGTTCAATAATGATATCTGTAAAGTGTGTAATGAGTATGGAGATTACATTATAACTGGAGAAAGGTCATCTAACAATTGCTATCTGTTATAACAACCAACCAAGAGTTGTTATAACACTGTTGTTGCACAGGATGAAACAAAAACATGGCATTTGAAGTTGGGGCATGTACATTTTAGACACATGAAGAAGATATCTGACCTGAAAGTTCTACGAGGATTACCCAAATTCCAGCTCACTATAAGAAGCGTGTGTGAACCTTGCCAACTTGGAAAGAGATGAAGAGAAGTACACAAATCTGTTGATAGCTGCAACACCAAGGAAGTTCTCGAACTTCTCCACATTGACCTTGTTGGTCCCACTCAAATAACTAGTATATTTGGCAAAAGATATGTGTAGATGAATTCTCCCGATTTACTTAGGTGTTATTTCTTAATGAAAAATCAATTCCATTCAATATGTTTAGTGACTTATGCTTGAGGTTACTAACGAAGAAGAAAAGCGTTAGGAGAACATTGTCAGGATAAAGAGTGACCATGGAAAGGAATTTGAGAATTACAAGTTTGTTGAGTTTTGCAGAAAGGCAAGAATACATTAAGAATTCTATGCTCCGATTCCTACAACAAAATGGAGTTATAGAAAGGAAGAATAGACACGTGCAAGAGATGGCTTGAGTCATGCTTACTTCAAAGGAACTTCCTACAACGCTATAGGCAGAAGTAGTAAATACAACATAATACATCATCAACAGAACCTAACTTTGTCCATTTACTCAAAAAACCTCTTATGAGTTGTGGAAAGGTAAGAAAACTAATCTCAGTTATTTCCACATTTTTGGAAGCAAATGTTTTATATTAAAAGACAAGGAACAACTGGGCAAGCTTGATAAGAGATTTGATAAGGGAATCTTCTTGGGGTACCCATCAAATAACAAGGCCTACAAAATCTTCAACAAGGGAACTCAGAAAGTTAAGGAATCTATCAATTTGGTGTTCGATGACTCTACCTCAGAAGAAAGAAGTCAAGCTCAAAGAACGGATGACACTGAAAACTCTCCTATCTCATCCCAATTTTGATGCAACGGTTGGTGGAACCAAATTTAATGGCGTTGTTGCACCTACTCTAGATGTTCCTGTTGCAACCACATCCATTGAGGATCCGTTATAGCAATTAATCAGAGAACTCCATTGGAAGACATGTAATTTGCCAATCATGAGCCTTCAACTAGAATCCAGAAGAATCATCTTACGGATAATGTCATTCATTGGACGAGGGAGTTATAACCATAGACACAACCAAGATTGACTATAAGAAGCAAGCCGGGTATGTGTGTTATGTTTCATACTTTGAACCAAAAAATGTGTTTGATGCTCTACAAGATGAGTACTGGATAATGACAATGCAAGAAGTGCTAAAACATTTCAAAGACTTGATGGATAGACCTTGGTGCCGAGACCACACAATTCTAATGTTATTTGAATAAGATGGATCTTCAAGAACAAGACAAATGCTAAAGGAGAAGTCGTAAGAAACAAACTCAAATTGGTTGCTCAAGGATATAATCAAGTCAAATGTATAGATTTCAATGAAATCTTTGCTATGATTGTTCGATTAGAATCTATACGTTTCTTGTTTGTTGTCTCTTGTTCTCTTGGTGTTAAACTCTATCAGATTGATATGAAAAGTGTCTTCTTAAATGACACACTCAAAGAAGAAGTGTTTGTAGAACAACCAAAAGGCTTTGAGAATACACTATTTCCTTATCATGTATATCAGTTGAAGAAAGTTTTATATGGGTTGAAACAGGCCCTAAGAGCCTGGTATGATAGACTTGCCAAGTTCTTACTTGATCAGGGATACACCAGTGGTAGTGTTGAGAAAACTTTGTTTGTCAAGCATCAACCTATTGATGTTCTCATTGCACAATTATATATGGATGATATTGTTTCTGGTTCCACTGATAAATCCTTGGTAGAGGAACTTGTCACTAACATGCAGAATGAATTCAAAATGAGTATGGTCGGAGAACTAAATTATTTTTGGAGTCTTCAACTTCAGCGAACTGATAAAGGAACATCCCTTTCTCAACAAAAGTACTCTTGCTCCTTAGTGAAAAGGTTTAGATTGGAACAAGCTCGACATATAAGAACTCCAATGAGAACCCATGATAAGCTCTTTGAAGATGAAAATGGCAGAGCAGTTGACTGTTCATTATACAAAAAATTGTACCTTACTGCTAATATACCAGACATAGCCTTCAATGTAGGTGTTTGTGTAAGATATCAAGCTGTTCCGAAAGAATCACACTGATAAGTCATAAATTATACACATTTTATGAGACATTTTAGTATGTTTTATGAGGTAAAGTCTCTAAAATATGACCCTAATAGCTTATATTTATCTATTTCAAATTTTTAAGGTGTATAATTGAAATCGAGGCGAAAAATGGTGTGAAATGCATATATGATAGTCCTATTTTAGATTTACATTGAAAAATGTGTTGCATGGATCTCGAGGCACTAAAGCAGGCCCACAAGGCTGATGTGATGTGTGATGACGCGGTGGCGTGTGATTGGAATATATGAAGAAATGGAGTAAAAAAGAAAGTGAATAATTTGATCGAGTAGAAGTGATACGCCAAGAATCATCAACGAATTAAGGAAGAACTTGGAATCACTGCCAAAGATTCCTCAGCAATTCTTTGTTTTAGGAATCGCTACACGAATCGGTGGAGCATAAAAACTTCATTTCCAAGGATTTGGCTAGCGATTCACGTTATAAGTGGAATCGCTCAGGAATCGCTGGACCCGAGTTCATGAATTTTAGATAACCACGAATAGTTTGAGTTAGTTTGGGATATGTACTACCTAGAATACTATATATATGAACCCTAGGCTTCGAAATCAATTGCCCTTGATTGCTCTTGGAGCCATATTTACTAGTTTCATTAAGTTTTAATTTAGATCTAATGTTCATTGCTTTTGGAGACTTTTGAAGATTCAAGTATTTAATTAAGAGGTATTTATTTGTCTTTTATTTATCTTATTGGAATGTTATTTATGATCATGAGTGAGTAGTTTATTAATCTAAACAAACTCCGAATATGAACTTGATCCATTTTGCAATGTAGTCATGATGAGATGATTTTGTGCTTAATGTTTTAAATCAATCATATTGTTTGATTCATTGATTTTATAGGTTGTTATTTGCTGATTGCAATCATGAATCTTGGTATTGCATGCATAAATGCAAATGTATTGGGATGTTTTGATTCTATATCTAGTTTAAAGTGGTAACTATGATTATTCAAAAGGTCTATTATCGTTTAAATGTCCTAGGTGAATTTGAGATCCATGTCTAGTATTGAAGTGACGTTCTAAAGATATTAAATTTAGTAGTTCGAAGTTTTCACAAAATATAATGCGGTTTTATTGCGTGAAGTTAATTTCTTTGTGTATTCAAAGGGTTAGCTCAATAAAATTAGAAAATGTCTTTTCCACCGGCATAAAGAGAACAAATGGCTTGATAAAGGCTGTTTACTTACTTATGATTAATGTTTAATGATCTATTGTACTTTATAAAGCATATTCATGACTATATGATTGAAGTAACATGTCTGGATGCAAAAAAGATTGATGTTTCATTGTTTAGGATGTTTGTTTAGATGTTTATTTTATATTGTTTTCCATTGAGTTCAATTGCTTTGAATTTAGTGACTTTGATTTGTGTTAATTAAGTTAGTTAAGTTGATTTCTATATTTAAAGATTATTAATTTAAATTCTGGTTTTAATTAAAATAAATTAAAAGTATAAATAATAAAACTTCTTTTCTTAAAGACTTTGCAAAATTTATGTGGAGACGATCCTACTTACCACTACTACAAAATTTAATAGTATAATAAAAGTGGAAAACTTAATGTACATGCTTGACACGTGTCAATTTTTGGCGCCGTTACCGGAGATTTTAAAATAATTTCTTAAGAATCTTTCTCGTTGTATGCCATATAATGTGACAAAAGGCGAGCAAGAACTTATTTTTAGACAAGCCAATAAAAATGTCACGACTTACGAAAACATGTGTATTGTCTTTCCTGCAGAATTTTTCGATTTTGAATTAAAATCCAGATTTATCAATTGTTTACCTCACTTTCACGGTGAAAATGATGAAGATCCTTAACAATTTATTAGGAAGTTCACACATATAATAAGTGTAATGAAACCTAAAAACATAGAGTTAGAATATGTCAAGCTAAAGTCTTTCCCTTCTTCTTTAAAAAGTTAAGCTCAAGATTGGCTATTCTACCTTCCTCAAAATTTCATAACTACATGATCCGAAATGCTACTAATTATTAGAAGACGTTTTAGTAAAAGTGAATGACTTAGTATTTTCAGCTGACTTTTATGTCATGGAAATGAGAGATTCAACATCACCTAATCCTCCACTTATATTATTATGTAAACCATTTCTTAAAACAAGTAAAACTAATTCAGATATTTTTGAAGGGAGGATGTCTATGAAATTCGAAGATAAAATTGTTACATTCGAAATTAACGATGAGCATAATTATGATGATTCTGATGAATTACTTGATAATGAAATTGATGAAAATGATTCTCTAGAATTAAATTATTATGATAATCTAAACGCTGAAATTTATGCATTTAATACAGTAACAATGAAAACCGAAAATGAAGTTTCAAAGAAAGAACAAGTTGAAGACACTTCAAAAGAAAAAAAAAAGTAACTCAAGAATGGAGAGTTAAACAACCGGAGAATAGGAAAAGTATTAAAAAACTGGAAGATTTGAAAGTTAAAAAGAAAAAGAAAAAGTTGACCTTAAGTCATGTTAAGCTTAATGAACTTGGAGATATACATCTGAATATACAAATTAAAGGGCCTTGGTACTTTAAGCTCAGTCTGATATGGGTTCTAATGCAAATCTCATGCCTATACATTTCTTTCTACACACTCAATTGGAGCTGGACTCACTTGTTTCTGAACGAGCTTTTTTACTGGATGATACTTCAATTCAACCACTAGGGGTGGTCATGAATTTACCAATTCAAATGGACAAACACATCGTACCCACAGACTTTTTTGGTTATGCCACACTTTATTAATAAGGTCACTTCTTTAATTTTAGAACGACCTTTCTTAACCACTTCTCAAGCTGTCATGGATATTCTAAACAAAACAATTACTCTAACGATTAATGGCCGAAGACTCACTTTCTGGAATGGCACTAGAATGAAAAATCATAAATCCAAGTTTAGAGATCCAACTTAATTTTAGAATGGTTCAGTCGAGCCAACGACAGTAAACAAAAGTGCTCTATGAGAGGCAACCAATATTCTATGTTTATTTTTATTTTTATTTTATTAGGAGTTTAGTATTAGTATAGTATGTTTTTATTCTCTCACTATTTGACTCGTGTATTGGAAATGTTTTCGGAATTTAAATTCCAATGTACTTTCAAATGAGGGGGAGTGATCAAGTTTTTTTTAGGGCCGCTAAGGGCACCCCACCTTTTCATGAAGGCACCCAAATTATTTGTAAAAATTCTAGCAAAACTGGAAAAGACCATTTTGCCCCTGTATATATAATGATTCAAACCCCACAAATCATTTTGACAAAGAAAAAGGGCACCCCACCACCAAGCTTGAACCACAAAGCCACATTGCGTTTGGCGAGCGTTTATCGATTCTTGCGGATTGACATCATCCGACAGCGATGTAACAATGCTTGACAACCATATGATGGTTTCTTAGAACCGTTTAGTGGGTAAAACCGTGAAAATGATGATTTGTTTGTCAACGTAGGGTTTGGTAATTTCCTCAAATCCGAACTTGTTTCCACTATATAATGGAGGATTGTACTTGCTACACAAGGCAAGAGAGAGGTTGAACTTGAGGTAATTTTGCGAATTTATTGTGTTTTTTTATGAGGTTATCCGAAGTTTCGTCGATGTGCGCGATTGTTTCGGCCTCGCAGACCGAGATATATTGAAATGTCTCGGTCATAGAGGACCGAGCCTACTCTAACCCTCTCGCCGCTGTACAACCGAGAGTAGGAGAAAATTCTCGGTTGTACACCACCGACGCCACATAACCTATCACTAATTGTAGCTCTCGTCATGTCTCGCCGAGATAATCGAAGTATTCTCGCCATGCGTAACCGAGACACACGTGAACTCTTCCGCCTTCGTGGCCGAGATCTGCGAGTTCCCAAAAATTTAGCTTCGTCTTGCCATGCTTGGCCGAGACAAGCAACACGCCTCTCGGCTTTGTGTGGCCGAGAACCGCGATTTCCCAATTTTTTTACCATTCTACAAACCGCCACACACACATTACAACTACTCTACCAAATGTAACTTAATTATACTATAAACGTAACTTCAAACGATCGATTTCGCGCAAAATCTGTGTGTTCGACGATCTTCAACCGAGCCCTAATTTGGAGACGAAATCGGCTCACACCCCGACCCTACAAACTGCAAAAAACTCGTACAACGAAGGAGAAACACACGGCGAGGGACGGAAAACACGATTTCGGGGATTCCTCTCACTGGTCAGTTCAAAACAAATGGATTCTTCCACAATGAGTTCGGTGAAGGTGGTGGTGGGGATGGTGGGGTGCGAGAGGTTTGCACGAGGGGTATTTTGGGTATTTCGGGTCTGATTTTTGGGTGCCCCAGGTAAATTGGTTTGTGCCCACATTAACTGGGTGCCTTCATGAAAAGGTGGGGTGCCCTTAGCGGCCCTTTTTTTGTTTATATGGCATTTATGCAAGTTTGCATTATTCACTTGCTTATTTATTTATTTATTTATTTATTCAATAAAATTATTAGTTAGCTACATATCTTAATCAAACTTTCATATTTCCAGTCAATTCTACCTTAATATTAGTTTTATGAATGGAAGATATGTTAGCTATGAAATAAATTGGATAAATAGTTAATTAAGCCTAACGATTTGTCAGCAACTTAAAATAACACTAGGAATCGCTGGCAGAATTAGTGACATAAACTAGCAAATTAAGTGAAAATTTGAGTATGGCGAATCCTCAATGATTCACCATTTCAAGGAATTGCTACTCAGATCGGTAGGTCACTACACCTCACAACTCACTGATTCTCTTATAGATGTCCCAACGATTCCTTTTTACATATGAATCGCTAGGCACGAATTGAAGTTTTTAAAGTAGAAACCTCAAATCGGTGTATACATTACTATTCACACTATAAACCCTTACACCCCTTCGATGAAAAATCAAATTAATGTCTAATTCAACTCTCTAAAGCCTTATTATAGATTATTTAAGTAATTCCCACCTTGGTTAGGATTACTATATGATTTAGATGGTTTGATTTTTGATAAATTTCTAATTTTTGAATGAATTTCAAATTATTCATGGTTTTTGAATTTCTATAGCTTATGATAATTATTCATGGTTTTTGAATTTCTACGACTTATGATGATTACTATACGATTTATGTAATTTTAAATAAAATGAGTGGTGATTAAAGTTGATCACTTGATTTTCAGATAATTTGGAGAAATATTTGAAATTTTTATCGAAATGTAATTTTAAACTGAATTTAGATAATAAAGGTTGTGTTTGACTTAGTAGTGTTAGGAAAATGAGTTTGAGGGTGTGTGTTGTTTTAGAATACTTGAATTTATCGGAAGATTGGTTTTTGTTATGAGACGATGATGCTTGGCAGTTCATATGTGTCATGTTTTATTTGTTATGAAAAGTTTATTCATATAATACTGTGTTCATTAATTATTATTATTTCATATAGTTCGTTTATGCTTTACGAGGTATATTTTTTTGTTGAAAACTCGACTTAATTTTTATACCTTGAGGACAAGGTTTGAAATGAGTCTGAGGGTATTTAGACGAAATGGAGTATAAAGAAGCAAAATATGGAACATTAGAGAGGCATAATCTATTTATTTATTCGAAATTGACTGAAATATTTGAAGATTTAGGTAATATCTCTTCATTTTACTTTATTTAGTTAGGAATATGGAATTGAATATAATTTGAATTTAAATAGAAGTGATATTTTTATTACTCATGAAAATGAAAAGTTTATGATAGAAAGGAATTGTAATACCCTATTTGATTAAACCTAGATTGTGTATGCACTAGAGGAGTTAGAGGGGTTGATTGCTTTGTGTTAGACATTATAATGTGTAGAAGATCGAAATAAAAGTGCAAGATAAACAAAACAGATTCTTAAGAATTTTGTTGTACAAAGATTATTGATTAAATATTTTTTATTAATATATATAATGAAAAGAGCTTATGCACAATTGAAGGGAAAAATAAGAAATTAGCCGATAAACTTTACTTCATTGGAAAGACTGCTTCGTTTACTATAGTGAAAGTGAGAAGAGCTAACAAAAGCTTTAAAATAAAAAATAGAGAGACCTACATATTTCAAAGAAAATGGAGCAGGGAATCTAGTGGTGGGGAAAATGTGAGAAATAATTCTTATAAAAAGAATAACGGGTTCTAAAGGAAATAGAGTAGAGAACCGTATGAATATGAAAAAATAAAGAATATAAGAAAAAATATAATTATAGGAGAAGAAAGAAAGAAAGTGGAAAAATGGAAGGAAGTTTATGAAAAATTCTTCAAATAAAAGATTTAGCTCGAGTGCTTAGAGCTAAGATAAGTGAAGTGTATTTTTTATTCCAACATTCGAACAAACGAATATGAAAAGATAATAATTGGTGAATAAGAATTCCTATCGACTTTGATTGTGGTGATATTTTAAATTTTGTTTGAAAATGAGATTGATTTAGGGATTTTTGTATCTTGAGACTCTACATTAGCTATCGTAAACTTGATGTTTGTCAGTGAAGATTGAGAAAACCTTTATAGTGGCTTGATGTTGGTAATTGATTTAACTTTGAATTTTGAGGTGTATTACATAACTAGAAGGTTGAGTTATCAAATAATTTTGAGGTTTTTTTTTTAAATCTTCCTATACTATCATAATTTTTTATTTTTATGAAGGTAATGTGTTTCTATTTAATGATCACTTCTGTTTAAGAAAAAAAGTAAATAATTATGAAATTAGAATAAGGAATGAAAATAGAATATGATTGAAAGTATTCCTTTACTCGGGACAATAAAGTCCTAAATTTGGGAGTATTTGATAAGTCATAAATTATACACATTTTATAGTCATTTTAGTATGTTTTATAAGGTAAAGTTTCTAAAATATGGTCATAGTAGCTTATATTTATCTATTTCAAGTTTTTAAGGCGTATATTTGAAGCCGAGGCAAAAAATGTGTGAAATGCATATATGATTGTCCTATGTTAGATTTAAATTGAAAAACGTATTGCATGGATCCCGAGGCATTGAAGCAGGGCTCACATGGCTGATGTGATGTATGATGACGTGGTGGTGTGTGATTGGAAGATATGAAGAAGTAAAAATGAAGAAAGTGAATGATTTGATTGAATATAAGTGGTACGCAAAGAATCATCAGTGAATCAAGGAAGAACTTGGAATCACTTCCATAGATTCCTCAACGATTCTTAATTTTAGGAATCGCTACACGAATCGGTGGAGCATAGAAACTTCATTTCCAAGGATTTGGCCAGCAATTCACGTTATAAGTGGAATCGCTCAGGAATCACCTCGACATGATTTCGTGAATTTTAGATAACCACAAATAGTTTCAATTAGTTTAAGATATGTACTACCTAGAATACTATATATATGAACCCTATACTTCGAAATCAATTGCTCTTGATTGCTCTCGGAGACATGTTTACTAGTTTCATTAAGTTTTAGTTTAGATTTTTTGTTTATTGCTTTTGGAGACTTTTGAAGATTCTAAGTATTCAATTAAGAGGTATTTATTTATGTCTTTTATTTATCTTATTGCAATATTATTTATGATCATGAGTGAGTAGTTTATTAATCTAAACAAACTCCGAACATGAACTTGATCCATTCTGCGATGTAGTCATGATGAGATGATTTGGTGCTTAATGCTTTAAACCAATTGTATTGTTTGATTCATTGATTTTATAAGTTGTTATTTGCGGATTGCAATCATGAATCTTGACATTGCTTGCATAGTTGCAAATGTGTATTGTGATGTTTTGATTCTATATCTAGTTTAAAGTAATAACTAAGATTGTTTGAAAGGTTACCATTTAGATGTCCAAAGTGAATTTGAGATCTAAGTCTAGTATTAAAGTGGATTTCCTAAGGTATTAGATTTAGTAGTTCAAATTTTTCATAAAGTGTAATGCGGTCTTATTGCGTGAAGTTAATTTTTTTGTGTAGTCGAAGGGTTAGCTCCATAAAATAAGAACGTGGCTTTGCCACCAGTATTAGGAGAACAAATAACTTGATAAGAGCTGATTACTTATGATAAGTGTTTAATGAACTATCGTACTTTATGTTGGGTTTTGGGGTTCATACGCAACGGAAAATTCAAAAACAATTTATGAAAAACTCCCAACAGGACAAAAAATAAGTTCCATTAAACTTTATCTACAAAAGTAAATCATATCTTAATCAGTGTTTTCTTCTTTAGTTGTTTGATCTTCAAGACACTCAAGCGCGTGTCCTCTATTAGAAACCCATACACGAACGGTGACCATAATTTGTAGTGCTAGCCCAAGAGAGAAAGAAAACATTTTCTCTCTCCCAAAAATCTAGAGAACTAAAAAAATAGCAAAAACGAAATCTAATTTCGTTTAAGGTTTCAACCTCTATTTATATGTGTAGATAAGCTCACTTAAAAAACCTATTTGTAATACATCTATTGTATTTAGGCAATTTAAGAAAATTACACAAACGCCCTTACTAAATAGTTATCATATAAGAAATCATAAGGGCTTTTACGTAATGAGTTTTATCATATAAAATTCATTACTCTGAAAAAATTGAAATTATGCAAAGTCGTTCTTTGTGTGCAACCCAATAGGTTCATGCAACGTTGGCAGTTAACCAAAACCCCTTGTGGTACACATGTCATAAGCGGTCTCTAACAAGGCATTATGATTACCCAAGTTGCACGAAGATCAAAAGCGATACAACCTGATCAATAGTGTATATCACGTCCATTTTTCGTACAATATCCTTTTATTAAACATAAGGCATGGAAGTGTTATCCTTAATGTTCAATCGTACTAGTCTCGATCTCGAGGTAGACTGAAAACATCCAAATAACATTGATCTTATCGATTCACTTGGACTTGGCCATTTATCAGCTTATCATATCGAAGGATCCACGATATCTCTCTTTATAGAAGATTGAAAAATTCTATTTTGCTTACACACCTTCACTCATTATTCACATAATATCCAATCACGACTTTTATAATTGTCTGGTTAAAGACAACGTTTGATTGCGTCAAACTACTATGCTCCTAATGTTGAAGTCTACGGTAGTCTTAAATCAAAGGATTAAATTATATACATATCATGAGTAACACTTATGACTTAATCCATATGGTGTTCTCACAGTGGGTCGGTCAAGTACATTGTTCCTTAACAAGTACTCATGATCTTGATTTGTATCCCTATGTACAAAATCATCACATGATCATCAATTAAGACTCACACTAGTCTTAATTCATTATAGTTCCCAATATAATGATCGATTAGGGACATTTAGGGTATTTAGTAAACATCTATGGATCTTATTATAATGTAAATATGCAAAACAATAATAATAAACAAGAATATAATCCTCTATCTCATTAACTAAAATAATAATGGAAACAATGTTTGACCTAGGGCACATGCCCCAACATCTCCCACTTGCACTAAGACCAATCATTTATGTATCTAATACCTATTGACCTAACATGACCATCATGTTTCGTTTATGAAAGAGCCTTTGTCAATGGATCTGCAATATTATCTTCTGTAGGAACTTTGCCAAGTCCCCCCTCTCAATGAATTCTCTGATGAGATGAAAACTTATGAGTATATGTTTAGATCTGTTATGTGATCTAGGTTCCTTGGGCTGTGTTATCGCCCTGTTGTTGTCACAATACAAGCAAATAGGGTTAACAATACTTGGAATCATGCCTAGTTATGAGATAAATTTTTTGATCCAAACTACCTCCTTAGCTGCATCGAAAACTGCAATGTACTCAGCTTTTGTTGTAGAATTTTCCACAATTTCTTGTTTCAATACGGCCCCATTCAAAGTAATTACATATCCAGATTAGGATCTAAAGTCATCTATATCAGTTTGAAGACTTGCGCCTGTGTAACTATTTACAACAAGCTCTTTTTCCAAAACTCCATATACTAAGAACACTTCTTTAGTCTTTCTCAAGTACTTAAGAATGTTTTTTACTGCTATCTAGTGACTATCACCGGGATATGATTGATATCTCCTTATTGTGCTTAAAGCATAAGTGCATAACATGACATACATGATACATCCAGTGGCTGATGCATATGAAATTTTATTCATACGGACTCGCTTATCATTTGTCTTAGGAAATTGAGTCTTGCTGAGATTTATGCTATGAGACATAGGTATTAATTATCTTTTAGAGTCTTGCAAACTGAACCAATTCAGTACCTTGTCCACGTAAGCGCTTTGATTTATACCAATTAGCATTTTAGATCTTTCTCTATAGATCTTTATCCCTAGAATATAGGCTGCATCTCCTAAGTTCTTCATTGCAAAACATTTCCCTAAACAAGACTTGACACTCCGTAAGGTTGGGATGTCGTTTCCAATGAGCAATATATCATCAACATACACTACCAGAAAAACAACTATGCTCCCACTGACCTTTTTATATATACAAGGCTCATCTTCATTCTTAATGAAACAAATTCCTTAATTGCTTCATCAAAATAAAGATTCCAACTGCGAAAAGCTTGTTTTAATTCATAAATGGATCTTTGAAGCTTACACACTTTTCTAGAATTCTCAGGATGAACAAACCCTACAGGAGAAAAAATTCATCGTAATCAATACCTTGAGTATATTTGAAACCTTTTACTACTAGCCGTGCTTTATAAGTGTGCACTTTGCCATCCATGTCAGTTTTCTTCTTGAAAATCCATTTACATCCAATGGTCTTACCACCTTCAGGTAAATCAACTAGATTCTAAACTTGGTTATCATACATGGATTGTATTTCAGAGTTCATGACATTAAGCCATTTATCTGACTCAGAGCCATACACAACCTCCTGATAACTAGTGGGCTCATTTTGATCCATAAGAAATGACTTCACTATTATCGGTATCGAGAAATTCATATCTCTTAGGTTCATGTCTTGTCTTACCAGACTTTCATGGTATTCGTGATACTTGTGGAGGCTTAACTAGTTTAAAACTTTGTTGATATTCCATTAGCGGTTCAGTGTTCATTTGTGGTTCTTGAACTTCTTCAAGACTTACTTTATTCTTACTGACATCTTTTGAAATAAATTGCTTTTCCATAAAGTTACCTTACTGAGTAAGAAACACTTTATTCTCAGAGGGATAGTAAAAGTAGTATCTTTTAGTTTCCTTAGGATAACCTACAAATTTACACTTATCATATTTATGGCCTAATTTTTCCAGAAACTTGACGTTTAAAGTAATCCTTATAACCCCAAATCTTTTAGAAAGACAAGCTAGGTCTCTTCCCATACAATATCTCATATGATGTTCTATTAACTGCTTTAGAAAGATCTCGATTTATTTTGAATGCAGCAGTTTCTAAGGCATAACCCCAGAATGATATAGGAAGATCTGCATGAATCATCATAGATTGAACCATATCTAATCCAGTCTGATTTCTCCTTTAAGAAACGAAATTCTATTGTGGAGTTGTTGGTGGAGTCAACTGTGAGACAACCAAGCAGTTTCTAAAATGATCATCAAATTCTTGGCTTAAATATTCACCACTTCGATCTGTTTGAAATGTCTTAATAGTTTTACCAAGTTGATTTTGTACTTCTTTCTGAAACCTACAAAACATTCAAATGATTCAGCTTTATGCTTCATGAGATATACATAACCATATATGTTGAAATCATATGTAAAAATAATGAAGTATTGATAACCTCCTCTAGCCATAGTATTTATAGGACCTTATACATCAATATGTATTAGAATCAATAAGCCACTGTCTTTTCATTATGTCCAGTAAAGGGACTCTTAGTCATCTCGCCTAACAAACAAGACTCGCATGTTTCATATGATTCAAAATCAAATGAATATAAAAATCCATCCTTATGGAGCTTATTAATGAGTTTCTCATTTATGTGGCCAAGACGACAATGTCAAAGGTAAGTATGATTCAAATTATTTGACTTGAATTTCTTTGTATTTATGTTAAATTTAAGAGTATTTGTGGACATTTTTATGTTAAGAATATAAAGACCATCACACAAATCAACATTTGCATAAAATACGCCTTTATGAGAGATAAATCATTTATTATTCGCAATAATAAACTGAAATGATGTTTCTGCTTAAGGCAGGGACATAATAACAATTATTTAAAGTTAAAACAAGTCCACTAGAAAGAACTAAATCATAACATCCCACATCTTGGGCAGCAACTATTGCTCCATTTCTCATGCGTAGGACGATCTCCCCTTTCTCCAATTTTCTACTTCTTGTAAGCCCTTGCACATGATTACAAATGTGAGATCTACATCCAGTATCCAATACCCAGGAATCACTAGTAGATAAGTGAATATCAATAACAAAAATATCTGAAGTGGCAGTTGCACTACTCTTTTTCTTTTTCTACTGATTTTCCAAGTAAAGGTCATATTTTCTAAACCAATGACCAAGATTATGGTAGAAATGATAGTTACCTTCCTTTTATTTCTCTTTTTAGGATTGAGAAGTAGAAGCAGCCTTGGCTTGATTTGTTCCACAGGCTTTGTGACAGGTACACTAGCCTTGGTAACTACAGCTTTACCCTTGGCATTCTTATTCTTTTTCTTTTTCTTATTCTTCATGGGCTTTCCCTTTTGGACCATCAGCACATTAGTAGATGGTTTCTTGATATTATATTCAATAGTCTTAAGCATCAAATGCATCTCTGAAAGGGATTTCTCCATGTTATTAATATTATAGTTCATCACAAACAGTCATAAAATTTTATGATCAGATCCATAACCAACTCTTGGTTAATAGGAAATCCAATTCTATCAAGTTGGTCAACATAGCCCTTCGTCTTCAGAACATGAGGACTAACTGACCTACCCTTAGCCATCTTGCAAGAATGAAGGTTCCTGACTGTCTCGAACCTTCTTTCCTAGCTTGCTGTTGGAGTGTTTCCTTCAGCGTCAAAGCCATGTCATAGGCTTCCATGAGTTCCATATCATTTTGAAGTCCAGGAATCAAGGTAGCAAACATAATGCATGCAACATTAGTTGAGCCTTTCACATGCTTAGAATGTGCATCTTTCACAGCATTAGTGGCATTGACTGGTGGTTCCTCGGGGATAGGATCGTCCAAGACATACAACTTGCGTTCATGCTTAAGAACAATTCTCAAGTTTCTGAACCTGTCAAGAAAGTTTTTCCCATAAAACTTATCCTTCTCAATGATGGATCGCAGTAAAGATTGGTGTGACTTGGAGAGGCAATTGATTTACAACAAAGATTATGCAAAGTTTATTTTATTATAGAGGAATAAACTCCCACTAAATTAGCTAATCTCTTAAAATATTCTATTAATTCAGGGGACTAAAATCCATATTTCATCTGCTTCTAAGACAGCTATGGCATGAAAATAGAACTAGATTATTTAGGTAGGTAGCTTTCACCAATCACATCTTATGTAACTTTTAGTTGTGTTATGAGATTATATCTTATATCTCAGCATATTTTATCTCTTCTTATGCCTAAAGCACAAAACTCTTTTGACAACTTTATTAAGTCCAACCATTTTAAACATCTAAGTAACTCTTACCCAGTTTGTTTCACCAAGATAACACAATACACCCTAGCTATGGCTGAAACTATATTTGTGTGATCGAGGCCTTGACAAGTGTTTAGAATTTGGGTAACACATGACTTAAAATTTTAAAGAGGGATTTTATTAAGTTTTATGATTCTTGTAATTTAAATTTAACAATTAAATATCACATATTTTCATGTTTGTAGAATCATTAAAAAAGTTAGGAAATTTAAATACTATTCACCAATAGAAAAATTTCCTTGCGCCAAGATTAGTTAGACGGTGGTGCCGCTGGCCTATCAGCAGGTCGTGGTACAACTGGCTAGTCAGCGGACGGGGTATAAGAGGCAGCGCCCCTTTTTTTTAAACAACGAATTTCAGTTTCAAAAATTGAAAATCGCCTAAAATCTTTCGTTATTTTAGTCAATCGGATTGACCAAAATAGCCCCTATCTTAATTCCAAAATAATATTAATTCAAACGTTTTTAATTAACCCGGACCACCTCTAACTAAATATCTTATCCTAATCCAATTAGAATTTTAAGATATTTCAATTCCTAACTTATCTAATATAATCCTTATCCATTACAAATTTATTATATATCTCTCCTATTTTATATGATTTGTAATTCTTATCTCATTACAAGTTTATATCCGATCCAATAAGAATATACTAACAAATAATCACAATGAGATATATTATTTAAACCAATTTCGATTCTTATCCATACAAAAACTACAATTGAATCAAGGAATGAAACTCAAATTATGTATTCAACACCAAAATCATATTAAATTAATCATATTAATCTAAACATGATTTCTACCATAGAGACATACATAATTATGGAACGAAAATATGAACTATGTATTCAACACCATATTCACTTTAAATTAATAATATTAACCTAAACATAATTTCTACCATGTGTAACATACAAAATTTGTATCAATAAACATCAAAGCATATGTTAATCAAATTATCCTCATGCATTAAAAACGATTCATGATAACGATTATCACAGAACTTATATGTATATCATATATGTATTAATTAAGATCATGTATTCATGCATATATCATATATACATATGAGAAAACATGCAAACGTTTAATAGCATTGATCCTAATGCTCTGATACCACTATTGGGTTTTAGGGTTTATACACAGCGAAAAATTCAAAAACAATTTATGAAAAACCCCAACAAGACCGAAAATAAGTTCCATTAAAACTGATCTACAAAAGTAAATCATACCTTAATAAGTGTTTTCTTCTCTTGTTGTTCGATCTTCAAGACGTTCAAGCACGTGTCCTCTATCAGAAATTCACACACGAACGATGACCACAATTTGGAGTGCTAGCCCTAAGAGAGGAAAAACGGCTTTTTCGTCTCTCCCACAAAACCCAAAGAACTAAAAAAATAGCAAAAACGAAGTCTAATTTCATTTTAGGGTTTCAATCTCTATTTATATGTGTAGATAGGTTCACTTAAAAAATCAATTCGTAATATAACTATCATATTTAGGCAATTTAAACAAATTACACAAACACCCCTACTAATAAGTTATAATATAACAAATCACAAGGGCTTTTATGTCATGAATTTTATTATATAAAATTCATTACTCTGGACAAATTGAAATTACGCAAAGCCGTTCTTTGAGTGCGACCAATAGGTTCATGAAACGTTGGCAGTGAATCAAAATCCCTTTTGGTATATAAGTCATAAGTGGTCTCTAGCATGACATTATCACTACCCAAGTTGCACGAAGATCAAAAGCGATATAACCTAATCAATAGTATAGATCATATCCCTTTGTCGTACAATATCATTTGATTAAACATAAGGCACGAAAGTGTCATCCTTAATGTTCAATCGTACTAGTCTCGATCTCAAGGTAGACTGATAAAATCCAAATAACATTGATCTTATCAATTCACTTGGACTTGACAATTTACTAGTCTATCATATCGAGAGATCCACTAATATCTCTATTTATACAAGAGTGAAAAATTCTATCTTGATCACAAACCTTCACCAATTATTCACATAATAGCTAATCACAACTTTTATAATTGTTCGATTAAATACAACGTTTGATTGCATCAAAGTACTATGTTCCTAATGTTGAAGTCTATGGTAATCTCAAGTCAGAAGATTAAATGATATACCTATCATGAGTAACACCTATGACTTAATCCATATGGTGTTCATAGAGGGTCGGTCTAGTAGATTGTTCCTTAACAAGTACTCATGATCTTGATTTGTATCCATATACACATGATCATCACATAACCATCAATCAAGAGTCACACTAGTCTTAATTCATTATAGTTTCATGTATAATGACCGACTAGGGGTATTTAAGATATTTCAGTAAACATCCAAGGATCTTATTATAATGTAAATATGTAAACCAATTATAATAAACAACAAATGAATCATCTATCTCAGTAACTAAAATAATAATAGAAACAATGTTTGACCTAGGGCACATGCCCCAACATTTTATAAAGTATTTCTATGACTATATGATTGAAGTAACAAACTTGGATGCAAACGGCTTGATGTTCCATTGTTTAGGAAGTTTATTTAGATGTTTATTTTATATTATTTTTCATTGAATTGAATTGCTTTGAATTTAGTGACTTTGATTTGTGTTAATTAAGTTAGTTTAATTGATTTCTATATTTAAAAATTATTAATTTAAATTCTGATTTTAATTAATATAAATGAAAAGTAAAAATAATAAAAATTCTCTTCTTAAGGAATTTGCAAAATTCATATGGAAGTGATCCCACTTACCCCTACTACAAAATTTAATAGTATAATAAAGGTGAGAAATTTATTATACACGCTCGACATATGTCACACACCTCACTGCAGTAAAACGAATCATAAGCTATGTAGCAGGTTCATCCAATCTTGGTCTTTAGTATTCTTCTAATGCTAACTTTTGCTTGGCTGTTTGTAGTGATACAGATTGGGCAGGAAGTGCAGATGATAGGAAAAACACTTTCAAAGGGTGTTTCTTTGCTAGAACCAACATGGTTTCCTAGTTTACCAAAAAATAGAACTCCATCTCACTGTCTAGAGCTGAAGCTAAATACGTAGTAGAAAGTTGTTGTACTCAGTTGCTGTGGATGCACCAGATGCTACAAGACTATAACATCCAGTTGCAACAACTTACAGTGTTTAGTGACCACAAGAGTGCAATTGACATATCTAAGAATCCTGTCCAGCATTCACGTACTAAGCAAATTGATCTCATGTAATGGCTCAAATATTTTATTTTTATTTGATTGATTGTATTAGCTATCTTTCTAAAATACACGAGTTATTTATTTTATTTCTTCGATTTTGCCAACGAGCCTCTTCGGGATGCGTGTGACACACGGGTGTATGTGATAAGTCAGTATCTTGATGAGACATGGGATTTATTTATAGGTTTAAATAAAACTTAATAAGTTATGTTAACTCATACTTATAAGGCAAGAAATATATCATGAGCCTAAACTAGATTAAATTTCCTAAACTAATAAAAATAATTTAAGTCAAGTATTATTAAGACTTAAGTCTAAGTTATGAAAAATGTCAGCATAAAGCCTAAGTATGAGATTATTTTATGAGCTTATATTCAACAAAAATATTTTAGTGACTATGAGGAATCTTATGATAAATTAGTGGGTATCAAGGGAAGTGGTGAGAAGAGATCAATAACCTTAAATTTATCTAGAGATCCAACATTCAAAGTGATAAAATGGTGAAAAAAAGAGCTATAAAAGGGATTTTTTCTCTACAATATGCAAAAAGAGAACATTGAACATAGAAGAGAAAAAATATGTACATGAAGTGATGTCCATTGAGGATTGAAGGCTTAATAGAAGTTCTAGGACTAAATCTCTAAAAGGAGAAACAAGCAAGAACAAGAGAGCAACTAAGGTATACACTTTTACTTTCTTTTTATTGTACTAAATTTGAGAAATTGGGGTTTCCTTGTGAATACTGTAAGATTATGGAGTTTTAGATTTGTCTTACTCTCAAAATGATGTTCAATTTTGAATTTCAAGTTAGCTTGGAGATTCAAACATTGTTGTTGAGTTTCAATTTGAGTTCTTTCTTGTTTATGCCAATTTTCACTCAAATTTAGGGGTTTTGCACACATAAACATATGAGGATGAATTATTGTCAAAAAGATCTTAAATTTTTTTTGTTTTTGCATTCTTAAATCATGATTTATAGTGGACTTGAATGCTGTACAAGGTCAAGTATAATTGGGTTCATGTCAATGATGTTTAAGTTCTTGAATTTTTAGGATTTTTAAATGTCTTTGATCAATGTCAAATTAACATTTATTGATGATGTAATTTGATATTGATCAAGGTATTAGGCCTAGATTTCCATGTTTTTAAGTGCCCAAAAGGGTTTTACAAGGTTCCATGGGAAAATAAGAAAAATAAGGAACGAAATAAATTTTATCTTAAGTCTTTGCACGATCTCCTAAGGTTCTATGATCGTTGCTCATAGTCTTGGTAAAATAAGCGTAACTCTCATGTTTTAAGTTAGTTTTTGATGTTCTTTATATCTTTGGAAAGGTAAGACAAAGACCTAACACTTAGAATAAATGGTTTTCAAAAATTAAATCAATTTCTTTTATTGAAAATGGACTGAAAGACAAGGTTTATCCTTAAGAATATTCCTTTTTAAGTGTTTGGGTGGGTCCACTAGTCCAAAAATGATCGGAACCTCCAAAATAACTTGAAATTCGATAAATAAGGTTTTCCAGGAGTTCCAAGTTATTACTAGGTGTTTTGAATAGTTTTCCAAATATGTTTTGTGGTGGCCCCAAATTCAAGGCCGCCTTGCTACCCTAACGTCGCATCCCACGTCACTAAGTCTTGCCACGTCATGGCCTGCTTATCCTTGACGTCTAGCGACCTACCATGCTACTTACACTTTTCCATTTAATCCTAACTTAGATAATTAATCTCCATATAATTATCAATGATTTCACTAGCCAGTTAATCAACTTATCAAGTTATAATGAAATTTTACAGCGGAAGTCTTAATTTAAGTAAGTTATACAGTATTCAACAATCCTAAGTAGTGGAAAACCCTGCAAAAGATACAATGTATATATCAAGGCGAGTTAAGTATAACAAAAGTTCCATATACATGTAATCAGTATTCTATGGTCCACAAAACCCAATAAAAGTAAAATAAATACATATTGATATCACACATGAGTTGGCTTCACAATCTCAGAGGTAGTCGCCCAGTACCTCATTGCCCTTGCCCTTGCTCTTGCTCGTCGAAGGATCTGCACTTAGTCACCCAACAAATACAGTGACGAGTTTAATGAGTAAAATCCTAGGAGAAGTCCATACAATATTCATGAAATAAAACTGATAAACTACGAGACATGCGAATATAACACCTAGCAACAGTACGTCATATTCTCATGAATGTAAGCAGCACACGATAAGCAAAAGCAATAGCGTGAAATAAATAAATATCATATACCAATTAAACTAGTTTAGAAATAAAACATTAATCAATAAACTTCCGTATAATCACGAGAAAACCCTGACCTACACTAGCCAGTGATCGATAAAACGAATAGGAACCACGTATATACTTACAGGCTTACAGTGGCTAAACCCCAACTTCAGTAAACGACATGGTCCCTTCCCGACGACGTTACACATTAGGATCACCCTAATCACTCCCGACAGTCGTAGATATATTCTACTGCAATCGACATGAGCATTATCACAAGTAACGCGTGCATGCGATTTAGCCACAACCAATATATAAGCACATCGAAATAGGATTGAAAACCTCACGTGTGCCCACCAGCAGTCACACATGAAAAACGAAATTGATAAACCAAATTATGAATCATGTGAGGCATTCCAATGGGTTTACGCACCTCAATCCGCGCTTCGACTTCTCCAAACTCCCGTATCCGACCCGACTAGCTCCCCGATGCCCGAGCTACGGTCCCCTAAGTCCCTGAAGTTTAATTTTACATATTTAGTATGTTTATAGGTGTTTGGGATATGTATTAAGTCAAAATCCCGAAACAACCTTATTATATTTAGTTTTCGTCTGTTGTTAATGCGCTATGGGCTTAGTGTAGCACGCTATGTAGTGGTAGGGCGCTGCTATTCTTCAAGACGAAGAACAATTGGAAACCTAGAATGATTAGCGCGCTAACCATTCCAGGTAGCGCGCTACCTAGTCTTTGGGACATAATTCTCAAGTCGAGAATTCTGTTTTTCACCTCAAACTTAGTTACCTAAACCTATTTAACACATTCTCTACATCAAATTAGCCCCAAAACAACATCTAACACAATCTCAGAACCCCCTTTTACATCAAATTAATCAATTTCATGCAATCCACTAATTTTCTCAATTTCCTCAAAAACCCAATTCAATCAAAACCAATTATTAATTTTCCATTTATATGCTCATAAGTCATGTAATTTATCAAGCTAACATCAAAACCAGTGATCTAACCCTCTAACTTACATTTTCATCAAAATTCATCAAAAATGGGTTCAAAGTAGTTGAATTCCAGCTCCAAATCACTCCATCTTCTCCAGCACGTTCTGTGATAAATTGGTTTGAATTGCATGTGTTGATCAAACTCATCTTATTTATCAATGTAAGATTGTTTCCTAGCACTTCATCCTCATGTATTTATGTATCCCGAGGATTATCTAGTGGTTCACCTCTAGCCACTAATCCCACTAATTCCACTAACTCTCTTCAAGTGACACTAGTAGTTACTCCTTTGGTCTCTAGATATGCTAATGTGTATCTACAAGCAAATCATATGGTTTCCATTTAATTGAATTAAACTATAGGCTTTGACTTATTTTAATTTAATTGCACTAACTTAGGCCCATTTTAATACATATGGTTAGTGTTTTATTTATCAAGATCATCCAACTTGTGGTCCCACTAACCTTTGACTACCCGATACTCGGTGCCCCACGTCTCGACACATATTTCGAGGTACGTCATAGCCTATTATTTTAATTTGAATTTACTTGGCCTATGGTCACATTACCCATTTTAATTGATTAATTAGTCATCTTAACATGAATTAGTCGAGTCTCCTTGTGTACCCGTAGTTTGCCTACCCGACACCCGCTTTGACACGTCTTTCGAGGCGAACACCCATCACACAAACTCGCCCAATAGCAACATACACACATGCGGTGCAATATAATAATAATAATTTTTAAACACCACATATACACAACCACCATCCATAAATAACATATTTCCTCGGTTCTCATGTCCGAGTCAACCAAATTGTCCACGTAACGCTCGAATTACAATCGTTAATCTCCGAGATTAACGTTAATACTAGTTTAATTAATTTGGGCCGTTACAATTCTTCCCAACTAGGAGAATTTCATCCTCAAAATTTGAATCTCGAGTAAACTTTGATGTAACTATCCTATCCCCGTGTAACCACACCTCACACCTTGATAGTCCCTCTCTAGTCCCTTGAACACCTTCACTACTCCATCATAAGGATCATAGTGCTACCTTGAGACATAAGCGCGTGTTGCCGAGGTGGTCAAAATCAATCACTCTCTTCCCAACATCCATGTAACCTATTCTCAGTTCGATTTATGTGTTCAAGTTTCCCTAACCCAATTACCTAACACCAATAACTATAAACCTGTCCTATCATGTATCCCAAGATAATAGTCCTAACCAACCATCACATACCATGAAAATCTCATGCCATGACATATCCTCCCTTACTCACCATGACAATCCCATGTCATGCCACGGCTTACTCTTACTCACCATGACAATCTCATGCCATGCTACGACCTATCCTTACATACCATGAAAATTCCATGCCATGCTATGACCTATGACAATCACATGCCATAATACAATAATCTATCAAGCATACATGAACTTAAGCTGTAATGATTAAAAACTTTAAAAATTCACATACCTTGAACCTGCCGCTGGGACATATCCCGGCCTGGCTCAGTCACCACGTGCATCGGCTCTCGAGTCTGCACCGGTGTTACTACTGCTGGAGTCACTGATCTCTTGGGACAATCTCTCTTGATGTGCCCCTCTTGTCCACACTGCCAAGATGCAGTCAAATAACCATATCCTAACCTCCGGCCCTGACTCTGCGATCTAGAATCCCTGCCTCCCTGGTCATGTACCTGTCTCAACGGTGGCGCCAGTAATGCGGGTATAGCATAAGTTCTAGCTGCCCAATCATCATCCCTACGATTTCCACCGTAATATTTATCTTATTTATCATCTTGATCTCTCTGTCTCTTTTGTTCAGTCTATACCTTAGACCTAGTAATACGCCTACCCTCTCTACATCAAGAAGGTCTCGTGTGCCAAAGCTCGATCAAATATCTCTTGCGAAATAAGAGCTCTAGATGACACAACTGCCTTAACAATCCTGTCATTAGTCCCTCGTGTGAAGTAGTATATCTATAGTCGCTCAGTCCCGACCACATCCATAGCGAACTAAAGTAAATATCGAAATTGCTCCATATACTGTATCAACGTCCGACTACCCTGTCTCATGGTCAGAAACTCTTCCCTCTATCTCAACCTCATCTCCATGGGTATATACTGGTCATAGAACAACTCTCTAAACTCAGCCCACGTTGTCGGCTCTGAATGAGAATCCATATACGTAGTCCACCAGACTGCTGCATGACCTCTCAAGCATGCTCCAGAAAGACGAGCCTGAACGCTCTTATCATTCATCATCAGCTTATAGAAACGCTGATGAGAGACTATCCACTTCCCTGCCGCCTCGGGGTCACCGCCTCCGTAGAAGAAACCTGGCTGGAACTTCAAGAACTCCCTCAACATCTTCTCCTCTAGGGACAAAACAAATCCTGACATAATAACCGTCGTCTGCTCTGTAGTTGTGGGTGGAGGCGTATGAGTCGGCGTCTCTAGTGGAACAACAATAGCTATAGCTTTCTCTGCCTGTGTCTCCGTCTCTCCACCGGTGTCTGGGGAACAACTGAGGCAACGGCTATCCCTGTACGTGCTGTAACTACTATAGAGTCTCGGGGGCCTGCAACCGCCGTAGCAAGTGCCGTCAGTGTAGAGGTCTGATCCCGTAACAATCGTAATACCTCGGCCATCTGAGTCTCTTGAGCCGATAGTCGATCCTCTGCACTCGCCATAACAAGGAAATCCTTAGCAGCATCACTAGTCTGTCCAGTCTCACGAGGCGTACTAGACTGTTCGTCCATGATCTGCATCGTGAAGCATGCTCTGGATCAGCCTTGATATATATATAGACGTATATCATATATATAACAAAATATAACATGTATATAAACCTATCACTACCCATCTCAAGTCTGCTTCCCAACTAAGGTTCTAAGTCAGGATCATTGGGTTTCCACATCTAAGGTTTATTTGTTTAAGTTTTATTCTCTTTCCTTTAAACTATTCCCGTGGTTTCCTTGAAACCTCGCTCTGATACGAAACTATGACATTTTGTATCAGGTTGAGTTACGCTTTAACCTCCTAGGCACCATCGACCTCGCTCTGATACCAGACTAGGTGGCCCCAAATTTCAGGCTGCCTTGCTACTCGCCATGTCGCATCCCACGTCACCAAGCCTTGCCACATCATGGCCTGCTTATCCTTGATGTCCCGCGACCTACCTGGCTACTTACACTTTTCCATTTAGTCCTAACTTAGCTAATTATTTCCATATAATTATTAATGATTTCATTAGCTAGTTAATCCATTTATCAAGTTATAATGAAATTTTACAACGAAAGTCTCAATTTAAGTAAGTGATACAATATTCAACAATCCTAAGTAGTGGAAAACCGAGCAAAAAGATACCATGTATATATCAAGGCGAGTTAAGTATAAAAAAAGTTTCATATACATGTAATCAGTTTTCTATGGTCCCCAAAACCTAATAAAAGTAAAATAAATACATACTGATATCACATACGAGCTGGCTCCACAATCTTAGAGGTAGTCGCCCAATACATCTTTGCTCTTGCCCTTTCTCGTCGAAGGATCTGCACTCAGTCACCCAACTAATACAATGACGAGTCCAGTGAGTAAAATCCCAAGAGAAGTCCATACAATATTCATGAAATAAAACTGATAAACTACTAGACATGTGAATATAACACCTGTCAACAATACGTCATATACCCATGAATGTAAGCAGCACACGACAAGCAAAAGTAGTAGCGTGAAATAAGTAAACAACATATACCAATTAAACCAGTTCAGAAATAAAGCATTAATCAGTAAACATCCATATAATCACGAGAAAACCCTGACCTACACTAGCCGGTAATCGATAAATTGAATAGGAACCACATATATACTTACAGGCTTACAGTAGATTAGCCCCAACTTTAGTAAACGGCATGGTCCCTTCCCGACGCTGTTACACATCAAGACCACCCTAATCCCTCCCAATAGTCGTAGATATATTCTACTGCCGTCGACATGAGCACGATCACAAGTAACCCGTGCATGCGATTTTGCCATAACCAATATATATGCACACCGAAATAAGAGTGAAAACCCCATGTGTGCCCACCAGTAGTCACACATGAAAAGCAAAATCGATAAACCAAATCATGAATTATGTGAGGCATTCCAATGGGTTTACGCACCTCAATCCGCGCTCCGACTTCCCCTAACTCTTGTATCCTACCCGACTAGCTCCCCGATGCCCGAGCTATGGTCCCCTAAGTCCCAGAAGTCCAATTTTAAATGTTTAGTATGTTTATAGGTGTTTGGGATATGAATTAAGTAAAACATCCATTCAATTCTTGTCTCTTGTTAGCGCGCTATGGGCTTTGTGTAGCTTGCTATGTAATGGTAGCACGCTAGGTAATTGATGTAGCACGCTACTGTTCTTTAGGACAAAGAACAGTTGGAAACCCAAAACGATTAGCACGCTAACCATTCCAGGTAGCACACCACCTAAACTTTGGGACATAATTCTCAAGTCGAGAATTCTATTTTTCCCCTTAAATTTAGCTACGTAAACCTATCTAACACATTCTCTACATCAAATTAACCCCAAAAAAACATCTAACACAATCTCAGAACCTCATTTTACATCAAATTAACCAATTTCATGTAATCCACTAATTTTCTCAATTTCCTCAAAAACCCAACTCAATCAAAACCAGTTATTAATCTTCCATTTATATGCTCATAAGACATGTAATTTATCAAGCTAACATCAAAACTAGGGATCTAACCCTTTAACTTGCATTTTCATCAAAATTCATCAAAAATGGGTTCAAAGTAGTTGAATTCCAACTCAAAATCACTCATTCTTCTCCGGCAAGTTCTGTGATAAATTGGTTTCAATTGCAAGTGTTGATCAAACTCATCTTATATATCAATGTAAGATTGTTTCCTAGCCCTTCATCCTCATGTATTTATGTATCCTGAGGATTATCTAGTGGTTCACTTCTAGCCACTAATCCCACTCACTCCCACTAACTCTCTTCAAGTGACACTAATAGTTACTCCCTTGGTCTCTAGATATGCTAATGTATATCTACAAGTAAATCATATGGTTTCCATTTAATTGAACTAAACTATAGGCCTTGATTTATTTTAATTTAATTGCACTAACTTAGGCCCATTTTAATATATGTGGTTAGTGTTTTATTTATCAAAATCAACAAACTTGTGGAACCACTAACCTTCAACTACCCGGTACCCAGTGCCCCGCGTCTCAACATGCATTTCGAGGCACACCATAGCCTATTGTTTTAATTTAAATTTACTTGGCCTATGGTCACTTTACCCATTTTAATTGATTAATTAGTCATCTAAACGTGAATTAGTTGAGTTTCCTAGTGTACTCGTAATTCGCCTATCCGACACCCGCGTTGAAACGCCTTTCGAGGTGAACACCCATCACACAAACTCCCCGGATAGCAACATATACACATGCGGTGCAATATAATAATAATTTTTAAACACCACATATGCACAACCACCATCCATAAATAACATATTTCCTCGGTTCTCGTGTTCGAGTCAATCGAGTTGTCCACGTAAAGCTCGAATTACGACCGTTAATCTCCGAGATTAGCACTAATCCTAGTTTAATTAATTTGGGCCTTTACAGGTTTTGAAATAGGTGAAATTTATTTTCTTAATGATCTTATTTTCTTACTTAAGGTGTTTCATGCATCAAATGATGTAGAATTAAATCAAAATCTTCAGAACATGTTATTGGATCATAGTAAAGTTGTCCATCGAGTTTCGTAATTTTTCAGTTTTTCTAACTCAGTTTTCAAGTCATGCTTCATATAAGAGATTGATATTTATAAATAAAGACCTAAAGTTTTACTTAGAGTCTCACTTTTGGTTTTTGATCATATTATTAAGGTTTTATCACTCAACAACCTTGGTTTTCACTTAATAGACTTCATGGAACCAATCTTGATAATTTTAGAAATTTCTATTGTGTTTTAAGTCATTTTTCAAGTTGAAGAAAAACTAACTTTCGAATATTTATTTAAGGGTCCCTAAAGGGTTGTTTTGAAAATTAGTGTTGTACACCAACTTGAAATGAGTTCTAATGATCTTAATTAGTTCAATAACATCTAAAAATAATAGATCAAGTGTGTTGAAAAATGTTAAGCAAGCCCGACCACTTTTAGCCGAGCTAAGTACCAAATGAGGACTTGAATTAATAAAAAGAAATCATTAGACACCAAATTGACTTGGAATGATTTGTGGAGCTCTTTATGGGATTATTAAGCATCAATATGTCAAATTACATTGTTCACATAATAAACAACCCTTAGTAGCCTAATACCAAGAACACAATAGAGTGTTTAAGTTATAAATAGTCAAGTCAATGAAAAATTGACCTATATGAGACACAATTATTGTAAATGTAACTTAATGAGCTTTAACACACATAAAACAAAACCCTAAATGATATTAGGGACCTAGGAGACAAGTGGTGAGCATTGGAAGAGTGTTGCAGGTGTATGGGAGCCGTTGTAGCGCGACTTTTATTGCATTTTGAGGTAAGTAAATGAGTAGGGGCCTTTATAGTAATTCATTTCACTTATTTTACTTATTTCTTTGTAAGTAGACCAGTTTGATGCTCAATTTGATTTCGTTACCTTTTCTTTGTGATAAGTTCTTAAATTAAACTCTGTTGAATTTCCATTCTCGTTTATCCGAGTGTCTCGGGTTCTAAGTGTGTCAGGAAGGTACTTACTGGCGCGGTGTTCAACTTGCTATCATTTAAACCTCTATGTTTACTAGATCTTTGAGTGTAGTCACGAGTGCGGTGTTCGGGTCTACTATCTACACCCCTATGGACTAATCTCCATTTTTGAATTTGTGGACTTAGTCCACAGTTCTAGGAAGTCAAGTTTAAGGTCGTGGGCTCACAACTTGATAGATTGGGACCGCTTAGACACCCTTCCTCTTGTTTCTTTGGCACTCATTCATCATTGTTATATATTTAGCATGTTTATCATGTACTTACTTTATTTCATGTTTATTTACTTTCCTGTATGATCTTCTGACTTATTTATTGGAATTTATGAAATACTCTTGAGACTAATATGACTTTACTTACTGGAATTGTTGCTATGAGCTACCCTTAGAGTGGGCTTCTTCACTTGTCACTTAGTAGGTTTATTTTGTTGGATGGATTTAGTATTATCATGATTTAGTAACACTGGGTTTATTTCGGGATTTTGAGAGATACACTAGATACATGTACATGATTTCCTCTTTTTGTTACATGATATACATAAGATTGCTTTTGCAAGATTTCCACATTTAGGCTTGTCCCGACTTTAAATTGTTTAAAATTAGTTGGTTTTATTATTTCACTACTTCAGCTGCAACATACTAAGTTAAAATATGCAAATTTTGATAACTTTAATAAGCGATCAAATAATGATTAGTAAAAAAGAGGTTGACTATGCTTGCGTTGACCTTGAGGATAGGTCTAAGCTGGGTGGGGCCCAGATTGGGGAACTAGGGCCGTCACATCTCAGGTATCATTTCATTCATGATTTAGTTGAAAGGAAAGTTATTGACGTTCAATATGTCACTACTGAGATGCAATTGGCTGACATTTTCACTAAGGAACTTTATGCTTTTAGGTTTGAAATGTTACATGGTGAGATAGAGCTATGCACATGTCGTGTGTAAATCACATCTGGTAATTCCCCGTATTTTTAATAAACGTATATTTTCATTTGTTTTAAGAAAAAATTAAACAAAGGGGGAATAGTCATTGTGTCGTCCGTTGTACATTTAATGTTTATAGTCGTTTGGCATAATGGACTTGTTTTGATTTAATTGTTTTGATCATTGTTTGTTTCAATTTTTTGGGGGGTTATCTTAATTAGACGTTGGTGAGAAATTTAAAGGGGTAGTTAGCATCATATTTGTGCTTATCTAAGTGAAATTGCTCTCTCTATCTCTTTCAATTTAGATCTTGATCTCTATCTCATTTGATTTGGATACTAATTCTCATTGTCACATTCCTTGTGGGAGTCACTTGTTGTTTCTCTGTTTCTTCTCTTTGCTAAACACAATTTCATCAAGAAATCACTATGGTATCAACAAGGGGATCGATGAAGACTGCCAAGGTTGCATCCATAAAATCCTCATCATCGAAACTTCCACCGAAAGGAAGAAAGGAGAAATCCACCAAAAAAGGAAATGAAGTTTTGAGCCCTACTCCCGTGATGGCTATTCCACCGTCTCCTCTAGTCGAAAATGGATCTGGTTCCTCTACTGAAGGATATCCACCACTCATCATCAATCGTCCTCCGAGAGTCCCAAATATGGAAGATCCCAAATTATGATGTTTCTACTTAACAAGTCAATAATTAGACACATTTTATAGTGTAATTTGGGTTAATTTTATGTATAAATGATGATATTACACTAGGTATTCTCTTATTTTTGTGATTTCAGATTTTAAATAGGAAAATAACGAAATGGAAGAAAAAAGAAAGAATAGCAAAACAGTTAACTGAAAAACTACACTAGCGATATGGAATAACACTAGGAATCGCCATCTAAATCTGCAGCAGAAGAAGGCCAACGAATCCACAGCAAATTGGAGAATGAACTATAAATCGCTAGCTGAATCGGTGGAGCACTGGGAGCTAAACTCAGTAATTTGCTCAGGATTATGTATAAGATATGAATTGTTGACGAATCGCCGAGGTCGGTTACGGGTTTATTAGATTAATATGAAGAATTTGAGTTTATCTAAGATATGTATACGTAGGGAAAATATAAAAAAGGCCAGTGAGCTTCAAAATAACTCTCTCATTTTGCTTTCCTTTTGCTCTATATTAGTTTTATTGTCTATTTGTTGAAGATAAATTGGAGCTTTAATTTATATTAGGGTATTTATTTATTCATTATGTATTTTAATTACATTTATGCATTGTTTATTTTCAGCATGAGTGAGTTGTCTATCAATCTAAACAAACTCTAGACAATGTAATATATTTTGGATTACTAGATAGTTATAATTAAAGAATCATTAACTTAATGCTTTAAATCTATTCATACAGATTTAACAAGTTGTTTTTGCATATTACAACTAAAGGAGATTAGTATTGCATGCATAGTTATAAATGTGTTATGTGGTATTATGATTCTGAATCTATGTCTATAGTTATTTACAACAATTATAGAAGTAGTAACTAGGATTAATCTATAAGGCATTTCTCGAGTGGATGTTCTAGGTGATTATATTCTAAGTTATTTATTATGCGACTTCCGTAAATATTGGCTTAGATTAGGCATGATTTTCATTGAACTTAATGCTATCATATTTCTACTGTGTTTCGTTTTATCCAATGGGTAGATTTACAATGATAAGAATGTGACATTTCCATTGAATTTATGAAAATCGGTGGCTGGCTAAAGGCTATCAACCTATTATGAAGTAAGATTTAATGATTCCAAGATTCCATATATATTATTATTATAACTATAGGATGCGATGATATTATGTTCTAGTGTTTGAAAGTCATCTAAATATATTATATTGTTTAGTGAGGTTTGTTTAGATGTTTGTTTATTTATATTGAATTGAATCCGAATTGTTTAAGTTAGTTTATTTAGTTTGGTTATTTAAGTTAATAGATATTGTTGCCAGTTATTTAGTATTTTAATTCACATTTAATTGGATTAACTTAATTAATAAAACAAGAAAAAAATTACTTTCCTTTAAGATTTGCAAAACTCTTATAGAGACGATATCTCATTTACAACTACTACAAGTTAATAGTAAAATATGAGAAATTATTGTGCACGCTCGACACATGTCATTACTAAGCAACTCTCACAAAGATAGGAAGAGAGTCAACCTATAGAGCAATCAACTCTTCAAGCCGAGGAACCACAGACTGACAGCACACTAGTGTTAGAAGAAGTTTGAAATGATTTCAATGAAAACCCTATCGATTCTATGCAAGATAATGATGTTTCATCTGAAGACACTCAAGACCTAATTCCCTTGGCCGACTCTACAAAGACTGAAAGGAAAATATCCAATCATCGGCAAGGTCTTACAGAAGAGGAAAGCTCCTTAGGAGTCTATTCCTCACAATCCTGTTGCACCAGCAGAGACCTCCAATCCTGTTGCAACTATCTTTGCCAGCTCCAGTTTTGAGTAACAAAATGTAGTTAACATTCATGCAACTAATTCAGCAATTGAGGAGTCAAGCTTTGACTCCGATGATAAGGAACCACTGAAGGAAGGAAAGTTTAAGGGCTCAAGTCGACAATTCTTTGACTGGAGCACCAAAGAAGGTTTGATGATGTCAAACAAATGAAGTTTCATGCTGAGAAGTAACTCCATAAAGATACTTATGCAAAGGCCAATTAGGTAAAGTTTCTTTCCTCAAGATCTTTACTTAAAACTTTTTCATTTCCAACTAAGTTCAATAAGAGCTTGGTGAAGGAATTCTATGCTAACCTTATGGTCTTTATGAGTGATCCTTATTCACCCTTATACCATAAAGTCTACGTTAAAGGGCATATATACCAATTTTCTCCTGAGATTATCAACAAGTCTTGGGGTGTGAAGTTAATAATGATGATCATAGGTTCAACGTATCCTTTAGATATGAGAGTAACATGTCCACATTAGCTAGAACCATCACGAGAGAAGTGGTCAGGTCCTGGAAAAAGAAAGAAGAAAGAAAAAATACAAAAGATTTGAGCACATTGTATTTTTACTCGTATACTCCAATGACTTACAATTTTTTCCAACTAAGCATTAAAGTACATTTGGGAGAGAGATGAATATTTTACTCTATGTTGTAGGTTAGGGAGTGCCTTGTGACTTGAGGTAGATTATCTTTAAGGCTGCCATTAAGAGGATCCTTATTTGAGTATCTTTTTTTCCCTTGTTTGATTATCGATCTACTTACCTATCATAATGTTAAGGTGGACAGACAAGATCACTGGACATCTGCACTAGTACGGATGATCTCGTCTAAAGTGACAAAGGTAAATTCCACCCATGTCAATGATTTTCTTATTAATGAAAATCTGGCACAGTCCCCACCATACCAGGTGCACCATGATGTACCTTCTACTGCACTACATGATTATGAGGCTAGACATTCAAAAGTACACAAAAGTAAGAAGAAGAAGGCCAAAAAAGGTGTTGCTCCCAATTCAAAACCAGCTAGTTCAAGTCCTGCTGGAGATGACTATATCAATCCTAGAGAAGAGCAAGAAATGGAGCTTCTACAAGCCATTCAAGCCTTGCTTGATCACCTGTTTCAATCTATGCTCACTTTTATTCAAGCTCTAAGCCCTCCTCCTCAATGAGGATCTGGTATGTCTCCCATTGATTAGAATTTGTCATTATGCTATCACAAAAGGGGAGAATTTTTGACTAACAGGGAGTAGTATGGTTTCTTTCTAGTTACTGGTTACTATTTGAAAACAATTTATTTTGAAGACTATTTATTATGGTTGTATATTTTTGCTGCTCAACCCTATTTTTAACTTCCATTGAAGTCTGTTGCAACAACCCTCTGTTACAACAAAAGCTAGAAGTTGGAGATTGTTGAACTGCTAAATGTGATAGTGATGATCAACAATGTGAACATTTTTAATTTTTTATGTTCATTTTGATGATCTGGATGATTGTAGTTTGATAATACTGATTATGTTCTATGGTGTGATGGATGATGTCTGAGTTGATCCTTCACTGTGATTTTCAATTTTTACATGCTCCAATTAATCATTTACCATGTTTGTGAAAAGATAATGACAAAGGGGGAGATTGTTAGTGTCATTATCTGGTTTGTTTTCATAATTGTTTTGTAAATGACTCTGCTATGTTGTGTTTCACATGCTCATAAAACCAACCATAAATTAGTTTGATATTTGATCTCGTAATCGGTTTGGGTACTTATCCCCGAATTAGTTCAAATCAGTTTGTTATGGATAAGGATAAGTTATTAGCAACAAGGAGCCAATATGTAGTTGCGACGGGATCTCATAATCGATCAGTTGAGGATTTAAACTAATCTACGTTAATAGAAGATATGTTGATAACGAAGCAGATGGTCTAGGACACATTTACCACGTGAACAATATGATGAGACGTGGTTGTTTTTTGAAGATGAAGACGCATCATGTCTTAGTTGTGATAGTTAAGATTCGGTGTCGTGTATCGGTCTATATATATTTTATAGTTGGAAGAATATGTAACTCATCTACTTTGTATTTGGTGAACGTGTTGTTTATATCTATCTTGGAGTTGTAAGCACTAAGGAAACTTGGGTATTCCAATGAGGGGGAGCCTCACCATGTAAGTATCAAAGACTTGTGTAAAGTCCATAGGAATAGTAAAGGAGATGAAAGGAGGAGCTCAGTGAGGGAGTCACATGAAGGGTCATGTATCCATTATTCTTTACTTAGTGGATTTTACGTCTAGGCGTAGCCTTGTAGATGTAGGTCATGGACTGAACTGCGTAAACAAGTTCCTTTTTTCGTGGTTTGGTTTGCTTACTACTTATTTCATTTAAGTACTCGCACTATTATTTACTTCCTATTACAATAACATACATATTAAGTTGTAACAACATTTGGTTGTTTCAATAAGAAAAACATACCATAAAAAAAGTTCATTCTATATGATTTTGTACATGTATGTTAGACTTGAGATGCAATCATGCACCTTCTATGCATGTAAGAGGTTAGTAGCTCGATCGTTTTGTTGCTCAATCAAGATATTATGCTGTAATCTCTAGGCCATGTGAATGGCTACCCATATATGCCACATATGACTCAAGAAAAAATCAAATAAATTTATATTTTTATTAGAAAGAAACAACTTTCCCTCCATCTAGGATCATACTCTTGACCTATTACTCTCAAACCCCGTACCAAACTATTGAGCCACCCTAAAAATCAAATAAATTTATGGAAGAGAGGCGTTTGATATTTTAATCAAACAAATGCATGTACAAGGAACTGATTCAAAATCTTTAAATACATTCGTTAAGAGACATGTTGTTTGTCTTTTTTTGGTCTTGTAACCCTAGTATCAGAATTAGTCCGATTATAGTAGATTTTTTTTTATTGTCAGACACATAGTAGGCTAAAGGGGTATCATATTCCTTACTACTAAACCTCGCATCCATTGACGAGATGTTTTTAATCAATTATGAAACTGAAAAAGAATTGTACACCAATGAGGAAAGAATGCGTTGACACTTGACGGGTGTTGATGCTTGTGGTCTATGTAGATATAACAATTGCAGGCTTGAAGAGTCACTTACTCTTGGTGATTGGCTTGAGGATAATCTATTATTCCAGGAATAATGTCATGTCATAAATTGTTAGAAAAATTTAATAATCTATTGGGACCACACATGTAATATACAATGTGTCACACCATAATTTGTGTAACATCCCCTATCCCATTTAGGGCGATACTCAGCCTGAAACCCTAATTAAAGCCCAATACACTAGTCGGACTCAATTAGAGTAATAGTACAACCGTCTTTAATATATGATAATTAAATATACAGTATATTGTATATCGAATAAATAATAAAAAACGCAGTGGAATTAAAACTTTTTCGATAATGTAAATGATATACTAAAACCAACATAAACCTCGATCATAAAATCGTATCCCAAACTTGTTTATTACAAAATAGTAATTCAATATAATATATAAACAATAGGGAAATCAATTCACCATAGAGAAGACTATAAACTCCTAATATTCTCCGTTCTTGAGTCAAAGCTCACGTCGTAAACCTGAAATGTTAATTGGAGAATGAGCGCTTCAACTTGCTCAGTAAGCAATGCTCGTAAACATATCAATTATCAACTACTATCAATGAATAAATGAATAGCAATATGAGTCCAAACCATGTCTATTCAGGCATTGAAAATGGTATAACAATATATAACATAATGCACGTTCAAATTTCAACTGCAACTGTACTTGTGACTTGTATTTTTAGTTTTCATTTTAGAGTTTTACTCTCGTCTCACATAAGAATATGACTGCAGAATCCACATGTTGACCTGCATGGGGTTTTTCTAGTGGATTCAAATGTAACCAAGCTATCAACTTTTAATAACTGAAGAGTCGTATAATACAATCCACAGAACCCCCGTGTTGGCCATTATGTGATTTTATCAGTGTATTCAAGTGTAACTAAGCTACCAACCTTAAAAAGATGGTAAGTGACTAAGGTAAACCTCCGACCTTCTGTGGATGAGAGGGCGAAATCTATTTCTAGGTTAACCTTTTTCTTTTATTAGGAAAAGGGTGAAATTCATTTCTAGGCTAACCTTGACATCCCTCAGTCCCAGTCCGCCTTATCGACTCTTCTGAAGATTTTCACATTTTTTTTTAAATACAGCCAAGTCACGATACATTGCCTCTTTCCCAGTCCGTAATGCTATATGAACTAAATATACTAATTACGTTGCATAGTTGATAAAAATATGAGTCCCACTTACCTGTGATGAGCTTTCTTAACTTTATACCGACTTACACAACTCTTGAAATCCATACACCTTTCTCCATCAACCAAGAACCTAAAATAGATTGATTATCATCAATTTGATTCTAATACTCATTAATTTGAACTCCTAAACTGGTCTCAATTGAATCCAGAACCGACTTACCAGTTTTAGATTAATACGATCATTTCACGTTTTTCGAGGTAAAAGCCCTGGTATAAAGTCTCGCACGAATCCTGAATTCTTCATTTTTCATTGAAATCTTTCAATTTCTATTTATTTGGTTTAAATATAATTTTTTAAATTTTTTGCTTTTCTTAGTGGACCTTTTCTTTATTTTCCAGGGAAAGAGTTTGGGCCTGAACCGGGCTGAACCGAGTTCGGCTCAACCTAACCAAATATGTCCGGTTCAGGGACCCATCCCCTTCCTTCTTCGTCGTTCAGCCTTTGTTTCAACATACCAACATTTTTTTTTTCTTTTTTTTGATTGGGGTTAGGCAAGGGAGGTGGCTCATTTGCCATTTCCTTCCTCGGACGAATTGCCTAGCAATTCGTCCGAGCCTCCCAATCCATCTTTAACTTCCATTAACAACCTAACAGTAAACAACAAATAACAACTCAACAAAAATGAAATCTACACAACCCAACTCACCTACTCCTCGATCTTTCCTCGTTCTCAATCTCGAGACCTCCGCCTCTTTTCTTTTTTCTCTCGTTCCATTTTCCTTTTTTTCCTCTGGTTCAACTCCACTGTCAAAAATGAATTCGATGAGAAGAGGCGATGTTCTGTGGTTAGGGATAAAAATAAGTTTTCTTAAGATTCGTGTTGCATGAATCATGAGGCAAATCATATGGTCCATTCATTTTTATTTATATTTTGAATTTTCTCGAGATACATGTTATGTATCTCAAAGTCGACCTTTGTGGCTATTAACCAAACCCTCACCTCTTGACCAACTCACATGAGATCAAACATAAGTTTTTTCGAGATTCATACGCACAAATCTCAAGGACGATCGAAGGGAGATGATACCAAAGTGACACCCAATGGGACACATGTATACATATATACATTGGTTTTCCTTGAAATATGGTTGCACACATCTCAAGGCGTGAATAATCCATCTAAACTCACCAATGTACAACCCATTTACCTCCTTGACTTAAGCATAACACGTATCTCGAGGTGAATCCAACGTATATTTTAATTTGATTTAAACTTTAGGATTCATTTTTATATATTTATATATAAACTATATATAAATATATAGATAACTATATATTTTTGCGCCTATAAATTTACCACGCGCGCTAATGACCACTCTCGGACATGCACACTATTGTACATCCCATCCGTGCCACCCTCGACCCCGCGTGTTACTAGGTGCCCACCAATTTATTAATTAGTTTAAATATATATATTTATACATATGATATATATATATATGCCTATATTCATGCGTCTATAATTTCGTCGTGCGCGCCAACAAGTACACTCAGGTGTACACGCAATCCCATGACCCATTTGTGTCATCGTTGACCTACACACGATATTAGGCGTCATATTAATTTCTTATTTATTTAATTATACACTAATTAATACAATTAATTTCAATAAATACTAATACACATAATACAAATGTCAAACATCACGCAAATATATGCACACGCTAATCAAGACAGGTCGGCTTAACCACGAGCCTTACTCGGGTTAATTAGAATTTAGATTAACGCTAATCACTTGCTTAAGATAACATGTCGTTATAATTTGAGTTAGCCTAAACTAAAGTGATATTCTAATGTATAGTGTTATTGGCTAATGGGCATAATTATGATCATGAAAAAATGTTAGTGTAGATACAATATCGATGTACAACATAATGAACAATATTACACAATAACTGCCCAGCAAGTTGTTTATTGGGTTATGGTCCCTAATTTGTAGTCGATTGTGTGTTTTCTCTATCCCCATCGAGAGAACTCATTAGAATAGAACTATAGGAAGAACTAATCTGGCTCAATCACTGCATCTCCAATGGAGAATCCGGGTATGTTTCCTCATTATATTTCTCATCTTGAATATGTGTGGCTTTATGTTTCTTATGTGATTTATGATAGATTATGATTAGGAATCATAGACCTAAAACTAACAAGTGGTTTTAGAGTCCACCATAATCGATTCATGATGATATAAGGTTTATTAGGATCTTAAGTATTTTGATTAACTAAGTTTTAGTGAACATTATTATATTTGATATTCGAGATTTGAAATTCTCAAGTACATTTATGCACTGTAAGTATTTGGATTTAATTCAAGAAGATACACCATGGCGATGAGATGATCTTCGGGGTTTACATTTATGTGCGTACAATGATCAATTTGTGGGTGACTTCTCTTTCCACTTATAAAATGGGTCCCACATATATTAAGCATTATTTACACTCATAGTTATCCAACTTTTTGAGTTGTAACGCTTTACTCACATCACTTTTGTTTGTAAGGAAAAAATAACTCTACTTTTTAGAACATTTCAACAAAATCACTTCAACAATTTCTGGTAGATTCTCCGGTGAGCTTACTGATGTGTCACCACTTGGAATTACATCTATGGTCACTAAAATATTTGTGTTCTTTTTCAAAACCTGAGTTTGATGATTTTGCTTATGACATGGTTTATCACATTAACCCAGATTATAAATCAACCCATACTCGTTTCTTGCAATAAATAATTAAATAATCAACCTACTACTTAAAACTAATTTGGTATATGTTTTCAGAAATAAAAATAAAATAATTAATCAATCTGGTATATTCATCCCTAACTCCGATATCCCCTCCTTCACCTCCGTCCCCGCCGGTGGTCTTCGCTAAATTTCCCTTCATCCCCAAAACTCTTGTAACCCTCATCCAGTTCATCGGCCAAATCAAAACCCTAATGACGAATGCCTCAGTGGAGGTGTCGCCGTGTTAGAGGGATGCGCCTTGTTGATGATGATTGCAGCAATGATGGTGGCGAGTAGCTTGTGGTTGAGGAGATTGACAATGTGTATGCGAGATTTGACACAAATGATGGAGAAAAAAGGTTATAAGGAGTGGCAGAGGTGGGTGGGGAAGTCAGAGGAGATATCTAGAGTGGGGGCGGATGAAGATAGATGGTTGAAGATGAAGGATTTCTGGTAGGAAGTTGCAGAAAAAAGAGTCTTGGGAGGGGAGGGGAGGGGAGGAGGGGGAGTCAGAGGTTTGGCGAGGGAGAAGTCAGTAGAGAGGATGAATAGGGCAGAGGAAGTGGAGGAGGGGTCATGCAGGTGGTCTGTGATGCAATCTGATTTTTTATTTTTATTTTTGTCAATTTTTTAAAAGTAATTTTGTGATTATGTGTTTTATTTTATCATTTGAAGTGATAAGTTATTTAAATTTATTTTCAGAGATGAGTGATAAATTATTACCAAAAAAATATAGCGATAAGTTAAGTGACCTCCCATAAAATCCCATTTGGTACCACATAAGCAGGGTCACTGGATTTTCAGTTGAAGAGTGACCAGAGTGATTTTTATGAAACTTTTTGTAAAGTTGAGTGGTGTATATGAGACAAATATGAGTTTAGTAACCAAAGTGTGACAAACTATAAATTTGGATGACTTTTTATGAAATTATTAAGAAAATCTCGTTGAATCCTTATAAAATTGAGAAACTTCTCTTTCCACTTACAAAATGGGTCCCACGCATATTAAAGTCACAAAAAGTGCTAAGGAATACCACCACATAATATTTTATTATAAAAGATATTGTGGGCCTATCAAGAATGTATGTTGTTTATGCAGACACTTACTTTAGTGTATTTACTTGAAATTAAAATAGTTAATTTTGGTACATATTGCAGGACATTTATTATAGGTCCGGCTCCAAGTTAAAGATCTCATACAGACTTGATATATTTGTGTTATGGATATCAAAATTTGTTAAATTAAAAAAATCTTGATTAATATCCTTCTTAAAAAAATCAAAATTTTATTTAAGTGACAAGTCAATAGTTAGACATATTTTATAGTGTAATTTAAGTTGATTTATAGCATAAATGATGATATTACACTAGGTGTTCTCTTATTTTTGTGATTTCAGGTTTTAAATAGGAAAATAAAGAAATGGAATAAAATAGAAAGAATATTAAAATAGTCAACATGAAAACTACACCAGCAATTTGGAAAACACTAGGAATCGCCATATAAATCAGCAGCAAAAGAAGGCCAGCGAATTCACAGCGAATGATGAATGTACTATAAATCGCCAGCTGAATCGATGGAGCACCGAGAGTTAGACTCAGTGATTTGCTCAGCGATTTGTGTATAAATTAGGAATCGTGGAGGTTGGTGACGCTTTTTTTAGATTAATATTTGGATTTGTATTTATCTAGGAGATGTATTCCTAGAGGAGCTATATATAGGACCAGAGAGCTACAAAATAACTCTCTCCAATTACTTTTTAACTATTCTTTACTTTTTTTCTCTATTATTAAGTTCTTTATGTGAAGCGACATTGGAACATTGATTTAAAGGTATTTATTTATTTAATTTTGTCATTTAATTATATATTAGTATTGTTTAATTCTAGCATGTGTAAGTAGTCTATTGATCTAAACAAGCCCTAAGTATGTAATATACTTTGGATTGTTATATAGTTATAATTATGGAATCATGTACTTAATGCTTTAGATTGATTCATACACATCAATCACGGATAAAACAATTTTTTTTTCACGTATTACAACTAGTAATCCTTTATGTTGAGTGCACATTGGCTAATATGTTCATTAATATAGATGATTCAATTCTATGTTTATAGTTATTGACAAAAATTATAGAAGTACTAACTAGGATTAATCTATAGGACATTTCCCGAGTGGATGTCTTATATGATTGTGTTCTAAGTTGTTTATTGTGTGGCTTATGTAATATTGGCTTAAATTAGGCATGATTTTCATTGAACTTAATGCTATCGTATTTCTATGATATTGCATTTTATCCAATAAGTAGACTTACAATGATAAGAATGTGGTATTTCTATTAAATTTATGAAAATCGGTAACTGGCTAAAGGCTATCAACCTCTTACGAATTAGGATTTAATAATTCTAAGATTCCATATAAAGTAATTATAACTATATTATGAAGTGATATTATGTTTTGGAGTTTGAAAACAATCCGAGTATAACACGATGTTTAGTGTGGGTTTGTTTAGATGATTGTTATATACTTTATTTAAGTTAATTTATCAGTTATTTATTTATTAGTTTGAGTATATTAAGTTAGTTTATTTAATTTAAATTGTTTAAAGTTTAGTTATTTTAATTAAGTGTTTAGTTTGATATCTATATTGTTTAGTGTTTATTTTCCCGTTTAATTAAAATAATTGAACTAAAACAAGTTAAATTCGATAAAACTTTAAGGTAGATTAAATTCTTAAGAGATTTGAAAATTCCCTATGGAGACGATATCTCATTTACCACTACTGCAAGTTAATAGTAAAATATGAGAATTTATTATGCACACTCAACACGTGTGAATTTTTGGTATCGTTGCCATGGATTTAAAAAAATAATACTCTCTTGAGAACCTTCTTGTTGAAATTCATTTAAAATGGTTGAAAACGAGGAAGAATTAACTCTTAGGCAATCTAATAGGAATGTTACGACTTATAAATCTATGTGCATAACTTTCACAACAGAATTTTTAAAATTCGAATTGAAATTCAGACTCATAAATCTTTGACTGTGCTTCTATAGTGAAGATAATGAAGACGCTCAAAAATCTATTAGGGAATTCGTACATAAAGTAAGCACATTAAAACCTAAAGATATAAAAATAGATTATGTTAAATTAAAAGCTTTCCCTTCCGTATTGAAAAGTCAAGCTTTAGATTGATTATTTTACCTCCCTCGAAATTCCATAACTAACTGATCAGAGATGTTACAAGTCTTTCTTAATCAATATGTCCCAGCAAGACAAATCAGCCTATATAGAAAGAAAATTAGTAATGTTAAGATGGAAATTGGAGAAACTTTCGATGAATTTTGGGATAGGTATAAATGATTGATCTCACTATGTCCAATGCATGGATTTATAGACAAAAATTTAATGCAATATTTTTTATGAAAGATTAAATCACTTAGAACAAAGATTCTTAGACAGTATGTGTGGAGGATCTTTACTTGATAAAACACCAACTCTAAGCAAGAGAAGCCATAAATATAATGGCTAAGCAATCAAAACAATATGGTGAGAATAGTGAACTGTCCAAAGACAATCTAAGTGACATGAATAAGGCATATAAAATACAAAATGATAAGATAAACTAGCTAAAAGCCATGGTTGAATTACTACTAAAAGATAAATTAAGCACAACAAAATCTAGTAATGAATTAAACCTTTATGATAATGAATATCCTCTGAAACAACAAACCAAAAATAGAAGAAGCTATTGCTATCATGAACCAATATGATGGGTTTGTTGATCTTAATTACAACTTTAATAGTTATGCAAATTACCCACAACCAAATGTAGGTAATATTACAACAATCAGGGTTACCAAAGGTATACAACATCGAATAACTCTAAAAAAGAACAATATCAAATGATTCAAATATTATAAAATGATATGACTGAAGTAAAAAATCAATTGAGTCAAATGGCAACGCAAATGAGTGAATTTGTAAATCAAGAGAATTTACCATCTCAACCTTATCCTATTATATATGAAAAAGCACCTGCTATAATATTAAAAAGTGGTAAGTAGATGGATGAACCTAAAATGCCAAACTAATTAGTTCTTAGAAAAAAAATAGAAGCAAAACTAGGAAAAAAATTAAAGTAACAAGCGAAAAAACTCCCAATGAAAAGGGTAATAAACTTAATGAAGATAAACTAGTTAATAAAGAACCAACATTCCCTCATTGTTTGGAAGCTAACAAAAATGCTAAGAGACTGTAGGAAGAAAAGCAAATATTTGATACATTAAAGAAAATAGTAGTTAATATACCCTTATTTGAAGTCATTCAAAATGTATCTAAGTATCAGGAATTTATAAAAGATTTATGCACTAATAAGATTAAGGCTAATGAAAAGGTGAGTTTAGGAGAACACGTATCAGCATTAATCCCAAAAAAGTTACCTTTTAAATGTTCTGATCCTGGAATGTTTTTCGTTCCATGTACAATTGAGAACATATGAATTTCTAAAACATTATGTGATTTAGGAGCCTCCATAAATGTTATGCCTTTATCTATTTATTTACAAATGACATACGTACATTTAGAAGAAACTGGTATTGTCGTACAATTGGCTAATTGATGTGATGTTAAACTAGTAGGGTTATTCGAAGATGTACTAGTCGAAGTCAATGATTTAATCTTCCTAGCTGATTTCTATGTCTTAAATATGAAGGAGGGTCATTTCTCTAATAGAACTTCTCTAATCTTAGGAAAACCATTTTTGAAAAGAGCCAAAGCAAATATCGATGTTTCAAATGGGATATTAACAATGCAAGTAGATGATGATGCAGTAAATTTTAATGTATATGATGCAATGAAATACCCAATAGATGTTTCTTCCATATGTACATTATATATGGTAGATCCATTAATAAACAAATCCCTAAGAACAAATAAAATGGATAAACTAGAATTGACAATCAAAGATTTAGAAAAAAGATGAAGATAAAGATGAAGAAGCAAAAAAGATAATAAGTATTTTGGCATCATAAAATGAACTACCAGACTTTACTTATTACCTAGACTTGTATAGGTCTCATTGAAAACTTCTACCATCTATAGTTAAAACACATGAATTGGATCTAAAAAACTTACTATACCATTTGAAATATGTTTATTTAGAGGATTTGATAAATTGCAAGTAATAATTTCTAACAAATTAACTAGTCCAGAAGAAATTGAGCTGATGTATGTATTGAAAGAACTAAAAAAGGCAATAGGATGGACCATAACAAATATCAAAGGAATAAGTCCAGTTACGTGTATGCATATGATAAACTTAGAAACTAATACTAAAGCTTCTAGACAACCTCAATGTAGATTAAACCTACCTATGGTGGACGTAGTAAAAGATGACATATTAAAACTATTAGATGCATGAACGATATTTCCATTAGACCATAGCAATTGGGTAAGCCCAGTCCAAGTAGTCCGTAAAAAGATAAGAATTACAACAATAACAAATGAACATGGAGAATTAGTATCAACGAGAATCCAAAACGGTTGGAGGGTATGTATAGATTATAGAAAGGTGAATGCCTCAACCAGAAAAGATCACTACCCATTCCCATTCATAGATCAGATGTTAGAAAGATTAGCTGGAAAACCCATTACTTTTGCCTAAATGGTTATTCAGGATTTCACCAAATACCTGTAGCCCCAGAAGATAAAGAAAAAACTACTTTTACTTGCCCTTTTCGCACGTTTACTTATAGACATATGCCTTTTGGTTTATGTAACGCACCTGCAACGTTCCAAAGATGTATGGTTAGTATTTTTACTGATTATGTGGAAAATTTCATTGAAGTTTTTATAGATGATTTTATAGTTTATGGTAATTCTTTTAATGAATGCTTATTTAATTCAACTAAGTACTTAAAAGATGAATAGAAAAGAATTTAGTATTAAACTATGAAAAATGTCATTTCATGGTAGGCCAAAGATTAATATTAGGACATATAGTGTCACATAAAGGAATAGAAGTAGACCCTGCAAAAATCCAAGTAATCAAAACATTACCTTACACCACCACGGTAAGAGAGATACGTTCATTTCTTAGACATGCAGGATCCTACAGAAGATTTTTAAAAGATTTCTAAAAAATTACACAACCATTATGCAAACTTTTACAAAAAGACGTTCCTTTTGAATTTACAAATGAATACAAGATAGCATTTGATAAACTAAAAGAGTTTTTAACAACTATACCTATGATTAAATCACTAGATTGGTCGTTACTGAAATTATGTACGATGCAAGTAACTATGCAGTCAAAGCTATTTTAGGTCAAAAAGTAAGGAAAAAATCCCATGTTATATATTATGCCTCCAAGACACTAGATACAACACAACAAAATTACACTACCAGCGAAAATAGAACTATTAGTGATGGTGTTTTCCTTAGAAAAACTTAGACCATATATATTAAGAACAAAAGTAATAATTTATTTAGATCACACAGCCTTGCGGTATTTAATGACAAAATAAGATGCAAAACCTAGACTAATAAGATGGATATTAGTCCTACAAGAATTCGACCTTACTATAAAAGATAAGAAAGGAGCGGAAAATTTAGTAGCAGATCACTTAAGTAGGTTAGAGAATGGAGAAACACCTATACCATTAAAGGATAAATTTTCAAATGAATACTTATTTAATATGCATATTGAAGACCCTTGGTATGCCGATATAGTTAATTATCTTACCACCAATAGGTTATCACCTTACTTGACAAGAGCCCAAAAGAATAAAATTAAAAAAGGATTCCAAACAATATTTATGGGATGAACCCTACTTATGAAAGTTTTGCATTGACCAAATAATTAGGAGATGCATACCACATTCAGAAGTACAATCAATTATAGCTCATTGCCATACTTATGCATGTGGAGGTCATTTTGGCCCACGTAGAACTGCCCATAAAATTTTGGATTTTGGATTCTTTTGGCCCATTTTATTTCACGATTGTTTCCTTCATATACATTCTTGTCCAAATTGATAGTGAATTGGAAGTTTAGGATCTAAAAATCAAATGCCTTTAACCCCTATCCTTTTTTTGAAGTGTTTGATGTATGGGGCATAGATTTCATGGGACATTTTCCACCTTCAAATGGCTATGTTTATATCTTACTTGCTGTAGACTGTGTCTAAGTGGGTAGAAGAAAAAACTACTAGAACTAATTATTCAAAAATAGTGATTGATTTCCTTAAATAAAAAATCTTTACAGTTTTTGGAGCACCTAGAGAACTTATTAACGATAGAGGTTCATATTTTTGTAATCGATTAGTTGCTAATCTACATGCTAAGTACAACGTCACATATATGATATCTACAGCATATCACCCACAAACTAGTGGACAAGCTGAAAAAGTTGAATATTGAAATGAAGTTGATACTAGAAACAACAGTTAGTCCAACACATAAGGATTTATGTTTTAGATTGGAAAACATATTATGGCATATAGAACAACATTCAAGACACTCATAGGCATGACACCTTACAGGTTAGTATTTGGGAAAACATGTCATTTACCAATCGAACTAGAACATACAACTTACTGGTCAATAAAAACATGCAACATGAATTATAAAGAAGCAGGTAACCAAATTTTGTTGAGTCTTCAAGAACTAGAAGAAATCAGGAATAACACATGAAAATGCATCAATTTATAAAGATAAAATTAAAGCATTTCATGATAAGAAATTAATTCCAAAATTTTTTCAAGTAGGAGATAAAGTTCAACTATTTTGATAAATTATTTCCTGTTAACCTTCGTTTGAGATGGATATGACCTTATATGATCCTCAAGTTATTACCTCATGGTGCAGTAGTAATAGAAAGCTTAGAAATAAGACAAATATTTAAAGTAAATGGTCATAGGTTAAAACCTTATTATGAAAATTTTGTTGAACATGGAAATCATCTACCTTGAAAATGACCAACAAAGTCCGCAAAGTAATGAAATGGAGTCTAGTGTTTGTACGCGAACGAAACCGTTAAGAATGAAACCATTACATTATTAATGGATAGGAAACTGCACAATAAAAAGAAGAAAAAGTCAAAGGAGCAACAACATGAATGCACCAACAAAAAGAGAAGCAACCGATAGAAGATGAATTCACTAATGAGCAACTAAAGCTACAAAATTTAGGACACACACTTGAAATTTATTGAGATGATCTAGGGAAACTCTTCCTCCATGTGATGATTAATGGTATCAATTTCCTTAATGTTTTCCTTAACACAGGGGCTGACATGAACATCTAACAAGAACAATGAAAAAGAAAAGCCAGGTTGAATATTGATATTATCCCACCTCTGGTTGTCAACAAAGCAAATGGTGACAAGATCTTTTCACTAGGAATGTCGATGAATGTGCCACTACAAGTGGGACGATTCAAGTATTTCACCAATTTCCTGATAATACCACAGATTGAGAAACATGATGTGATATCGATGGGGCAGACTTTTCTCAAAATAGCTAGAGCCATTCTTGATGTCGAATAACATTTAGTTACAATTAGGATGGAAAAGGAGTATATGTATATTCAGGATGGTTATGAAATGGACAATTACATCAATTGCAATGATTATGATGACGGCTATGACGGTGAGACATCCTATCGTGATGAATACGCTGAAGAACATTATGTAGATGCTGAGAATGATAAGGGATATGAAGATATCAAGACTAATGAAGATTCATTTGATGGTTAGTTTGACTCGCTCAAATCGAACGACGAGTGATCTTATCCACTAAGTCAAGTTAATTCCTATAAATAACGGCGCTCTATGGGAGGCAGCCCATACTCTATCGTTAGTTCCAGCTTTAGTAGTGGGATTAGTTAGTTGTTTTTCTATTCTCTCAACTTTTGACTCTTATAATGGAAGTATTTTAAGATTACTACTCTGAAATAATTTCATGTAAGAGGGGCTGATCGTGCCAAAGTCTTTCTATTTGCTAGAATTTGGATAATTAGTATATTTATCTTTCACTTGAATCTTATTTGTTTTTAACTATTTAAAGTAATAAAGCATTTATTTAGTTTATTATCCCCTAATTAAAAGTCCAAATTCATTCTTGCAATATCTCTTATTGAATACAGATAATTATACCATAACAATGATTGCTATAAGTGGTAATTATTTAAAATATAGAATATATTGGAAAAACAACAAAAATGCCTCAGCAATTTCCTAGCAATACCAATTAATATTGGAAATCGCTGGGAAAATCGCCAACAGATTACAAGTTTTTATGTGAAAAATTGACTCGTCAATTTATCAGTGAGTTTGGTTTTATACTAGGATTCACTGAACTAATCATTGAACCAATGAGACTTATTTTCACGAATTTCACTTACGATTTGTCAGCAGTTTCACTTAAGCCTCAAATCGCTGAACACGAATCTGTGTTTTTAAAAACAGAATCCCAAATCGCCAACACTAAAACCTTTCACACCTAAAAACCCTGCACCCATTCATTTGGTATATTGATTTTATTGGGTTTTGGGGTTCATATGCAGCAAAGAATTCGAAACAATTTTGAAAAACCCCAATAGGATTGAAAATAAGTTCTATTGAACTAGATCTACAAAAGTAAACCTTAGCTTAATCTGTGAATTTCTTCTATGATTGTTCAATTTCCAAGAAGTTCGAGTGCGCGTACTCTATAAAAAATCCACATACGAACGGTGACCACAATTTGGGGTGCTAGCCTCAAGAGAGAAAACATTTTTCTTTACTCTCCCAAAATCCAGAGAACTCAAAATTTGCAAAAACAAAAATCTTATTTTGTTTTAGGGTTTCACCCTTTATTTATATGTGTAGATAAGCTGTCACTTAAAATCTTATTCGTAATACAACTATTGTATTTAGGCAGTTCAAGCAAATTACACATACGACCATATTAATAAGTTATCATATAATAAATCATAAGGGTTTTTATGTCATGAATTTTATCATATAAAATTTATTACTTTAGACCAATTGCAATTACGCAAAGCCATTCTTTGTGTCCGACCCAATAGGTTCATGCGACATTGGCAATGAACCAAAACCATTTTTGTACACAAGTCATAAGCGGTCTCTAGCAAGGCATTATGACTACCCAAGTAGCATGAATATCAAAATCGATACAACCTAATGAATAACATATATCATATCCTTTTGTCGTGCGATATCATTTGACTAAACATAAGGCATGGAAAGTCACGCTTAATGTTTAATCGTACTAGTCTCGATCTTTATGTAAACTGAAAACATCCAAGTGACATTGATCATATAATTCAAATGGACTTGGCCATTATCATTCTATCATATCGAGGGATCTACTAATATCTCTTTATACGAGAGTGAAAAATTCTATCTTGACTACACACCTTCACATATTTTTCACATGGTAATCAATCACAATCTTTATAATTATCTGGTTATAGACAATGTTTGATTGTGTCAAATTATCATGCTCCTAATATTGAAGTCTATGGTAATTTCAAGTCGAAAGACTAAATGATATAACTATCATGAGTAACAGTTATGACTCAATCCATGTGGTGTTCTCATAGTGGGTCGGTCCAGTACCTTATTTCCTAACAAGTACTCATGATCTCAATTCGTATCCCTATATGCATGATCATCACATGACCATCAATCAAGATTCACGCTAGTTTTAATTCATTATAATTCCCAGTATAAGGACTGACTAGGGAAATTTAAGATATTTCAATAAATACCCATGAATTTTACTATAAGGTAAATATGCAATCACTTATAATAAAACGATAAATGAAAACCTCAATTTATTAACTAAAATTATAAGATAAATAATGTTTGTAGATTATCCTAGGGCACATGCCCCAACAGATTCTTGCCTAGATTCAACCCTTCAAAGCTTGAATTAAAGTCTCCTAAGTGCATCCCACCTTAATTAAGAGTATTTTAACCCTATATATATCCAATCCTAGTTCATACACCTCATTTAGGGCTTGGAGAGTGTTATCAAGATTGAAGCTTAAAGAGAACTAGAGGAGCTTGTATAACATTTTACTTGAGAGATTTACTCTCAAGAAGGTAATGATTCAATACTATCCAATCTTTTTGATTTCGATGCCTTGTACAAAAAATCAAATTTTGATAAATTTTCAAACTTATAAGATTTTTGGGTTTCACTTACAAATTATTTTTGGAAATCTTTTATGCACATTTTCGATCCAAATATATGTTTTCAAATGAGTTTGGGGGTTTCTACGAATTTTTCCAATGTATATATATACTTAGAAAATGGATATGTCAATACATTAAGTTTTACAAGAATCAGTTTCAACTCTTTCGACTATTACACTAAAACCTTTACATAAATTGTTTTCCTTACCTTGTTATTATGAAATTTTAATGATAGAATTTCACTTTACCTATTTCATCATAGTTGCACTATCCTATAGTAGGATGAAGTAGAGGAAGAAGTAAAGGTAGTAAACAAGACAAAGGGAAAGTTTTTGTGCAACCCTAAACAAAAATAGAAGTATGTAAGCCATCTTAAAAATATAATGCCGACTAGGATTAGCATTAGAGAACCTAGACCTGGGATGGCTGAACTTATAGAGCAATATCCATTGTCATCTGATGAGAAAGAATATTTTGAGAATCCAAACCCTAGTCACTTGGTAACTTATTCATGAGACCTGAAGCTCAAATGAGGTATTATAGTAATAAAAAGAGAGTCATCATTCCTGATATAGGGTATAAAATTCAAAATGTGAGCAAGTATGTAGATAGAATTGTGAGCATCATCATAGATAGGGGATGTGATTAACTTTTGCGAGATTATACATGAAGAGAAGAAAGGGGATATTCAGAAATTGTATGACAATTTTATGCTAATGGACATGTTAGTAGGGAATGAGATAAAGTGTTAGTCAATGGGAAGAACATCGATATTTCACCTGCGAGGTTGAATAGGTTTTTCGGTCTTCCACAAAATAGAAATAGAACATAGGAGGATTGCTCGAATGTCGAGTATAAAGATAACTAATCCTACCATTCCAAATAATCCAAGATGCGTTAGAGACACCTCTGGGGAAGAGATTTGCCCTTGATAGTGAAGGCCACCTGAGATTTATTGAGACCACCTATTTTATGAAGATTTTGAAGAATTAGAGTTATATGTGTACTCTTACCCAACCAAACAACACTTCAAAATGAAAAATTCAGAGCTGCTTTATTGTACCATGTAGTGATGAAGAAGGGTTATATCGATGTTGGAAAAATTATACATGATTCTATGAAGTTTGCTATACAGACTATGAAGAATGAAGGATTACCATTCTCGATTTTGATCACTGAGCTGTGTAGAAAAGTCGAGGTGAGTTTCAATACCGAATTCAATGTATTGCCTGATAGGACCATAAATGATGTGGGATTGCAACGAATGAAGAAGGTGGTGGGATACAATGACTCGGAGGATGAATGGGAAGTGTTCAATGCAATAAATGCGAGGGAAATAAGGAAACGACATACCACTAAAATTAAAAGGAAAACAAAAGAAGACACGCAAAGAGCGACAAATTTAATTGCTAGAGTGCATATACCAAACATTCCTATGAGTTCAGAGCCGTCTTCATCACACCCTCGTAGAAGAGGATTTTTCGAACTATATTTTCTTCATTAATGTGCAGCCAGACGACGATCCGTTGCAATGAAGAAATGATAGTGACAAACGAGAGGACTCCAAAGCGCTACCATTCTATGTCTAAGAGAAGACATGATAATCTTTTGCGGTATTCGAGGAGGAGCATTTACATTCCATCTCTATAATTGCAATTCCCAACTGGGCCTTATAACCCAGCTGATAGCTATATTTCTCAACCTGCTATGGAGATGGTGGAAGATGACGAAGCTGATAATTAACTCACTTCTGTACATCATCGTGCGTAATATTTTTTTCTCTTATATGCATTGAACAACTGATACTACATTGTATTACTCTGGGTGAAATTTTTGTTAATACAAGTTTATGTTCCCTTCTGAATTCCATTCATTTGAAACTGTTAACTTCTATATTTGCATATTTACTTATATTTTAGTTACACATATCAGATCATTTATGCTTCACGTGTTATGTTTGTTATGTCGGTAACCGAACTTAATTTTAAATCTTGAGGACAAGGTTTGGAACGAGTTTAGGAAAATTTTTGGTGAAGTATGACATTGAAGGGAATGAAAGGAAAGAAATGTAGAAGTAAAGTTCAGAATTATTTTTAAATATGATATTAAAGTAAGTTGATGAAATTTTTCATATTTCTTTCAAAATCAAGTAAGTATGAATTTCATTTTTTTTCTTTATTTTAGTTAGGAAAAGAATGAAAATGAATATATATTAGATTTTGAATGGAAATGTTATTTTTATTACTCAAGCGAATTTTATGATATAAGGAATTAATTTTATATCTTTTTTTTATTAACTTGGACACTTGATGAGAACACTTGGATACTTTGTGTTAGTCATGATAATGGGTAGAACAATCGAAACAATAGTGCAAGATGAACAAGATAGATTTTTAAGAATCTTATAATACAAAAACTATTGGTTGATTATTTTTATAGTATATATATAAAAAGCTATTATGTCACAATTGAAAGAAGAAATAGGTTAGAAACCGATGAATTTTTATAAGTTAGAAAAAAATACTTTCTTCAACTTTGGTGGATAGTGAGAAGTGTTGTGACGGCCCCAATTTCCCATAAAATTGGGCCCCGCCCGGCCTAAGCCCACGTGGACCCCCGAGCCAGTCTCGCAAGGTCAACACAGGCCTAGTCAACCTTCCAATCCATTATTACAAGAAATTTCGAAATTTTAAGTTGAGTTATTAGTATTTTTCAAGATTGAAAAATTTAGCGGAAGCAACTAATACATTAAATAACTCAACAAAAAGATCAGGGAGTTAGTCAACCTAATTGTGGAACCCAGTAAATATCATCGAGAGAGAGTAAATAAAAAATATACAAAAATTCACCTAGCTATGAAGCCTTCCTCTCGCTACTGTCATGCTCGCACTCGATCAAACATAAGAATGACGAGCTCGGGTAAGTAAATCTAGTATGACATATACACAAAATTTCACAATATCCAAAGCAACATTTCACGATATCCAAAGCGATCGAATTCATGCAAATATAACGAAAGGAATAATGAACGCATGAATATACAAGACTCGTAAACAATCCATCAATGAGTGAGGCCAAATAACAAGGAGTCCCGACCAAAAGGTCGTTGAGTCGCGGAAAAATCCCACAGACTCGGGTTAGGACGAGCCCCATGCCTCCCAACCCTAACCCTTGCGACTATGAGATATCTACGAACCCGGATTAGAGCCCCCAACGTACACTCAATTGGAGATATATCGACGGCGTCCGGATAAGAGCTCATATCGCAGATAAACAAGAACCATGGCTCGCTTGCCGGTGGACCCACTCGATCGACAACAATTTCAACGATAGCTATCATCACAAAGCAAAACAACAATAAAGCTATCAAATAACAAGAATAACAACAACCAATGGAGAGAAATGAAATAATGTACAATTCCCTACCAATTGGTTTACTTACCTCGAGAAATCGCGAACCTCAAAATGTCTCGCTCGCGTCTCGATTTGCGCGCACTCGACACCCGACCCTAAGTCCCTCCATCGCGCGTCGCGATTTCATCGAAATCGCGTATCCGACCGGTCGACAACGCGCCACCGAGCCGTCGGCGCCGCAGCCCCACCGGCGGCGCCGGCGCTGCTCCGCCGCCGGCCGGCGCTGCTCGTAGGCCGCGTCGACCACCACCGCGACCGCTGGCCGCCGTCCCACCGCATTGCTTCGCGTCGCCGCGCTCGCGCGCCATCGCTGCCGATCTGCCCCTTTGCCGCGCCGTCGCTGCCTTGCCAGCGCAGCTGCTCGCCGGCGTCGTCGAGTCACCTCCTCCGCCGCTGATCCGCGAGGTGGCCGCCGCCGCCGCCCGATCGCTGCTGGCCGCCGTCTCGCCGCCGTGCTACTGGGACGCTGGCCGTCCGCGCTGTGCCTGTGCTGGTGCTGCCTTGCGCGATCACCGCCACTGCTCACCTCCCGCGGCCTCCGCGTGGCCGCTGCACCGACGAGCCGGCCGAGCCGCCACAGGAGTCGCCACCGCATCGCCGGATCCGATCGTCTCTCTCATCTCCTCCCTGCCGTGTCTTTCTCTCACTCTTTTGATCTTATCTTCTTTTCTTTATATATATATATATATTATATACATTTTCTTTTTATTTTCTTTTTGATTTCAAATCAAAAGTGTCCTCGACATTCGTGCAACACGAATCTCAAGCAGCGCGCATCTCGAGGCACCAACCCGCCTCGTTTTCAAACTTTCGATACTCGCGCTACATGCATCACGATGCGTATCCCACGTTGGCACGCGACTCGATGCACGTCCCCGTTCGTGTTTCGACTCACCGAATTCCTCGCATAGTTAGCATTATCATCTCAAATTGAATTCGGATATATGTATTTCGACGAGTGGATCCCACATACGACCTTGACTTGACACGTGGCACAAGTCAAATTTTTCGGGCCGTTACAAGTGTTAACAAGAGTTTATAAAAATAAATATGTTTAGAGTCCTATAGATTCCAAAGGAAATGGACCAGGGGATCTATAGTAGGAAAAATATGAGAATGTCCAAAAGGAAATGGAGTAGGGACCTAAAAGCAAAAGTAAAAGAAATATGTTAAAAGGAAACAATTAGAATGAAATAGAAAAAATTTAAGAGATGAAAAATATGGATGTTCTTAAACTCTTTAAAAGAAAAGATTTAACTCGAGTACTTGAAGCTAGAGTTGAATGAAATATTTCTTAATCTAACATGTTTTAGTTGATATATTCATTGGTATCTTGGCAAAACTCCTATTGATTTTGATTGTCGTACTATTATAAAGTATTTTCTTAAATTAAAACTAATATAGTGGTTTTTGTGTTTCGAGATTCTATATTAGTTATCGTAAGCTTGATGCTTGTCAGTGGAGATTGAAAAAACCTATGTTACGCGTTAACCTTGGTAGTGAAGAGTGTTACGTCAAGTAGTTGAGTTATCATTGAGTGATGTTTTAATTTGATTAAATCATTATATTCTATCATCGCTTTCATTTACTTGCGGGTAATATATTTCCATTTGAAAATCATTTCTATCTTAAAATTTCTATTATTTAAAGTCAATATGAATTTATTTGAAATCAGATTATAAAGAATGAAAAGAGAATATGATTTAGAGTATTTCTTTATTGGGGACAACAAAGTGTTGAGTTTGGGGGTATTTGACAAGTCGATAATTAGACATATTTTATAGTGTAATTTAGGTGTATTTATAGCATCAATGTTGATATTACACTAGATATTTTCTTATTTTTGGGATTTTAGGTTTTAAATAGGAAAATAGAGAAATGGTAGAAAAGAGAAAGAAGATCTAAATAGTCAACTGAAAACTACAACAACGATTAGCCATTGATTTAGAAAAACACTAGGAATCTCCATATAAATCAGCAGCAGAAGAAGGCCAGCGAATCCACAATGAATTAAAAAATGTATTATAAATCGCCAGCTGAATTAGTGGAGCACTAAGAGCTAGACTCAGTCATTTGCTCAACGATTTGTGTATAAATTAGGAATCGCTGAGGTTGGTGAAGATTTTTTTAGATTAATATAAGGAATTTTTATTTATCTAGGAGATGTATTCCTAGGAGAACTATATATAGGACCAAAGAGCTATGAAATAACTCTTTCTAATTGCTCTTTAACTATTCTTTAATTTTTTCTTTTCTCTATTATTAAGTTCTTTATGTGAATCAACATTGGAGCATTAATTTAAACGTATTTATTTATTTAATTATGTCATTTAATTACATATTAGTATTGTTTAATTCAAGCATGTGCGAGTAGTCTATTGATCTAAACAAACCCTAAACATTTAATATACTTTGGATTGTTATGTAGTTATAATTATGGAATCATGTACTTAATGTTTTAGATTGATTCATACAAGTCAATCACAGATAAAACAAGTTGTTTTGTCTATTACAACTAGTAATTCTTTATGTTGAGTGCATAATGGCCAATATGTTCCTTAATATAGATGATTCAATTATATGTCTATAGTCATTGACAACAATTATAGAAGTAGTAACTATGATTAATCTATATGGTATTTTTCGAGTGGATGTCTTAGGTGATTGTGTTCTAAGATGTTTGTTATGCGGCTTCGGTAATATTGGCTTATATTAGGCATGATTTTCATTGAACTTAATGCTTTCATATTTCTATGGTGCTATATTTTATCCAATGGGTAGACTTACAATAATAAGAATGTGGCATTTCCATTGAATTTATGAAAATCGATGGCTGACTAAAGGCTATCAATCTATTATGAATTAGGATTTAATGATTCTAAGATTTCATATTAAATAATTATAACTATATTATAAAGTGATGTTATGTTTTGGAGTTTGAAAACAATCTGAGTATATCACGATGTTTAGAGGGGGTTTGTTTAGATGATTGTTAGATACTTTATTTAAGTTAATTTATCAGTTATTTATTTATTAGTTTGAGTATATTAAGTTAGTTTATTTAATTTAAGTTGTTTGAAGTTTAGTTATTTTAATTAAGTGTTTAGTTTGATCTTTATATTGTTTAGTGTTTATTTTCCCATTTAATTAAAATAATTGAGTTAAAACAAGTTAAATTTGATAAAACTTTAGGGTAGATTAAACTCTTAAGAGATTTGAAAAGTCCCTATGGAGACGATATCTCATTTACTACTACTACAAGTTAATAGTAAAACACGAGAATTTATTGTGCACGTTCGACACGTGTCATTAAGTTTATGCAAATTAATCTTTTGGAAATTAATTTTGGTTAAAGGTTTATAATATCAAAATTAACTCAAGTCTACTTGAGAACTTGTTCTACAAAAGTTTTAATAAAATCAAATTTGGTTTATAGGTAATGAAAATAAAAATTTTGAGTAAGAATTGCAAAATCAATTTTCGATAAAAGTTTATATGAAACCGAATTTGGTTAAAGTATTCTACCAAAAGAAAATTGGTTAAAGTAGTGCCAAAGAATTGTTTTGGTCACTGTACGGATTGGATTATTTAAATAAAGGCAAATAAGGTTTTATGCATTACGAAATAAATTGATCAACACAATACCTCACTAAAGTGAGCTCTTTTATGAAGATTAATTTCATTTTGAAATCCAGAAGGATACATATATTTAATTTTGTGAATATAGCTTGGCTAAAAGGAAGGTCGATATTTTATAAAATTGGATGTGAATTTATAGTGATAAACACATGATAATTATTTATTGTATTTTACATGTGAATGGTAAATCGGCCCAAAGGAAGGTTTATTGTTCGACGTGTTATCTTTTATTATCAATGTTTTTATTATTAGACAGGATATCAATTACAATTACTATTTCATATAAGGATGAAATATTAATGGAGTGTCCAATATCTTGAGATGGATTTCATATTATGACGTTTTTTGTTATAATCCAAAGTTCAATTTTTTTTTATTAAGAATGGCTAATTAATTAAGGGCAGTCGGTAAATATTTAAGAGACCACATATACATATTTTCCAAATATGATTTTGTATTCATAATTCAATAATGGATGCAGATAATATACTAAGTACACTGTTTGGCATTTTAAGTAGGTTAATTGAAACAAGAAGTCGCCAAAGTGACATTTTTTGCCTAGGTTGCCCTTGAACAATATCGAATGTTTGCATGTATATATATTAATGCGGGTATTAGTCAGCCCAAATGAAGATTAATACTTGCCAGATTGCTTACACATCTGTGTTGGTAAACTTGTGACAATTATTTGGCTTTACATGTGAACCATGAATCGATTCAAAGATAGGCTTATTGTTTGACATGCGTTATTGTCAGAGTTTGATCATTAAAACAAGAGTATCACTAGGAGTTAATATTATTATCTAAAAGACTTGATATTGATGTTGCACTAGGTATCTCAAGATGAGATCGCCATTTATTTGGATTTTTGATGTCGAATTTTGGGATATTTATGTGAGTATATTCATGTTACTTAAATTGTTCTTTTCGCAATAAATCTTGGTACAATATTTGCTTATGAATTTGTTAAAAACTTTATAGGCACTAACTTTAATAAGTAGAAGGATATATTCCCTATTTTGGTCAGTTTTGAGGTTAATTTGGATTATTTACTAAGAAATGATTAAGGTTAGATTCGGGTGCTATCACAAACGTAAGTATTTCATTTGAAAATTGTCGTTACCATCATGGGTCAATCGATGTTGAAAGATGCATCTTTGTTTAAATGGCCAAATATGTGGAAGTATATGCAATAAGCATTTCAGATTATTATTGAGTAATGGATATTATTTAGACTTAATGGATAATTATGTTTTTCTATTTTTTAGAAATAATTCAGTTTATGTTTATTATTTGGAAAAATCTGGTAATTATTGTTTATTTGGAAACACCCAGTTAAGCTTATTCATTGATTCAAATGTTCTTCGATTTGGTGCTTTTATAGGTTGTCATGACATTATGTAATGATAATCAAAATTTGCTTAACCTGGTTGCTTCCAATAATGAAGCGTAAATTTTGGAACCTTGAACAATAAGTAGCTATTTCATTGGCAATCTCTAGTGATTCAAGGGCTTTTAAGTTTATAATCTAAAAATTTATAATATTTTATTAGACGAGAATATACACGTTTTTTGAAAATATTGAGTTTGGGGGGAAGAAATGAGGTTAAAGATTTTATCTTTGAGGAAAAGTCAATTCTATTTCCTAAATTGATTCTGATAGTTGTTTCTTGTGGAACAAATTTTTGATACTCTGCAAGATATTGTCGTTATTTCAAACATTTAGGATGAGGAATTGTTTGTTAAGAACAACCTCAACATCTTCAAAAACTGGTGCCTTAAGAGACAAAGATTTTGCATTAATTCACTTACCGATGATGAAAATAATGACTTGATGGAAGACGATCCAATCAAGTTTTGACATGACATGCAAGGTTCTAATTCAAAAAAGTGGATTGAAGCAATAAATGAGGAATGCAAGTTTATGAAAAGTGACTTTCTCTTTAGTTTTAATGAAGGACTCTTTCAAGATAGTCATGACTCTTATTGCATATTATGATTATGATTTTGTGTTTTATTAGATGGATATGTCAAGACGATATTTAATAAATTGACAAAATTTATTTATGGGCAAATCTCATCAATCATACTATAAATTTCAAAATATTGTTCTCTCATTCAGTTTCGAGATGAATATATATTGATGATTGTGTATAGTATGAATTCAGTGTGAGTATGTTGATGATATATTGCTTGTCACTAATGATATAGGCACACTCTATAAAACCACGAGATTTCTATCTAGAAATTATAAGATGAAATATCTTTGTGATGTTTCTTTTATTATGGGGTTCTAGATATAATGAGAACTATCTTAGGGTATTTTAAGATTATTACAAAGGAGCAATATAGATAAAAGGTGCTTAAAAGATTTGACATGCATAAATGAAAACTTTATGATATCCGTCATTACGATAAATTCAGTCTCAAGCAGTGCCCTAAAGGAAATGTTAAGGTTCATAAAATGTAAAAGAAAACTCTTTATGCATAAGTTGTAGGAAATATTATGTATGCCCAACTTTGTATTTTGAACTATGCATACATTGTTGAAGTGTAAGGCAGATACTCAAGCAATCGAGTTATGGATATTTGAAAAGCAACAAAAATTTAATGTGTTTGAAAACAACAATAAATTATGTACTCGCATAGAGGAAATGAGACCATTTGGAGATCATTAGGTACTCAGACTCTGATTTTGTTAGATGTCAATATACTATAAGATCCAACTAGGGCTATATTTATCTATTGGTTGGAGGTGTTAGTTATTATTGGTACAATACCAAGATATGTCCTATTACATCCTTCACTATCAGAACTTATAGCATATCATTGAGAGGCATCCTATTATGAAATTTGGCTAATGAATCTTAGTCACGAGGCTTATAATATGTATTGAAAGACCACTTATGATATATCACACTTTAACAACAATAGGAGTTTAACTCAGTCAAAACACATTGACATCAAGTTTTTAGTTGTTAAAGGAAGGGTACAAAGTGGATAAATTACTATATAGCATATCAGAAACAAACTCCAATTATACCCTCTAGTAAAGGGTTTTCCAACCCAAGGTCTTTGATGAGTAAATTGCTCAAATAGGTGATTCTGATTTAAAATTTTATCTGGTTCAGTTGGAGTTTTTCACTTATGCCTTTATGGGCGTAAATTTGGCTTTATGATTATGTGCTCTAATATTCAGGTATTTTGATAAGAAATACAATTTGGTTTCAGTTAATTACACTTTGTATGATAATGTTTAATGATCTCACTTATGTAGGACTAGTTGAAAATCGATATGTACAGATCATGTTCATGTGATTTTCATGCTACACTTTCATGATCATTGATAGGTTTAGTTATGATTGATATTATGAAAGCCGCTTTGTTCCTATGTTGATATAATTAATAAACGAGATTGTTGGGTATGCCCTATGGTTATGATGGCAATGTTTAAGCACATAAGTATGACACATTTATCATGATATATATGTGGCCCATTAGGAGATTGTTAGAAAAATTTAATAATCTATTGAGGCCACATATGTAATATACAATGTGTCACACCATAATTTGAGTTAGCCTAAATTAAAGTGACACACTAATGTATAATAATTTTGGATAATAGGGATAATTATGGTCATGAAACAATGTTAGTGTAGATATGGTATCGATGTGCAACTCAATGAGGGGCGAAGTTGACATATCTCATAATAACTGCCCAACCAGTTATTTATTGGGTTATGGTCCCCAATTTGTAGTTCACTATGTTTTCTCTATCCCCGTCAATAGAACTCATTAGGATAGAACTACAACTGGAAAACTGATTCACTTCGATCACAGTGTTTCTAATGGAGAATCCAGGTATGCTTTCGTTTTATATTTATCATCATGAATTTGTGTGGCTCTATGTTTTTATGTGATTTATGATAGATTATGATTAGAAATCATAGATCTAAAACTAATATGAATTGCTTAAAATGTATCCAAATGAGATTTTTTAACTCTAAATATGGATGACAAGACCGTTAAATGGGGGGTGGAGATTCAAATCAAACAACCAGTCTAACTAATTAAGACTTAAGTTGCCTTCTTCATCTTCACCCACACCTAAGCAACACCCTTGCAACTTTATTTCCATCTTCATTTAGCATTCTCCTTCGACTCGCGCTCCATCTCACATTCGAGACTTTGCTACTGGTGCCCCTGCATTTAACTCACCCCGACATCACCTGACTTGCAGCCCTCAGCTTGTGACTAACCTAATGTATTGGGGAGTGGTGATTCGGCTATGGGCACCCCACATTTTATTATGGGCAAACCACTATATGAGGTCAACCTAAGTATGGATGAGGGTACCCAAAAAATAGTCAATTCCTAAAATGCCCCTGCGCACCCTAACTGTAAACTTAAAAGGAAATTGGAAGCGAGGATGAGAGGAAGAGCAAACCACTACGTTCGATCAATCTTCGCATGACGTGTTGTGGTTGTTTTTCATCTTTGCATTAACTCGAGCCTTAGATCTTCTTTCAAAGCGGTGGTCGGATGTGCTGTGGGTGTTGCTTCCAACCCGAGTTTGAGCTCTAGGTCTTGGAATCAACTAAGATTTTTAAGGTGAGATATTATGTATTTGTTCAAATTAATTTGCTATTGATCAATTTTGGTTGTTTTGTATGTGTTCTTTGTTGTATAAGGCTGAATTTGATGGCCAAATTATGTGTAAGTTAGTGTTTGAAAACTTGGTCGATTTATGTTTGTTTAAGTTTGGATACTTGTTGTAATTTTTTCCCTTTTGAGCAATTTTGGTTATTGTGTATGCGTTTGTTGTTGTTTATGATCGAATTAGGTGGTGTTTTGTGTTTGTTGTTGGTCGAGGCTCAGTCGGTCATACAGGACTGAATGACATTCTGCTATTCGGTCGAGGTAACCAAGTAGACGAATTTCAATCGATCGATGAAGATCGATCAACTCATGTTAGTGCAATTTTAAATTTATTTATGAATGTTAGTGCAATTTGAAAATAAAGGATCAAATTTTAATTTGGTGCAATGTGATTTGATGATCAATGAAAATATAATGATACAGTCTGACTTTGTCGAGTTATGTTTGTTTCCATGAATCTGGATGTTTATTAAATTTGTTACTATTTTTAAGTTATTTTGGTTATTGTATAAGTGTTTGTTGTTTTTGTTGTTGTTTTTTTATTGTATTTCAAGCTTGTTATATGTGTAGTGGTTGTTGAGGCTCGATTGGTCACACAGACTGATTGAAATTGTTTTGTTTAGTTGAGGGCAGTCGAGCTAAAGTAATTTGCTCGGATGACTACCACTGAACAATGCAAGTCCATTCGGTGTGTGCTCACCGATCAAAACCATTATTATAAAAATAATGTTATTGGTTTCTATATTCTTGAAGTAATTATTAAATGTTGTTGTTGGCCTTATATTTATGTCATTCTTATAGGTATGGCTCGTACTAAGAACATTATTAGTCGAGAGGAGATCGGTGCCCAATCATTAAAGGGAGCACGTGGTGCTAGGAGAGCTCAAATTGTAACGACCCTTGTCCTGATTAAGGAATCATTCGACCTGAAACATGAATTAAGCCCCGGTAAACCAGCCAGACTTAACCCATGTCGGAAGTCTAACCTTCAGTACCTAATAAACACAACCTATATATCTCGAGAAAATCGATGTAAATAAAAGTAAATAGCAGCAGAAGACTTAAACATCAAAGTTTTCTAAAATAAGATAAAACAAAAGAGATACACGGTCCCATCCCTGTGATAATTATTATAATACTATATCAAAACCTCAAACAGTATATAAACAACTAGAGTCTCACCACATACAAAGAAAGGACAGCTACACTCCTAAGCTTTGCCCTTTCCCTTGTTTTGAGTGCTAGTTGAGGTACCTGAGATTGTTGAAATGGGGAGTGAGCATTCAACATGCTTAGTATATGGAATTCCACTTAGATCATCCAATATCCACTATTACCTCATTTGCAATAACTAAATGAACAATAATAGCTACAAAGGGTAATAACGAAAGTAAATAAACAATAAATAGTGTGAGATGCATATCAACAGGTAAAATTAGCTAATGTACTGGCAATCATTTAAAAAGAAGTTAGAAAAAAGGACCGGAGACTAATTTACACAAGAATACCAAAATCTGACCCACACAGTGGCCGCTGTGTGGTTCCAATAATGTATTCGATCTTAAGTTAGCTCTCCAACATCCCTAATGATATCTCAATCATTCTGTGAACCCTTGCAAAGGCAGGTTTACACTGGATCCCAACCGAACTCTTTGCGGGAGCTTTGTCACAGACCTATCTTGCAGATTCACTTTATATGTTTGTAAAACATATATTCCAGTACAAAGCCCCCAAACCCATTCCATAAGCTATATGAAACTAGATATAACTATAGACATGGCATAAAAGATAAACTAAGTGAGTTCCCACTTACCTCGGTCGCACTTCCTAGTTTTTCTGACTTTGTCTAAGTCCTAAACGTCCCAATTTGTTTCCCTCAGATTAAAGACCTAAAACCAATCAATTGGTATTAATTACTAGACCATTTAGAGATGTTTAAGAACCCCTAAATATCCCTTAGACTCTCAGCCAAGTCCAAGGATCCCAACTGCTAGAGTGCAGTTTTTTATTTATCCATTTGAGATTTGTATTGCAGCACATGACTGTTGTTTAAGGACTGCAGTCCTTGCACCCCTATAAATACTTCCTAACACCACCATATTGTGCAGAATGCCTCAAAATGATGTCTTTCATCAACCCATAACATCCATTAATATTTTGCATCATCAAATCATAGTATTTACATCTAAACCCCATGTCATTAATAAATCAAAACATGACTTGACTATGCTTAAATATTGGACATCAGTGATGGACTGAATTAACATTTGATTTCATCATTATGAATAGGTTCAAATGAACCTAATAACACCCCATAATGATCAGCTAGTGTTGTACTTGTCCCAATCCATCATTTTCCTTCACTTTTGGTCCCATTTACAAATATAAAAGTGTTACAGGTTTTAGGACAACATAGAGACCTAGTCTTTTATGTTCAAATAGGTTCTAATGAACCCAAGAACAACACCTAAACACCTCTGTTCTGATCCAGGGTTCCCAACTAAAAACCCTATCTAAACCTTTCATTTGAATGAGAGAAAATGGAGAGAAGGAGAAGAGATTCTTACCAAGAAATCTAGGTGGAAAGATGGGCTGAAATGCTCTCTTTGATGGTGATTCTTCACCATCGAAGCCCTCTTCTTCAATCCCTCCTTTACTCTTCTTTCGTTGGTGATGAGATGAGAAGAGAAAACTTGATTTCCTTTCCTTTTAAGTCTTGATCTTCCTCGAGATATGCACCACATAATCTCGAGGTTGATCTTATGGTGTTTAAACTACCACATAATCCACTTTAAGGTAGTGCCACCTCCTACTTCCCATGTGATCCACCTCATCTTTACCTAGATCCTTTGATCATCATCATCTAGATCTCCTTACACGTATCTCGAGATAAATCATGTGTTTAAGTCACTTAAAGTGATATTATGTTGGATTGACACTCATCATCACACACGTATCTCGAGGCTTATCCAAGTGTTTGAGATTTTCTTTTAATATAACTTTGGTTTTTATTTGTTTTGGCACACCAAACAAACATGAAACAACACACAAACATACGCGCACGCTAATATTGACAAGCCAGGCTTAACCACAAGTCTAACTTAGGTTAATTAGCATTCAAATTAGTGTTAATCATTAAGTTAAGAACACGAGTCGTTACACAAACCGCATCTTATAGAAAATCAAAGGAGTTGAGACAGTGTAAGGGGGATAGTGATGTTGGAGACTTACTGACGGGCATATGCAACACTAGCCTCGATTATGGTAGGAAAAAAATTGGCAATTCGTAAGATCCAAGTCACTTCAATTGAACGATCTTCACTGAGTCAACTGAAGAAGATAGGGAAGAAGTGCAACAACAAGAAGAAAGTGAAGAAAAAAGTGAACAAGAAAGTGAAGAAAAAATGGTGAGAAACAAGTGAAAAAAAAGATGAAAATGAAAAAGAAAATGATCAAGAAGGTGAAAGTGTAGAAAAAGATGGAGAAGAAGGGGAAGTGTAAATGAAGATGAAGAAGAAGGTGCAAGTGGAGAAAAGATGGAGAGGAAGGTGAAAGTGAAGATGGAGAAGAAAATGAAAAAGAAGAAAAAGAAAAAGAAGAAAAAGAAGAAGAGGAAGAAGAATTCATGGAAAAAAGGCCGGTGCCAAGGGCTGCGGTAAGGCAAAGACGGGAACACCAAAAAACAAGAAGCTAGTCGCTGACCCATCTGCACCTTTTTCAGGTAGGCCTACAAATCAGACCTTGTTGAAGAGTTTCAACAATCATGTCGCCGCTGCCTTATGGAATAACCAAGTACATATTGCTCTATTATAAATTCTTAATCCTTTTGAGTTATTTTGGTTGTTGTATATGTGTTTGTTATTATTTATGATCATATTTCATGCCTGTTATGTGTTTACTATTTGTTGAGGCTTGGTCGATCATACAAAACCGATTGAAGTTGTGTTGTTTGGTTGTAGGTAACTGAGCAAATCGGGTCCCTACAACCGAACATGACAAGTTCACTCGATCTGTTCTCACCAAACATACCATTAATATGAGAATAATGCTATTGGCTTCTATATTGTTGAAGTAATTATTGAATGTTGACGTTTACCTTATATTTATGTCATTCGAATAGGTATAGCTCGTACTAAATTTTGCGATATTTTAGGAGCGGCCCTTACTTATATGTATTAATCATGGGTCCCAATTGGCATATTGGGATTTGGGTAAGTGTTGTCAAGACAAAGTTTGGCTTCAGAGCATCATTCAGACGTCTGGGTTGAGTGCACTGACCAAGTGCACATACAAGAAGGCACACATGACTCGCATATCAGCCTTTTTAGAGAGGTGGCAGCCTGAGACCAACACATTTCACCTTCCGTTCGGTGAAATGTTGATCACATTGGATGACGTCAGCTTGTTATTATAGATTCCCGTTCTGGGAAAAGTTATAGATTGTGTCATCATTTCTAGGGTACATGCTATCGAGTTGGTGAGTAGGTCTCTTTAGGTGTCAGAGAAAAAAGCAGATAAACATTTAAACAAGGATCTCAAAGTACTCAAATCTTGGTTGAAGTCACAATGAGGAGAGATGCCAAAACATTCGAAGAAGGGCAAGGAGAAGAAGCTAGTGTATCCCTCGGTTGAGTGCACAGCTCGAGCCTACTTGAGGTACTTGTTGGGGTGCACTCTGTTCGTTGACAAGACATCCACATTAGTCTCCGTTCAACTTCTATACCTAGTGGAGAAATTGGATAAGATCCATACGTATGCTTGGGGTGTTGTAGCTCTAGCTTACTTGTATCGACAACTTAGATCAGCTACTCGGGTTAAAGTATCTTAGATTGATGGGTATCTCACATTGCTAGAGGTGTGTTTATCGTAATTTGGTTTAATGTGAAATTTGTATCTTTTACTTAAAATGACTTTTTTTGCTTTTCTTTTGCAGGGATGGGTATACAACCACTTTGATGTTCTTCTACATGAAGCACAACCGAACACAAGTTACATTGGGACCCTCCCCCGTGTGTAAGTAGGACATGATGTCAGAGCAGGGCCTTAATAGAGATCATGCACATAGGTTTCGTAGAGCACTTGATAATGCTCGATCAAACAAGTTTTGTGCTCTCAGGTTAGTTATTAGTTTAGTTAGTTTGTTAAGTTGTTATGATGATTCATTAATGGACTTGTTTTTGAATTCGTTTATGCCAAGTTTTTTATTAGGTTACGTTGGACCCGTATTCGAGTATGAGGACAGATGAAGATATTGTCGAGCTTGCATTCTACATGGGAACCATCATCTTGAGGCAATTAGGTCAAATACAATGGATCCCATCATCTCCATAAAGTCCTTCTCGAGCCCAAAGAGGAAACGTGGTGGCCAGTTATTTGGTGAAATACAATATCCAAGCTGAGCTTTGGGAAAGGAGGTAAGATCATGTACTATTCGAAAGATCAAGAGAACAACGTGTGACTGTCCCATAGACTGTGATCGATGATTACATGAGGTGGTTCAATGACGTTTCCCACCCAATCATTGAAAATTTAGCGGGGATCACGGTTGGTAGCGAGAAAATGATGACATTTATGATGTGAGTTGCATATTCGTTTTCCACGTTTTTTCTTATAAATTATAACTGAATATGATTCTTGTTGTGTTGTTTGTGTAGTGGGTACGTCGGGCTGTGGAAGTCGTGACGACCTAAAAACCGTTGCCTCCGGGTGAAGGAGATAGGGCATCTGTAGTGAAGACTGCGGACAATGTGCTAAAGCATCTCACGATGTTTGGTTCTGTTGGTCTGTCGGGTACCACCACATCAGCTGGCACTTTGCCCCAACCTGCAACCAAATCGGCGGAAGGTGCTTCGTCAAAGCGTAAGACAATGGCAACGGCAATGGGACCTTCCAAACGCAAGGGCAATAAGAGCAGGAATCCTCATGAGAATTAAATTTAATTTGCTATGTTTTCTTTTTGAGTATTTAATGAATTTATGGATGGATGGATTTATAAGTTGAATTGAAGTTGAAATCTATTTAGTTTGAGTTGTGAATGGAAATGAATTTGGAATTGATTGGATTATCTTTTAATTGTAATTTATTCGTTTTATGTTGTGAATCTTACTATGAATCTAAAAGTTGTTTGTGAATTGAATTGATCTGGATGTGATCCGCTGATGGGAGTTGTCAAATTTTTGTTGTTATGTAGTACAAATGGCTTAATCGGTCGTGCAAGATCGACTTAATATCCACTATTCGATCTTGCATGATTGATAAATATAAATTCGTTCAGTCGTGTATGCATGACTTACATTGTAATACATTGTAATTGTTTTGATCAATTATATATGACCGAACAAAATCTATGGTGATGGGTTACACATTACCGAACCATTAAAGTTCATTTATCCGCGCCCAACCGATTAACCATTGTACATAAATTTTTGAGACGTTGGTCGGTTATACACGATTTCGTTTGATATTTTATTGATTGGATTTTATGAAATATGAAGTGGGTGTGCATTATTGATTAGGGACTACTCATCGCTTGGAATTGAAAGTGAGAATTGCCAACTTAGTATCTTGTTCGGTTATGCATGCCCGACTTATTCATGGTCAGTCGGTCCTCCCAAACCAAACAAATCATGTTATTCTTGCTCAACCGAACAATCAATGCAGCATACCAAGAACAATTTTTTCAGTCATGCATGGCCAATTAAGTAAATTTCATTCGGTTGTGCCTGACCGAACAGTAGTAATCAAACAATATTTCTCACCTCAACCCAAATCCACCCATTTCATTTCAGGTAAGAGATTGCATGCATGTATCAGATGTATAAAAAAGGAGCATGTCCGATACGACGACTTCATTTATACTTTTATCTATGATGTGTCGTGTAAATGATGTACAAAAAAGGACTATCTGCATACGTAATGTACATAAACAATACATTATATATATGTAAGATAAAGGTGTGACCAAGTCAATGGTAATAGGAGTTCTGACATGCAAATTAACAACTCCTGGTGGGTCTTTCACGTTCAAATTTAGACTCCATCCTATCGCCTCATGTTGTATATTTCTTTGCCACCCCAGTTATAATTGAGGAAAAAGGCATCCGTCTTGAATAACACCTGTAAAAGAAAGACGAACCAGTTAATAAAAACTAATAAGTATACAAGTACATATAGGAATAGAAAAATGGTTGATTTTACACTCATAAAGTGGTTGCCATTAACGTGTATCATCCCAATTACGATCCTGTCACTCGGCAAAGATAGTGGTGCATTCCTAAGTGGTAGGAATGTCATGCTACCACTCGATAATAGGGACACTACAATGATATTGTAACGTGTAGCAATGATGAGACCCATATCAGGCATAGTCATCCACTTTTGAAATTGAACGTCTTTGGTGTCGTCGTAGTGCTGCACGGATTGAATTGTAGTATCGTAGTGATCCCCACCGAGGATTGTGCGCCAAAGATTTTGGTGGCCACGAAGCTCCCAATACATATCATTGCGGATTTTTTCTATGCATTATCTTCATTACATCCAAGACCGAATGAAACAACACGGTAACCATAATTGTCATCTCCCCTAACATCATCAATCCTCTCAATGTAATCAAGCCATTCTTCAGCGGCGACATCGCGATAACCATCCCTACATATATTCTGCAAGCATGTATGTGTTCAATGGACCTTGTGTGGCAATTGATGACTGCCCTTAATCGGTATCGATTCTAGATTAAGGACATACTCGTGGTGGCATGGATTTTTCTTGGTACATGCCTCATCATCGTCTGCCTATGTCACCTTCCCCTTCCCCGCTTGTGATGCCTTTCTTCCTTTTTTCTTAATTTTCTCACGTGGGACCACCAATAATGCAAATGAGTGACAACCGATCTCTTGAAGCTATTGCACAATCCTTATGCACAAATCCTCAGTATGGACATTTTCGAACCTCTCAATCACCCTTTGAATTTTCACTTTAAAATTGTACTCTGTCCGATTCACTGCTTGCTTGGGATTCATGCTTAACTTTTGCCAATGTATATGAACAATGCTTAGTGGTATTGGTGAACTTGCCAATTGATGAGCTGCGAGTTCATGGGCACAAGGAAGGCCAAAGGTCCTGCACAAAACACAACCACATCTTATTGGTTCGGTCCCAATATTTTCTACATGATCCACCTCTTTGTGAATTTTCTATAACACATATTATGAAATAAAACCTCACAATATACGACACAAGGTATCACCAAATCTGTGTTGCACCACATTCATACTCATCTCAAACGACACCTTGATGTGAGTATGTTGCCTTTCAACCATACTATTAAAGACCTGCCACAAATCTTTGAAGTTTCCTTGCGAGTGTCCAAGTCATTTTTTCAAGGTATTATGTCCACTTTCAACTCTGTCGGTCCTACCTTGTCCAAGATGCGATGTTTAGTCCGTCCATGCTTTAACAAAGTGTTCTTTCTAATCTCTAACCCATGTATCCATCAAATAATCAAGCAATCCATGTACACAACCATAATCAACGGCTAAATTAGACATCCTTGTGTTGAACACACCTTCAAAAGTGGCACTTGTCATAGCATTCTACTCAAGAAAAGGTTGAAGTCTTCGTTGCGTGCAAAATATTTCTTCATGTTCACTGCCACACCCCTATTAATGTGCCAAGTACATAGAAGGTGAGTTGAAATGAGAAAGACCAACTCAATTGCCTTCATTAATCCCCACTCCCTATCAATAAGTATCACATGTGGTTTAGACAACCCATCTATGAGGTTATTAAGACTTTCCAACTCCTAAATATAGTTGTCTTTCTTCTCTGATAATATAAATGCAAAACTGACAACAAAGATAACCAATTCAACATGACACCAATTATCTCTAGCAAAGGCATGCGATATCTATTGGTCTTGTACGTGCAATCCATAAATAAAACTAATGGGAAACATTGTAGTAACTTGATGGAGTCGGGATGAGCCCAAAATAAGTCTATCACAACATATGTTTCTTCATGTTTACTACGCCACAAGACATAACCATGTGTGTCAAGCAAATGCATGAGTTATTGCATTTTCAACCTCCTTCCAGCCTCATCAAACCTGTGTTTTTGCCATGATTCATATATTGTGCGCATGGTTGATGAATTGTCTGCATCCCTCTTCTTTAACGTGTCCAAAATCTATTGGGGCTTGATGTTTCCTTCCATCATTTGTACCAACACAATATGCTCTTCCAGATCTAACTGACCGGCGTATGAGTGACCCTTCATATAACATCCAATGTTGTGGTTATGACGCCATTACACCACAGTCACACGCCATAAGAGATCTGCATATTCCTTCAAATAGACAACCACATTTTTTGGTGCCATATTTGCCCTTTGATGTCCTCTTCAAAACCTCCATTTTTTCATCCATCACAATTTTTTCCTTAACCACATCTTTACTAGCTTTCATTTTTTCAACTCATTGGGCGTCACCTATAAGAACCAGACCTCTCATACACCATCTTCACCCTTCCCCAACAACGGCCATCACCCCCTGCATCAGAGCTCTGCATGACAATAATGAACCCTTTACTAGGTCCCTAAGTTTAAACCCATTTGACTACCTCAGCTCTACTTGCAAATGGCGCGTTGGGAGTGAAGTCCTTAGTGTAGTCAATTGGGACAGTAGAACATAAATTTCCTTGAAAAATGGTAAAGCACATCATTAAAATTGACTCTCAAGCAAGAACCACAAGAAAATAAAAAATTACTCTGAAAATAGTTCAATTGGTCTATAGATACTAATTTACACTCGACTGTTTAATAATAAGTAACCGATCATGATCATATAGTTTGGTTACGTCTCACCGAACAACTAGTTCGCAATCGACCTCCATTGACTGAGCTATAGCCTCTTATTCGGCCATGCGAGGTTGAACAAAGGGCAAAATTTTTGGTTTGAACGAGAAAAAAAATACAAAAACTAAATCAAAACTCAAGAAATACCTCTCCATCTTGCACGTCTGTAACTCCTACGCGTCCATCCTCCATTTCTTATGGTAAATAACCACCAAACAATGCAAACAAACAATGCCCTAGCTAGACTAAAAAAATTTGTTCAAACCCTACAAAATGCATATGAAAACAATGAAAATTCAACATTTTTCAGCAACAACAATGAATAATTTGATTCTCACGATGGTAATGGGCTCTGAAATCGCAAGTTCGGGTCATCGGTGGTCGGAGGGGATCGTCAGAGTCGAAGGTTAGGGATTTGTGTGGGGTGCACAACATGAGAAGGAAACAGTAGCATGTGAGTCATTATGGGAATTATGGGTAAAAATGTCATTTCATTTTAGGGCATTTTTAGAAGTGGATTGAAAAAAAAAGTTATTTGCATTAGTAAATTGTGGGGTGCACATAGCCGCGCTGGTTTCCTTTGTATGGATGATGAGCGGAGACAACTAGGCAGTTTCTCATAAAATAGGCTAGCCATGTGCAATTTAAATCGAATGAGGCAAATAACAAGCATTTGAAGCACAACTGTGCGACTTTTCTACCCGTTATCTCTCACTTCAACCAACTAGAAGGCCCTTTTTTTGAATCATTAAAAATAGGAAAAAAATTCCAAAACATGATAAATTTGTTCGTTGAGTCGGTTGGTCACAAGTAAAGGGGATGAAGGCAAGGGAGAATGCACCTCCTTGCTCGATGGGGGGCCAAAGTTTCTTCTAATCAAAGGTAAATTGTTAGTCCGAAGACTTAAGAGCCCCATTAAATTCTTACATTCTATACTTTTAATTAATAGTAAGTGAAAGATTAAAAAAAGTTAATAATTTATATAAAAATAAGAAGGAAAGAAGTTGAAATACTTTGAAAAATCACTGATTATCATCAATACATGAACCATAGTAGAATAACTTTTAATGTTTCAAATGCAAAACTATAATGAAAGTAAAGATGATACATGAGAAATGAGAACTTACCCTGATGGAGAAGAAAAATAAAGAGCCAAGAGTAAAGATCAACTACACAAAACATTGAAAATAAATGCTGCCCAAGAAAATGACTAAAAGACTTACCAAGTTTTTAATATAGCTTATAAGTTCACACGTCGTAATAAAAAAGTAAAACTTAAATACTTTATTAGGAGAAATAAATTGTAACAACTTTCCTAGTTAGTGTTGTGACTCCTAATTGTGTAAGAGTACTTAAGTTACGTATGTATAAAAGGAGAAAATGTGCACTTTACTAATTAATGAGAAAACATGTAAATAAAAAAATAATGAGAAAACCACTTTTTTCCAGTTCTTTAAAATATGTGTTATACTTAATTAGCAAAATAGTTAAATCCCTAAATAATAGGGATATGTTGATTTTAAAGATAGTTGATCACATGTGAGGAGGGCCAAATTGAGATTGGGTTGCGCTATGTGCACCCCAGTGCTTACTCAGGGCAACCCATTTACAAAGGCACCCACCGAATTTGTCAAGACACCCTAAATTGGACCAAAATGCCCCTGAAATCTTACTGTTGAGGCACCCCATCGATTTAGATAAAAAAGTTCGAAACCTCAATTTTTGCTCTCGTTGTCATCGTGATTTGGAGGTTTTTTCACCCGAATCTTCCCATTTTCTCTATTTTCTCCCACATATTTGTGCGATTTGCGTGTTTTTCAAATTTTGTAAGTGTTCCTTTGGCTAGTGGAAGGGTATAACGGTCTAGGGTAAGTAGGACAATCTTATTTAGGGTTGGTGTGAAATCGAGAGGCAAACTAAGGTATGTTTGTGTTTTTGTTCAATTTTATGTTCATTTAATTCGTATTCTTTGTTATCTGCCATGAAAATGTTGCAATAACTGGGTTTTATTGAAAACCTGCATTCATCAGCCACACAGGGCCGTGACATGATCATTATTCTCGGTAATGTATTTTTGAGACTAATGAGCATGTCACGGATAAATTAGAGCGACACCTTTCGTTTGGTCTTCGTTAGCTGATACTAAGACTACCTTTTGTTGTCTCAGTGTAATACTATCAGGACTTCATATTTTAATATATGTTGGTCTGGTATCAGAGAGTACACGCCGATACCTTTCATTAGGTCTCGGTTAGTTGATATGAGAGTTAACCCTATGTTTTGGTTCTTTGTTACGGAGACATAACCTTAGGTATCAATTTTGTGTGATTGAGACATTGTATGTTGTGGTTTTTTTTTAAAAAAATCTCAATCAAATGTTCTTACAATTTTTTTCTTATCAGATATGGCTCGAGGGAAATCTATTGTTTCCAGGCAGGATGTTAATGATGAGCCCACAATAGCACAACATCAGTTCGATGCGGCGACGTCGACTAGTCCTTCAGCACTTGCTGACCATGGCAAGACGAGGGTACAGACTGCATCTTATCGAAGGGAGAAGCAACATGCTACTCAGATTTAGGGTATACATGGACGCCAATCTTTATGGGATAATGTCCAGGATGAGGCATCTCATGTCCCTGTGGGGACCAGGAGTAGTAGTGGGGCAAAATTGGAAAAAACCACAATACCCTAACGACAAGCAAGTGATGGTGTTGGTCGGAGAGGTGGTAACGGTCGGAATGTTATGGAGCCCGAACATGACCCATCTGCTCCGTTCCCCGGCGGTCATATTTACTACTCTCTATTGAAGAGTTTTAAGGATCAAGTTGCGGCGGCAATTTGGGATGGTGATGTATGTTCTCTTCATTAAGTATCATTTGATTTTTTAATCAAATTATTATTCTCACTATTCATATACGATAATGTATTTATGAATGACTTTTTTTGTTGTTGCGGCATCGACTCATGCTTAAGCGTATAAACCACGGGGCTCAAATACATGAGTGAGATTTGCAATCTTGTCACATTGACACCTAGGCACTGCAGAGAATCATTCAAAGGTTTGAGTTGGCTCCACTCATAGATTGCTGCTATAGGAAGGGAAATAAGGAGGTGATCTCAACTTTTATCAAGCAATGGCAGCCAGAGACTAATACATTTCACCTACTATTTCGTGAAATTGAAATGTCCATCATGCTCGAGGACGTGAGCATTCTACTGAACATCCCCGTCATTGGCAAGGTGGTTGCGCAGTCGAGAATTTTGACCGCTATACAGACGAGTCTCCCATAGAGGCAATCAAGATTGTTTCCGATTTTCTTGGGGTTACTATTGACAAAATAGAGGAAGAGGTTAACTATACGAGAGGTCTTACGATGCAATTAGCTTGGATGAAATGTCATTTTGGCCCACCCAAGTCCATCAGTACTTCCAGTTCTCGTACGTACCTAGAGTTGAGTGCACTACATATGTGTACTTATTGTATTTGCTGTCTGCACACTATTTGCCGATAAGAGTGGATCATGAGTTTCAGTTGCATTACTAAAAGTTCTAGAGACTTTGGATGAGGTTGGGACTTATGCATAGGGTGCTGCTGGTCTAGCTTACCTCTACAGTCACCTTCGGTCAGCCACTAGGGCAGAAGTGTCACAGATTGTAGGGTACCAAACTTGGCTTGAGGTGCATATTTTGTAGTCCTTACTTTTGATTTTTTTATCTTGCATTTTGCTTTTTTAATTGTATTTCCACTACTTACTTAACTCTATTTACATTTGTTCATTCTTATTTAGGGATGGGTTGTTGAGGTATGCGCCCTAGGCTAGTTCTGTGAACATTGTTTAACTATTATAAGTAGATGCATGTTTCTTTTATAATAGTATCCATGGATAATTATTGTATTATTCTAAATGTCCCTAGTCAGTTATTATTGTGGGAACAATAATAAATTTAGACTAGTATGAGTCTTGATTGATAGTCATGTGATGATTATGCGTATACGGACACAGATCAAGATCATGGGTATGTGTTGGGAACAGATGTTCGACCGACCTGGTATGAGAACAATATATGGTCAATGTCATAAGTGACTCTCATGAGAGTTATATCATTTAGTCCTTTGACTTGAGATCACCAGAGACTCAAACATTAGGAGCATAATGATTTAACACAATCAAATGTTTTCTTTTAAAGGATGATTATAAAGATTGTGATTAATCATTGTTCAACTAATGTGTGGATGTTGTGTGATCAAGATGGAATTTGTCCCTCTCTTTTAGAAAGAGATATCTATCGGACCCTTTGATATGTTAGACTGATAAATGGCCATGTCTTGTGAATTGATTGGATCAATGTTACGTGACAATTTCAGTCTACTCAGAGATCGAGACTAGTAGATTGAACTATAAGGGTGACATTCCATGTTTTATGTTCAATCAAAAAGATATCGCGTGACAAAATGATATGATATACACTGTCTATTAGGTTGTATCGATTTATTGATCTTCATGCTATTTGGGTAGTCATAATGCCTTGCTAGAGACCGCTTATGACTTGCATACAAAAAAGTATTTGGTACACTGCTAATGTTGTATGAACCTATAGGGTCGCACACAAAGAACGAATTTGCACGATTTAATATTATCTAGGTTGATGAATTTTATTTGATAAAATTCATCTTAAATATTCTCATTAATCGTCCTAGTTTGACTAGGATTTGAACTCTCCAATATTTCTAGTGTGACTAGAAATTTATCTCTTAGTAAATCATATTTTGAATAGGACTTTAATTGGAATTAAAGTATGAATTTAATTCTTATTTGAGTTTTAGATAAATTACAACTCTTGTTGGATTTGTAATTATAGATTATCTATGACTCGATCATTTTTAGAGTTGGACTTTATCTAAAACTCTATTTGGAGTGTGACTAAGAGATGGAGTTCTTTTACAACTCGACCTAGTGTACTATAAATAAGACATTAAGGTCACAGTTATGGTAGAGATTTCCTGAGAGAGATTTTCCTAGAGGATTTTTGTTAGAATTTTTGCCCTAGGATTTTTGGGGCTAGCACTCCAAATCGTGATCGTTCGTTCGTGTGTGGATTTCTAATAGAGGATGTTCCTCTCTGGCAACGTCTTAAAGGAATCGATCAACACAAAACAAGGCAGACATAGAGTTATTCTTGTTAAGGTATGATTTTTTATTGGCACATCAATTTAATGGAATCAATAGGATCTTGGTTTGGGGATGTTCGAAAAAGGTTTCGAAAACTTCCATCGCGCATGATCTTCGAAACCCAACAGTGGTATCAGAGCAATTGGTTTGATTCTATTAAACTAGAAAACATGTGATAGGACTCATTGATGACAGTGTGTTTTTGGTTTGCTATTGTTGTTTTGATTATACTATTCACCATATTGGCTTTGGTGTAAATAGTTTAAAAAAAACTTTATCGAAATAAAATATGGGATTTTGTTTGATAAGGGATTCGATCCCTCATCCTCCAACTCGTTGAAGTGCCTTAACCATCCTTGCAAGCAAATCAACTTGTACTAGGATTACAAATCAAAATTAAAGCACAAATCAGATTGTCATAGTATTACAAAATAAAATAAAAGGACTTTTGATGAGAGTAGGATTCGATCCTATTACATCAGACCTCATGTTGAAGAGCTTAACCACTCCAACTAGGAAGCCAAGCTTATATTATTTGTAATAGGATTACAAAATAAAGGCTTATATTATTTGAAATAGAATTACAAAATAAAAGCATAATTTTTAAGACTGGGATTTGATCCCTAAACCTCAAACACGTTGGAGTGCCTTAGCCATCTAGGCTATCCATTCCAAGTTGTAATAGGATTACAACTTTGTTTATATTAATTGGGTTATATATATTATTGAAAGAAGTTTTAATTGATTAATTACTAATTAATTGGATGGGGTAATTGTTCATCAATTGGATTGAATTAATTTAATTAGAAGGTGTTTTAATTGAATTAATATCAATTTAATTAGTGGGACTATTATTAATATTAATTAGAATATTTAATTAAAAGGGGTTGTAATTAAATTGAGTCCGATAAAAATTATATGGTGATATATTTAATTAATGAGATTAATGAAAATATAATCTTTGAGGCACTTGGAAAAATTTTAAAGTATTTAATTTCCTTGATTTGTTTTATGATGCCTTGTTGATATATGAAGATGTTTATTCTTGTTTTATTGTAATAATATTTATTCTATGCATATTGGGTATATATGATATTCCATAGTTAAATAGATGCTAGAATTAGTCATTGTAAAAACACTACATGGATCATAAAACTTGATAAAAAACCCTCGGTTAGAATTTTAAGTTAATGCCACCCAATTTTAAACACTTGTCAAGGTCTCGATCACATCAATATGAGTCTTCCTCTGCATGGTGTATTATGTTATCTCGGTGAGGCAAGTTGGGTAATGGTTACCTGGATGTTTTAAATTAGTTTGATTTAATAAAGCTATCAAAACTGTTTTGGGCTTTAGGCATAGATGTTACATAACATGTTGTGACATATGATGTATAGGTCTCATAGAAGAACCTAAAAGTTGCATGTGATGCAATTAGTAAAGGTTACCTACCTAAATAACTTGATTTTGAGTATCATGCCTTAGCTTCCTTAAAAGTAAGAGAAATATAGATCTTAGACCACTAAATTAATATTTAAGAGGGTTATTGACTTAGTGGGAGTTCAATTACTCACTGATAAATTATTTTGCATAATCTTCCTGGTGTATATATTAAACTCCTAGTAAAACTAATCCAAAGTAATTGTGATCAATCCTTGAGAAGGATAAAATAACTTCTAAGACTAATTTCACTGTTTTGATTTGAAAATTGATAAATGTTATCAACCATAAAAACAAGGATGTATGTCTTAAGATTAATGGTTCCTTTTAAACTACCATCTATTAGTACAAGGTTTATATGTCATGTTAGCAAATATAAAACCGAACTTTATGAAAGATTCAGGACCGTAGAAACTAATGACATGACAGTGACAATGAAGGAAATGTCCCTACAGTAAGTCGCATGGTAAGGGTATAAGATTACAAAATTCCTAGATTCTTATAAAATAGTTGAGAACCTATTAATATGTTTTTATGTTTGGAACATGAAAATGATTATATTAATTATCTCAAAAGGCTTGAATCTTTATGTGCGAAAAGTTGGCGGTAGATTTGATCTATAATTCATCAAAATAGTTTTGAACTACATAATATGAAAGACATGGAGAACACTGTTTACAGTTGCATATGATGTTTAAAATTGTAAGACATAATAATAAAAAAAGCCTTAGATATATATTTGATGGTTCGTAACATAAAGGAATTTAATAAAGAAAGATAAAGGGAAGGTAAAAGCTACAAAATGTGTTTGTGTCGGACACATAAACCTTAGTTGTGAGCTAAACTTTGCCAAGTTCTAAAGAAAGCCCAAAACATGGATTTTGTTTTTCATAGAATGAAATTGTTCATTTTATAATGAATTACAAATCCTATCAGGAAGACATAATTTTGAATTGTTACAAACATTATAAAATGAGTATAAGAAAAAAAAATCTCTTGGAAAACTATTAAAATACTTTGATGAGATCAAGGTGGATAATATTTGAGCCAAGAGTTTAAATGACCATCTTTGAAATTGTGGGATTGTCTTGCATTTAACTTCATTAGGACTATTTGAGAAATGATGCTTTAAGAGGAAAAATCGAACTATATAGGATATAATTCGATTTATGATGTGTCACGCAGACCTTCCTAAGATGTCCTATTGAGGCTATAATTTAGAAACCAAGGCACTCGCACTAAACCTTATTTTCATTAAAGTGGTTGATAAAACTTCATATATGATATGGAATAAAAAGACCTAGTTTTTTTTTCTTAAGATTTGAGGCGGCAAGACTTCCGTAAGACTTGAAGTCACATAAAGTTTGATGCCTACGTCTTTTTGTGTCTAATTGTGGTTGAACACTATGATACTATTTTATACAATTGGGAACAAATTATTTGTTGCTCAAAATGATGTCTTTTTAAATAAAAAAATTATTTAAAGACACTATTGGGAATAAAATAAATCTTGAAATGTTCATGAGACACGAATGAGAATTAAACCACTTAGAATGATCAACAACGTTTTGAACTAGTTGAGTATACACAAGTAACATATATCTCTTGAAAATCTAGAATAATAAGAAATTGGCCCGAGAAATTTGGAATTTCGTAGTTGTAATATATTTTGATACTGGATCAGAATGAAACACTACTTATCAAGAGACATTTCTCATCTAGATTGAATGAAAAGACTAAGTGTGAATGAACTCTGAATTTTAATTCATATATTTTATTCAAGTTTGGAACTTGATTTATTTACTTTAAAAAAATGGTATGACCATTGGATGTAAATGACTTAAAATGACATGAAAAACAAAAGGTGAATACATAAAAGCATGGCTTATCTGAAATTCTCAATCTAAATCAAGGTGTTGATTATGATAAGATTTTTCACTGGTAGTTATCCTCAAGTTCTAGAATTTTAATTGTCATTACTTCATAGTTCGAGTATAAGATATGACAAACGGGTGTCAAAATAGCATTGCTCTATGCTCCTCAAATATGTGTACAACACAACTTAAGGGTTTTTTTATTATCTTGAAAATTTTAGAAAGGTATGTGAGCTTAAAGGATCCACTTGTGGATTATAGTAAGCTTATCAGAGTTGGATTCTTTGTTTTGATGAAATAATTAATGAATTAAATTCATCAAATCGAAGATATACCTTGCGTATACATAAAGTTTAGTGGTGGCGCAATTATCTTTCTGAATTTGTATGTTGATGATATATTATTAATTGGAAACAATGTCCTAACCTTGCAGAATGTCAAGTCTTGGTCGAGTAAAGTTTCTCAATGAGATTTTTAGACAATTAGGCCTACATCCTTGTGATATAGATCTATAGAGATAGATCTAAGAGGCTAATTGCTTTAAATTAGAGTGCTTATATAGACAAATAACTGGAAAAAAAATTGAGTGTATGAGATTCTTATAAGAATTCGAACTTACATCCTATAACATAAATCTCTGCAAGACTCAAAGTCTTAAGACATATGATGAGCGGGACAATGTGAATATGATTTCTTACACATTAGCTATGAGAATCATCACATATGTTATACTTTGCATTCAACTCGATATGTCATATGCTTTGGGAAAAACATACATATATATCATAGATTCTGGTGAGGGTCACTAGATATTTATTGATAACATTCTTAAGTACTTCAGAAGCACTTGAGAGATGCTACTAGATTTGCAGAGGTTTGAAAGATATGAGTCTTGTAAATGGCTACAAAATGCAAACTTTCAAGCAAATATAAAAGATTAATGATTGTAATATGGATATGTGTTAACTTCGTAGGAATAAGTTGGAAACATTCTAAACTAAGTCTAACAAGTTCTATAACATAAACTGAGTTTTTAGTGGCATTTGATGCAACCAAAGAAAATATTTAGATCATAAGGTTCATGATTGAATAATGTGTGATTCCGAGTGTTGGAAATAATGTTGGCTTTTATTGTAAAACCAATGGACAAATTTAGGTTATGGAACCTAAATTACACTATAGATGTAAACAATCACTTGAGCATTTTTGTCTCATTAGAGAACGAACGCAAACATTTACAGAATATCAATATCAAGCAATGTAGCAGATACATAAATAAAACTTCTTCCACTAAGAACATATTAAGGTCATGCAGTATTGGATACATGTAGGATTGGACCTAGTGCAAGTAGGAGATGTTGCGGTATGTGCCCTAGGCCAATTCTATGAACGTTGTTTAACTATTATAAGTAGATGCATGTTTCTTTTATAATAGTATCCATGGATAATTATTGTATTATTCTAAATGTCCCTAGTCATTTATTATTATGGGAACAATAATAAATTAAGACTAGTATGAATCTTGATTGATAGTCATGTGATGATTATGCGTATATGGATACGGATCAAGATCATGGGTATGTGTTAGGAATAGATGCTGAACCGACCCGGTATGAGAACACTACATGGTCAATGTCATAAGTGATTCTCATGAGAGTTATATCATTTAGTCCTTTGACTTGAGATCACCAGAGACTCAAACATTAGGAGCATAATGATTTAACACAATCAAATATTATCTTTAACGGGAAGATTATAAAGATTGTGATTGATCATTGTTCGACTAATGTGTGGATGTTATGTAATCAAGATATAATTTGTCCCTCTCTTTTAGATAGATGTATCTATTAGGCCCCTCGATATGTTAGACTGATAAATGGCCATGTCTAGTGAATTGATTCGATCAATGTTACTTGAAAGTTTTAGTCTACTTGGAGATTGAGACTAGTAGATTGAACAATAAGGGTGACATTCCATGTCTTATGTTCAATTAAAAAGATATCGCGTTTCAAAGGGATTTGATATACACTGTTTATTAGGTTGTATCGATTTATTGATATTCATGCTACTTGGGTAGTCATAATGCCTTGCTAGAGACCGCTTATGACTTGCATACAAAAAAGTATTTGGTACACTGCTAATGTTGTATGAACCTATCGGATCACACACAAAGAATGAATTTGCGATTTGATATTATCTAGGTTGATGAATTTTATTTGATAAAATTCATCTTAAGGATTCTCATTAATCGTCCTAGTTTGACTAGGATTTGAAACTCTCTTACATTTTTAGTGTGACTAGAAATTTTATCTCTTAGTAAATCCTGATTTGAATAGGACTCTAATTGGAATTAAAGTATGACTTTAATTCTTATTTGAGTTTTAGATAAATTACAACTCTTGTTGGATTAGTAATTATAGATTATCTATGATTCTATTTTTTTAGAGTTGGACTTTATCTAAGACTCTATTTGGAGTGTGACTAGGAGATGGAGTTCTTTTACAACTCGACCTAATGTACTATAAATAAGACATTAGGATAACAGTTGTGGTAGAGATTTCTCGAGAGAAATGTTCCTAGAAGATTTTTGTGAGAATTTCGGCCCTAGGATTTTTGGGGCTAGCACTCCGGATCATGATCGTCCATTCGTATGTAGATTTCTGATAAAGGACGTTCCTCTCTGGCAGCGTTTTAAAGGAATCGATCAACACGAAATAAGGCAGACATGGAGTCATTCTCGTTAAAGTATGATTTTTTATTGGCACATTAATTTAATGGAATCAAAAAGATCTTGGTTCGGGGATGTTCGAAAAAGGTTTCAAAAACTTATGCTTCGTATGATCCCCAAAACCCAACACGGGTATACGAGCACTACCCTCTCCAGCTTGATCATCTAATGCGAAATACATGGACCACCTACTGTTGGATTTTTGGGGTTCATACGCAGCAAGAAATTCAAAACGATTTTTGAAAAACCCCAACAGGATCAAAAATAGGTTCCATTAAACTAGATCTGAAAATAAACCATACCCTAATCCGTGATTTTCTTATATGATTGTTCGATCTCCAAGACATTCAAGCGTGCGTCCTCTATCAGAAATCCGCACAGAATGGTGACCACAATTCGGAGTGCTAGCCCAAAAAGAGATTGAAATTTTTTCTCTTTCTCTCCTAAAATCCAGAGAACTCGAAATTTGCAAAAATGAAAATCTTATTTCGTTTTAGGGTTTCACCCTTTATTTATATGCGTAGATAAGCCCTCACTTAAAATCATATTCGTAATACAACTATTATGTTTAGGCAGTTTAAGAAAATTACACATACATCCCTATTAATAAGTTATCATATAACAAATCGTAAGGGCTTTTATGTCATGAATTTTATCATATAAAACTCATTACTCTGGACCAATTGAAACTGCACAAAGCCATTCTTTGTATGCAACACAATATGTTCATGCAAAGCAGTCTATAGCAAGGCATTGTGACTACCCAAGTAGCATGAATATCAAAATCGATACAACCTAATGAATAACATATATCATATCATTTTGTCGTGTGATATCCTTTGACTAAACATAAGGCATGGAAGTCACCCTTAATGTTCAATCGTACTAGTCTCGATCTTTAGGTAAACTAAAAATACCTAAGTGACATTGATCATATCAATTCACATGGACTTGTCCATTATCAGTCTATCATATCGAGGGATCCACTGATATCTTTCTATAAGAAAGTGAAAAATTATATCTTAATTACACGCCTTCACATATTATTTACACGGTAATTAATCACAATCTTTATAATCGTCTAGCTAAAGACAACTTTTGATTGTGTCAAATCACCATGCTCATAATATTGAAGTCTATGATAATCTCAAGTTGATGGACTAAATGATATACCTCTCATGAGTAACACCTATGACTTAATCCATGTGGTGTTCTCATAGCGGGTCGGTCCAGTACCTTGTTCCCTAATGAGTGCTCATGATCTCGATTTGTATCCATATACACATGATCATCACATAACCATCAATTAAGATTCACACTAGTCTTAATTCATTATAGTTCCCAGTATAATGATCGATTATGGACATTTATGATATTCAATAAATACCCATGGATCTTACTATAAATTAAACATGCAATCAATTATAATAAAATAGCAAATGAAAACCTCAATTTTATTAACTAAAACTATAAGATAAAAAAAGTTTGAAGATTGACCTAGGGCACATGCCCCTACATCTCCCACTTGCACTATGGATAATCATTCATGTATCTAATACCTAATGACATAACATGACCATCATGTTTCGCTTGTGGAAGAGCCTTCATCAAATGATCTACAACATTGTCTTCTGTAGGAACTCTGCAAATCTTCACGTCTCCCCTCTCATTGATTTCTCAAATAAGATGAAAAAGTCCAAGTATATGTTTGGATCGATGGTGTGATTTTGGTTCCTTGGCCTGTGCTATCGCCCCGTTGTTGTCACAAATACAAGCAAACTGGGTTAGCTATATTAGGAACCACACCAAGTTCAGAGATGAACTTTTTAATCCAAACTGCTTCCTTAGCTGCACCGGACGCTACAATATACTTAACTTCTGTTGTAGAATCTACCACAGTTTCTAACTTCAAACTTTTTCAGCTCACTGCGCCTCCATTCAAAGTAAACACATATCCAGACTGTGATATGAAGTCATATATATTAGTTTGAAAACTTACATTTATGTAACCATTTAAAACAAGCTCATCTTCTAAACTTCCATAGACCAAGAACACTTCTTTAGTCCTTCTCAAGTACTTAAGAATATTCTTTACTGCTATCCAGTGACTCTCACCAAGATCAGACTGATATCTGCTTGTTGCGCTTAAAGCATATGATATGTCACGTCGGTTGCATAACATGCCATACAAGATAGATCCAATAGCTGATGCATAAGGAATTGTATTCATGAGCTCTCGCTCATCATTAGTCTTTGGACATTGAGTCTTGTTGAGACTTATACCACGAGACATTGGCAACAACCCTCTTTTAGAGTCTTACATACTGAACTTATTCAGTACCTTATCTATGTAAGCACTCTGACTTAGACCGATCAGCCTTTTAGATTTATCCTTATAGATCTTTATCTCAATGATGTAGGTTGCATCTTCTAAGTCCTTCATTGAGAAACACTTCCTTAACCAAGACTTGACACTCTGCAAGGTTGTGATGTCATTTCTAATGAGTAATATATTATCAACATACAGTACCAGGAAAAACAACCACGCTCCCACTGACCTTTTTATATACACAAGGCTCATCTTTATTTTTAATGAAATCGAATTTCTTAATTGCTTCATCAAAATGAAGATTCCAACTCCGAGATGCTTGCTTTAATCCATAAATAGATCTTTGAAACTTGCACACCTTCTTAGAATTCTCAGGATGAACAAACCCTTCTAGCTGTATCATATACACGTCCTCAAGTAACTTTCCATTTCGGAAAGTTGTTTAGCCATCCATTTGGCATATCTCAGTCATAATATGTGGCTATGGCAATTAGATTTCTAATGGATTTAAGCATGGCTACAAGAGAAAAAGTCTCATCATAATCAACACCTTGAGTCTGTCTAAAACCTTTTGCGATTAGCCGTGCTTTATAAGTATGCGAATTATCATCCATGTCAGTTTTCTTCTTGAAAATCCATTTACATCCAATGGTCTTACTACCTTCAGGTAAATTAACCAGGTTTCAAACTTAGTTATCATACATAGATTACATCTCAGAATTCATGGCACTAAACCATTTATCTTACTCTGGACTAAACACAGCCTCCTGATAAGTATTAGGTTCATTTTGATCCATAAACAACACCTCACTACTATCAGTAATAAGAAATCCAAATCTCTCAGGCTGATGTCTTACCTTATCAGACCTACGTGGGCCTTGTGATACTTGTCAAGGTTCAACTAGTTCAATACTTTTATGATCTCCCATTGGCGGTTGAATGTTTATTTATGGTTCTTGAACTTCTTCAATATTTACTTTATTCTCATTGTTGTCTTTTGAAATAAACTCTTTTTCTATAAAGACACCATTCCGAGTCATAAACACTTTGTTCTTAGTGAGATTATAAAAGTAGTATCCTTTAGTTTCTTTAAGATAACCAATAAATACACACTTGGTAGATTTAGCTGATAATTTTTTTGAGATTTATTGTCGTACGAAAACCTCATAGCTCCAAATCTTAAGGAAATACAAACTTGGTCTTTTTCCTAACCCCATCTCATGTGGTATTTTATCAACCGCTTTAGAAGGAACACGATTCAGTGTAAACGCAATAGTTTCTAAAGCATAACCCCAAAAGGAAATAGGAAGATATGCATGACTCATCATAGATTGAATCATATCCAATAATGTTCGATTTTTCCTCTTAGAAATACCATTCCATTGTGGAGTTGCTGGGGGACTTAACTGTGAGACAATTCTAAGATGATCATCAAACTCTTAGCTCAAATATTCACCACCTCGATCTGATTAAAGTGATTTAATAGTTTTACCAAGTTCATTTTGCAATTCATTTTAAAATATTCGAAACGTTTCAAAAGATTCACATTTATGTTTCATGAGATACACGTAACCATATCTGCAGAAATCATCAGTGAATGTAATGAAGTCCTGATAACCACCTCTAGCTATTGTGTTTATAGGACCGCGTACATCAATACGTATAAGACCCAATAAATCACTTGTCCTTTCACTGTGTTTAGTAAAGGGACTCTTTGTCATCTTTCCTAGTAAACAAGATATACATGTTTCTTATGATTCAAAATCAAATGAATCTAAAAGTTCATCTTTATGGAGTTTAGAATTGTGTTTCTCATTTATGTGGCCAAGACGACAATGCCAAAGGTAGCTTTGGCTCAAATTATATGACTTGAATCTCTTTGTATTTACGTTAAGAATAGGAGTATTTACGGAATTTTTCATGTTTAGAATATAAAGACCATCACATAAATTAGCATTCACATAGAAAACGTCTTTACAAGAAATGGGGCATTTATTATTCCCAATAATGAAATTAAAACCATCTAAATCCAAATGTGAAACTGAAATGATGTTTCTACTCAAGGCAGGGACATAATAACAATTATTTAAAACTAAAACAAGTCTACTAGGTAAAATTAACTCATAGCATCCTACAGCCCACACAGCAACCTTTGCTCCATTTCCAACTCGTAGGATGACTTCTCCTTTCTTTGGCTTTCTACTTTTGGTGAGACCCTGCACATTAATACAAATGTGAGATCCACTTTCGGTATCTTATACCCAAGAATCACTAGTAGACAAGTTAACTTCAATACCTGAAGCAGTAGTTGCACTACTCTTCTTTTTGTTTAGATCTTCAAGATAGAGCTTGCAATTTCTGAACCAATGCCCAGGTGCATGGCGAAAAAGACTATTTCCGTCTTTTTTCTTTTCCTTCTGGGACTGTGAAGTAGAAGCAACATGAGGCTTGAATTCTTCCATAGGCTTTGTGATAGTCACAACAACCTTAGCAACTTAAGCCTTGCATTTGCCCTTTTTCTTCAGAGCCTTTCCTTTTTGAACCATCAACACATTAGCAATGGGTTTCTTGACATTCTACTCAGCAATTTTAAGCATCAAATGCAACTCTAAGATAAAATTCTTCATGTTATTCATGTTATATTTCATCACATATTGTGAATAACTATCAGGTAATGAATTCAGGATCAAGTCTGTAGCCAACACTTGGCTTATAGGAAATCCAAGTCTGTTAAGATGGTCAATATAGCCTTTCATTTTTAGAACATGAGGACTAACTGATGCACCCTCAGCCATTTTGCAAGAATGAAGGTTTTTGACTGTCTCAAACCTTTCTTGTTTAGCCTACTATTGGAACATTTCCTTTAACATCATAGTCATGTCGCAAGCTTCCATGTGTTTCATGTCTTTTTGAAGTTCAGGAACCATGGTTGCAAACATAATGCATGCAACATCAGTTGAGTCGTTGACATGCTTAGTATGTGCATCCTTCACGGCTCTTAAGGCATTGGCTGGTGGTTCCTCAGGAATAGGATTATCTAGGACATACAACTTGTGTTCATGCTTAAGAACAATTCTCAAATTTCTGAACCATTCAAGAAAGTTTGTCCCGGACAACTTATCATTCTCAAGGATGGATCACAGTGACAAGGGATTAGTGTGATTAGAAGAAACCATAAATCTACAACAAAGATTATTCAAAAGTTTATTTTATTATAGAGGAATAGACTCTTACTAAATTAACAACCCTTCTGAAAACGTTATGTTAATTTAAGGGATTAAAATCCATGTTTCACATAATTCCAAGACAACTAAGGCATGACACTATGAATTAGGTTATTTAGGTAGGTACCAATTACCAATTACATCATATGTAACTTTAGTTGTTTTTATGAGATTATGACATCTTATGTCTTAGCATGTTTTATATCATCTAGTGCCTAAAGCCTAAAACCATTTTGATAGCTTTATCAAGTCTAACCATTTCAAACAATAGAGTAAACGTTACTCAACTTGCCTCACCAAGATAACAAAATACACTCTGCGGAGGCAGACTCATATTGATGTGATCGAAGCCTTGACAAGTGTTTGAGAATGGATGGCACTTGACTTAAAATTTGGAATAGGGATTTTTATTTATTTTAGCGATCATAATTTAAACAAGATAAATATCATATATTACAATGCATAAACAATCACTAAAGAAGTTAGGAAATTATACTAATATTGACTATCATACGTAGTGAAAAATTCAAAATGATTTTTGAAAAACCCAACAAGGATTGAAAATAGGTTCCATTAAACTAGGTCTAAAAGTAAACTATACCCTAATCCGTGATTTTCTTCTGTGATTGTTCGATCTCTAAGATGTTCAAGCATGCGTCCTTTATCAGAAATTCACACACGAATGGTGACAACGATTTGGAGTGCTAGCCCCAAGAGAGATTGAAAACATTTTTCTTTCTCTCTCAAAATTCAGAGAACTCGGAATTTGCAAAAACAAAAATCTTATTTCGTTTTAGGGTTTCACCCTTTATATATGTGTGTGTGTGTGTGTGTGTGTGTGTGTGTGTGTGTATGTGTGTGTGTGTGTGTGTGTGTGTAGATAAGCCATCACTTAAAATCATATTCGTAATACAGCTATTGTATTTAGGCAGTTTAAGGAAATTACACATATGCCCCTATTAATAAGTTATCATATAACAAATTGTAAGGGTTTTTATGTCATGAGTTTTATCATATAAAATTCATTACTCTGGACCAATCGAAATTGTGCAAAGCCATTCTTTATGTGCGACCCAATAGGTTCATGCGACGTTGGCAATGAACCAAAACCATTTTGCTACACATGTCATAAGCGGTCTCTAGCAAAGCATTACGACTACCCAAGTAGCATGAATATCAAAATTGATACAACCTAATGAATAACATATATCATATTTTTTTGTCGTGCGATATCCTTTGACTAAACATAAGGCATGAAAAGTCACCTTTAATGTTTAATCATACTAGTCTCAATCTTTAGGTAAACTGAAAACATGCAAGTGACATTAATCATATCAATTCACATGGAGTTGGTCATTATCAGTCTATCATATCGAGGAATCCATTGTTATCTCTCTCTATACGAGATTGACAGATTTTATCTTAATTATACACCTTCACATATTATTCACATGGTAATCAATCACAATCTTTATAATCGTTCGGTTAAAGCCAAAGTTTGATTGTGTCAAATTAACATGCTCATAATATTGAAGTCTATGGTAGTCTCAAGTTGAAGGACTAAATGATATACCTATCATGAGTAACACCTATGACTTAATCCATGTGGTGTTCTCATAGCGGGTCGGTCTAGTTCCTTGTTACCTAACAAGTACTCATGATCTCGATTCGTATCCCTATACACATGATCATCACATAACCACCAATCAAGATTCACACTAGTCTAAATTCATTATAGTTCCCAGTATAATGATCGACTAAGGACATTTAGGATATTTCAACAAATACTCATGGATCTTACTATAAGTTAAACATGCAATCACTTATAATAAAACAGCAAATGAAAACTTCAATTTTATTAACTAAAATTATAAAATAAACAATATTTGTAGATTGAATTAGGGCACATGCCCCAATACTTGCAACCCGTGTCTTGAGGCAGATATAGAAACAAGATGGTAGCGAACGTGGATAAGCTCGGTAGTATTCGTAGGACCTTTGATAGGTTGCGGCTGAGTGAGGTGCATTATTTTATTTGTTTCATTTTGGTGTTCTAATTTATCACTCTTATGTTTTAGTAAGTTGTTTACTTTATTGGTTTAGGTGAATTGGGATCCATACGTTAATATCAGGACCCTGGTGGTATTGTTTTACCCATCGCCTTCTTCTCTAGTACCTTGAAGTACATTTAGGTTGTTGAGTCATACCATCCGGAAAGGTTCCTTCGGCAGCTTGGCCATGTTTAAAGGATACGCCATCCCTGTTTCGCCCTCTCGAAGCATGCCGAGACTGCACTACATTGAAATACTCGGTTAAGTACGAATTCGTACCCAAGAATTGGGAAAGGTTGCATACCCATTCGCTCTCTGCTGAAGACCGAGGCGAGAAGGTGAGGTTCAACTTCAAGGCTACACCAGAATATCTGCCATGGTTCATTCGAGTTTCGCATCCTATCATTGAGTGTCAAATCCCTAAAATTTTAATTCAATAATTATGGCTAATTCGGGATTAACGAAGACTAATTATGGTTTTGATCACGAGTTGGGAGTTAAAAACATGTGAAATGGAGATTTTTAATTAATTTTATTTTTTTGTGCGTACTATATATTATGTTATTTCGCTAAATTCAAGTTAACCGAGTGAATTCGATATTTCGCGGGGTTATCATCTCGAGATACATGTCGAAATGAGTTTCGTGAGCACTAAAATGTTGACCCGAACTGTCGTTTCGAATTTTGTGAAAAATAATTGTATTTAAGTTTAAAAATTCGAATAGTGAACATTAAATGGACTTAACGAGTCGATGTAGGTCCCACACCTCAAATTGCGTGAGATATGGATTTTTTGTGAGTTTCGGAGCGTTTTGGTAAATTCTCCAATTTTTGGTCTAATTGGGGTACATATTTTTTGGGGTTTAATTTGGACTCAAAATGAAGAGATAAATATGAAAAAAAGAAGAAGAAAATGGCCAATTACCAAAAAGGGGTATTGGTTTTATATGTGAAGGGATAAAAAGGGGAGGGCAGTTTGGTCATTTTGCATTCTCTCCTTTTAGTAAAATCGAAAGAGGGTCGCTAAGGGCACCCCACCATTTAATGAGGGCACCCAGTTAATGTGGGCACAAACTGTTTTACCTGGGGCACCCAAAAATTAGCCCCGAACTACCGAAAATACCCCTTCGTGCAAACCCCCGAGCACCCCACCACCCTCGTGCAAACCCCCGGGCACCCCACCACCCCCACCACCACCACCACCCTCGTTCACCGAACTCCTTGTGGAAGAATTCATTTGTTTTGAACCGACCGGTGAGAGGAATCCCCAAAATCGTGTTCTTCGTCCCTCGCCGTGTGTTTCTCCTTCGTTGTTCGAGTTTTACGCATTTTGTAGGGTCCGATGTGTGAGCCGATTTCGTCTCCAAATTAGGGTTCGGTTGAAGATCGTCGAATTAAGTTACATTTGGTAGAGTAGTTGTAATGTGTGTGTGGCGGTTTTTTCAAATGTAAAAAATTGGGAAATCGTGGTTCTCGGCCACACAGGCCAGAGACTGTGTCAACTGTCTCGGACTTGGCGAAGACAGAAGCTAATATTTTTGGGAACTCGCAGTCTCGGCCACGAAGACCGGAAGAGTTAACTGCGTATCGGTTGTCCAATTCCGAGAGGGTCTCGCAGGGCTCGGTCGTCATAGGACGAGAGTCGGGCGAATTGAAATGGTCAATCCATCTCGGTGGTGTCTACAACCGAGACCTTTCTATTGGACTCGGTTGTACACGGCCGATATATTGGAATACTTGTCGGTCATGTGGTGACCGAAAATATTGGTTGTTTCACGAACCCGCTTGACCGAGACATCGAAATGGATGAATTTGAACATTACGGTTTGAAAAAAAAATTGGTTGTATGTCAAACTAACAATACAAGATTGAAAATCCATCACGACAATTTGCACCGAAACTTAATTAATTATAAATCTCCGTAACATTCAAACCGACTCTAAAAAGGGTCCATCCATAAGTAAACAACAATCAAAACACAACAACAATCAAAACACAAACACAACATTTGCATATACATAGAACATTCGGACGAATTGGCAAAATTTCTAAATGTTTAGCCGTCTAGGTACAAGCTTTAACCTACGGTGTATCTAAATCTACAACGGGTATGGTGGCTTCATGATCAGCGATTGCAATGGGCGCGATGTCTCGAAAAACGAATCCATCTCGCCAACCTTTGGCGCAAATCCTCAACGTACCGATCCCACGATGGATATAAGGATGGCGGGTGCATTCACACGCAATCGCACTGTCAAAGTGAACAATAGAACATAGAAGATATTGTCACAAACCCGATTAAGGGGAAACAAACCAATTCACAAAAAATCATAGAACTTACCATAACCCAATGGATATTCCTTTCATTTGCCATTGCAATGATAAGTCTGTTGTGCAATGACGACGGTGGAGTACTACGTAGAGGTAGGAATGTGGAGTCACTCCCATGCGAGAGGTTGACGAGAATGACATTGAATGCGGTGGATACTAACAATCCCATGTCTGGAAGTGTCAACCATTCTTTGAAAGATGCCCCCTCTTGCTTCTCTGGGCAATGAACCGCATTCTTGACAGTCTCGAAACTCGAGCCAAGCACTTCCCGCCAAAGGTCTTCATACCCGATAATCTCATCGTACATCCTTCTACGCACAATCCTCCACCCGTCTACGTCGGCAAGTCGAAGCCCAGAGGCTATACACCGATATCCACAATTTCCATCGGAAACCACATCGATAATGGCCTCAACATGTGGCAACCAATCCGGTTCTAAGCAATGACCATAAGCCATGTTAGATCCACTTTGCGTGCGTCGACTGGCACGACGCATTTGTGGAACCTTGACTTTCTCCTGCCTAGAAGCTTTTGTGGAGTGGGAGGACTCAAATCCGATTGGAGACTGGGGTGCCTCCGACACTGGGGTGCCTCCGATTGGAGACCCCGGTGTCCTCCCACCCGCATCCTCAACTTCCTGCTCGCACTCCACAAAAGACGAAGGTGGACTAATCTCCCTAAGCTGCTCACTTTCAGTCCTCCCCCCGCATCCTCAACTTCCTCCTCCCCCTTATCCAATCTTCCTGCGGTGTCGTGATTGTGCCTCCCACAAATCACAGTGACATACCATAAGGAGTCAGCATTTTCCTTGACGTTAATTTGGAAAGGGCATCCGCATTTCTTCGTACCAGTGTCACTCATCGCCTTTTCATCATTCCTTGATTTCTTTAAAAAATTTGCCACTTTCCCCTTCCCTACTCTCTGAGCTAGTCCCCTATATGTCCCAGACCTCTCACAGCAATTTTCACCCTTCCCCTGCGCTTAATGCCCCCGGCATCCGAGCGCTTCGTTACTAACACAAACTTGTTCTCACCTTGGAGCCATGAAATAGCCGCTTCTCGAGAGGGGAATGGCTTAGAAGGTGTAAAAACGCATTTGTAGTCTGGAAAATTACTAGATAACGACATTACCTGCAATACAAACAAGTGTAACATTATAATCAACCAAAATGTACAAGACACAATCACAAAAAAACCCAAAAAAACATGTTCTCGGTTGTACAGTCCGAAACTTTCTTCGTAGTCTCGCTTACGTACGACCGAGAGTTACTCGACTCTCTGGTCGTTCCAGCACCGTGACCTACGTGAAACCTCTCGGTCCTCTATGACCGAGACATTACCATACATCTCGGTCTGCGAGGCCGAAACAATCGCGCACCCGAGACGAAACTTCGGATAACCGCAAAAAAAACACAAAAATTTGCAAAATTACCTCAAGGACGACCTCCTCTCGCACCGAAGCATTACAATCCTCCATTATACAAAGGAAACAACTTCGGATTTGAAGAAATTACCAAACCCTACGTTGACAAACAAATCATCATTTTCACTTTGTTATACACAACTAAACAGTTCTAAAAAACCCGAATATGGTTGTCAAACATTGTTACCTCGTTTGTCGGACGATGTCAATCCGCAAGAATCGATCAGCTCTTCGCCAAACGCAATTTGGCTGTCGCTTTGTGGTTCAAGCTTGCTGGTGGGGTGCCCTAATTCCTTGTCAAAATGGTTTGTGGGGTTTAAACCATTATATATATACATGGGCAAAATGGTCTTTTCCATTTTTGCTGGAATTTTTACAAATAAGTTGGGTGCCCTCATTAAATGGTGGGGTGCCCTTAGCGGCCCTCAATCAAAACCAGGGGGTACTCTTCATCGTCTTCATCTTCTTTGTTTCGTGGTTTCCCTGTACACCGCCTTCAGCGCTCCTCGTTCATCCTTCCATCGTCATCAATTTTAATCTTCCTCACTGTCTCAACTCTTCATTGTGTTGTTACTCTCTTTCCCTTGTTACTTCATTTGAATCGATTGAGGAGGAGCCATGGACTGTTGTGTTGTTGGTGGCCTTGTAGGTAAGAAAAATCAATTATGATTTTCGATTTTAAAGGACTGTTTTGTTGTGATTTCAAATCGAAGTGAGGTGGTGCGGTTATGACCGAATTGAGGGACAAAGAGGACAGGAAGTGATTTGATCTATTAAAAAACAAAAAAAATAACTCAAAACAATGAAAAACACAACAACAACAACAACAACAACAACAACAACAACAGACACAACAAAACAACGAACAGTAAAAACAGTGGGGGAAGGAAGAAGATGTCGGGAGGGAGAAGACGATCATGAGGAGAGGGAAAGGAAGGGAATGACCTAAAACCGGGCCGAACCGGGTTCAGCTCACCGGTTCAGGGATGAAATCCCCCTTCCCCATAATTAAATATATTAAAAAATGTGTTTTAAATTCGAAAACAAATAGAAAAATCCCTGGAAATTAGAGAAACTATGAAAAAATGGGATTTTTGGACAAATTATTAAAAATTGGGAAAAATGAGGATTTTGGGATTTTCTTGAGGATTTATATCAGGTATTTTGTCTCGTAATACATGTTACGACATCGAAAATGCTTAAAATTGTGAAAATTATTTTAAAACCTAGTATATGTTAATATTCGATTCTGAACCATAATTTGCATTCAAAATTGGGATCTAGACATGCAAGGATTTGATTTGGAATGATTCCGAAGTTTTCAAATCGAGACGGGACTAATTAAATTATAATAAATTGAAAAAAAATGTGGAGTGGTTGTGGAATCTTATCGGACTTATAAATGAATTTGATTGCAATTGGAACCTCGCGTAGACTAATTTCCCAACTCGAAGCGTAAGGGAGTTGCAATATCGCGTTTGTAAGGTTAAGTAAATCTCATAGTAACTTTTACATTGTATGATTATAAATTTCATATAAATTGCAATAATCCTTGATATTGCATTATTTGTTGTACATGCATATAGGGTTGGGAGGATAAGGACGATTTGAGTCTCCTTATAGTGTTTAATATACCGTGGTTATAGGGGAGAACACTATATTATACTTGAGGGGTTGGAGTCACTAATACTTTGCATTGCTTTGTTATTATGAGATCACGTTGAACTAGATCATACTCTCATAGTTTAGAGGAACAAGACTCGTTTGGTTATATTCTCTGTGCAAAAGTCCTCATTACTGCTTTACTTAACACTTTCAGAGAAAGTCATCTGATTGTGGTCGGATAACAGAAACGAGATGGATTCATAGTTGTATTTAAATTCCATTGATTATATTCTTCGTTTAATTTCTTGGATTATTATGCATTTGATTATTACAGGTGTATTGGATAGTATGGGATTTAGTTAACATTATAGAATTTTTATAATTGGGTAATGACATGTTTTAGCGGCGATAAGGAAAAGGGAAAGCTTTCCGACTGTTTATGACTTATTCAGTTTGGTTTTCTCTATGTATATATTGTTTTTGATATATTATATTATACAAATGGTTTTTGGGTTCGCGTGTGGTTAGGCTCTCATTTGAAATGGTTGCAATGGTTTGGGACGTTGGAATATTGTGGAGCTAAGGTAATGTTAGTTTAAGGTTTTTAATCTCCTAAAATGGGTTAGAATGAATATACATTCAGTTAATGCAATATATATTGTTATGGGTGGATTTTGAGTTCTTCGGTATTTCCACCAAGCTTAGCAGGTTTTGTTGAATATTTTTGAAAGCCGGGTTTTTTCGGTTTAGGCTTAGAAATAGCGGAGGTGCTGTCAAAAAATGTTTATGAAAGTTTCTAGGGTTATTTAATCAATCTAAATGAATTTTGAGGTTTGAGAATTATTTTAAAATTATTTGTGGTTGATAAAGAATTATATTTGATAATTAAGACGATAGATTTTTAATTATTTATTAATGGTGAGATTAAGGCTGCTAGATTATCAGGAGATTAAGGTAATCTAGGCCTGTCAGACGCCCTAATGAGGTGGGGTCTGACATTGAGAACCCAACGACTAGCGGTAGCGTCGATATTGTTGCGGGTAATGAGCTGTTGGAGGTAAAAGGCTAGCATTTGAGTTTAAGTTGTTGCAGTTGTTGTATTGTTTATTTATCGACAGTTTGGCTTTGGTTTTGAACAACGTAATCGGCGTGCGTTGGACACCGCATTGACATGGCTAGACTTGTTGTAAGGAATGGCCAAGATGGAGGCTGCAAATAAAATGACGAATGACGTCGTGGGCTACTTGACGGGTAGGGGTCTTGGCACTGGTACCACCACCACTACCACTACCACCACCACCACATCACCGACCGCACCTAGTAAGGATTCCCAGCGTGATAGCACTGCCACACCAAATACGTCCATCCTAAGTTCTTCTCAGCCTCCCAAACCCCAGCGCACATACATTAGGGACAAAGATAGGAAAAAAGCAAAACTTTTTTGCAAAACCAACTTGGCCATGTTTGGCAATTTATTTCAAGACATCGTTTGGGATTGTTCATCAACCTTGTTTGAAATTATTTGTGTTTGATTGTGTTTTTTATTGTTTTGTTAACTATCATGGATAAACTTGTTTCGATTGTTTCATACACTTGTGTTCCTATGTCTTTGTGTTTGTGTTTGCCTATGGTTAGGTATTGTTGGACTGAAATGCAACTATTGGTATGCATTATAAGTTGTTACAAGTTGGAATTGTGAAATGGAAGTTGATGTTGTTTGTATGTTTTGGAAATTTTTTTGATTAAGTGTAAAGTTGTTGCCTAGACAGAGCTTCGCGCAAGTCCGAGACACAACTTCTAATCTTGGTGATGCAACTCCGCGATTGAAACAACCAGTCTTGGTTACGTACTTCTGATTAGAATGAACTTAGTCGGCTATCTCATAATCTCGGATATACAATACCGAGTATTAGAGAGGAACTCGGTAGTATGTGGCCGACTCTAGTATAAAGTTTTGGTCACTACTCACCGTGTCCGCCATATAGTTCATGGGTTATTAGTCTCGGTCATATATACAGTTAATATTTTTATAATTCTCGGTAGCCAAACTCCTTGACTTAGTCCTTTGTCACGTCTATTGAACACCGAGATGATCTGGGCACCCTATTTTTTTCCTTAATGCACCAAAGTGTGTTTCAGGATAAAGGTATCATCTACAGCACAACGTTTCTATTTGAACAGTTACGGTAAGGCAAAACCGAAACAAGGTATCACAGTATCAATGTTGGGTGGCTGAGGCTGGTTCTTCGTTTTCGGACTTGTAGTACCGAAACATGATTTTTACAAGTTTAAGCAGCTTAAACATGAAAGGTAGACTTCACAATTGCATACAAATGTAGTAAGCAACAAAAACACATACAAAAAACATCTATACAAGATCAATATACTTTTTTTTTGAAATACAATTGTAGGAGTGCTTACAAATTCATACACAAAAGAAAGTTTTTCATGGTTATGTACATCATCGTTTACACATAGCCTGTAGAAGTTATAAGAAACCATAAGACCAATACCAATATCCTACAAAAATGATAAGTTGTTACAACTTCATGGAGTTCACAAAAAACAATATGAAGTGTTACTATGTTAAGGTTCCGCTAAGTCTATCACTGTGGGTGCGCCTAGCTGAGAAGACTAAACTAGAACTCGTTGTTGGATGTCAATACCAATACCCCACCCATCATCATCAACATTCGCAAAGGTCATGCACATAATGAATACCGGGGGAACCGGTGCATTAGACTTGAGTATGACATGTCAATTGGAAGTACAACATAGAATGAGGAATGACTAATCGACCACATTGCAAGTTCAAAATAGAATAAGGAATGAGTAACCCACATTTGAAACAAACTGTAAGAGACTTACTCTAACCCAATGAGTGTCGTTGACATTTGTAGCACCAATGACTGCTCGATCCTTCATAAGCGAATGGGACACTACGTAAAGGAAGAAATGTCATGCAACTACCATTTGACACGTTGACTAACACAACATTAAATGTCGTTCCAATTATAAGTCCCATATCAAGAAGAGTCATCCACTTTTAGAACCTGATATCCATACCTTCAGGAAATTCAACAGCTTGTTTAAACATTATGTAGTAACCTCCAACCAAGTCCCTCTAAAAATCACTGTGATCTTCTAATTCCGTAACCACACCTTCTCTGACCCTCCTCCAATTGTCTACATCCGAAAATCCAAAACCGGCGACAACACAACGGAAGCCGCAATGACCATCGCTATCCATATTAAAAATAGTCTTAACGTGTGGAACCCGATTCGTCTTAATAGTATGAATGAATCTAATCTCAAATATTCCCATACTCCGCCGTGTTCAATGTACTTTCTGCCGAACTTGCATTCCCTTCCTTCAACCTCTAGCCGTCTCCTCACCCGTAAGTACAAACTCAAAACCATTGGGATATCTCGTCATAGATGCATCATCTTCCTTGGATTTCCTCTTTTGTGAGTCTTTCTTTTCTTCCCTATAATAGGACTACCAAAACTATCGAGTGTCGGTCTCCCTTGGTCCTCATTTTTTATGTTGGTGCAATCCCTGATGTCGATGAACGACAACGAATCTCTTAGTTATTGAATAACCCTAAAACGCACATCCTCATCAATGCATGATTCAAACTTAGCCACAACTCTCTGAATCTCGTCATTGAAGTTATAGCCAATCCGATTAATGGATTTCTCGGTATACTCAACTTTTGCCAAAATACATGAATGTCTTCAAGTGGTATAGGTGATTTGGCCAAAATATATACATTAAGGTCGTGTGTGCATGGAAGGCCACGATTGATATGTAGCTCACAACCACATAAGATCGGGTTTTTCCCAACATCCTCTACATGTGCAACCTCATCACGAATCAACTTAAGCGTTTTCTGAGAGACATAACCCTGCAAACGATGATACAAGCCATCCATATATCCATGTTCCACAACATTCAGACTAACCTCAAATGACACTTTAATCTTGTTATGTTGTATGTCAAGCATTCCATGAATTACACCCCAAAGTGACTTAAAATTTTTAGCACAAGTGCCGATATATTGTTTGAGAATTGAATGCGAAAACTCAACCCTATGCGTCGTGGTTTCTCTAAGATGAAAAACTAAATATGTCCATGCACATATAAATCTTTCCTAGTAATCCCACAACCAAGTATTCTCCAAATAATTGAGCAAACCTTTCACATCTACGTACTCATCACGCTTGGTAGGCAACCTAAGCTCGAATGATGCTTCGGTCTTAGCATACATCAAAGCTGTCCACCTATCACTAAAGAGTTTAAAGCCTTCATTTTGTCCGAACATCTTCTCAGTGGTGGTCAACACCATTTTGTGGACGTGCCACTTACAAAGAAGGTGAGAAGATTGTGGAAAAACAGATAAGGCCTAATTCTCTATCAGTGAAAAAAACGCTAGGTGTGGACCACCCATCCAGTAAACCTCTCAAAATGTCCAATGCCCAAGTGTGTAGTTGGACTTAATCTCAAATGATATGAAACAAAACCCAACCGAGAATGTAATGTCTATCGAAATGACCCCAAAAATCTCCAACAACGGCATCCGATACCTATTGGTCTTACATGTGCAATCCATGGGAATAACGAACGGAAAACACCTCAACAAGTTGATGGAGTTCGGATGTGCCCAAAATAAATCAGTCACTACATTCGATTCGAGGTCCCTCATATGCCACGACAAATACATATGGTTATCCAATAAGTGTAAGAGTTGTTGCATTTGAGTTCTCCTACCGGCTTCTTTAATCTGATTCATTTTTCGTGCATTATATATTATCCGCAATGTTGAAGCATCATTCGCATCCCATCGCCTCAAAATATTCATGATCTGTCGTGGCTTAACATTACCCTTACTCATCTGATCCAAAATAGCAGCCTCATTTGGAGTCAATATTCCTACAAATGAGTGCCATTTCAAGTACTTCCCAATGTCGTGGTTGTGCTTGCTACATACCACCCTCACGTACCAAATGAGTCTGAGGATTCGTTGATCTCGATAAGAAAAGGGCACCGGCATTTTTTTGTACCGGTGTTCGGTCTTGTGTTGTCACCTTTGGTGGTTTTTTTTCAAGTAGTTCAGTTTTAACAATCTCAACTCTTTGGGAATCACCCTTATATATCCTAGATCTCTCACACGCCATTGCGACCCTTCCCCTACGACCATTCCCTCCGACATCAGACTTCTTTGTATGCAAGACAAATTTTCTAACACGACATATAATTTGAACCTAAGCGACAACCTCATATCTAGTTTGAAACGGTACTTCTCGGGTGAAAAGATGAGAGAAGTCTTCAATAACAGTTGTCAATGGTACACTTGTTGATGGCACACTAGTCGATGGTACTTCCTACAAAAAAATGCTGAACATCATAAGCATTCAGAATGAGAACTAAGAAAATCTTAGAAAACATTAGTTTCGGTAGCACACATCCGACACATAATGTAGGGTTTCGGTACATCATGATCGACATGCTTTAATATGTCTCGGTTACAAACGACCGAAATTGTTGTTTGTGTTTTAGTTGTAGTCCACCAAGAAGTGAACACACGTCTCGGTACTGCGTAATCGAAACAATCGTGCACTGTGTTAAATTTTAAAATGGGAAACTCTAAATAGTTTGAAGCTTCATAACTCACCTCCTACTGTTTCGATTCAGGTCTACTTGCGTCTTTATCATGCATTGCAAACTAAAACATACACGATTCGCACCATCCCTACATGCGAAGATAACCAACGAATCAAACCACCATTGTCAACACCAAAACCCACCAACACACTAAAACCCACGCCTTAAACCCTAAAAAACAAAAAAAATAGGTAGATACCAACCTTTGTATGCACTCTTTGATCCAAGAATGTCTTGTCCGACCACCGACGAAGAGAGCAGAATCGGTTGGGGAGAACAGGTTAGTGGCATTCGATTCCTTCAACAACCAAAACAAAGTGGGGTGCCCAAGAGAACTTTTTTTCATGTGGGTTTGTGTTGGAGGGCATGAGTCGTTACACATACATTTGAGAATAATTGGGGTGCCCTGAGTAAGCATTGACGTGCACATAGCGCGACCCTTGAGATTTGATGGGGTGGATAAGGATGTACATTGGATATGCATACATATACTCTACCAAGGTGTTGGATTGGGCGTGGATGAAGGGGCGTTGGAAGCACGAGATGGAAGGGCAGACAAGTTGCAAGGTGTTGCTTGGGCGTGGGCAAAGATGATGAAGACAACTTAAGGTGGATGGAATCAACTGGGTAGTTTGATTTAGATCTGCAGCCGCTCTTCACCCCTAAAATTTTGAGTTAAAATCTCATTTGGATACATTTTAAGCAATTTCAAAATGTTTGGATACATTTGTCAAAATTAAAACGTTCGGATAAATTTTATCAAAAAACAGAAAGGTTAAGATAAATTATGCTATTTTACCCAATTTATGTACACATCCTCACATAAAAAATAGAAATATTAACAAAATAAATTGCTTCACTCATGAGAAGTTATTGGCGCAAACCGCAAGTGGAATACAAATCAATTTAAGAACCTCTGTATTAGAAGTTAGGATATTGGAGCTTTCATCTTTTAAAACCCTTCCGTTCCTTTTTGTACATTAAAATTTCAAGGGGTCCAAAAAGAGATTAAGATCCACAGGTAGTCCTAATTCCAAAAAAGCAGACTGTCCTATGGAAACTTGTGGTGGTTTGAACACCAGCAGTATTTAATGCTGAATCTCCATCAATCATGTCGTTTTTATATATCCCTTTAGTCTGATCTACTTCGTCGATTTGTGCCGTTCCTATGGTTGTATAATGGTAATATCATATGCGCTCCGCGTTTTTTTCTTGCACAGCAGCGCCAATAAAGAACAAAAATTGCTAGCAACACACAGATTGGAATTGCCCACCTGCATCATCAAAAACCAAACTGCCATTATTTTCTGTAACAAGCAATCAGCATTTTCCGGAAAAAACAAATCACATGATGATTATAATAAGAAAGAATCATGGTTACCTGTCCAAGTCGAGGATAGGACTGTACACCAGTGTTTCCCAAGTAACCACAATGAAATGCCATGTGGGGTTGTAGTAAAGGGATTCTGCCGACCAGAACATCCTAGTGTATGTTTCCAGGAAGATGAACATTATCCATGCCCCTATCTCCAACAAAATGAACTTGATCACAAAACGACCAACCACCACCATGACGAGGGAGAAAGCCACCAGCCAATTGAAAAGCCTGTGGTTGTAGTCCTTAATGAACAGAGACCGGGATTTTCCTAACATCTGCAGAATATGCATAGCATTCAGAATTAGAAACAACTTAGCTCATAGCAATGTACTGAACTTTCATAGTGACTTGAGTCTGTTTAATAATCATGGAGATGGGTATGATGTGGTCTGAATGCATAACGACAGTCTGAGTTACTAATGAGTATTAAGAATGTGTGTTGGTCTGTCATTTGTTGTGACGAATCACCGCGGAATATACAAGATCACAGTCACACGAATATACCCAAAGATAAATAAACCACAGAGAAAATATAAACACAAGAATGTACGTGAAAAACTCCAAAATTAGGGTAAAAAACTACGGGCAAGAAACAAGGCAATCCACTATCAATAGTTTAGTACACAAAGGAAAAACCTCCTCTATCTAAACCCCAGATAGAAACCCCAACAAGATTTAGTCTCACAGTGTCGCATACCCACACACAGGCCCGTACACTACGACACAACTCTCGGCTCTCTCAAACAACTCAACGCAACACTATGCTTCTCTTAACCGCACACACCCACCTATAAATATTTATATAGCCTCAGTACATAACATGTACATGTATTTCAACACGACCTTCAATTTCTAATTGGAAACCAATAATTAACGTGTTGCATAGTATGTATCCTATACTAATTCCAATAAGAAATTAATGCCATGTGTCATTACCATGTGTGCATCACGTTCTCAAAACTTAACTACTAAAGTTGGAGTCCTAAAACAAATTGAACCTCATCATGAGTTTGAGCCACCGAGAATCAACAATTTCCCTTTTTCTTTCCTAACAATTCTGTTGATCGACAAGGAACGGATGTAATTAAGGTAACATTTTTGGAATGGGAGTATTTCAAGCATCAAAATCAATAGAATAACACCTGAATTTAAGAAAAACAAGTCCCTAAAGGCAAAGATCCATTAGCTTAGAAATAAACCTTCTGCATACGCTGTTCGTAGCTCGCTTTAGATGGCCCAATGCACTCCATTTCAAAGCTTTGATTGCATTGAAGAAAGCCCGCATTAAATTTTGCCATGGAAGGAAGTCTGAGGACTTGAAGCTGGTCCATTTTTTCTTCACACTTGCTGTAGAGTGCCTCACAAAGTTTTGAAGATCGATATTCGTTTGCCAAAAGGAAGTTTTGGTATGTCTACATGAAAAATCGCAAATACTATAAGTGCATGTTATAGCACACATTAATTAATGTAGATCAACCTCAAAAAAAAACAAAAAAAAAGAAACGTAGATCCCAAACATTAAATAACTCAAGAAATTCGTTCCTAGAAAACAAAACTAATTTGAGTCTGGAAAAAAATATTGACCAATTTCATAGGGTTCTTTTACTTCTCTTTTTGATGTTTCAGCTTTTCCAAAGGTAAAACCTCTTTACTAATACAAAGCAGTATTATGTCGGGAAAAAAAAAAAGAAACAAAACAAACTAACATCAGGTATTAACTAGTGAAATGAACATCAGACTTTAACCAGTGTAATGTGAATTTTTAAAGCCCAAAACAGTCGAAAAATTTCTAGGAATCAAAAGTTAGCTATTTTAAGATAGAGTATGCACCTTTCCTTAAAAAAAAAAAAAAAAAAGATGTGCACCTTTTGTATGTCTTCATCTAGTTTATTGACAGATTGCTTGGCATGGTGACGGCCAAAGTGCTGATTCTGAAATACTTCCATTGCTTCTAATCTTGACTCATCATGAGCTTGTTGCAGAGATTGCTCTGAAATTGGTAAACCCAACTTACCCATCCTCTCATTGTACAGCTTTAAACAATGTTCAAGAATCCCTTTATTGAAAACCTCAACAAGAGACCCTGTGGACGGGATCTCTCCTTTGTTCAAGGCTTCAAGAATCTGAAAACCAATATGACATTATCAGCAAGGGAGACGCTCAAGGCAAGTGAAAAATGTTGCTTTATCTCCCCAACTTCTTTGATTCCGTAGCGAAGAGAATCGAGGTTGAACGCGATCTAGTTTTCAAAAATTTCAACATGATGCCAGTTGGGTGAACCACAGGCTCAATCAAACGTAACATACAATTTTATTTATTTATATTTATTTTGGACAATATAATATAAGATGCTAAATGCCTAAAATGACTATTGTTGTGTAATCTTCCAACAAAGAAGACTGAACAAAGTGACACTCAGGAAACCAAAATATCCAAAGTCTAAACTGGACCAAGGTTGACTTGTTTCATTAGAGAATTCCAGAATGAGTATATGCTTTAGAAAAAATTGTATAAGCTCAATGCTTTATAGCATAAAAAAGGTTGGAGAACAAATTGCATAAGCTCGGCACTTTATATAATAAATAAAAAGGTGTATAAGTTCGGTGCTTTATATCATAAAAAAGGTTGGAGAATGAAAGGGCGCTGTACCTGTTCTAAAAATAACACAAATTCCTTCCCATTTAGCGGTTTACCCTGCACAATTTTTGGTCGAGTAACAGAAGCTACAAGATCTTTCAATTTTTCCCTTTTCTTAACATATGCAGGTTCAAGATCACTATCCTCTAAGTCGCAAAGCTTGGTTCGCTGGAGATGAGGCTGTCACAAATTCCAAACCACGGGTCACACACATACTATAGGCAAATTCGAGGAAGAAATTGCCAAAAGCAAAATGCTCTGATAAGAAGCAATATAGCAAGAAAAAATAAATGACAAGCGAAGTCAAACTTCTTTGAATGGAAAGACTGACTATTCGATGCCCCAAACAACAAAAAAAAGTGCTAGACAGTCAGAAATAAAGGGGAAAAAAAGCCGTTAACTATAAGCAAAAAGAAAAATTCTTTGAGCACATTGTTAATTGACATTAATCTTCAATCATTAGTGGTCCAAGTCTCGATCACAAGTCGTGGACTGTTTGCATGCTCGACTATAGGTATGTATATGTTACTTAAGTATGGTGTGCATATGGTGTGTAGTATTATAGTAATACGATTTGGTCGATATAAATAAATTGATATTACGACCTAAGGTTGAAATAGGCATTAAGTGAGTTAAGATGGCAAATGAGTAATCTGTCTAAATAAAACTCAATTATGAAATAAAAGACAAATTTGAGTGGTGACATAAATGACAACCTTTAGATGAAGTTAGATGGATGAGACGATGTGCTAAATTGGTGTACTCAAGTGTGTCATTTCCAAACACCAAACAACACAAAAAAGGGAGAGAATCGATATGCCCTAACTTGTGCGCACAACAACACAAAACGAAGCCCTAGCTCGCAAAACCCTTGTTGCGCAAGGGAAGGAACTGAGGGTCGAAACGCTGAGTGAAGAGAAGATTTTCGGCAACAAGGCCGACGATAACGGCGACTGGCGAAAAGAGGGAGAGAACAAAGGTGATCAACCTAAGGCTTGGTTTGTGTAGGAGTTCTTGTCGATCTTGACACGATTGGAGTCGAAGAACTCCAATCTAAGTTTGGTAACATCTTAAACCTTCCAATTCACAAATCTATAGTCATTGTTAGTAGATTTGGCTTGCGTAAGAGTAACCATTGTTGTTGTTGGTTCAATTTGGTTTCAAATTGATTTTAGTTGAATATGAGTTGTCCTTGGTTTTTTTATTAATCGATGTGTCATGTGCAGTTTGTTGTTTGATTTCTGGTACTTGAATGTGTGGGTGTTTAATTTGTTTCCGATTATTGAATGAAGTTATGGTTTTTAACATGGGATAGTCGAAAAACCTGATTTTTGTTCAATGGGATCATATGATACTCATCAGTTGGTACTCGCGCCCTTTTATAAGATTGATTAGCTTTGTTTGGAGAGTTCTTGGGGGTTCTTCTTTACTAAGTTCTTGATGGGTTTCCTAGAGAGTCTATTCCTGCCAATGTACCCAAAGAATATTAATTTTAAGCATCAGATTCTGATAGAATCCCATAAAGAGAGTCATTTGAGTTAGTTAGGACTAAACACTATAAATAGTAAGGAGTTAGTGAGCTTGGGCATCTTGGAATTTGAATGTAATTGGGCACTCTTTGAGTGATTGGGGTTGAGGGAGTTTTAAGACTCTTCTCTGGGTTACTTTTGTGTTTGTGATCGTTGTTGTTTCTCTCAATTAAATTAATCAATATCGGTAGGGGTGGGCAAACCGCGGTTTGGTGGTGAAAACCACCAAACCGCGACCAAACCGAGGGTCTACGGTTTGGTGATTTTCCAAACCACCACCAAACCGCGAATCACCAAAACCGCACCAAACCGAACCGCGGTTTGCGCGGTTTGGTCGGTTTGGTTTCGCGGTTTTCATGCACCCTATTTTCAAAAAAAAAAAAAAAAAAAAAAAAAAAAGCAAAAAAAAAAAAAAAAAAAAAAAAAAAAAGCAAAAAAAAAAAAAAAAAACAGCAAAAAAAGAAGAATTGGAATACAGAACCACAATTAAGTTACACAAAATGCCAATTAAGGTGAGGTGATGGATCAAAACACATAGACACATAGACAATGTCAATATATCTTCAAAGTATTGGTACTCCCAAAATTGGCCAAATCATATCATTTGACATTGTATTCACTAAAAGTAACCAATAAAAAAAAACAAAACAAAACAAAAGGGGACTGATGCAATGGATTATTCTCAGCGACATTTCTGCAACTCCTCAAAAGAACACAAGAGCCAGATTAAGAAAAAAAAAAGCACATGTTTTCAAGGATTTCTGAATGCAATACCTGATGCAATGGATTATTCGCAGCACATGTTTTCAAGGATTATCTTAGATTCTGCTTGCTTTAGAAGCCAAGGAACAACAACAACAACAAACTATTAAAGCCTCTCTGTGGCAGCCTCTCTTGGGTACGCTTCAAACGACAACAAAAAATCACAGACACACAATCAAAACCTCAAATTTCACCCCCCCCCAAACAAAAAAAGGAACCCAGAAATGAAAACCCAAAATTAAACAAACCCATGTGATGAAATCTCACTGGAGTCCATGGATGCTTGATGGGTAGTCCTCATTTTGTGAGACAGAGAGGTTTGGCAGGTTGTGAGAGGGAGGTGAGTGAGGAGCGGCGGTGAGAGGGAGGTGAGTGAGAGGAGCGGCGGTGAGTGAGGAGCGGCGGTGAGAGGGAGGTGAGGGAGGAGCGGCGGTGAGGGAGGTGAGTGAGGAGCGTCGAGAGGTGAGGGAGCGGCGGAATGAATGAGCGTCGAGAGGAAGAGGAAGATTAGTTAATGGTTTTTTTTGGTTTTTGGTTTGTATTTACCAAAATGCCCTCGGTTTGGTTAAACCGCGGTTTTTCCAAAATGAAAACCGCGACCAAACCGCGATTCAGCGGTTTGGTCGTTTTCCAAACCGCGAGCTTTAAAAACCAGACCAAACCGTGCGGTTTGGTCGGTTTGGGCGGTTTTTCGAAAACCGCTGCCCACCCCTAAATATCGGTGTTCTATCATTAGTATTAGAGCATTGTATCAAGAATGGATTCCAGATCTGTAGCAATCGAGATACTAAGGGGTCTAGACAAAATTTTGTCGATGCTCGATAGCTTATCAACCATGATTCCGGCGTCGGTCATTGATTGTGTGCAAATGAGTGTAGCAGAGACCGGTATTCCATCCGATCTTCAACGTCATAACTTAGATCAAGAAAGGAAGAAGCTAACACTTGTATATCCATCCACCGTCAATCTAACATTGTATTAATTCAGACTTCAAGTTTCAATGGCTATTGAATAGGTTTCCAAGTCAGATATAAACGGAAGCAGCGTCCCCGACGTGGATGTGCAGTCTCGCGATGAGCGCAGAGAGTTGAGACAGATCGCAGAGTGTTGGCTAACCCCATATTTATCAATTCAAGCTCCACCACATCCACTAGATCCACCAGATCTACCACCTCCTCTCACAAAAACCCTAGACATTCACCTGATCCGGCTTCATCTTGATGAATTTGATGTTCGAAAGGTCACCGCATGGCCAAATCCGGCTTCATTACACCTCCGTTCAACATATATGCACTCTCGAGGAGGTACAGTTTCAGGGTTGCAAAATTTTTTTCTACTTGAGAATTGCTCAATTCACGATGGCGGCACCTCCCTGGCCGCCGCCCCGATCTCCTTTGTTGGTGTTATGCATTCTCTGTTTTACGTACCCCTTCCATAGTCGAGAGGGTCGAGACTTCTCTTATTCCTGCTCAACTAGTCGTGACTATTTGGGGAAGAAAATCGTTTTTCTGGTCATTTGCGCATCTCGAGGAAATTTGGTGATGAGAGTCTTTACAACGCATGAGGTTAGGAGTTCTCATTTTCCTTCTGCGTACACATCTCACTTTGTGGTGGGTTATAGTGTCTCTCTTGATGCTCCTTGACCTGCACATTTCTCCTTTCACTTAAAGTGGTGGGTCCACTTAAAAGACATATCATTCGAGGAATATCTAACCCATGTTGTTTTGTCTCCTACCTTTCTTCTCCCCTTTGTTGGTTGTGCAATGGAATCAACCCCACTAAACTTATTGTGGTCACTACCTTGCTAGTCGATGCACATCTTTGGGTGCCTCGAAGGGATTTACAGTCTTGGGCTCGTGGTTGGGAGATGTTGCTAACCTTTGATCTCTCTTGTGTGCCACAATGCTTAAGATTGTGTAGGCGACTAGTGGCAACAGTTATGTGTGTGCAATTCACGGTTGAAGTTTTATCTCCTTGTTTACCTATGTGCACCCAGGAAGAGTTGTTTTATTTGAAGCTGCCTTTAAATGTTCCTTGATCAATACACACTCCTACTTTTCAGTTGATGGACCATACAGTGGATGAGTTGTTTGCTATGACACTGCATTTCTTTTTGGATTGGATTGGTGCACTGAACCTCATGTCCATCCCTTTGGCCTTCATGATTGATTGTGTCTGGATTATCACTTTATTTCTCCAATGATTTCATCACAAGATTGTGGTTTCCCTCACATTGTGAGTGTTTTTACGACATGTTTGTGCAATATGACTATTTGTTGGTTGCATATGAAGTGTTTGTTGTAATGTCCTTGAACAATTGGTGGTTCTAGTGCACCTTGTTAGCTAGTGGTTCAGTGTACTTGCTCCTCTTCTTAATGGCCAATCCTCTGTCAACTTTTGCTCAGCGACAGGCCACAAGGAGGATCTGGATCCTAGCATGGTTACCTCTCCAATATGCACTCTTTGGCTGATTTTTCTATGCATTTGACGCCATTTGCGGTGCTCAACAGCTGTTCGATGAAACTTCATTGGTAGATATTGTGCCTTGCATTGTTTTCTTGGCAACTTTGCTTCCCCACATTCTTGGATCTATGTCCTACTATTTTGCCATTTTCTTTTTCCACCTTGAGGACAAGGTAGATGTTTAAGGGGGGAGTAATGATAGAATCCCATATATAGAGTCATTTAGAGTTAGTTTGGAGTAAACACCATAAATAGGAAGGAGTTAGTGAGATTGGGCTTCTTGGAATTTGAATGTAATTGGGCACTCTTTGAGTGATTGGCGTTGAGGGAGTTTTGACACTCTTCTCTGGGTCACTTTTATGTTTGCGATCGCTGTTGTTTCTCTCTATTCAATTAATCAATATCGATGTTCTATCAGATTCTTGTCTTGTGAAGCTCATTAAACAAGTCTCAATTTGTTTATATCCCCTGTTTCCCGTTATTATTATTGTGTTGCAGAATGTTGCTTTTAAAGATTGCTGAAACAATGTGATCATGGTTGGGTGCCTTTGAGGAGAATGTCTAGTTGTGATCATGGTTGGGTGCCTTTGAAGAGAACATCCAATTTTCTTAACAAGAGAGAGATCCCATATTGACCTAATTGAAAAACAAGGGGCTATAATAGGCCTTCTATTAAGTCTTAAAAGAGTTAATGGTTTCTCGTGGTATATTCCAAATTGGAAGTCATTCACTACCTTGAAGTGATATATTGAAACTAGAACCAAAAACATTCGAGTTGCTTGTTCCAGTGAGAATGGCACTCAACCACAACCCATTGACTTTAGGTTTGAACTATTACCTTTGACCTAACTTTAAGGATTCATATGATTATTTTGGGTGATCGAGCTCCTTTTCAAATGGTTTGGTTTTTGCTCTCATTAGTCGAATTTAATTGAGATTTATTGATTGGGTCGATTTTAAGTTGATTTGAGCTCTAACGAGGATTTCATCATTGGTTATTTTATCGAAAATGAACTTGACTAGGTTTGGTTCATGGTTTGCATTCGATTTTGGGACTTGAAGAATTCCCAAGTTGCTTACGACTTTGTTGACGGACAAGCTCTCTTTTACCATGATTATTTAATTTGGATTGATCTAAGTTAGAAATCGAATTTTATGGATTATTTCTTATCCTGCTTCAACCCACCCATGTTTTATTCGAGTAATTGGCTTCGGCCCCATGAGTGGTGTCGTGCGCATAAAAGAACGACGACAACCACGACATCGGACCTAAGTCAAGCTTAGGGACGGAATGACTTTTTAAAGTCTATGCTACTTAGATAAGTTATGAAAGAGTCTAAACAACATGTATTATACTTAATAAAATTGTCGATACGTGAGGAGAACTATACTAGGCGAATTCGGTGGTTGAATCAGTTAGATAAATGCGGCAAACGAGGTAAGTGGGATTACCTTAGTTTATCTTTAATGCTACAATATCTTACCATATTTAGTCTCGTGTAGAATATGGACTTGGGAATGGGGGTTGTGTTGTGACATCAAATGTATTTGTTTTGAAAATAGGAAATAGCGAAGTGCATGTTGTGACTCAAGTTTCATAAAGAGAACGTAATTTTGTGCCACGGTACCCTAGCCTCGCAAGGTATCTCGATTATGACTAATTCTGGTCCGACTTAGTATAAAATGTTTTCATAAAGCTACTACGGCTTCACTATGGTGGCTTCGGATAGAACCATGTGGACGGGATGGACCTTACTAGATAGCAACTTGGTCTGGTGTTGGTCTAGTGGGTGGCACTCACAGTCCCGTGGGTAATCGAGTTTTATTATAAAAACAAGTCGCAATACATTGGCCATGAATTGAATGATTACATGCTACTATCTTGTTTATATATTTCCTTGCTACCATGTTGTAGATACTATTGTTTCATTTAGTTATCTGGCATTGAGGAGGCTATGTAGATAATTGATGGCCAGAGGAATACCCACTTTACTGAGCCCGTTGAATGATCGCCCCTTTATCATTTTCCAGGTACCTCGGCTGTAGTGATATCTATGCGAAAGGGAAGGCTTAGGGAAATTGTGACGCCTTTTCATTTTGTGTACGTTGGATGTATTTACTTATTAATTATTTTGTTAAACTATATGTATAACACAAGGACTCAACTTGGTAGCTTAGTTGCGGATAATAATTGTGGACTTGATGTATGTTGTAAGCTTTTGGGTTTTACTCCCTTTGTAATATATCATGACAAATAGGTTTGTGGACAAGTATTTGGGATTTGTGGATAGTCCTAGACAAGGTTTGAAAAATCGTTAAACCTCGCCAAACTTCGGTGGAAGTTTATCGATAAAGAAAATAGGGAAGCAAAATTATTTGGCGCTATAAAACTTGCAAAGTACTGCATGAAACTTCGACATGTTTCGCGAAACCTTGATCAACATCAATGTTTTCCATCGAAACCGTTAAAAATGAGACAAAAAATGCAATAATTCGAAGAAATCAACAAAGTTTTTGGGGAAGTTATCGAAGTTACCCCTAAATAAAATAAACTTTGAAAATTAACATCTTTTCACACCAAGTAGTAAATAAGGTCAAAATTTATCATATAAAACAATATAAAAACAAATATTAATGTCGCGTGTGTTGCGAATTGGGTGTTTATTGGAAAATAACTATTTTAAATAATTGTATGGTAATTATTCTGCATTATTGTTGTATGAATAAGTATATTTCTAACATCTTTACGGAGAAATTTTAGTTTTTTAGAATTCAAAGAGAAATACCATAAACTTCCATACACCAGCGAATTTTTGTTAAACTTCCCTTGTCGAAGATAACTTCCTTGAATTTCTTCCGAATTTTAAGTGCGCTAAGCTTAAGGCGAAGTCGAAGTTTCGAACTTTGATCCTAGATAAAAATTTTGATAAAAATTTAGATTAAAAAAAAATTCGATGTAAGAAAAAATTTAAAAACAATTAGAAGCCTTGTGTTAATTCCGCAAAATTTTTAATTGGCCTAGTAAAATAGACTTGTCAATCGTATTGCAAGTTATTCCGCAGGTTAACGCTTACTAAGCCGTTCCTTGACTTATTAGGGGTGTTAAGAAACGGTTTAGGTCAGGCGGCTGATGCATAGCATATTTTAGTACCTTTATACGTAGCATTTTGTTAATAATTTAGGCCATTGATAAGTGAATTCGTACTAATTCGATATATTTTGTTGGTTTTTAAGTGACGAAAGCGAAGTGGGAGCATTTGGAGCTTACATTGAAGATATGAGAGAATTACCTCAAAAAGGGCGCTGGCGCTGATCTCGAGGCGAAGGAAAGGGGGATTGGAGGCGAGCGATTGAATGATGATATTTCACATGGTTTGAGATGTTTTGAAGATATTTGGAGGCTTCAAGATAAGAATACAAGGTTTGAGCAAGAACGACATCAAATTAGCAAGTTTAGGCGAAGCCCATTTGGAACAAGCTTCAGTGTTTTGGCCATATCTATCTCGTTTCAAATCCAAATGACCTAGAGTTTTTTTGCGTTGGAAAGTAGACTCAAAGAGCAACATTTTCATCTATCATAAGCTTCCTCAAATTCGGTCTCTAAAAGGTCCAAAATCACATTACAAGTCGGAGTATGCGTGCAGGAACAAATTGAGCAAAAATTGAATGTTTTATTAGAAGCTTGCTGTTTTGGGCATCGGGGTGGCGCCTAGGTGCCGCACCCCAACGCCCAAAACAGCAGAAACTTATAAACTGGCGCCTGGCATGGCGCCTATGTGCTAGGCCAGCGCCCACTGCTGGAAAAATGCAAAAAATGGTTTTTTTAGCGGTTTTTGTGTAATTTTTGGGCTAAATTGCTTTGGGGGTACAAATGGGACTTAAAATTAGGTTTAGGAACTTTTGCTTTGGAGAAGACTTGGAGAGGAGCTTTGGAGACTAGGGTTTTAGGTACAAACTTGTGCATTCCTTATTGAAGTTGAGGTTTGTTTTCATGAAATCTTTAGTTCCCTTCATGTTTTGTGTTGGATTGAACCCTATTATGGAGTAATACTCTTTGTCCCGAGGATCGATGGATCTCGGGTTGGATTTCCTTCAACTTTGATGTAAATTCTCTTGGTTTTCTTCAATCTATGGTGTTGATTTGTGTTTTGATTGTTTGTAATGCTAAACTTACATTGGCCACGTAGGTTGTTCGAACTCACCCATGACCTTGGGCTTGTTAACTCGGAAATAGGGAACGCAACCCTTAAACATACAGCACGTCGACCGACGACCATTGACAAGGGAGGCATTTGAATTTATTGTTTCATGCGGTGCCGAGCTTACGCTATTCACGCCGATCGGCGGAGTCTGAGTGCGGCACTAGAATCTCTATCACCAAGACCTTAGGAGTTAGGATAGAGTGAAATTTTAGGGAAATTCGTCTATCAACATTTGAGTTGGGAACCTTGAGATAAAATTGGAAAGAAGGAATTCAACCTAGGTGAAATTGACTCCATTGGATTACTTCTCCATTGTTAAAACTCAATTTAAATTTCTTGCAAGAAGATAGAGAAAATTAGTTCAATTTTCATAACAAAATCCAAATTTTGGTTCCTAACTTAATTTCTTAATTGGACAATAGATTAGCACTCATACCATCCCTATGGATTCGATAAACCCGGTACCAACACTAGTTGGTGCCACTATTACTGGCGTCAAGCCTTGTACTTGAGGCTCGCGGTCAGCGACCCTACTGTGGAGTTGGGGTCGTCACAACTACTTTCTTTCATATGCTCATGGAACTATAAAAGGATTTGCAAAAAAAAAAAAAAAAAAAATTATAAATTTATATACCTGAACAAAATGTAATAATAACAAAGAAACAAAAATAAATTCTATAGATATGTGAAACCTACTTAAACACAGCTAGTATGGATTACATAACAAAAATATAGAACAAGCATAAATGGAGAAAAAAAAGTCTTGCAACAGGTGTTAATATGCAGGCTATATTATCAGAACTCAAGTGTGGGTGTCGAGTAAGAGTATTGTCTAGAGCTCGGCCTTGGATATTCTCTAATTTTAAAGACTCGTGGACTCGGCTGAAAGTGTCTGAAAATTCTGTCATGGGTACTTGGACATGGCATACAAGTGAAAATGCCTCATTATCTTTTATGAATTGTGGTACATGTACACATACAAGTCTAAATTTCTACTCTAAGGGTGTGTTTGATAGCATGGAAAAAGAGAATTTTCATGGAAAATAGCCCATTTTTAGTCTAATCGTTTTATTCACTGTTTGCAACCGCACAAGAAAATATTCCACGCTTACTAATTTTCCTCAAATAGTTTCTCTTGTGTAACGTGGGAAAATGAGATTTTCTCTCCCACAATCTCCTTAGGGCAGACTTCGGCTACCGTCAGCTCCATCTTCGACCAAAACTCTTTCTTTCACACATATCTCACAAAATTCTATCTTCCATAAAATTGAAGAAACTCCTATCAAACCTCACAAATCCCACTTAGTCGATAGATGAGAGAGAGATAACCTCCTAAATCTTCTTTGTGTCGTGTAATAGATAACTATATATCCTTTGCAATCTTAACAGATCCCCTAGATACTTGAGATCCATTGTCGTGGTTGATGAGGTGGTGTAGATAATCTTTGTGTATGTATAGATTTAAAATAAAACAGATCAAGGGCGAAGAATAAAATTGTTGTAATTCTTTGTTTGTTCAAGTGGGTAGACTCACATAAATGGGTTCTTGAAAACTCAGAGAAAGCATATTAGTTTTAGCTACAGTGCGTTGATGGGAACATCTTTAGCACTATTTCTTCTTTAAACAAGTGAGACAGAGGAAGGTCATCTTCAACGCCATAAACTGGTGGCAAGACTTTGATTCTGCAAGTTAAGACGTGACTTTTGATGAGGGTGTTGAATAAGTATCTTTTTTCAATGTTTGTGAAGAGAAGATTGAATATTTATGGGGCTTTTTGTCTTGTGTAGCCTTACAAGTAAGTTAAAGAAAATTTTCTCTTATGTTATCAAACATCTTTAAGAAAATTTTCTAGAGAAAAAGTTCTTAAGATAACTTTCCTAAGCAAATTGTTTTTTCCAGGTAAAAATTATAAATGCTATCAAACACACATACCCTAAATGCACAACTAAAAAAAAAGAAAAGCGAAAGGCATAGAAGAAATACATGCAATTACACAACAAATATCATCATCAACTCATCATGAAATTCCATAATAGGATAAAAATACATCAATTGTTTATTATTAAAAGAAAGTTAACTATAACAATGAGAGCGAAATATACCTAATATGACCCAATATTTACAATTTTAAGTTCCAACTAATGTAGGACGTGTGAAGCCTTATCAAAAACATTACAAGCGTAGAAGTAAAGATTGATTTAGATTAAGAGTTTCTTTGTTAGAGGCCTTGTAAGATTAGAAGTTTAGTTTCTATTTTGATCAGGTTTACAAGTTTCTATTTTATTAAAAACTTTGTGTTATTAGAATTAGCAAGTTTTAATTATTTTCGTCACTTTATTTAATGTAAATTTAGAAGGTCATTAGGACTTCAAATTTCTAATTGTATTAGGAGTCTTAGGACCTTGGTCCTAGATATAGGTGTTTAGGTTAAATTTTATGATACAGACATTGAATAAGATTGATATTTGCTAAAATTCCTTCTCGCTTCTTCTACTTGATTTCTCTCCTCTAATCCTCGATTACCAACTCTTACGTTAATTTCTCTTGAATAAAGAAATGAAAGTGTCCAAAGTAGTTTTGAAGAGTCCGACACATATCAAGTGTTGGTGTCCATGTCGTGTCATGTCAAACAAGGGTATTTTACCCCAAGTGAAGAGTCTACGTATCTTTAGGAAGAGGTTTCTTTTCCTTTTAGATTTTATTTTAAAATGTAATCCATGAATGTCAACTAACTATAGTGAGAAGAAAAGAAAGTTTGCAAAGCCTCCGACAAATAGGTTGAAATTGAACTAGAATGATATAGAAAACATTTTTGGAAGGCCACGTAGAAAATTGAAATAAAAAACACACCGATCCGCATCTTGAGATGATGGGTTTGCAACTGGGCTGATTAGGAGTGATGGAATCAACTTTTTCAAGGCGTTGCGGCGCGTAGGCGGGCAAAAAATATTTACGTAGACGTCTCTTAAAAATAATTTAATTTATTTAGAGACCCCTAATAGTATGGGGCATATTTTTTCACCTACATATTCTCATCAAAATATTTGTACTTCCACACTTTTCCACATATTTTGAAGTAAAAAAATATTTTCAAACAAATAAAATAATAAAAAAAGTTTCCAAAATTACAGAGACCTCCCTGGAAAGTTTTGAAAAATTATTTTCAAGCCCACTGCCAATCTAATTAAGGACTAGGCAGCGGATACCCCTAAATGTCTAAGGCAGCGTCTAGGCGGTGCCTCAAAAACACTGGATGGAATGCAAAGGACAATAACTCTTTATTCTAGTGATTGCAAGGCATCGCCTAGGCCTTTTTTGATCAACCCGCCTAGGCGATGACTTAGGCGAGCAGTGGCTTTCTTAGTAATTTTTTAAAAGTTCAGGGATGAGAAAAAAATATCAAAAATCTTCCATATACAAACCTCCAAATGATGTAAACCCTACCTCAACTTGAAAACTTTCATATATAATTTTTTTTTTAAGTTTGGAGAGGTGAAAATAATTTTGAAAGCTAAAATGTGTTTGATAATTGATAATTGGTGGCACATATGCATCATTTGAAATTATTAAATGTCATTAGTTAGTACTTTTGAAGTAAATATTGAATATTAAGGTCAATGACTAGTGGTGAATATTGAATATTAAGGTCAATGACTAGTGGTGCTAATACGTAGAATGGGGTGAGGGGTCATTAAATAGTTAACTAATTTTTTAGGGACCTCTAAAAAAAAGATTTGGCCTAGACCCCGCCTCGCCTTAGGCAGGAAAAACGCCTAGGCACTGCCTTGGCGCATTGCAATCCTTGCTTTAATCTTTCACAAATTTTCACTACGGTTCATGTAAGAGCAATAGGGATATTATACCTACATACAAAAGAACAACAACGGAGAGAAGAAATGAAGTTTATAAATAAGTGACCAGGCCCCTACATTTGGATCCTACCAAGGGATTGATCATTGCATGCAGCAAGGTGAAATTTAAAGACAACAAATTTATATGCAAAGTTATGCCAACTAAGGGTTTCAAGTGGGTCGGGGAATCCCCGTCCCCAGCGGAGCCCCGCCTCGGTGGGGCAAAGATTCCCCACTTTTAAGCCCTGACGAGGCGGGGCACAGGGCAAAATTTCACCCCTACATGTCGGGCGAGGATGGGGATTGCCCATGCCCTGTTGAGTTTCCCCGCCTTGTGCCCCATAGGAATACCTGGGAGGGGATTCCATGCCTCCTGCCCTGCTCCTGGTATGAAATCCCCCATTTCCTTTTTTTTTCTAAAAAATTATATAACTTTTTACTAAAGCTTTATGTAATTGTATATAATAGAACCATATAACACAATTTTTACCATTAAAACATTCCTACTATATATATTGTCATAAGGAAATAATAAAATTATATTTAGAACATTATTGAAACATATTTGTCATGCCAATTTATAAAATTTTATATATTTAATTTAGTACAATAATTTGTAACTCAATCGACATAGCAATATCAAAAAGAAAATTAAATCAATCTTTCATTTTGGGAAAATAGTTTTCTAAAAATATAAAAAATTGAGAAAGTAATCAAGTGAAAAAATGACCAAGGAGTGGAGATTAAAACGAACACTTAACAAAATTGGTCGGGTGTGGGGATCCCCGTTTCCCATGGGTGGTACGTGGAGGAGAAAAGTTCGCACGGTGGAGACTTTGCATTGATAAATCCTCACCCCATACCTTGCGAAGGCGGAGGCAGAGATGGAGACTTCAATCCCCACCCCACCTTGTCCCACTTGCAAGTTGCAACCCTTGGCCAGCTACGCTTTATGGAAGTGAATGTTGGGCGGTAAAGAAACAACAAGTACATAAAATGAAAGTAGCAGAAATAAGGATGTTTAGGTGGATGTGCGCTAAAACTCGTAAATATAGAAAAAGAAATACCAAAATCCAACGAAAAGTAGGAGTAGCCAAGATTCGAAACTTTGACTTCACATTTAACTTCGCCCACTTAAAATTCGGAAGTAATTCGAGGAAGTTAACTTCGACGAGGGAAGTTTGACAAAAATTCGCCGATTTACGAAAGTTTATGGAATTTCACTTTAAATGCTAAAAAAACCCAAGTTTTTCCATAGATGTGTTAGAAATATACTTAATCATACAATATTAATGCATCATTATCACAATACAATTGTTTAAAATATTTATTTTGCAATAAACACACAATACGCAACACCTGTGACATTAATCATACAACAATAATGCATAATAATCAAAATAGGGTTTCAAAAAATGAAATACAACACTAAAAGTATGGAACATTAAAAAAATACAAACATATATGATAGATATATATATCACAATACAAGGAAAAGTGGAAAATGATTGGTTTCCAAGTCAAAGCCAGCATACCCATAGAGTTCATGGAAATTTATCACTCCACCTGTCACAAAATAAAACCTTTTCTAAAATTTTGTGGGTAAGGGAGACCACATTCTTTTTTGGAAGATGCTTTATACTGTCAAAATTCATTATGATTCCTTTTTATCTTCAATTTCAACATTTCACTTGGCATAATTCAGTAGTTGTTGGATTAGTAGAGGAGCCTAAACGGGTTATATGATTTACATATCGCTTGATCTTTGACCACCATGAAACTAATGATTTTTCTAATCTTGTAACACTTCTTAAACCTATTAGGATTTCCCTAAATAACTGAGAAAGAGAACATTGAATTCTTGAGAAAAATGTCCTTTACTCTAGCAAATATATGTTCTTTCTTTTAATTTCACCTTCTAATGATGAATCTTTTCTGCATTTTATAGCATTTGGAAAGCTCCCACTCCTCATGAAGTAAAGGATTTCTCACTTTTCATGATTGGTAGCTCTCACGAGGAAAACTTCCAAAGACTGTCACACTTGGCTTAGTTTCCTAATTGAGGCGTGTTATATACTAATAATAGTAACAATATTATTTTCGAAAATAATAGTGAGACTTATTTTCGAAAAAAAGAAGTGACACTTTTAATCACATCTTCTTAGAGTCCAGCTATTCTCAAGGAGTATGGAGCTTTATGCTTAAAAACTTATGAAGAGATAACTTGACAATTTATAGTTGGAATATTCTACCACAAAGAAGAGCCATTTACAATTTATCTAACGCGTTCGATATTGCTTGGAATGCAGCTGTTTTGGCAGTGGTTTGACAAATATGATCTTCAAAGAGAAAAGCATAACGATTGAAGATTTATTGGTCTTTGCCACGCAAAAGTCGCTCTATGGCTAGTAGCCAAGAAAAGCTTAGGATTCTCCATTGATTATTGGAATAAAAATTGGGCTACCTTCATAGGATGAGAGCTAACATAGTGGGGTACAGATTGCTTTTATATTCTTAATAAGAGACAAAATTCATCAGTAAAAATTTTTGCCAATACAAGAGATCGACATGGCTGAAAAAAGTATAAAGAAGAGAAAAAAAAAAAGCAGAAGATTCTCTTCACAAACATTTATCCTACTAATGAATAATGATCCCCAATTCCTATGCCAATCATTGAAGAAAAAAGCCTATGCTTAAGCTACTAACCATAAAATGACTTTATGTTTGATAAATACCCACACTTCCTCCCTTCTCATTAATTTATTTATAAAACGTATTCTATTTCTTTGAGCCAAATATGCAAAAGAACCACCAAGACAGATGTATATCATGCTACATCAAAAATTTGGACGATCCTTGAATACTTCTTCGCACAGCACATTCCAACAACCAACCGCACCATTGTTTATCCCAAAATCACTAGGCATCAAACTCCCACTCACGTTGCGATTACTGCTATAAAAACAGGTGCTCAATAGTTTCCCCAATTTTGGCATAAGACACGCCAACTAGGAGATAAAGCCATACGAGGAATTCGCCTTTGGCAGTTCTCCCAAGTACTAATTTTGTTAAGGGTCACTAACCATGAGAACACTTTAACAGATCAACCAAATGAGTGCTAGAGACTTTCCAAACGGGAAAAAAAAGGAAAACACTAGTCATTAGATGGTAAGGACAAGCATAGATTTGCACGAGTAATTATTCTCAGGTTTCCTTGTCAATGTTGTCATGGCTTGAAGGTGAGATCCAAGTGATACTGATTAGGTGGACAAGGTTCACTAGCTTCCCTATCAGACCTAGAAAAATGGAGATTCTAACTACAGAGATTATAACCTCAATGAAGTATGCAATGCAGGCCTTATGTTTAAAGGATAGGGTGAAAAAAAGAAAGCAAAGGAAACATAAAGAGAAGTTTGGATGAGATTATAATCCTCAATGAGACAGACTATAAGTCTATAACCAAAGATTCTTGTATATCACATTCCCAATCACAATCTGTAGAACTCCTTCGGCATGCAAGTCATTCTCGTTATGACATCCTTCCACTGAATATCCCTCATAATGTATGATTCCTTATAGAAGTATGTTTGGGCAATCAAGAAAAGGACAAAGCGCGTCAGGTAGGCCCCAACACACAAAACAACCAACATGGAGCTATTATCCCCTTCAAGTTTTCAGGAAACCTTGGTAAGCATTAGTTCCCAAGATGCTCTCTCCCTTGAGTGGCCTCCTACTGGTAACCCTAAATATTTTATAAACACACCCATGAACACCCCAACATAGCTGCCTCTAGTCCTCCCTACTTATCCCCTTCAACATAGTTTTTTTAAATTAGCTGCAAGACCTAATATGGAACTCTTTTCCTTGTATAGCCATTTTTTTGTTTTCATCAACCTTTTGTACGAGGAAACTTTTCATTAACACAATATTTTTGCTTTTAAAAAAAGCTAAAAGAATCAAGCAGAGGCAGTAAATTGTAAAGGGGATGTGATATTGTTTGTTGAGGACATGATCATCTTGTGGCATAAGTACAACCTGAAACATGATCACAGTCTAACATAAAACACCCAAAGGGAAACTATAACCAGTGATTTTCTTACTAAAGGAGCCAAGTATCCTGCCGACGAAAACTCTTGAAGAATGCTAGAATGACCCCCTATATTTTGGCAAGGTAAATGTTGTAGAAGCTCAAGCATGTATTCCAAGATACTTCATAAGAATCTTTCAATAAAAATATACGAGTTACCCATCCATCCACAGATGGCCCTCAAGTAACCTAGGTTAGAATTTTTGAACTGAAGTAAAAAAAAAAAAAAAAAAAAAAAAAAAAAAGATATGCTGCAAATAATAGTGAAAACTTTACAACACAAATAAGTCCATGCGCCACTGCATACACAAGGAAAATGAAAAGAAGAAAAAGCTCTTATCAAAAAAAAAAAAAAAAAAAAGAAAAAGAAAAAGCACCCTACCAAAAAAAAAAGCAACTAAAAACAAAGGAAGAGAAAGCAACAGTTTATTTGTTATTTTACTAAAATACCATACTTGCAACGTTTGTCCTATATATATATATATATATATATATATATATATACAAATCCACCATTGGATCCTATTAAATTTAGACTTATTCCATATTTGTCCTTGTTTTGTTAATTCTTATTTGATGAAAAAAAAGGTTAAAAATAATTAATGGGGGCTTTATTGGAAAAGGAACAAACTTACTTATAATAGTTTTAAAAACGGATCCTTATTCAACTTTTCCTAAATTATCTCCACTTTCCTGTCTCATACCCACGATATCTCTCCTTCCTAGGAATCTCTCTATAATAGTCACATTCTCTCTCTTGAACGGTTTGGAAAGTTGTAATTGAAAAACGTTTTTTTTTTAGCTATATCATCGATCTATGGATAGAGATCTTTGGAGCTTCGGGAGACGACAACATCGTGATTTGATTTTAAGTAACTATGATGATTTTGATTGTTTTTGTTGTTCTATTATGGATGATTGAGGGGTATTGATTGTTTTGTTTTTTGTTTTGGATTTGCAGGACTAATATACTCATAGATTTAAAGGCTAATTGATTTGGAAACGTATTTTGTCTATCCATGCGCAAGTAGTTTGATGGGGCGGATCATACAAACTTTGTTGCGGGGAAGAACACAATCGAAGACCAAGATATTGAGTTTAAGGAGAAGATGGGACAGTCTGCTTTGGCATATGGGATTCAATCCATAAGCGCCTCGGGACTTCTTGAATATTGCAGTTCACGCTAAGGAATCGCTCAAAGATCGAAGTCTAACTCTTCACATCTCCCTCTACAACCTACATTAGTGTGTATACAACGACTATGATGACATGAAGCTTCACAATTCATCAACAATGGTATACGCATTGTTGGGTTTTGGGGTTCATATGCGGCGGAAAATTCAAAACAATTTTGAAAAACCCGACAGGATCGAAAATAAGTTCCATTAAACTAGATCTACAAAAGTAAAACCATACCTTAATCTGTGTTTTCTTCTCTGATTGTTCGATCTCCAAGACGTTCAAGCGTTCGTCCTTTATAGGAAATCCACAGACGAATGGTGACCACAATTTGGAGCGCTAGCCCCAAGAGAGATAGAAAACGTTTTTCTTTCTCTCCCAAATCCAGAGAACTCGAAAATAGCAAAAACAAAAATATTTTTTCGTTTTAGGGTTTCAACCTCTAATTATATGTGTACATAAGCCCTCACTTAAAATCCTATTCGTAATACAATTATTGTATTTAGGCAGTTTAAGCAAATTACACATACACTCCTATTAATAAGCTATCATATAACAAATTGTAAGGGCTTTTATGTCAAGAATTTTATCATATAAAAATTCGTTACTCTAGACCAATTGAAATTCCACAAAGCCATTCTTTGTGTGCGACCCAATAAATTCATGCGACGTTGGCAGCGAACCAAAACCATTTTGGTACACAATTCATAAGTGGTCTCTAGCAAGGCATTATGACTACCCAAGTAGCATGAATATCAAAATCGATACAACCTAATGAATAACTATATCATATCCTTTTGTCGTGCAATATCATTTGATTAAATATAAGGCATGCGAAGTCACCCTTAATGTTCAATCGTACTAGTCTTGATCTTTAAGTAAACTGAACACATCCAAGTGATATTGATCATATCAATTCACATGGACTTGGTCATTATCAGTCTATCATATTGAGGGATCCACTGATATCTCTCTCTATACGAGAGTGACAAATTCTATCTTGATTACACAACTTCACATATTATTCACATGGTAACCAATCACAATCTTTATAATCGTCTGATTGAAGACAATGTTTGATTGTATCAAATTATCATGCTGCTAATATTGAAGTCTATGGTAGTCTCGAGTCGAAGGACTAAATGATATATCTATCATGAGTAACACCTATGACTTAATCTATGTGGTGTTCTCATAGCGGGTCGGTCTAGTACTTTGTTCCCTAACAAATACTCATGATCTCGATTCGTATCCCTATACGCATAATCATCACATGACTATCAATCAAGATTCACACTAGTCTTAATTCATTATAGTTCCCGGTATAATGACCGACTATGGACATTTATGATATTTCAACAAATACCCATGGATCTTATTATAAGGTAAACATGCAATCACTTATAATAAAACAACAAATGAAAACCTCTATTTTATTAACTAAAATTATAAAATAAACAATGTCTATAGATTGACCTAGGTTACATTCCCCAACACGCACCTGTGACGACCCGAGTTAATTAAACTGAGATTTCACCCTAACTACTAGAATCAGTAAACCATAATCAAGGCTGACCTGTAGAACTTAGTCAGACGTCTCGAGCACGAAGCCCGAAGTATGTTATTTTTGTGTAATGTATGCTTATTTGATGTATTATTAATTTACAAATCGCGCCGCACTAATTTCAATCCATTGGTCGTGTTGTGCGTGAGTTTTGTTGAGTGCGTAGGATGCCTCAGGATACGCGTAGCGTAGATATGAAATGAGTTATAACTAAGGGAAATTATGGCTTAGTGAACTATAAGAAATTGATAAATTTACCTAAGTTATAGTTGCAAATTAATTTTCTAGACCTAACTTACTAAATACCAATAAAACAAATAAAATTAGCCTAAGACGCGCCTCGAGATGTACATTGGCGCGTCGCACCGAGTGGGCGAGTAGCTAATAGCTTGGTTAGGAAATGGATTTCAACAAAAGTGATCCACAGATTAGTCTAAATATGTTATATGATGTGCCTAACTAGTTAATATAGGCTAAGTAAAAGAAATACAAATAAAAAGCCTAAGTTGTAGGATTTAACAATAGCCATTGAACTATGCCTAGTGATGATGAAAATGTAAGAATCCTAGAATTAATTAGTGGGCATCTAAAGCTGAATGGAAGTCCTTAATCCAGGCCCTACACGTGTTTAGGGATGTGTGAGTGTGCACAGATGGACGGCTAAGGTCTAAGGCCAAAAACACATATATAAAGCCTTAGTGGGTTTCTTTCAAGCACATTGAGAACAAAAATTTTCCAATACTAAAGTTAAGGGTGCGTGAACTTGAAGGGCTGAACCTTGGAGAATTTGGTGATTCAAAGTGAATCGAAGGAGTTCCAAGCGAGAATTCAAGGTTCTCAAGCTAAGGTAACAAGAACCCTAGTTGTTTCTTTCAAAAATCTCATGTTGTGACTTAAAATGCATCTCCAAAAATTAGGGTTTTATGCCAAAACGAAAATAAATGATCTAATTTGGGTTCTTTCTTGGCTTTGAACACAAAAGTTTGTGATTTCAACTCTGATTTTGTAAAATGGAATTTTGTTCACAACCAAAATGTGTTCTTTGATGTTAATGGAGTTGTTTTGACGAATCACCGCATAATACCCAAGATCACAATCACACGAATGCACCCAAAGATAAATAAACCACAGAGAAAATATGAACACATGAATTTACATGAAAAAACCTGGGGCAAGAAACAAGGCAATTCAGTATCAATAGTTTAGTACACAAAGGAAAATCCTCTTTTATCTAAACCCCAGATAGATACCCCAAGAAGATTTAATCTCACAGTGTCACGTACCCGCTCGCAGGGCCCGTACGCTACGACACAACTTTCGGCTCTCAACTAACACCTCAACACTATGTGCGTCATGTACCCACAACTAGCTTGTCGCACGTGCACACAACACCATGTCAATGCTATACTTAGTCGTGCATACCTATATATAGGTGTACATGCACACAACAAGTTTGTTATCAAAATCAAACTCATAGTCACACATTAATTACAAAAACAAGCTACTCTTGTGACACAATTGGTAACTTCTTCTCCAACTCCAACTTGGAGGATTGAAGTGCACCACATATCCCGTTACATTGCACCGTAACTCAATCTAAATAATGTGTAGCAATTTGAATCCAACATAGAATTTGAGTCACTTCACAACAAATCTTCACCTTGACAAAAATTCACCACCTTGTTCTTGCCACCCGCCTTTTCGGGCCACCATCCTCAACACCGAGAATGAGCCAAGTCCAATCCAGCATGTTTGGACTTACCAACAATCGGAACCCACTTCTTGATCAACTTTTGAGGCCTAGATCTTGCTCCATGTTTCTGCACCAAAACATACAAGTTCTTCTTCCTTACACCTTTAAATACTCCACCTCGCTCGGAGTACCTATAACCCTCAGAATCGAATTCGGAAAGAGAAATTAGATTTGAGTACAACTCGGCACATGTCAAACATCCCGAAGCGTTATGACGCGTCCGACAAACGACTTCAATTGAACTTCACCGACTCCCAATATCGGCCGTATAGAGCCGTCAGTCATCGACATAACTTTGTCACCCGTACAACTTGCATAATTACCGATCCATGCCATATGTACGCACACATGTCTATGGCCCCGCTGTCAATTACTCATTCTTCCTTCTGATCACCAATCTTATTCTTTGTTGGATATATAGGATAATTACTATCAGTCTTGAGAACTAACAAATTGTCAGTGTCATCACCTTAAACATTGGAATCCCCCTTTGTTGAACCAGAGCTTTTTGTCGAACCCGTTCCTTTACCTTTCTTATTCCCGCAGTCTCTCCTGAAATGCCCTGGTTGATCGCATCTCCAACATACCACTTTCACATACTTTTTGGAACCCTTCTCGGCAGCTACCAAACCCAAGCTTTCAGATGAACCGTTTTTACTTTTCATCAATTTCTCCTCAGATATTAACATGGCAGTGACCTCTGCTAAACTGGTGGTTTCCTTCCCGTACATCAGTGTCGGCTTCATGTGCTTGAACGAAGGTGGAAGTGACTAGATGAGTTTGAGCGTCTGATCCTCATCACTGACTTGCTCTCCTAACTCCTCAAGTTCCGAGACAATATTGTTAAGAGCACTAAGATGATCAATAATACTTGTACCTTCATCCATCTTCAGGTGACCGCTTTTTCAGCTAGAATCAATTTGACATGCTTTTCGTTTTATATATAGTTTTCGATTTCTCCCAAAGACCTTTCGCCGAAGAAATATTCCTCATGTTCGAAAGAACATTCTTTGCCAAATTGAGTCTTATGATACTCACCGCCCTCAAATCCAACTCTTCCCAATTCTCATCATTTTCCTTTCCACAACCCTTCAACGCTTGACGTAGCCCAAATTGAATCAACAAATCTTTGACTTGAATTTGCCACAAGTCAAAATTAATCTTCTTGTCGAACTTCTCCACATCGAACTTCATCGCAAATTTGTTCTTCGACATCTTTGAAACTTCACCTTAATAGTATAACCCCCCCCCCCATCCGAATCTTGGCTTTGATACCAATTTGTTGTGACGAATCACCGCGGAATACCCAAGATCGCAATCACACGAATACACCCAAAGATAAATAAACCACAAAGAAAATATGAACACAAGAATTTACATGGAAAACCCCAAAATCAGGGAAAAAACCACGGGCAAGAAACAAGACAATTCAATATCAATAGTTTAGTACACGAAGGAAAAACCTCCTCTATCTAAACCCCAGATAGATACACCAAGAAAATTTAATCTCACAGTGTCACGTACCCGCTCGTAGGCCCGTACGCAGGACACAACTCTCGGCTCTCAACTAACACCTCAACACTATGTGCGTCATGTACCCACAACTAGCTTGTCACACGTACGCACAACACCATGTCAATGCTATACTTAGCCGTGCATACCTATATATAGGTGTACATGCACACAAGTTTGCTATCAAAATCAAACTCGTGGTCACACATTAATTACAAAAACAAGCTACTATTGTGACACAATTGGTAACTTCTTCTCCAACTCCAACTTGGAGAATTGAAGTGCACCACATATCCCGCCACATTGCACCGTAACTCCATCTAAATAATGTGTAGCAATTTGAGTCCAACATAGAATTTGAGTCACTTCACAACTGGAGTTAATGTTCTTGAGGCTTTCAACTAATTGATGTTAACTTACCCAAATTGAGTCTTAAAACATTGTTAATTACTTTCTTGGGTTAACTGGGAGCTATTGGGGTCAAATCAACCCACAAGGAGCATGAATTGCTTGAATTCGGTCGAGATTTGGTGTTGAAGCAGTGGTCATTTTCGTACATGATAGGCAATTGGAGAAGATGAATAGTGTTTGTGCCCGCAATGGGTGCTTGTGCCCACAAGGGATGTATGTGCCAACAAGATGTCTGCCATAAAGGACGTACGTGCTTATAAGGCGTGTTTGTGCCCACAAGGTATGTTTGTGCCCATAAGGACGTTTGCGCCCACAAGGGACGATTGGTGCCCACAAGGGACGTCTATGCCCACAAGGGACGTATGTGGTCACAAGGCACATCGGGTCACAAGGCATGTCGATGACAAGCCTTGTGACCACAAGAGTTGAAACAACAATGCTATTACAACTTTAAAATATAAGGGGTATAATACACTGCAAAAATTTATCTAATTGACACCAGGGATTTAGGGATACATAATCGAGTGTCAGATACGTGTCAGATTTCGGGGTGTGAGCGAGTTGTTTTGGAGCGACTTTGCAATTGTTTGATGTAATTAAATCCACGAGGAACTTAGTTGGAGTTCGTATATAGCACTTACTTTTAAATTCAGTTTTAATATATTGTGTTATTGTTGATGCTACCCATTGTTGTTAATCCACTCTCACGCGTGTTCACGTTTTGTTGTCGTGGTCGGGCATGGCACAAACTCACACCTCGGGGCTAGCTACCCCACGTTGTTAGAGTAGTTGCCTATGTCGGGGCTACGGAGTGATCATTCATGCGAAACCTGCGAGGTTGAGAGATTATTGCCGAAGAAATAGTCTCCGTCACAGGTTCCTCTTAGGAGATGTTTGGAAGGGGTTTCCGTTCATGAGTTCCTCCCATTCAGTCGTGAGATGTTTGGCGAGGTTTATCGTCATGTGTTCCTCTTGGTTCAGCGAAGCCGATTCCTAAATGTTGACCAGGGGTTTTCTATCACGCTGCATACTTGTCCAATTTCAATCTCTCAGCGACTTATTTTCATGCGATATATTAGTTCCAGTCCTTATTTTTAAGGAGCGGCTAAATACACCCCAATTTTTGTTTAGAGGACCCCACCCTAGTGAAATGACCCAACTACCCCTCCATATAAAAGAGTTTTTACTCACCCATACCTCGGTCGCCCCTCTCAAATTGATGGGGCATGTGCCCTAGGTAAATATATAAATATTGTTTATCTTATAATTTTAGTAAATAGAATAAAGGTTTTCGTTTGTTATTTTATTATAAGTGATTGCATGTTTACCTTATAATAAGATCAATGAGTATTTGTTGAAATATCTTAAATGTCCCTAGTCGGTCATTATACTAAGAACTATAATAAGTTAAGACTAGTGTGAATCTTGATTGATGGTCATATGATGATCATACGTATAAGGATAGGAATCGAGATCATGAGTACTTGTTAAGGAACTAGATACTGGACCAACTCGCTATGAGAACACCACATGGATTAAGTCATAGGTGTTACTCATAATAGGTATATCATTTAATCATTTGACTCGAGATTACCATAGACTTCAATATTATGAGCATGGGAATTTGACACAATCAAACGTTGTCTTTAACCGGACGATTAAAAAGATTGTGATTGGTTGTCATATGAATAATATGTGAAGGTGTGTAATCAAGATAGAATTTGTCCCTCTCGTATAGTGAAATATCAGTGGATCCTTCGATATGTTAAACTTTTAAATGGTCATGTCCAAGTGAATTGATTTGATCAATGTCACTTGGATGTTTTCAGTCCACCTAAAGATCGAGACTAGTACGATTGAACATTAAGGGTGACTTTTCATGCCTTATGTTTAATCAAAGGATATCGCATTACAAGGATATGATATATATTACTCATTACATTTTATCGATTTTGATATTCATGCTACTTGGGCAGTCATAATGTCTTGCTAGAGATCGCTTATGACTTGTGTACCAAAATGATTTTGATTCACTGCCAACGTCGCATGAACCTATTTGGCCGCACAGAAAGAATGGCTTTGCGCAATTTCAATCAAGAGTAATTAATTTTATATGATAAAATTCATGACATAAAATCCTTTACGACTTGTTATATGATAACTTATTAATATGGGCGTTTGTGTAATTTGTTTGAATTGCCTAAATACAATAGTTGTATTACGAATATGTTTTTTAAGAGAGCTTATCTACACATATAAATAGAGTTTGAAACCCAAAACGAAGAAAAATTTTCGTTTTTACTATTTTCGAGCTCTTTGGATTTTGGGAGAGAAAAAAATGTTTTCAACCTCTCTTGGAGCTAGCACTCCAAATTGTGGTTACCGTACATGTGTGGATTTCTGATAAAGGAAGCGCACTTGAATGTCTTGGAAATCGAACAATCAGGGAAGAAAATCACGGATTAGGGTATGGTTTACTTTTGTACATCTGGTTTAATGGAACTTATTTTCGATCCTGTTGAAGTTTTTAAAAAATTGTTTTGAATTTTCCGTTGCGTATGAACCCCAACACAAATCGCGTTCTCACTACCGACCCAAATCCGACGAAATTCGAGCAAAACCACATCAATTCGACGCCATGGGTGCATTTCTCATCTCTTTTAGTGTCGATATCGAGATTTTTTTTGGGTTTTTTTACTTTTTTGAGTCATTATTGTTTGTGGATTGTTGTTGGGTTTAGGGCTTTGATTTGGGGGTTGAATCTTGCATTTTTGGTGCATAGTTTCGATGGAATCAAAAATATAAACGATTCCGAGCAAAACCCTCTATTTTTTTTGTTCGTTTTTGTTGCCCGCAGGTGTGGGATCGACGGACACACAGGGCCGACACCTCTAAAGAGCTCTCAATGGGATCTCTCCGTCACCAACTGAGACCTAGGCCTCTTCGCAGTCTTGGTAGAAGTCGGCCGAGACCTCTTTGGTCGTAGTCGGTCACCTCTTTAGAGGTCTCGGTCGAAGTCAGTCGATACCTCTTTAAAGGTGTCGACCCCGTTCATCCGAACCTCGTGGACGACACTTCTTCACTTCTAGGACACAGCGCAATTACTTCCAACCTTATTCAACGAAAAAAACACTCATACGACGCTTGGTGACCTAGTACAAGTGTTCTACAATAACTAAAACCGAGAAATGGAGAGGATTAATAGGTGTTGGGGTGAAGGTGAGGGTAATGGGGTTAACAAGGGTATTTTTGGAATTTTGAAAAAAAAAGTGGGGTAAACTAAGTAAAGTGGGGTACAATGAAGTAGAAATTCAAAAATGGGTCCTTTGAGCAAAAATTGGGGTCCGTTTAGTCGCTCCCTATTTAAATTGCATGAACTGTAATCGCTTCATTGATATTCTTGAAAACTAGCTTTCTCTGATATTTACTCACTGGAACTTGTTTTTTGGCAACTTGCAAATCCTACGACAAGCCAGGGCAATGAAGTTTTAGGCAATTACCTTTGTTCTTACAAAGCTTGTCAGGCTTTTGCGTATGTGTTTGCTTATATCTATGTACTACTTTTTGGTATTTTTAGGAGACTTATGACCTGATAGTCTATTTCATGTATATTGTCACGTATATGTACTTTTGTTGCCTGATATTGTGTTAAGACCCAAGTAACCAAGATAAAGAGGGGGTCGCCTCTGATCTTTATTGATAATGGAAGAAGAAGAGAAATACAACGTGAAGAGCAACTCTAATCCCTTGAGACAGAGAGACTCTCTCTATACTCACCCAAAACCAAAATGGTGACCTTACAATTACAATGAACTAAAAGATAACCTTCCTACAGTACTAACTTGTTTATATACTCTCTTACTCTACACATCTTATTGCTCTGTCACGCCTTACCAACGCACAGTACTCACGCACACCTTGCCTGATCACTCACTCCTCTATGGGACCCTCCTTCTGACTAGTTTGAACTGCCTGCCTGAGAGCTAATCCAGTGTTCTGAAAGCGTGTCCTGCTCTACACCTTGCAATGGGTTTGGGCCCTTTTGTAGATGGGCCTGGACTGCTATCAATACTCCCTCTATGAACAATCACCTTGTCCTCAAGGTGAAAGGAAGGGAAAGCCTTCTTAATATGTTTAACTAACTCCCAGGAAGCATCAACAGTGGGGAGGGAGGTCGATTTGATGAACACTTCAGGGCTAGCACCCAAACATTGGTAGGAGAGCACTTGCTCTAGTTCGACCAGCGCCACTAACGACTCAAGAAGAAAGGAGGGAAACACTGTCGAGACTGCCACGGTGCCCACCACTCGTTTGAGTTGGGAGACATGAAATACGGGGTGAAGGGACGAGGAGGGAGGAAGCTCCAGTTTATAAGCCACTGCCCTTATGCGACTAAGGATAGTATATGGGCCACAAAATTTGAGACTCAGTTTGGAGTGCGAACCTTGAGCCAAGGAGAGTTGGCGGTACAGGCACGGTTTTAAGTAAACCTTGTCACCTACTTCAAAGGTAACATCGCGACGTTTCTGATTAGCTTGAAGTTTCATTTTGTTTTGGGTAATAAGAAGTTGATCCCGTAACTCCTTCAAGACATGGTCGCAAGTTTGCAACAATGTAGTCACATCCGAGGTAGGGGGCAAGGATGTGAAACCATAGCGAACCAATGACGGTGGATCACGGCCACCACTTTGAAAGGGGTGCAATTCAGGGAAGTGTGGAAAGAAGTATTGTACCAATATTCTGCCTAATGGAGCCAATCCGACCACTCACGGGGGCGTTGGGAGATAAAACAGCAAAGATAGGTCTCCAAACAACGGTTCACCACCTCAGTTTGTCCATCGCTTTAGGGATGGTAAGCGGTACTCCTTTTAAGACATGTACGTTGGAGACGAAATAGCTCACACCAAAAATGGCTCAAAAAGACTTTGTCTCGGTCCGACACAATGGAGCAAGGAAAGCCATGTAACTTGACGACTCCTCTGATGAAGCATTCGACCACTGTCTTAGCCGAGAATGGATGTTTAAGGGGCATGAAATGGGAAAATTTGCTTAGTCGGTCGACGACGACGAGGATGGCATTGAACCCACAAGACGCTAGTAGGCCCTCCACAAAATCCATCGAAATGTCGTCCCAAATGGCCACTGGCACTGGAAGAGGCTGAACTAGGCCAGCGGGTGCCAAGGTCTCATATTTACATCGTTGGCACACCTCACAAGCTGCCACAAAACTCTGGATATTTGGCATTCATTTTTTTCCAAAATAGTTCCGCTGCGATCCGTGTAAGTTTTCAAGAATCCACCGTAGCCACCAATAGGACTACATGGAATTCTTGTAGAATTTCCTGCTTCAAGGATGACGTCGATGAGAGGACCGCACGATTCTTGAATCTCAACTGGCCACGGACCACGACCCAATTCGGCTTGGATGTGGCATCAGCAGCGAGGGCTTGTAAAATTAGGGCTAGGGTCAGCTGCAACTTCAGCAGCGATCACCGAGTCATCCACCAACGAGATCACAAATACTGCCTGCAACTAAGTCAAGATGGGGTAACTGGAAAGAGCATCCGCGACAACATTCGTGTGACCTAGTTTGTATTGTATATTGAAGTGAAAACCAAGAAGTTTACTTAACAATTTCTGATATTCTGGGGCCACCTATCGTTGTTCCAACAAAAACTTAAGGCTCCGTCGCTCCGCTGATCCATTTTGACCACAAAACGCCTCCCTAACAAATAATGGCGCCACTTCTAAATAGCCAACATAATTGCCATAAGCTCACGTTCATAAGCCGATTTGTTGCAAGCCCTGGGCAATAAAGCTTGACTGAAAAAAAGGCAATGAGTCGATCCAATTGAGAAAGAACAACCCCCACTCCTATCCCTGAGGCATCTATCTCGATCACAAAAGGAATAGCAAAGTCGGGGAGAGCCAAAGTGGGAACATCCTTCATCGACTATTTTAATTTGGAGAAAGCGAAAGAGGTCGTGTTGTCCCACTCAAAAGCGTCCTTCCTCAGTAATTGCGTCAAAGGTGCTGCAATTTTACCATAATCCCGCACGAAACGTCGATAGTAACCCGTCAGTCTAAGGAAACCACGTAACTCTTTTGGGGATGTCGGGAGAGGCCACACATCCATAGCACGCACCTTCTCGGGATCAGCCATAACCCCTTTAACGGAAATAATGTTCCCCAAATACTCCAAGCGTGATCTCGCGAAACAACATTTTTTAAAGTTGCGTGAGAGAGCATTGTCACTGAGGATAGAAAGGACATGATGCAAATGACGGCAGTGCGGCAGTGGTCCGATAAAGAAGGACTATACACTAATATGTCATTAAAGAAGACCAAAACATTTTGTCTCAACCGATCTTTGAAAATGGAGTTCATGAAAGCTTAGAAGGTTGCCGACGCGTTTGAAAGACCAAATGGCATGACGAGGAACTCATAGTGGCCTTCATAGGTCCGAAACGCCGTTTTTTAGACATCCTCAGTACGGACCCGGATTTGGTGGTACCCGGAATGAAGGTCTAGCTTGGAGAAGACAACAGCGCCATGAAGCTTGTCGAGCAGCTCATCAATGTTAGGGATCGGAAAACGGTCAGGGATGGTGTTCTTGTTCAACGCTCTGTAATCTAGGCAAAACCGCCAACTACCATCCTTTTTTTTTTCTACCAATACTGGACTAGAGAAAGGAGTCATACTCGGTTGGCTGATGCCGGAGTCCAACATCTCAGTCACCATTTTCTCAATTTCTGACTTCTGAATATGGTGGTAGCGGTACAGCCATACTCTTACTGGCTCGGCTCCCTCTTTTAAGAAACTGGCATCATCGCAGTTGCAATGTGGGGGCAGACCACTAGGGGCGGTGAACAGGGTCGTGAATGAATCCAGGATGAACTGGATGCAAGAGGCAACCTCGAGAGTATCAGTGACCAACATTGGGCCATCAACCGTGCAACATTCAACCAAAAAGCAGCCAAGCACATCCTCCATCGAACGCTGAACAAACTTACAAGAAACCAAAGCACGGTGAAGTGTCGAGTCCCTGCAAATCACAACAAACTTCCCAACAACAACTGCATACATGGTGAGGTTCGGCCAAAATGACTTCAGCCAAGTCATTCCCAGGATGAGGTCGTGATTGCGCATACCGATAGGGTAAAGATCAACTGTAAACGAAAGCCCTTGGAATGATAAATCCACATTACGACACACACCCGAGCCTGGCAGCCTTGCACCTCCACCCACAAACACACCGTAATCCATGGTAGGTGAGAAGGGAATGGACAAGGCATTGACGAGACCAGGGGACACGAAATTACGGGAGACCCCACAATCGATCGAAATGACCATGGGCTTGCCCAGAATCTCTCCTCGGTCCTTGATAGTGCGTGGCTCTGGTTTGCCCTTTATAGCGAGAGTTCCAAGACTGCATGATCTATTGTGGTTGATTCTGGTTACTCCTCTGGACCTTCAGAAGAACCCTCCCCAGGTACACCGTCTTGGTCATCACTCACCAACAGCACATTGAGGACCTTTGAAGCATAACGGTGGCCTATTAACCACTTATCATCACATCGATAACATAAGCCTTGCTTACGGGGGGTTTGGGTCTCAATTTCAGTCAGCCGTTTACGCTTGGGAGGGGAGACACGCGGGGTGGCTGGACTTGACGAAATCGGGCTTAAGGAAGCTGGACTGAACCTCGTTGATGAGCCCACATGGGCTTTAGTCTGGCCCTCACGTGGCGGGCTAGCCAACGTGTGAGTAACCCAACTTGAAGGCTTGGACTCTCCTTTGTGGGCCTGTCTACCAGGGGTAGTTGGGCCTTTGGGAACATTAAGCCCAAGTGCTGCACTGTCTCCAAGTTTCTTCTCCAAACGCCCTGCCTTAGTGACCATCGCCTTCAACGACGTTGGTGGATCCACTGTCATCTCCACTCGTAGGCGCTCTACGAGGCCGTTGATGAACACCGCTATTTTATGCCTTTCTGATAATCCTTCTAGGTGTAGTAGGAGAAGTTCAAACCTCTTCCTGTACTCTCGAACATCGTTTCATGTTCGAGTGAAAAGAATTGTTGGCACAACAGTAAAGGATCTTCCTCCGTGAACCTCAGCGACAACTGGGACTTAAGCTCCTCCCAACGACCAAATGGTTGCACCTTCTCTTCCGTTTGGAGCCAGATCTAGGCCGCTCCGACTATGCATATCCTCGCTGCTCGGAGTTTCGAAATTTCTGTCATATCATGCAAAGCAAAATAGTGTTCTACTTGATTCAACCAAAGCAATATATCATCCCCATCACAAATAGGCATCTTAAGTTTACGTACCTCCGGCCCAGCTCGATACGGTGACGAACTCAGATCTGAGCGTGCTGCCGTCACAGACCCCAAAATCAGATCTAGATCTCGCCGATCTAGATCCTTACCGCCACTAGCCGCTACTGCTCGTGGTGTTTCGGTCGTCGATGAGCGTTGCTCCACCAAGGTCTCCAATTTTTGTGATAAAGCCTGAAAATGAGTTCCCATCACAGATCTCTGCGATTCCACAGCCGATCGAAGTTCTTCGACCGATGCCTCGGTCCTCTTCATCTCCGTCTCTAAAGCTTCCATGCGAGAGTTCGCCTTTGGTGCCATGGACATTGGAATGCTCTGATACCAATGTTCAAGGTTTGAAACTTCGACTTCGCCTATGACTTCGATCACTTAAAATTCGGAATTAATTCGAAAAAGTTAACTTCGACGATGGAAGTTTGACAAAAATTCACCGATGTACGAAAGTTTACTGAATTTCACTTTAAATACTAAAAAATTCATGTTTCTTCATAGAGATGCTAGAAATATACTTAATCATACAACAATACATAAAATTCATGTCACCGGAGGATATTCTGAATTTTAAATATATTTCTAGCATAGGCGAAGTTTTAGTCGAAGTTTTAGTCGAAGTTTGCTCAACTTCCACAAAACAAAACAATTATACTTCATGGTTTATTAACATCCATCGATGTTTTCGAAGTTCGATCGAAGTTAGTCGAAGTTGAGTCGAATTTTTGCAATTTTTCTACTGCCTCTAAACTTCGCTTCATTCACCTCGGCGAAGTTTGTCGATTTTTTTAAACCTTGCCAATGTTAAGACCCAAGTAACCAAGATAAAGAGGGGGTCGCCTCTGATCTTTATTGATAATGGACGATGAAGAAGAGAAATACAACGTGAAGAGCAACTATAATCCCTTGAGACAGAGAGACTCTCTCTGTACTCACCCAAGACCAAAATGGTCACTCCAGAATTACAATGAACTAAAAGATAACCTTCCTACAATAATAACTTACTCTACCCATCCTATTGCTCTGTCACGCCTTACCAACGCAGAGTTCTCATGCACACCTTGCCTAATCACTCACTCCTATGTGGGACCCTCCTTCTGACTAGTCTGACCCGTCTGCCTTAGAGCTGATCCAGTGTTCCGAAAGCGTTTCCTGCTGTACACCTTGGCAATGGGTTTGTGCCCTTTTGTAGATGGGCCTAGACTGCTATCATATTGATATACGTGATATCTTATGTTGGGTTTCCACACCATAGGTTTGTTTGCTAATGCAAACTTTTATTTCCTACTTTATTTGCATGGTTAAAAGACTTCCGCACTTATTAATCAACTTAATTGAATAAATTTTAGGAAATTAAGATGTAAACTTTATTAACTTGGCATAATTCATAAAAATCATTAATTTAACTTGAATTTGACAAAGTTAGGTTACAAAGTGGTTAGAAAAGGGTTAGGTCGCGAGCCGTCATAGATGAGTGTGCAATGATGTGGCATGGCTTAGTAACGTGTCATAGATGAGGGTGCAATGATGTGGCATGGCTTAGTAACGTGTTTGGCGACGTGGCGGTGCCCGGTTTGCATCGGAATTTGGGGTCGTCACAGCACAGTAAAAACAATTATTTTCTTTTTTTAATTGTTATTGTGGAATTGAGTATAGCGTTAATCAGATTTCAATTTACAATCTCTATAATAAGGGTTTTTCAAAACTTAAATATAATAAAAAGGTCAAAAATCGCTTAATACACCATTTGAGGTGTCTTTTTGGATAAAGGAATTCGTATTGATACAAAAATTGTGTGGATTTACAAAAAAAGGGGGCGGAGCCCTTCTATACAAGCTATACATTGCCCCTATACATGGTGGGCCTTCAATTCCAAAATGTCTCAAACCTTGTACATTCCTCAATTCAAATATTGATGTTTGATGTTATTTCTTTTCCTTTTTTTTTGGGATTAAAGGATTTGTGGGGCTGAATTTCATTAAACAAAAATTCCTTTGCAAAGAAGACTAGCAAGTAGCCCCAATAAGTTATAATTAAAACCCGCAATCCACTACAACTTAAGACTAGCTACTATGTTTTGTCAAGAAAAAAGACTAGCTACTATGTTACAATTTAATTCAATGTCGACAAATTTGTTCGGACAAAACTTTGCATCGCGTGCAGAGCACGTGCCCATCAACTAGTATATATAAATATATATATAAATTTATGAATAAGAATTTAGACAAATTATTTAGCCACCATGGTTATTGACAGTTAAATAGAGGAACAAAAAAGAATTTCAAAAATGAAAAATTATGCAAATTCGCACCTGTGGTAAGCTAAATGCGGTGCTATTATCACCCATGATGGCCAATGACTGTCGAATCTGATTTACCTGAACTACGAAAAATGAAGCTGCATCATCAGAATAACAACAACAACAACAACATAGCCTCAGTCCCAAATTAACTGGGGTCGGCTACATGGATCAAACTTTTCCCAAATTAACTCCATCATCAGAATATGACGTCCAATTGAAGGAAAATAATCTTTTGACATTCTTTTGTTACATACATTCGCTACACAATGGTGTAGATTCCCTTAAAATTTGTGGGGTCCACACATCTCAATCAAATCTACACCATTGTGTAGCCAAGGTTTAAAAATCGACAAACTTCAGCGAAGTTCGGGCGAAGTTTGTCGATTTTGAGGTGAGCGAAGCGAAGTTCATAGGCAGTAGAAAAATTGCAAAAAATTCGACTCAACTTCGGCTAACTTCGACCGAACTTCGAAAACATCGATGGAAGTTAATAAAACATGAAGTAATATTGTCATATTTCGTGAAAGTTGAGCAAACTTCGACTGAAACTTCGACTATGCTAGAAATATACTTAAACTTCGGCTAAATTCTAATAAAACATAGTTCTAGCATCTCTACCAAGAAACTTGAGTTTTCTTACATTGAAAATGAAATTCCATAAACTTTCGTACACCGGTGAATTTTTGTCAAACTTACATCGTCGAAGTTAACTTCCTCGAATTAATTCCAAATTTTAAGTGAGCGAAGTCATAAGCGAAGTCGAAGTTTCAAACCTTGTGTGTAGCAAATGCATGTCTCCTAGAATGTTAGATTATCATCTTCCCCAATTGAAATACAATATTTAAAGAATATTCATACCTGATCAATATTTGCATCACCTACAACAACAAATGGTACCCAAAATTAGAATTTCATCAAACAGCGTAAAAATAATGTTGTACATGCAGAGAACCAAAATATGCTGCAGATAAGAGCAAAAAGGTGTCTAAGAATCAACCATTGTCGTTAGGAACTTTTCGAAGAGCATCATTCACCATCTCTTGCACAGATTTTCCTTCTGCAAACAAGAAACGACTGTCAACTTTTATTGGAATAGCTTTTGAAAATCATGCATGCCAAGAAAAAAATTCTGATCTGCATAATCCATTGCACCAAGTACCATGCCAAAAAGAAACCGAGCTATAAAGAGGCATAAAGTTGGATGCATACGGCAAGAATCACCAATTTAACCTAAAACAGCACCATTGCAGTAAATACAATGCCTATACAAATGTGAATATTATTGACCTTTCTTAGTTCTAATTCTGATGACAGCTCATATTTTCTTACTTAAGTGCTTCACTTAAACCATCATGTACATTAAACTATGTAGAGATGATTTTCAAAAATACAATGTATATAAGATTTAAATTGTCATCACACAGTCCACAAAACAAGATTAAATCAGCGAAAGATCGATAGATAAAAATAAAGTCAAGCATCAATCCACAATATTTGAGCTTTTTCAGGAAGTTAAAACCCTCAACACCTAAGCTAGTACCCAATACAAATACACTTAAAATGTTCATAATTGGGAGGGGGGGGGGGGTGTCATACATCATCAAATCTTAGAGAGGTTATAAAAAGAAACTATTGCAGGTCTATAATCTGATTTTGAATGCATATCTTAATGAATCCAGCAAGAAATACAGCATTTCAAGATCTTAAAAGAATAATATTGGTTTGGTTAGATTGGTTTGCTAACTACTTAAACTAACAGAAGATTGAATTCAACTAATCAGCAAGTTATAAACCCAATTAATTTGGGACTGAGGCTATGTTGTTGTTGTTGTTGTTGTTGTTGTTGTTGTTGTTGTTGTTGTTGTTGTTGTTGTCGTATAGTGGATTGAAACAATCGTCCCATTAGATGAGAAATGAACCCAAAGTCAATAGTCTAATTGGACGGATGCTATTAACTCTTATAGATTTTTTTTAAATGATTTGTACCAAAAACAAATTATTGGAAGCTCTACCTAGAACAAATGGCATTTATTTGTCTGTAAACACGCTAAATTTGGAACAGCTTTTCACCTCATTAATCAATCTCTTTTGTTCTCTGTTCAAATCACAACCAACCTACTTGTATGCAAGTAAACTAATAAATTTAAGAACTTTTTTTATCGGAAAACAACTAAATTTAAATTGACATGCAGATGACAACCACCACTTATTTTTCATTATAAAAATAATTAAAAGAACAAATAAACTTACGCAAAAAGTCACGTTGGATTAGCCATAAAAGTTTAGCAGGTTCGAAAGCCACATCTTTTCCCTGTGAGATTTTCACCCAATAAAGATACATATGTAAACTATCTTGATAAGTGAAAGTAGGAAGAATCATAACATAGTGATCAAGAAGTCACCTTCACTCTGTTTGCCATGAACCAGTGAGAAAGAAAACCATACAACAAGTTAGTATTGGTAGCAACCTAAGTAATCATCCAATGAACTAATTATACTTCATGCCCCAACACTTTATACACCAAGCAAGAAAGTCACACACCTTCCATAGAATTCTTCAGCAAGCTCAACAGCAAAGGATAACCTGGATATGTCAGCTTCACGTATCTATACAAAAAGAGAAAGGAAACCAATATAATTACTGCCCAGTGCACCAAAATGAAAGATTTATGGAGCAGCAAGAAAACAAATAGAACTTCCAAAGGAGAGCACCCTATTCCAGTTAAAAAAATGCAACGACAACTAGAAACCAACCGTCTCAGGTAGATTGTATATAAGCACGGAACTCATAATCGTAGCAAGAGCAAAAATCCTGCACAATCAAAAGAAGTTTTCAGACTATGGACACTAAAAACATAAATTTCCATTCAAGATAGAAGATGATCGAAGCTATTAATAGGTTACCTGTCATCATAAACATTGGATTTCCCTACACTTTCAAATCCTTCAGTGTCTAGGTACAGAATAGATGTTTCTATTCCATCAATAGTTAATTTCAGCGGAGTGCCCCATACCCATATGCCTAAAATGCCAAATAGAGAAACAAATCGTAAATAAGACATTAACATTTTTGTACTATACTCCACCAAAAGGAATGCAGACGGTTGGTTGGCCAGGGAACAAGGTAATCAAGAGCAATATCTCCAACAGCTTTGTACCACAGTGAGGAAAATCTAATGGTACCAGAACTTTGGTAATATTTTCATAGCTTTATTCATGTATCATGCCAACCTTTTGTTTTGGTATCACGCATATGACCGACCCCAAAGCCTGTAGAGTAAATAATTTCCAATGTCAAAAAAATACTGAGCACAGGCTAATTTCTGCAAAGCATAGAGTAGCATTTCTCAAAGACAATTGAAATCACATAGGAAAAGTTCACCTTCGTAACATGAAAGGGAGAGAAGTTGATTGAGCAAAAAAGACTTTCCAGATCGATAAGGACCAATTACCTGCGAGGAAACAAGAAATCTGGTGTCAGAACTACATCTTTAATTAACTTTCCATTTCATTTTGCAGATTGAGTAAAGACTATTGCATGTGAAACACAACTCGGATAGCAGAGAAACATTTTCATGTGAATGGAGGAGAAGAAAAGATTTTTACTGCTGTCATGCATACATAATTACAGATGACAACTACACTGAGATCGAGTTTCAACAAATGATATACTATGATTAAGAAACAAAGGAAAAAGAATAGAGAAGGAAGAGAAAGGAAAAGAAAACTTAAAAGTTACAACAATGTGACTAGAGAGTGCACACAAGACAGTATTTTCTTCCTTTTCTGTATATATATGCTAAAAAGCTCTAATATCTAGGAACGCCCAAAAAGACAAATTAATGAAACATGAATCTTATTCTAAAATATTCCCAACAGTCCCCCTCAAGTTGAAGCAATTGATCAACTGATATCAACAGAACATGCCTATAAACCAAAAAAAAAAAAAAAAGAACAAGCTCAACTTGAAATATTAAAAGCAAATGTGGACATAAGGGTTTAGTAGACATATCCCCAATTGATTTTCAACTTGAATGCATGCCTGACAATCTACTTGGACATGAAACTTCAACACGATTCAGCCTTTCAAGGAACATGGGATCACAACAAGCTATGGAAGTTGCAGCTTGATTATCACAATTCACAAACATATTTCTACGAGAGATAAAATTGTAAGACAAATTTCTAGTAAGAAAATAAATAGAAACAAACCATTGACATTTTTGAAACTGTAAGACTCATTTCTTGTTAAAAAAATAAATATAAACAAACCATAGACATTTTTGCAGTACTACAAGCCACAGCTCAATGCTCAACCTCAACCCTTAGACATGCAACCACACTTATCTTTTTACTATGTGATGAAACCAAGTCAAGACAACTGCGTGCCATTATTCAAGTGCAAAGTAGCACGAACGATGTCAATTGAAAAAGTCTTAGAACTGGACACGGCTAACATCATTGCCCATGCAACAACTGGAAAATATCAATCTCAAATCCGGCAATACGTTTTGGTGCTTCTAGATACAAAGTAGATGCTCTTTGGCATGTATGGCTACTTTAGATCTTTGGCATCTTTGTTATATTATATGTATATAATGAAGAACTCGAAGAAAGGAGAAGAGATAATATTGAATATCATTCTTTTCGTCCTTAAAGTTTTAAAGGTTGCTATGTATATATTGATTTACAGTTATCCATGTAGATCAGCAAGGAGAAGAGTTTGAGGTTATTTTTAACTAGCTTGTGAAGAGTATGGGTCAATCTAATATAGTTGTAGCTTCCCAAATAGTGGATTTTATTTTGTCAGTTTCATGCTGACCAAAAGCATATTTTGCCTGTTTATATGTCATAGCTTAGTTATGGTCTGAGAGACCAAGTTTGTGGTTATTATGGCTGAAGAAGCATTTATTTTGTCAGTTCAACATACAATTTATCTTTACACAAGTTGGGATCGGGAAAATCCATCACCTCCAAGAAGAATCGACATAAATATTAGTAACGAACCTTGAAGTATTATAGTTTCTACTTCGGCTACGAAGAAATGGAAGAATCTCCTTTACTGAAGGAATTCAGGTATGGGAAAAAATAGGTAGTTCGGGGCTAAAATCCATCACCTCCAAGAAGTTGAATCGACATAAATATTACTCCCTCTGTTTCTTTTTAACTACCGTTTTAAGGTTGTTCACAGTTTTTAAGTAAGTCATTTAATTATCTTGATTGAGAAGAAAGTGGCAGTTAAATGACTAAATCACCTTTTATCTCTCCTAACCCCACCACTTCTACATACACTAGTTATTAATGTGTAATTATTAGACCTTTTTTTTTCTATGACGGGTATAAAAGTCAATTAACTAATTAATGTGTATTAAAACTATCAAATGACAGACATTGTGAAATATTTCAAAATGGCTAAAAGACACTTAAAAGGAAATGGAGGGAGTACTTACAAGCCAAGTACTGTACAAAGAAATGGGAGAATCTCTACAGATGCTTCATTGAAGAAACTCAGGTTTGGGAAAAAGATATGTAGTTCAGGGCTTGGGAAAACAGTAAGATATGAGAAAAATTCCCTATGGGAGATTGTCGTAAAGGTTAGGCTGACATTTTACGAGGGATGTCATTTACTTTAATGCAGGGGCTGCTCATGCCTGAACTGAAGTCGCTACCTTAATTGCAAGGAGCAAAAAATAATTATGGTCAGTGACAAGAACCATGTAGTAAAAAGATAGACATATTGGATGGTTTTAGCAAAGTAAGTTATTTATTCAATATCAATCAACTTAAAATGGGTTCTTCCTAGGTGAAGTCTAAGAATTTAATGAGAACGGACCGTAAATTTATTAGCAATATGTCTATAATGGTAGTGATTGCAAGGCGTCGCTTATGCCTTTTGGGCAAAATCGCCTAGGTAGTGCCCTAGGCAGGCAGTGTCCTTCTAAGTAATTTTTAAAAATTTGAAGGGGCTATTACAGTTAAGTTTGATAACAAAAATACCTATCTAACAACAAAATCTTGACCCAAGTAATGTTATATAAGGACCTAAAGACTTATTAGAATTTTTGCAGTATATATTAAATAATAATCGCATTGACTAATAGACAATTAGTGTAATTTAAGGAGTTATAAATAAATAAATACTTATCCGGGGACTTCTACATAAATATTATTTTGCCCGCCTAGGAACCACCTCACCAAGGCAAGGGAAATCTCCTTGATGCTTTGCAGTCCTTGCTTTAAATCCAGCTACACCCGGTCCACCAAGAGGTAATATAACTAATTTGTAACGACCCTAAAGTTCTAACCCGTGTCACGTGCCTTTTCAGGGCAGTGACCTGGACCTTTCGTGACGTGGCGTAGTCAATCAACTCTCGGGAGTCGACACTAAGGTATTTTATTTTTCTTTGATTGCATGTATTAACGATCTATACTTGTTGCGTAATTTCATAATTTTATAGTCGATAGTGCGAGTGAGGACTTCCTCGAGTTGTGCGCAACGTGCGAGCAAGGATAGGTCAACATTTTTGGTGAAACTTCGGTTAGTTAAGTGCTTATGTGAATCTAATAAATTACTCAACTCATAATTTATAACAACAACAACAACATAGCCTCGGTCCCAAATTAACTGGGGTCGGCTACAAGGATCAAACTTTTCCATTGTGCTCGATTAAGTGCAATTAATGGTGAGCTTTGCAAACCATTCAAATCCCTCCTAATTAATGCATCCCATGTTAACTTTGGTCTGCCCCTACCTCGTCGAATTTCTACAGTTTCTATTAAGTCAAGTTTTCTAGTTGGGGCATTTGTAGGCCGTCTTTGCAGGTGACCAAACCATCCCAACCGCCCTTCCCTAATCTTTGTATTAATTGGTGCTACTCCTACTTGTCTTTGAATTTCTATATTTCTTATTCTATCTTTACGAGTTTTACCACACATCCACCTAAGCATCCTCATTTCTACTACGTTCACTTTATGTAATTGTTGTTGTTTTACCACCCAACATTCACTACCATAGAGCATAGCTGGCCTAATTGCGGTCCTATAAATTTTTCCTTTTAACTTAGTAGGAACATTTCGATCATAAATCACCCCTGTTGCACTCCGCCATTTCTTCCATCCAGCTTGAATTCTATGTGTGACATCATTCTCAATGTTACCATCATTTTGTATGATTGATCCTAGGTATTTAAAGTGGTTTACCTTCTTCTACTTCCCCTAATTTTACCACACCGTCATCTCGATGTCTAGTGTTTCCAAACTCACAATGCATGTATTCGGTTTTCGTCCTACTCAACTTAAAGCCTTTAGATTCTAATGTATTCCTCCGAGTTCTAATTTCCTATTCACTTCATCTTTAGTTTCATCCACTAAGACAATATCATCTTGCAAATAGCATACACCATGGTATATCCTCTTGAATATGTCTAGTTAGTTCATCCATAACTAAAGTAAATAGATATGGGCTTAAAGCCGATCCTTGATGTAGTCCTATCGTAATGGGAAATTCTTTTGTAGCTCCTCCAAATGTCTTTATACTCGTTACTACTCCATCATACATATCCTTAATAGTGTCTATGTATCTAGCATGCACTTTTTTTCTTTCTAGAACCCACAAAAGAACATCTCTAGGGACCCTATCATATGCTTTTTCTAAATCTATGAATACCATATGAAGATCTTTTTTCTTTTCTCTATATCTTTCTAACAATCGTCTTACAAGGAAAATCGCCTCCATAGTTTACCTCTCAGACATGAAACCAAATTGGTTCTCTGATATTGTTGTTTCTCTCCTTAGCCTATTGTCAATTATCCTCTCCCAAAGTTTCATAGTGTGACTCATAAATTTAATTCCCCGGTAGTTTGAGCAACTTTGAATGTCTCCTTTGTTTTTGAAGATTGGCACAAGCGTGCTTCTTCTCCAATCCATTGGCATCCGTTTTGATTTTAAAATTTTATTGAAAAGTTTTGTTAACCAAGTCAATCTAATTTCTCCTAAGCATTTCCAAACCTCTATGGGTATTTCAGCTGGGCCACATGCTTTCCCTATTTTCATTCTTTTCAATGCCTCTTTAACTTCTACAATTCTAATATCGCGTGTATAGTTTACATTCTTTCTTTCTTGGTGTGGGTTTTCATCTATTATAGTATCAACTTGGCCATCATTAAATAAACTATCGAAGTAACTTCTCCATCTCTCCTTAATATCCTCCTCGCGTGTTAAAACATTTTGATTTTCGTCCTTAATACATCTTACTCAACTCATAATTTATAACGGCTTTAATTAATTTATAAGCCTAAGTTGAGGGTTAGATAATTTTAAGCTAAGTATGAAATTTAAATTAAATGCCTAAGTTAACTAACCAAGTAATGAATTTAATTTACTTAAGTCCCTAGCAAAGATCTATTTAGACAAATGATTTAATTGAGATGAAAAAATGGTGGGACTTAAATAATTCATTAACTAGAAAAAATGCAAAAGTTCCATAGCCAAACTTTACTTATGGCACATTTGTAAATATACTAAAAATCAAGGGCATTTGCGCATATAAAGTCAGGGCAAAATTGTAATTTTACATGGGGGTAGGACATTTGTCCATGTAGATATGCAAGGTGTCTCTCAAGCATACTAAGTGTCACTTAATTAAATAAAAAGGTGACGTGGTTGAGGTTCAAAACTAAAACTTTTATGGGTCCATTTTTACCAAAACAAAAACACATGCATTCTCTTCTTCTTCACATCATTGTCAGAAACTTGCTGGAGTTAAAAGAATTGAGGATCAAAGAGAGTAGATTGAAGTCCATTCTAGCCAATTGATCAAAGCTTGGAAGAAAGTCAAGCCTAGGTATCAATCTTTTCTTTTTATTGATGCTCAAATATGATCTAAATTGGGTGTAATTATATAATTTTGAGTTTTATATAATGCTTTGAGGTTTAATGGGACGATTTTGGGTTAACTAAGATCAGTGGTAAGTGGTTTCAAAGGTTTAAACAAGAGCTTTAAGAAAATGAAGTTGCAAAGATTTCTAAGTTACTATTTTGAACCAACCCTGGTAATTTTAGCAAAACTCTCTCATTTTAAACGTCGTTGAAATTTATGATTTAAATTTAATGTGTATGGAGCATGTAGAACATGCCTACATAGATCAAATTAAGTGCATGTGCATATGTAGCCTGCATAGAGGGTTGGTCTTAGTTATGGGAAGTTACCATGTAATGGGTAGTTACTAGTTAGTGAAGTGGTGCATGTATGTAGTGGTGTGAGTGGGTCATGTTGACCAAGTCCATACATGTGTAGCATTGTCTATAAATATGTGTGATGGGTGTAAATATTAATCAATCAAGGAAGCAATGTATTCCATCGAAGCAGAATGGTTTTTTGATATGTTAATATCAATACTATTTTTTATTTTTATTTTATATTTTTAACAAACGCAAATTGACACATTCAAGTGGCATTTGAAAGTAAAGTCATAAAGCTTCAACTTTTGTCTCACGCATGATTTGAATATTTGGACTCTTTCTTGCGCAAAAACGTTCTACAACTTGATGTTAAAATCTGATATTCTGGACTTCGTTATTTTGATGTCCTAGTGTTTTAGCAATAACTCACTCGATTCTTGTCAGATTAAGCTTAAAAACTTATGGCGTTCCTAGGTATGTAATCTGACTTCAATAGAAAAATCACAATTTCAGGAACTCTAGTTTTGGAGGAATAAATTGTACAACCTTGTTGGTCGAACTACCGCACAGTTATCAAGGTTCAAAACTTCGACTTCGCCTATGACTTCGCTCACTTAAAATTCGGAATTAATTCGAGGAAGTTAACTTCGACGATGGAAGTTTGACAAAAATTCGTCTGTGTACTGAAGTTTACTGAATTTCACTTTAAGTGCTAAAAAACTCAAGTTTCTTCTTAGAGATGCTAGAAATATACTTAATCATACAACAATAATACATAGACTCATGTCACCAAAGGATATTCCGAATTTTAAGTATATTTCTAGCATAGGCGAAATTTTAGTCAGTTTTAGTCAAAGTTTGCTCAACGAAACATAACAATTTTACTCCATGTTTTAACAACTTCCATCGATGTTTTCGAAGTTTGGTCAAAGTTAGCCGAAGTTGAGTCGAATTTTCGCATTTTTTCTATTGCCTCTGAATTTCGCTTCGCTCACCTCAAAATCGACAAACATTGCCCGAACTTCGCGAAATTTGTCGATTTTTTAAACCTTGACGGTTATGAGTGATTGTAGTAACATTGGGATATCTCCCTCATTTTTAACCGGATTTGAGTGTACTATACATTTTTTGGAAAAAGCTAAGTCATAGACCTAGGACTTTTCTGTAGGGTGTGTTTTCAAAATTCAACCATTTGGATAGCCTAAATGAGCCTGAAAGGCACGCATCAAAACTGCCAATTTCTATTAAGTTAGGAGTTTGACATTTACTCCATTTGAGGGGTTATAAGAACTTGGAGGGACTGATATGGGTCATAAGAAGGGCTGGTATTTTAACTATTATGATTTTAAAATAAGATTCGATCCATTAATAATAATAGATGAATCGAATCATAGGACCTTACTGTGATAGACCAGGTATGAGGTGATCGATACGAGGCGAGCAAAGGCACGGACGGACTTTGAAATTTTGTGTGATTGTTGTAAGTAAACAAGTAAGGATCTCTATAGTAATTCATGCATGTGTAATTTATTCATTTACTTGTACTTACTCTTCCCTATGGACTTCCACTCCTGGTATGAGTATATGTTGGCCCAGTGAGTCGGGAAGGTAACTTCTGGATGTGGCGAACGACTAGCAATCAGAATCACATCCCGAGTTACTGGATTTGGGGACTTAGGGAAGGGAGGACACCACTTAGCACCTACGTGGATGGGATGTGTTTTATCCGGGGCACTGTCGATATCCCTCATCCGGGACAGTTTAGATTCAGCGGGCTTTGCCGCGTTCCTAAAATATGAGTCTGCCTAGCTTTGCCGCCGCGACTCAGGATTGTTGAGTGACGGTCTCAGTCCTCGATGGGTTTTGGACTACTTGGATTCCTCTTCGTTGACTACTTGACACTCATTGTCGTTTGTTTCTATTTCACAGTCTTTCTATCTTGCATTTACCTTATTTCCAGCCTTATTTACTTCTCGCATAATCTTTAGACTATTTTATTTATTTCTTGAAGTATTGTTTATATCCTTCTTATTTTACTCATCTGAATTGCTCCTTCGGTGACAATTGTAGATCCGCAGACGAGCAAGGGGCAAGTAGCCGGTGATTGGTGATTACCTCTGAGGAGATCAAAACAGCCCTCCCCTTTGCCATTTTGTAGGTCTTTGGATGTGTATTTACTTATATTATGTTTTCTTGTTTATACTTTATACACTGGGATATGGGATTGTGAGCGACACAGATTCATGCATATTGCTTTTGTCCACATATTGTACATGGGATGCATTAATTATGAGGGATTTGAATGGTTTGAAAAGCTCACCATCAATTGCACTTAATCGAGCACAATGGAAAAGTTTGATCCATGTAGCCGACCCCAGTTAATTTGGGACTGAGGCTATGTTGTTGTTGTTGTTGTTGTTGTTGTTGTTGTATTCAAATTCCGCTGTTTAACTTTAAAACTTGCAAAACTATTAACTCAACTCTCAATCACCAAACAATTAGTAATAATGGAAAGGAATGCTAACTAGAATTGCGTTGACCTTGCGAGGGTTGACTCGGGGATCCACGTGGCCAAGGCCGGGCGGGGCCCAATTTGTAGGCATTGGGGCCACTACATAATTTGTCCTAGATCGCCTCCTTTTCTGGAGGAGCTAATGCTTTGGGGTATTTTAGTTTGACAGTAACATAAACAAGTTACAACTTACAAGTGAGCTAAGCTTGGAGATGAAAGTCTTCATTTGTTTCGTTCATGAATCACACTAAGTAATGCAATAATTCATGATAACTACGGTATCCTTAACAAATAATGCATGAAAATGCAATTCCTTCTAGTGATGTTCAGGTGGGGGAAACCTCGATCCGCGTTTCTCTCCTTCATCGGAACTAGAGTTTTTTATATCATTATATTAATATATAAGGTGTGTTTCTTCTCAAGAAAAAATGGAAAAAAAAAAAGAAAGAAAGGAAAACAATTGCATGCAAATAAACCGAAAACCTTATTCTCAATTTTAACCTTTCAATCATACTAGATATTTGTTTTGTAATATTTTAATATAAGGCATGTGTCCTCTCACATAAGAAGAAAGAATGAGAAACAATTACATACAACTGACCATAGACATCAAGTCTGAAAATAAGTAGGTGTTTGCATGTCTTATTACCTAATCTTACTCCAAAGTATATTGATGTTACTTTTATAAACGTTATGTCGGTCAAAAAATGTTCAAGTTAGGATATCAATCTTACAGCAACAACAGCAACCAGGGTTTCAATTCTTTCTAAAGCCTCCAAGCCTTCTCTCGAAAGTTGAAGCTTTGTATGACCAGAATCAGGCTCCACAATAGGAAATCTGAAAGCAAATGAGTAACACTGAATCATTGCCTAAAATAAAAATACTTCGAGTATCTATTACACAAGTATACTTTGAGTAACATACCTTTGTTACATACATTTGCTACAAAATTATTTGAGTATTTTGAACACACATTGAGATTGTCATGGAGATACCTCCATGTGCAATCCAAAATACTCCAACAACTGTGCAGCAAATGTCCATACCAAAAGTATGTCACTCAATCTTCTTTTTTGAGAAAAAGAAAGAGAGAAAAGAATTCCAACTTTGCTAGTGATAGAATTAAAGATAAACACAAAAACATCGATCCAATTTGGGATCGGCTAGATGGATCATCAAAAAATAAAATCATGATCTATTCTCATGAAAGAAATAGTAACCCACCGAGTAAGGCACACTTTACTGTTCTAGATCAATTATAAACCATCAAGGTATGACCAGCCAATGAAATAATAATCAATATACTTCACATGGTTGGGTATAAGCCATTAAGCTGGAGTTTTCTGATAGAACCCTAGATCTTAGTTGGATTGAATCATCAAAAAAGATAAAGAACAAGAGAATCGTGAAAGAAGATGAAGATATATTGTTGAACTGGACCACAGAACAAGCAATCTCACAGCATTCAAGAGGTTGGACTCTCCAAGAACTCAAATGAGTTTCTAAGCCGAGACAAATGTACCGAACGAGCTTACAATATTTCTCTACCCTTATTTATAGTATTCCCCCACTAACTAACTCTACAAGGCTCTATGTGGGATCTTATCATTACTCCCCCCTTTAAAAATCCACCTTGTGGTAGCTAAAGAAGTGAGCACTGAAGAAGATAGATGTGCTCGAACGTGAACTCTCGTGGAGGGTAGGGCATGAATGAGTGCGAGGAAACGACTATGCCAAGATCCATATGAACCTTGCCGCCATATCACAACATAAACCATTCATCAACCCAATGTTAAACCAACCCATCCGGATAGTTACATTACATCACTCCAAAAGTAAAGAAGCATGACCAAACTGAAAGCAACCCTGACCAACAAGCTCATGTGACCAGTAGAAAGGACAAGGAAACGTTGATTAAAGCCTTGTGCGCTAGTCCCATCAAGTAGCAAATGCAGTTGCTGAACATCTCGAAAGTGAACCCCAACAATATCCCTTGAATTGATGTAGTACAATGGACCAATATCAAAGAAAACCTGAAGATAATGGAAGGGAACACTCCCATAGGAAACTCTAAGTGAACTATTTCCCATTGTCAAGCCCCGAACAAAAAACGTACCCACTTTAAGCTCTTGATACATGACGTTGGTGGTACGCATACTCTCATCTCTGATGGTAAAGCCAATTTCTATGGGGCATGCCCAATTGATACGGTGCAGGGTAACCCACCGAGAGGCCCAAAAAAGGGGGGTACCATAAACAAAGGAAACGAGAGCTTGAACAAATCAAAACAAGCTGTGCAAACCGTAACTAAAAAGAACAACCAATGAATACCCACGAATGATAAGCAAGAACTTTGCAAATCACCGATTGAGCACAGGACGGGGAGGCAAAGGTCGACGACGTCACAGGAAAGAGGAGAGGAATCGATGAAGCTTGGAGGTAAAACCAATGTCATCATTAGATGATTCTCGAACATTGTACAACTTAGGTGTGGCCCAGCCACTGAGTCAAAAAAGAAATATGCAAGGCGGAGAGAACCAAACGACCACATACAATAGTCATTAGGGCTCCTAGTGTATGTGTGAACATGACAGTAGTGACGGACGCGATGCAATGGCATACCTCTCATCGTCCGATCGCTTCGAGTACCACGTCCAACAGTGAAAATCGTCTTTCTCCAATTGAACTGGAAGAGAGAGATTACGCCAAGAAGAAGAAAGAAAATATATGCTGGAAGCGAAAATCGCCCGAATCATGAAGACTATTGGCCACAAAGGAGATCGTTGCAGTGGCCATGGTAGCGGAGCTAAGGCAACAAAGTGATCGTCGCTCGACAAAGGGAGGAAATCGACCTCCATCAAATACCCCCGAAGCACGACCAGATCTGCTGGATGTAGGTTTATAGTGCCCTTAGTGTCACCGATCTGCTTCATCGAAGCACAGATCAAGAACGAAAAGGAAGCCATGGAAGTCGACAACACCTTAGCTTTAGATCTGGTGGATCTGAGAGTTGAATGAGAGTCGCTTCGCTCTGCAACGCTACCCCGTGGAACGCTAAATTCACCACAGATTCGAAGTCGAACGACTGTTGCTTCTCCAGATCTGGATCACCGACAATTGGAAACACCTTGGCCATCACTAGATCTGAATCTTCAACCATCCGAATCAACTCCAACGTCGTTGGATCTGGCGGATTTGGTGCTTTCGAGCCGCAAGAATTTTCAATTTGCTGCTCTCTTGTGCCGTCTGATTCAATCCTGCAATGACGAAGGAGTTCGTCAAGCCACTGATTCAACCCTCTAAACGCATACCTCGCCTCAGATCTAAGCTCCCCAACTGATACTGCAATGGTTGAAATCATCTTCAGCTCCTCTTGAATTTGATCTAATCGAGCTTCCATGTTTGAGAGTGTGTTCTGATACCAATCATAGAACCCTAGATCTTAGTTGTACGGAATGAACAAAAAAGATAGAGAACAAGAGAATTGTGAAAGAAGAAGAAGATATATTGTTGAACTGAGCCACAGAACAAGCAATCCCACAACATTCAAGAGGCTAGACTCTCCAAGAACTAAAATGAGTTTCTAAGCCAAGATAAATGTACTGAATGGGCTTACAATATTTCTCTACCCTAATTTATAGTATTCCCCACTAACCAGCTGTACAAGGCTCTATGTGGGATCTTATCATTTTCATTGTCTCAAGAGTCAAGTCAACAATTAATTGCACGGCTCACTTTACTGATCTAGATCGATGATTCATTTGCCTGCCATGAAGGTACAACCAGCCTATGCAATTTTAATTGATATTCTTGACATATTTGGGCATCATCCATTTGACCTAACAAAAGCCAGAGTTTTCCTTTTCTCAATAATTAATCGTTAGAAACGTGACTTGCCTTCTCCGTTCAACACTACTTAGTCTCATAATCAAGGCCATCCAGTTTCATATATTTTCTTACAGCATAATTGATAAGTCATTATTTAGACTTATATTTAAGTAGTATTTTTCGTATATATATTGGTCTATATTTCCCCATTTCGATGACTTATACTTGGTATTTTTGGATTCTCAAGGCTTTTGAGTAGAAAGGAGATTATGATGAAATTCCGAGAGAAAAATGAAGAAAAGAAGCCTACGTCAAGGAGTGACGGTGTGTCACGCCGTGAGTACAAAAAGGACAACGTCAAGGAACGTGACCACGTCGCCAAAAGAAAGAGAGGACCAACATGAGACGACATAGGAAATCGGACATTCACGTCGTGTCGCGTTGTCCATACAACAAGCAGCGCCAATTTATCACGAGGGGCGTCAAACATAAGATTCACGCTCTCATGACGTTGTGGCAAATGCACTGTCAACGTGAGGGAGCGTGAACACCGGCACAAAGAAGAAAAGTAGAAGGAAACACCACGATGTGCCACGTTGTGGCTCATAAGTCGTAAGTGACAACGTGAGGGTGCGTGAGACTAGGGACCAATTTTGAAAATAGAAAGTTTTGGATTTCTAATTCAATTGGGATTGTAATTTAGGAGTAATATAAATAGTTTAACATGTTTTTAGGTTAAAGAGCTTGTTCAATTTGGTTTAAAGAGAAGAGAGACTACTTTTGAGAAGAGAACACTTTGGAGACTCAAGTTGTGCATTAGATTTTGTGGTTTTTCATTGAATTCAAGGTAAACTTTATGTTTCCTTTTTTTAGTTGAATATACTTTATGTTTTCTATGGTTAATACAATGACTTGCATGTTTTATTACATTGATATGGAGTAGTTATCTCTATCCTATGGATCAATGGATCCTAGGTTGGAAAGCTTTGATGTTTAATGGAATTTGATTGTTAATTCTCTTGGTGTTATACTGCACTATGAAGAAAAGTAGAAGGAAACACCACGATGCGCCACGTTGTGGCTCATAAGTCATAAGTGACAACGTGAGGGGGCGTGAGACTAGGGACCAATTTTGAAAATAGAAAGTTTTGGATTTCTAATTCAATTGGGATTGTAATTTAGGAGTAATATAAATAGTTTAACATGTTTTTAGGTTAAAGAGTTCAATTTGGTTTAGAGAGAAGAGAGACTAGTTTTGAGAAGAGAACACATTGGAGACTCAAGTTTTGCATTAGATTTTGTGGTTTTTCATTGAATTCAAGGTATACTTTATGTTTCCTTTTTTTTAGTTGAATATACTTTATGTTTTCTATGTTTAATACAATGACTTGCATGTTTTATTACATTGATATGGAGTAGTTATCTCTATCCTAGGGATCAATGGATCCTAGGTTGGAAAGCTTTGATGTTTAATGGAATTTAATTGTTAATTCTCTGTGTTATAATTTGTGTTTGTCCTACATTTAATGTTATGAACATCATGATCACGTGTGAGTTGATGATGGGATTTGCGAGTGATTAAAATATGGTATGTGCAAGTGAGACCCAGGCAAGAGGTGGTATTCATGAGGGACGATGGTTGGAGAATTAGGAGAGATCTTTGTTTCCTTTTATTTTATATTAATTTATTTTTCTATCATGTTGCTATTATAGGGTTACACTATTGCTTAGAAAAGGCCAAATAGGTTAAAATATCCTAACCTTTTGCAACTTTCGTTATTATATCCTAACCTTTTGAGATTTATTATTCTATCCAAACCTTTTTAAATTGTTTAATTTGTATCATAAACCACTTTTAAACTCCAAATTTGATGATGAGACACTTAAATAATGAATTTAAACCTTAAAATTAAAAATTATTTTGATAATTATAAGTGATGAGGTGGTTTTAAACTCATAATTACAGTAGCACCTCTTCAAATTTTGAGTTAAAAACTTAATTGTGATACAAATTAAACAATTTGCAAAGGCTGAGATGTAATAACAAATCTCAAAAGGTTAGGATATAAGAACAAAGTTACAAAAGGTTAGGATATTTTAACCAATTAAGCCTTTAGAAAATATATGCTTTTTCTTAGGAATATATGTATATCTTAGGAAGATTAGACTAAATTAGTAAGTTTCATATTTTACATTAGAGATTAACCATGGTCATGGAACTTTCAATCCGGACATGGAAAACATAACCTTAGAACATATGGCACATCAATAGATGCTTGTTGACTACGGAGGCTTATAGAATTCGGTGTTTAATGCTTTGTGACACTTACGCTATTCTGTTAGCATCAAGGGATGTCCCCTTGTCCATTTTGTGTATAAGAGAAAGAAACAAGGGAGTAAGGAATCAGTGCTGGGTAATTCTGGGTCAGTTCCAAGTGGGCCCGACGAGCAGGTGTAAGCTCATCAGCACCACAAGCGTGAACAGTTGCGTGAGCAGGGCCTGTGTGTGCGCATATGGTGCTCAGAGAGAGTAGTTGGGTAGAGATATAAATAGGATATTGTCTGTGTAGTGTGCATCATCTAAGAAAGTTGTAATCTAGGAATTTGGGTAGAGGGGAGTAGTACTCCTTCTCTGGGTTAGGAACCACTCTCTGAGTTGTATCTCCCTTTGTTCTTGCTTTCTATCAATAAAGTATACCGAGGCGACCCCCTCGTTTCTTTGGTTCGATCAACACCCTTATCATTTGTTAGCATCAAGGGACGTCCCAATGTCCATTTTGTCTATAAGAGAAAGAAACATGGGAGTAGGGAATCAGTGCTGGTAATTCTGGGTCAGTTCCAAGTGGGCCCAACGAGCAGGTGTAAGCTCGTTAGCACCACATGAGTGAACAGTTGAGTGAGCAGGGCCTGTGTGCGTGTGCGTCTAGGGCTCAGAGAGAGTAGTTAGGTAGAGATATAAATAAGATATTGTGTCTAGTGTGCATCATCAAAGAAAGTTGTAATCTGGGAATTTGGGTAGAGGGGAGTAGTACTTCTTCTCTAACGTCTCTCTGAGTTGTATCTCCCTTTATTCTTGCTTTCTATCAATAAAGTCTACCGAGGCGACCCCCTCGTTTCTTTGGTTCGATCAACACTGTTATCGTTGCTATCAGAGCAAATCTCATGGCTCCAAAGACCGACTCTCGAATCGACCTGCTGGAGGAGCAGATGAAGATGATTCCAATGGAGCTACAGAAGATTCCGGTGTTGGAGAGCTCATTCGGCGAGCTGCGTTCAGAGGTTTGGGATCTGATGCAGCAGATCCGTTCCATGAAAGTCAGATCTAACGCACAAGCTTCTGGATCTAGCCAAGTTGGAGAAGCTAGTGCTTAGACGCACCAGATCTTCGGAGATCCACCAGATCTGAGCCTTTTGAAAAAGGTCGGTGCAGGATGGAGACCAGATCGAGTGCCGCCGGCATACAAATTGGGGCCTGAAGTAAGAAAAATTAAGATGGCCATGTGTAATGGAGCGAATCTACTAGTTTGGCTCAACCAGGCGGAGCACTACTTTGCCCTCCATGAGATGCCAGAGATTTCGAAGCTGCGTGCCGCTCGGATTTGCTTGGTCGGGCCGGCTCAGATTTGGCTGCAAACGAAGGAGAAGATGAACCTTTCGAGAACTGGGCAAAACTGAAAATGCAGCTGATTCGACAATTCATGGAGGACGATCCTCTGAACTTGTATCAACAATTCTTTTCACTCAAACAAGAGACAATTGTGGTTGAATACAGGGGATCGATTTGAGCTCTTGTTATTACAACTTGAGGGTCTCTGAGAGATGCGAGCCTTCGTTGTGTTCATCAATAGGTTGATCGATCAAGTGCAATTGAAAGTGATGGTCGATCCGTCGCGAACGTGGCAGGGGGTGGTGGAGGGTCTCTCAGAGAGCCATCGTTGTGTTCATCAATGGGTTGATCGATCGAGTGCAATTGAAAGTGATGGTCGATCCGTCGCGAACGTGGCAGGGGGTGGTGGAGAGGGCGATCCAGGTGGAGCAAAAACATCGAGATTGTGACGCTCTTGGGCTCAGATCCAGTTCAAGCCCAAAAGCCCACTCGGTTTGGAGGGGGGAACTTCTAAATCAAAGCCCAAGAATCTTGGGTGGGTGACTATACAATTACTAACCCAACTCGTGAAACTGGGTTGGTCCACTTAAAAGCTGCAGCCCAAGTGTGACTTCTCCTAAGACCAGCCCGTCCTCCTCAAGGTCTACAAGTCCATCATCATCTAAGGCAGTGATTCCACAGGTTTCCCTACCCAAGTTCAAACGTTTGACAGACGCCGAGGCAGAATTACGCCCTCTGTTACTGTTGTGATGCCAAGTGGTTCGCGGGGCATCAGTGTCAACGACGAGAGTTGCAAGTCATGCTTGTCGACGACAATGATAACGTGGATATTGAGCCTCCTCGCGGGAATTAGGGGGACCAATAGGTGCTTACCACCTTGGAGTTGTCAGCGCACGTTGTTGAAGGGTTGAGTAGCATATGTCGGACCTGATGGGAGTAGTGCATAATTGATGTTGCATTCCAAGCGTTTGATGATATTTTGCTGAGGGAAAATGATTTGGTGACATTTGTGGGAACACAATCCCATCGCACAGCCTTTGTGGCGCACACGTGGCGTCCTTTTTACATATGTGGGGGCCGCTAAAAAAACATAAAGGACGCGCCACGTGTGCGACATGTAGGCTATGGGACCCATTTGTGCTCCCACAAATGTCAACGAATCATTTTCCTTTGCTAAGAGGTCTGGAGTGTCTCACCGCATTAGTTTTGCATACAACGTTGAAATGTTGGGTCGAGCTCGCTGGTTATTTGGCCCTCATAGGCACCTTAGTCCCTTACCATGATGATTCCACTACAATGCAATTTGGGCCAACTATTGGTAACATGAGATGGTTTATGCACTTGGCGCGTCCTTGCACATTTTCCTCCTTGGGCTCATTGTTGGCTTTTGGCTCTGTAATGTTGCTCACATGCGTGTTGATGAGATTGATTTGGATTCTTATCTGGTTCCTGCTTTTGTCTTCCCTCAGATATTTCTCATCTCCTGGCTTCTTGATCTGGCATCACTATCTCCTTTGTTGTTTACTTTCTATTAGCATTTTGAGGACAAGGTGGATTTTTCAAGGGGGGAGTGATGATAAGATCCCACATAAAGTAAAATAGAGTTAGCTAGAAGGAACCAATATTATAAATAGGGGTATGTTTGTTGGTTTAGACATTTTGTTGTCTTAATTGTAATTGGGAACTCTTTTGACTTTGGACTAAGAGAGTTTTAAGACTCTTCTCTGGGTTTTCTATCACTATGTTTTATGGAAGTGAATGTTGAGTAGTGAAGAAGCAACAAGTACATAAAATAAACGTAGCATAAATGAGGATGTTAAGGTGGATGTGTAGTAAGAATAGAATAAAAAATAAAAATTCAAAGAAAAGTAGTAGTACCAATTGACACAAAGATTAGAGAATGGCAGTTGCGGTGGTTTGGACACCTCCAAAAATGGCCTACAAATGCCCCCACTACAAAACTCAACTCGATAAAAACTAAAGAAATTTTATGGGGTATGAGTAGACCAAAGCTAACCTGAGATGCATTAATTAGGATGGGATTTAAATGATTTGGAAAGAACACCATCAATTGCACTAAATCGAGTGTAATGGAAGAGTTTGATCCATGTAATTGTAGCCGACCTCAACTAATTTTGGAATTGGGGCTATATTGTTTTTGTTGTTGTTGTAAAAACAATAAATCTCAAGTAATGCCTCCATTACTCGAATCCATTAATTGAATTCAAGGCATGGTAAACCTAATTGCCCTCGACATTAAGTGGATAAGAATTTGAGAAACCGCACCACTTTTCTTCAAATGCATGCATAAATGACAGATCAAATAAACATTTTGCAACACCAAACCGAAACAAACTGATAGAATACCGCAAAGGAGAGGAAACGAGGACGATGCCTCGATAAAACTTTATTGATGAAAGAACGAAAGAGATACAAACAGAGAGAGGACTAACCCCTAGTTCCCAGAGGTAGAGACGCAGCTTTCCTCACCGAAAACCAAATTCTTTCCCCAAATTGACACAATATACAGGATATCCTACTCAGAGTGAACAATGCACTCTTTATACTACCCTCCGATGCCCATCCTCTCTGCTACACACACCCATTACGCGCACACTGCTCACACCACAAGTACCACACACTGACTCCTAATCTTCAACTGTCGTGGGCCTCGCTGATGCCACATATGAACCGTTTCGAGTGGAATTTGATCCCCTGCTACCCTTTCTCTTCCTAAAATAGACCTTTCATACCCTACTCAGAGTGAACAATGCACTCTTTATACTACCCTCCTATTCCCGTCCTCTGCTACACACACCCATTACGTGCGCATTGCTCACACCGCAAGTACCACACACTTACTCCTAATCTTCAATTGTCGTGGGCCCTGCTGATGCCACATATGAATCGTTTGGAGTGAAATTCAATCCCCCTGCTCCCCTTTCTCTTCCTAAACTAGACCTTACTGATGGTATGTGGGCCCGGGCGCTTATCAATATTGCCCCCCCCCCCCCCCCCCCCTCCTCCAGCCCCACAAGACCCACCTTGTCCTCAAGATGGAGTTCAAGAAATTGCTTGCGGACATGGTGCACTAGTTCCCAAGTAGCTTCAACTTCAGGTAAAGCCACCCACTTAATTAAATGTTCGGGTCCAACGAATAAGGAATGATAAGCCAACACAACTTCTAGAGTGGCTAGAAGAGTAAGGGAGTCTGAAGGGTATGGGGGCAAGTCAGTCGAAACAGGAACATTTCTCACTGCTTGCTTGAGTTGGGAAACATGAAAGACGGGGTGAATTGAAAAGGAGGGAGGGAGTTCTAACTTGTAAGCCACCTCGCCGATGTGAGCCAAGATCTTATAAGGCCCAAAAAAATTCGGACTGAGTTTCACATTTGTGCGACGAGCAACTGATTGTTGCCGATACAATCCCAAAAAAATACAACCTGTCTCCAACTGTGAAAATTGACTCCCAACAACCCTTATCCGCCTGTTGTTTCATCCGATTTTGGGCAAGCAGCAGTTATCACGAAGTTCAGCCAAAGTCAAGTCTCGGCCACATGGCATAGACTCAAGGTCAGTATTATAGGAGGGAGGAAAGAACCCATAGCGCAACAATGGAGGGGACTCGCGACCGTACACCACTTTGAAAGGAGAACAATGAAATGTGAAGTGAAAGGAGGTGTTATACCAATACTCAACCCATAACAGCAATGAAGCCCAATCCTTGGGACGTTGATGAATAAAGCAACGGAGATAAGACTCCTAGCAACGGTTTACAACCTTCGTCTAGCCATCACTTTGCGGATGATAGCATAGGCTCGAGGTCGGTACTAGAGGAAGGAGGAGAGAACCCATAGTGCAACAATGGAGGGGGACTGGCGACCGTACACCACTTTGAAAGGAGAATAGTGAAGCGAGAAGTGAAAGGAGGTGTAATACCAATACTCAGCCCATAACAGCCACGAAGCCCAATCCTTGGGATGCTGATGAATAAAGCAATTGAGATAAGCCTCCAAGCTATGGTTTACAACCTCCGTCTGGCCATCTTGCGGGTGGTAAGCAGAACTATGATTTAACTGAGTCTGTTGAAAGCGAAAGAGCTCACGCCAAAACTGACTAACGAAAATCTTGTCTCGATCAGAAACTATGCTCACTGGAAAGCCATGGAGACACACGATGACTTGAAGGAACACCTCGGCAATGTTTTCGCCGAGTACGGATGACGAAGGAGGAAGTGCCCTTACTGAGGCGATCAACCACTACTAAAATGGAGTTGAAACCTTTGGAAGTAGGAAGCCCCTCAATGAAATCCATATATATCTCATCCCAAATAGCAGTCGGTATAGGAGGTGGTTGAAGCAGACCACCCAATGCGAGAGTTTCATATTTGTTAACGTCGCATGCAACGACATAGGTCTTGATGTCGTGTTTGATACCAATCCTGAATAACTCTGCTACAAGCCATTTGTAAGTTTTGAGAAATCCCCCCGTGGCCCCAATAAGGGTTGGAATGAAAGTCCGCAAGCAATTTTTACTTCGAACTAGAGGAAGATGAAAGAACCACTCGATTCTTGTAACATAATTGGCCCCGCACGATAGACCAGGCTGGTTTGTCCTCCGCATCTATCGACAAAGCAGACCAGATAGCAGACGAAATTAGGTCGGCCTGAACCTCAGTGGCAAGAAGTGTGGAGTCCGCAAAAGAGACCACCGAAAGAGAAAACAGTTCAACAGTAAAAGGGAAACGAGACACGACATCAGCTACCTGATTAAAAGACCTCGGCTTATAATAGACATCGAAGTGAAAGTCCAAAAGCTTGATTAGCCATCTCTAATACTCTGGAGCCACCATACGTTGTTCAATGAGAAACTTCAAGCTACGTTGGTCCGTACGAATGAGAAATTTTCGGCCAAGAAGATAGTGACGCCATTTTTGGACAACCAAGACAATGACCATGAGCTCCCTCTCATAGGCTAACTAATTTCGTGCACGAGGAGATAAAGCTTGGCTAAAGAATGTGATTGGACAGTCAAACTGTGAAAGGACCACACCAACACACACCCCAGAAGCATATGTTTCGATAACAAATAAAGCCCCAAAGTCTGGCAATAGCTTGTTTCAAGAGCCGGACCGCTAAAGAAACCTCGTCAGTCCATTCAAAAGCGAATTTACGAAGCAACTGAGTTAGAGGAGCTGCAATTTTGCCATACTTGCAAACAAAACGACGGTAATACCCCGTGAGTCCCAAGAAGCCCCTCGGTTCTTTTAGTGACGTCGGCATAGGCCAAGTATCCATAGCATGAACCTTATCGGGATCAGCACGTATTCCTTCACCTGAAATAACGTGGCACAAATACTAGGGGTGGGCAAACTGTAATTTGGTGGTGAAAATCATCAAACCGCCACCAAACCGAGGATTCGTGGTTTGGCAATTTTGCAAACCACCACCAAACCGGGAACCCTCAAAACCGCAAGCAAATCGACCGCGGTATACGCGGTTTGGTTTGATGTTTCCCTGCGATACATTTTCAACAAAAAAAAAAGTCACACATTCCATACAAGTCCATACATATCATCAACAAAACACATATCCATACATGACCATCTACCAAAAACACAATAAAACAAATGAACTCACTCAAAATTATGAGTCTACGTTCATTTCAAAACTTAAAACAACATGAAAATGATTCAACTCTATTCCATTTCATTCCAAGTTTGTGGGTGGTTTTGCGGTTTGGTGAACCGCGGTTTTCTATAAATGAAAACCACCACCAAACTGCGGAATCGCGGTTTTCAAGTTTTCTAAACCGCCCACAAACTGCTAGTTTAAAAAACCAAACCATGCGGTTTGGATAGTTTGGGCGGATTTGCGAAAACCGCTGCCCACCCCTAACAAATACTCGAGGCTTGCCCTGGCAAAACAACATTTCTTAAGATTCACAAAAAGAGAATGCTGCTGCAGAATAGAAAGAACCTGACTGAGGTCGCAGTGGTCTGCCATAGAGGTACTATAAACCAAGATATCATCAAAGAACACAAGGACAAAGCGGCAGATTAACCCCTAGAAGATAAAAATTCATTAAAGACTGAAAAATGGCTGGAGCATTGGACAAGCCAAAATGCATGACGAGGAACTCGAAATGGCCGTCATGGGTACGAAAAACCGTCTTAGGCACATCGGCTGGGGCGAACTCTAATCTAATGATACCCTGAGCGAATATCCAATTTTGAAAAAATGCAAGCCCCATGCAATTCATCTAATTATTCATCAATATTAGGAATGGGAAAACGATCGAGAACTGTTACCTAATTCAAGGCACGATAGTCAACACAAAATATCCAACTCTTGTCCTTCTTCTTAGCCAGCAAAACTTGGCTAGAGAAAGGGCTATTGCTGAGTTGAATAATGCCAGACTCGAGCATCTCGGACACCAACTTCTTGATTTCGAATTTATGCACCTTGGGGTATCGATAGGGTCGAACTCACACCGGGTCAGTTCCCTTTTTGAGGAGATGGCATGATCACAAACACGGGAAGGAGAGTAGTAGGGAGCTGAAAAAAGACTACTATACGAATCCAAGACTAACTATACGCAGAGCTCGATTCTAGACAAGGTGCAACACCCATCGAAAACAACCCAGGACATAATCTAAGGATCGCTAGATCGACTTGTAGGAGACCAACGATGTGCGAAGAGTAGGATCCCCTTGAATGGTCACTCTGTTGCCCCCCGAATTGAATGACACAATGAGCGTCTGCCAATCAGTCGTAGTAACACCCAAGGTAGATAGTTGTTTGATACCCAAGATCGGATCAGAACTTTTCATGATGATGGGATGGAAATCCGTCGTGACATGGAACCCTTGGAATTGAACCTGCACTCCTTTACAGACCCTAGGGTCCGAGCACCCCCACCCACCATTACTCTATAGGTTGGGGCGGTGTCACAGGGAGGTACAGGGCGCGTACAAGAGCTATAGAGATAAAATTATGCGATGCGCCTGGGTCGATGAAGATGACCACCTCGGTGTTGTGAATGAGCTCCTTCACCTTCAAGGTATGTGGTGTCAGACCTCCTTCAACCACATGGACAGACAGCTCCATAGAGGCCAAATCTCCCAAATCCTCAGAGTCATCAGAATGTTCTTCAGACAACCCCTTCTCAAGCATCATCAGTCACCAACATAACGTTCAAAACCTTGGGCTGGCATCGAAGTGTTGCAGACCACTTCTAATCACAACGATAACAAAGGCCTGACTTGCATCGAGCTTGGGCTTCCACCCCAGTTAAGCGTTTAAATTTTGGAGGAGAGACACGCGGGGTTGTGGACTTGGAAGATGTTGGGCTAGATGAATTGGACAATGAGGGGCTGGGCTTGTTGGATGGGCCCACCGAGGAAATCGGTTTCGCTAAGACAGGCTAGGAATCACGGGCCGGGTTGGCTAACGTATTGGTCACCCACCCACTGGACCGGGTCTCGAAATTAGGAGCTAAGGCCCCAGAAGTCGACTGGGGTTTCAATCTTGGACCTGGACCCAACCCAAGACCATCTCCTTTACCGAGCTTCTTCTCAATTTGTGTCGCTCGTTCCACCATCGCCTTCGGCATCGTCGGCGGAGCAACCATCAATTCCAACCGAATACGGTCCTTCAACCCGTTGATGAATACTGCAGTCTTAAATGGTTCAGAGAGACCCACCATGTGCAAAAACAACAACTCGAATCTCTTGCGATACTCAGATACTGTGGAATCTTGTTTGATTGCGAAGAATTTTTAGTAGAGGTACAGTGGTTCAGCCTCCGTAAAGTGCGCCGAAGCTTAGTCCGAAGCTCTGACCAACTGTCAAAGGGTTTCAGTAGCTCCTCCGTCTACAACAAGATCTGGGCTGCGCCCCGATGAGGCAAATCTGAGCGACTCGAAGCTTAGACGACTCCGACATCTCATGCAATGCGAAATAGTGCTCGGATTTGGTTCATCCACATGAGCAGATCATCACCATCGCATGTGGGCATCTTGATTTTGCGGACCTCTGGACTAGATCTATAAGGAACCAAACCTTGATCTGGGTTTCCATCCATCAACGACGCTCGCCTCTGGCCAGGATCAGGTGGATCTGGGATTTTCTTGTTGCTGGAACTTCTAATCTGAGGCGAAACACTCTGATCTGAGGGAAGCTGCTGGAACAATGTCTCCATCTCTGCTGGAACAATGTCTCCATCTTACTCCCGAGAGCCTGGATCTGAGACTGGAATTGAGATTGCAACTCCAATCGCAATTCCCCGATAAGAACTGCTCCATGGGGATCTTCGAGAACTCAGCTTCCTTGAGCTCCATGCGTGCATCGACCTTACGAGGAGCCATCAAAAGCTCTGATACCAATGATAGAATACCACAAAGGAGAGGAAACGAGGACAATGCTTCCATAAAACTTTATTGATGAAAGGACAAAAAAAGATACAAACAGAGATATTCCCAGAGGTAGAGACGCAGCTCTCCTTACCGAAGACCAAAGTCTTTCTCCAAATTGACACAATACACAGGATACCCTACTCAAAGTGAACAGTGCACTCTTTTTGCTACTCTCCTATGCTCATCCTCTCTGCTACACACACCCATTACGCACACGCTGCTCACACCACAAGTACCACACACCGACTCTTAATCTTCAACTGTCGTGGACCCTGCTGCTGCCACATTTGAACTGTTTGGGGCGGGATTCGATCCCCTGCTCCCTTCCTCTTCCTAAAATAAACCTTATTGATGGTGTGGGCCCGGGCGCTTATCACATACAAGTCAGTAACTAATTATAGTGCTCGATCAGGAAAAATGCATCATCTTTGGGATGAATATCAAGACCAAACATTTTCTTCTGGTGGTTACTAATTCAAGAAATTTAAGAAAAAAGATATATAGGAAAGATATTATGGAAGAAGCTAAGCTGACATTCTAAAACCGATATAGTGATGGAACTTCCAATAAATTCTAAACAAGGCCCCAGTCATTATTTATGCACAAGAGACTTTCTAAACTAGTTTGAAAACAATTTTAAGGCTCATTAAATTTAAGCGCTTAGCACATGCTCTCATTTCTATAAGAGGGTTTTACTCATTCAAGATAAAGATTTCTTTACATCAACATACACAATTTCATAATGACCCATTTATGTTCAAGAATTTCAAATGAACTTTAATTAAGCATATATCCAATACTTACATGAAACAGACAACAACGGAGCATGAAATACAAATTTTTAAAAGACAAAAGCATTACTAAGGTTTCTGCTAAAAATGTGAATGTGAAAAACTTAAGGAAATGATATTTGCAAAGATATCAATATTTCAATAGTTTTGTAAATTGTTTCTTTGGAGCTGAATATATACACAGGGATATGACCATTCCTTTGTTTCCATGTGACTTTCTCTCAAGAAAATCACTTTTCTTTTTTTCTTTGATGATAAAGTCCCTCTTCCATGCATCACACACGCATAGGCATTTGTTGTTCGGAAGCCTCATCTTGGCAAGACAAGTTAGTAGCTTTGAGTGGATCGGTTTAATATACCGATCTTTGAACTCATTAAGTACTCCAAATAACAACGCTTTTAAACATCAGGGAAGACAATAATTTGAGAAACCGAGACATTGATTCCCCGATTCGACTTCTTAAAACCCACTCATTTCCAAATATTAGGTAACTAGAACTCGAAATCATAGCACCAATAGAAAATATGATATAAAATAGCAAAAAAGAAGCATTGTCATTAGAAAATCAAATAGCAGAGCTATCTCATGCTCAGAACCCACAATGCATTCATCAAACGAAAAGCCGAAATCAAGAAAAACGAACACTTACGCTTGTCGAAAGCTCTCTAACGAAGAAGACCCAGATGCATTGAAGCAAATGCAGATCAATCCAACCAAAACCCATCTCCAAAACTCCATTTTTCCCCAAAATTCACAAACTCGGCCCCCAAACAAGTAATCTTTAAATTGGATGTCTCAATTCGCACAACTATTCGACGACCATGGAACGGAACAGATCAAAAAAAAAAAAAAACAATTCTCAGACACATTGGAGAAAACTTGGTCTTGTCGACAGATCTCGCGGCGGAGATGGATTAGTGGATCGGGAAAGCGTTCTGATGCCACTTTTCGCATGGGTTGCTTCCTCTGAAGATCCAAATGCCGTCTTTTCGTTGATTCCTCCCCAGAAAACACTTTCAAGGATGACAAAAGTAGGGTTTGGGAGAGGAAACGTGATTCTTTCGGTGTTTGAGAGAAGATTGAATCACACTTTCAGAATCGATTCGTAGTTGGATTGGAGGGATTGTTCATTCAGGCACATATGCACAACTCCCACGCTTTGAATCGATCTGAGTTCAAAGCGAGACGACCGAACCAGAAAAACCTTTTTTTTTTTAAGTCTGTTGAATCAAACCCTATTGATAAGTTCACCTGCGCTGCATGCATACCACCTAAAGCTAAGGGCACCCTATTGTTGAGGGCACCACAAATATTCGGGTGAATACCCCAAAATGCCCCTCTAAGAAACCAATGTACCCCACGACCAATTCCCGGCAACATATCACAAAACTCTCAATTCCCTTGTTGTGCCATACCTCTCTTTTGCAAGGAAGCACTAGAATCTCTCATTTCCTTCTGTTTTAGGCTCGATTTGGCGAGATTTGTGTTCGTTTGATTAGGTTTAGAATGTTATCTCAATTTCTATGAAAGGTATTTTGGGGTTTAGGGTTCGCAGAGGATTCGGATCTTGTGAGGTGTTGCTTAGAACGAACAAAGGTATGTTTTAGGCTCAATTTGGAAAGATTTTTGTGTTCCTTTGGTTGGTCGGTTGTTTCATTTTTGTTTGTTGTCCGTTCACTGGTTTCGTTTCTAGATTCCCGTGATATTCGGCCACACAGGTCCAAGAATTGTAGTTTATTCTCGACTAACCATGGCCGAGATATTTGTTTTGGTGTCGGTTGGAGGCAACTGACACTTAAAGCTCATTAGCAAAACCCCATACTGTCGAGTACCACCGAGTCTATGCACTTGGTATCAGTTACTACCTACCGAGACAGTAACGAATGCCTCGGTGGACACCAAACGAGTCTAATAGAGAGTTTCGCATCAGGTGAGTCTCAGTGGTTAACCATCGAGATATTGTGTTATGTCTCGGTTACCAACTACCGAGACCTTCGAATATGTCTCATTTTATACCAATCGAGTCTAATCCATAAGTGATGAATTTGGTTAGGCTCGGTTGGTACCAACCGAGACTGTACTTTTATATCTCGGTCACACAATTTCGAGACAAAAGGGTTATACTCTCGGCCCTGTACCACCAAGACAACTTAAAATGTGGATTTTTGTGTTCATTTACTCAAGTTTTGGTACACAGTGCTTAACTTGTCTTCTCTTTTCAGATATGGCTCAATCCAAGGCTACTGTGACTAGGAAGGAGGCTGGCAGTGAGTCGTTGAGAGCTAACCATAGCCATCACGGCTGGACCTCATATTGCATTTACTAAAAGGAGAAATAAAACAAGGAGGCGAAGGGTAAAGCAACACTACGGGTAAACGTACTTGGAAAGCTTATTTGTAGAATGAAGGTTCTCAGGTGCCGAGCTTCGAGAAAGGGATCTAGTCATCGCTTGTGGTGAAAGTGAGGGTGTGCATCCGAGTCTAGTGATGAGTCCCGTGGGGAGGAAGAAAGAGAAGCGCAATGCCGTATAGGTGAGAGTACCAATAGTTGAAGCATCTGAAATGACAAGGAGCCAAAAGGAGACTCGTCTGCTCCTTTATCTGGTGGTCCGTCCAACCGATCCAAGTTGAAAAGCTTCAAAGATCATGTCGCGGCAGCGATTTGGCAGAATAATGTACTAATTTTGCCTTTATTTTAGTTTTTCATAATAATTTATTATGCATGAAATGATGTAAGTTTTCTTTGTTGTTACAGCATCGCCCATTACTGAAGTGCATCAACCACGGGGCTCAAATATAAGAGTGGTATTTGCAGTCGTGCCACTCTGACACCAAGGGCCTTCAAAGAATTATCCAGCTGTGTGGATTGACTTTGCTCATAGATTGCTAGTGCCGCAAAGGCAACAAGGAGCTGATTTCTTCCTTTATCGAGTGGTGGCATCCAGAGATGAATACATTTCACTTACCCTTCATTGAAATGTCCATAGCTTTGGAGAATATCAGCATTTTACTCAAGATTTCGGTGATGTTCAAGGTCGTTGTGGTGGATCATTTTTCAAGTTATACTGAGGACTCTCGCGCGGAAGTGATTCAACTAGTTTCAAAGTTGCTTGGTGTTAGCATAGAAGAGGCGGAGGATGAGGTGAACATCGTTAGGGGGCTCACCGTGTGAAAGTGTTGGTTGAAGACTCAGTGGTGCCCAAGCGGTAATTCAAGACCGACTACTTACCCGCCTGTGGAATGCAATGCACAGACATTTTTGTTGTACTTGCTTTCCCGCACTCTTTTCACCGATAAGAGTAAATCACGAGTCTCAATCCCATTGTTCAAGTTTCTAGAAAATTTGGATGATGTGGGCAACTATGCATGAGGCACAGCCGCTAGATCTGTTCACTAGGTCGGGCGCCCGCTCGGCCACCCAAGCCCGCCCGACTTGGGTCGGGCTTGGGTTCTTAAAAATGTGATGAAGGCCGGCCCGACCTAAGTCTGTAAAAACCCACAACTATATTGGGCGGGCCTGGTTCAGTTTTTTTTAAACCAAGCCCGGTCTGAGCTGGGTCCGCATATAACCCAAACTTTTAAATGTATATAAATACAACTTAAAAATATTAAAGGTAAGATTTGAACCTTGGTTTTAAAGGTAGACAACACCATTTTACCACTAGGCTACAAGATCTAATGTGTCATTTTGATTAAATGTATTATACTTAGACAAATAAATGAACTGTGCAAATAATGCAAGGATGCAACTAGCCAACGACCCAACAGGCCCACCAAGGCAACAAATTGTTGCCAACAATGCTATGCAACTGCAACGATTGAAAAAAAAAAGAAAAAAGAAAGAATTTATAATGCATTAAACGCAAGAATGTTGGTAGTCGACTCGTCGACTCGTATTCTCAAGTTCTCACATCTCGAAGATTAAAGTTTTGAAATAGAAAAATGTAAAGGTTAATTACATAAGATAACTACTTAAGTTATGATTTAACAATAATTTGCTTTGACAAAAAAAAACTTTTTTTGAAAGTAGCAAGCCCACTTTAAGCACGCCCAAGCCCGACCCATATTGGGCTTGGGCGGGCTTGGGCTCACCATATGAAAAATCGGGCTTGGGCGGGCTTGGATATGGCCTTAAAAAAAAGCCCGCCTAGGCCCGGTTAGGGCCCGCCCAAACCCGCTTGTTGCATAGGTCTAACAAGCGCGTTGGCCAACTTGTACCGTCACTTTAGGTCAGCCACCAGAGTTGGAGTATCATAGATTGTCGGCTACCTCACTTTGTTTAAGGTAGTATTTGTCACTCTAAGGTCTAATAACGATCTCAATTATCTAAAATTATCAAGATAATGACAATCCTCAGTATCGTATTCAAGGTTTTGATCTCCAAATGTGAATGAATTTAAGAAATCATTTTACTAAGATTTTCATAAATTATAAAAATTTCGGCAAGGTCTTTGTAACGGCCCAAAATTTATAATTGTGTTTAATTCCTTAAACAGGATCAACGACCCAAACCGTGGGACCCACACCGTGATATATCCATTGATCGATGCAAGTGCGGAGGTATATTTTATATTTGTTGTGATGTATGCATAATGTATTGTATATGTGTAGACTATTAAGTCAATTTATACAAGTATATAGGAATCGAGACGAGCGAAGACGTACCTCGAGTTGCGTGTCGACGAGGGACCGAGGTAGCGGCTTATGGGGTAAGCTTAATTAATTTGAGCTAAATATGATTTTATAAGTAGCTTTAATGTGGTCAAATTTAATGTAACATTAAAATGCCTAAGGTAGTGAAATAAATTAATAATCACATGATGTGCATCGAGACACATATTGAGCAATCAAGAGGATAATTGAGTCAACTATGAGAGTCATTTAAGCATAACTTGAGGGACAAGTTTGTTAAGGTGGTCCACTAGTTGAGCCTCGAGATAAGTGTGTACACATGATCAATGGTTATGGTTTAAACATATCCAATTAGTCAAATAAACATATAATTCAACATTTTGGTTTCTTATCCTCATCACAAATCGTTGGCAAGGAAGGAGAGAAAGAAGAGAGTTTGCTAGAGTGATCTTGTGGAGGTGAGGAGCTCCAACTCATTGAAGGTTTAGTGAATAAGAAGAAGTTCTTCAAGTTAGGTAACTTCTCCACTCCATTAACAAAGCTCAAGTTGATGAATTCATGGAATTTGATGTTGTTAATTGTTGTTTTATGTTGGGTTTGATGTTAAGAACCTCTAGTAGTGTGTATGAGGGTCCCCAAGGCGTCAACAAGGCCTATGTGTAACAAAAACCCAGAATTCAAAATTCAGAATTATGGGTTTTGCTGCACATAGTGCGCTAGGTAGACAATTTAGCGTGCTAATATTAATTAGCGCGTTAGATATTTGAATTAGCGCGCAAATGTTGAAATTAGCGTGCTAATCTTGATTAACATACTATATATTTAAGGTAGCGCGTTAAAGTTGGAATTAACACGCTAATTGCCCAAACAGTACAAAAATCAGCAATTTTCAAAAATGGCTTAAACACTGTAAATGGTTTTAAAACTCTAAGTAGAGGTCCAAACCCACTCTAAAACTTATCAAACAACTCCAGGGAACTAACGGGAGGTTTCGAGAGTTCGGGGACACGTTTTGGAATGTTAGGAGGCCGGATAGGCTAGGATGAGCGTTGTGAATTGTAAGTAAAACTGTGAGAATTCTATATTTCATTTCATTAACTCTTATCGTTTTATAGTCTATTTGTAGACATTGCTACTCGTAATCTTACATTATGTTGTTCTTGTTTCTATTCATGTTTGAATATTGTTGACATGATGCCTTGTGAAATGTTTCATTGATTCCAATTTCTACTCTTGATGATATTATTGATAGATAGTTGATGAAAAGCATGCTATTGGGATAAGTTGTAATGAATTAGACTTGTATTCTATTTCCTTGAGCTTTGTAGCTTAACTATTTTTGAAATCCTAGAGACTTGAAATTATTGGTCTTTGAAAACTAAAGTAGGGATTATCTAGTGTTTATTGCATGAGAAATACGCGGTTCACGAGAACATGAGTCTACTGGGGTTCCGGCACTCACCACTACACTTGCGCGGCACACGAGGTATGAGACTCGGGGTGGTCGACAAGAATGAGATAGGTGATGTATACGCGTAGAGCGCAGCTCCGCTATTTGTATGGAATATGTTGAGCGCAGCTCCATATAGTAATGGGAAAGGTTAGGTGATAGTTCTCACCGCCGACCAGACGTAGATCATCTCGATTTAGCTGTGTTAGTCTATACATTTTTAACTGTGGTATTTACTTGCATTACTTGATTCAACAACTCTTTCGCTATTATATGCTTTTAAATACCTTTCTTATATTTTGGAAATGCGGCATAGAATTCTCTAGTTATTACTTAAATATCAATATACTCACTGTCTAGTTTGTGGCGGTGGGTGTAGGTCCGTCGAGCAGCAGCTGATGGGGAAAGGAGAAGATCGACGACTTTAGCATTTCAGCGATTCTCCTATCTCATTTTTGTATGACTCGACTTTTGTTGTATTATTACTGTTTATATTTTTACTGTACATTTTTGGGTTGTATAGTGGGTTGAGTGTATAGTTCCTCATTTTGAGACTTATATATCCTACTGTGTTGTTACCTTTATGATATATACATGCATGTGATGTTGTGTTTTACTGGTTTTCCACACTTAGAAATTTTGAGTAGTAAGAGCTTCCGCATAATTTTTAAACTATGTGATAATATTAAAATGATAAAAAAATTTAATTAACTCTGAAACCAAATAATATCTGAACACGTGTATTGAAGAATATAGAAACGAAAGGCTGACTAATACGTAATTAAGTCTTATGTGGTTAGGATTAAGGCTTGATTACGGGATTAGGCCGGGCGGTGCCCTGTTTAGAAGAAGGGGTCGTCACAGTTAGTATCAGAGCTTTATATGGTTTAAGGCAATAAAATACAAACCTTAGTTGTAGAAACCAGATGACCTTTGACTAGAAAATATTAGTTGGGATGTGAGTAAAAGTGAGATGGGGATTTCGTATATGTATTTGTTAATTTCTACATGTATATATACTTATGCGTTGTGTCATGTAGAAGCTGATTCACGTTCGCTATCCATTGCAGACCCCAATGGCTGATACGCGAGGGGGAAGAGATGCAGAGCCTAGTTGCAGTCAGCCTCCTACTATTGCGGAGGATTTACAAGGGCTGTTTGACTGAGTAACAGCTCAGGGCCAACAGTTGATTGATTTCATCGCTTTGATGACAGCCCATTTTGCTCCACCGACATCGACATCGACTCCTATGACTACTACACCGATTGTACAGGTGCCAACACTTCCTATTACGGATTTAGCAGTGCCAATGGTGCATACTATTCCAGCCGTGACCGCACTAGTAGTGAAGACAGTCGAGGTAGTACTGTCTCCCACGCCTGCATCCTCTAGCACATCAGTTGAAGTTCAGCTTGTGAAGGACTTCATCAGACTCAAGCCAGCTTACTTCGATAGCATACTAAATTTTCTGAAGATTGAGAAATGAATTCTTTTTCAGGAGAAGCTTCATAGGATACTGAAGATCGAGGATAAACTTTGGGTAGAGATCTTATCGTATACTCTTGAGAGAGATGCTGATGTTTGGTGGCGTATGACAGTGGCTATTCATGGAGAGTTTGAGACATGGGATGCTTTCAAGCAGAAGTTTTATCAGTAGTACTTTCCGCCTTCAGTAATGAAGCGGTTGAGAAGAGAATTCATAGACTTGAGACAAGGACCAAAGGGGCATGTGATGCAGTACATGGACATATATGATTGTCTGAAATAGTTTGGTGGAGAGTTGGTGAGAGATGACTCCGAGGATGTGTACTACTTCGGTGATGGACTTAGGCCGGACATTGGTTATTATGTAGTCGGTTCAGGCGCTAGGACACTCACTGATATCTACGAGCGAGCCCTATCACATGAAACATACTATTTGGGTAGAGTCGCTAATGGTAGAGCACCGGGACCAGTTTTGTCAGCAGAGCAGGCCATGGAGTATGAGAGAAGGAGACAAATGGGTAAGGGCGCAAGGGGATGGAACATAGGTTCTCAAGGGTCGGGGACAGCCACTCACCCACTGGTTGTGCCTCATATATCTTCCATTGCCCGAGCACAGAGAACTGTAGGTAGACTTCCCTTACCACCTCCCGTCAAGCCAGCATTGCCACCTCTCATCAGACTAGCGTTACCAGCTCCCACCGTTCCTGCTCTTCCCGCCCCACATGCTCCACAACAGCACCCGCAGGGTGGCAGAGGCCGAGGCCGAGTACTAGACAGGATAGGGACAGTCGCAAAGATAGGGTCAGGTTCAGGCTCGGGGTCTGCACAAACAGCTTACATGTTACAGATAGATACAGGTTGGACACATCGTGAGAGAGTGCACACATCTAGCAACAGTTTACGCCCAACAGGCCCGATATGAGGTTCATATGGTAGCCCAACCAGACGCCGACGCCACACGAGGTCTTATTGAGGGTATGATTTCCGTTTGTAGTAGAGATGTATATGCATTATTTGATTCTGAATTTACTGTATCTTTCATTTCTGGTCGCATGGTAGACATCCTAGGGTTGAAACCTGTTAGGCTTAGCGTACATTTGATTTTGAGTACTGCAGCTGGGGATAGGGTTTACCCTAATAGTTTTCTTGAGGGATGTTTGGTCGAGATAGATGGGGTAGAGTTACCTGCTGATTTTAGAGTCCTCGAATTTTTAGAGTTCGACGCAATTTTAGGGATGGACTGATTAGCAGCATACCACGCTCATATTGACTATTTCAGCATGACAATGATATTTGAGATCCCAGGGCGTTCGACGTTCACCTATAGAGGTAGTTTAGTGAGGAAAGTAGGTACGAGAGGTCGACCTACGACTAGTGAGGAGATGGTGGCATTAATCTCACTATACACAGTACCAGAAAGTCGGGGACCTAGGCTAGAGGATATACCGGTTGTTAGAGAGTTTCCTGATGTGTTTTCGGAGGATTTACCTAGTTTACCGCCACCACGAGATATTGATTTCATTATTGAGTTAGTACCAGGTACTAAACCGATTTTCATACCACCATACCGTATGGCACCACGATAGTTAGAGGAGTTGAAGACTTAGCTTCAGGATTTGGGACAGAAAGGATTCATCACACCTTTTATGTCGCCATGAAGAGCACCCGTCCTTTTTGTGAAGAAGAAAGATGATACTTTGAGACTTTGTATCGATTACAGACAGTTGAACAAAGTCACCATTAGGAATAAATATCCACTGCCGATGATTGATGATTTATTTGATCAACTGAGAGGAGCACATTTTTTCTCCAAGATATACCTGCAATCGGAGTATCATCAGCTTAGGATCAGAGATGAGGATAGGTCGATAACAACTTTTAGCACAAGATATGGACATTGTCAGTTCACGGTCATGCCGTTTGGGTTGACCAATGATCCAACAGTGTTTATGGATCTGACGCATCTGGTTTTCAGACCATTTCTTGATTGTTTCGTGATAGTTTTAATTGATGATATATTGATATACTCGAGGACTAGAGAGGATCACGAGAAGCACCTTAGGGAGGCGTTGCAGATTTCGAGGGTGCATAGACTTTATGCTAAGTTTAGTAAATATGAATTCTGGCTCTCAAAGATCAAATTTCTAAGGCATGTTATCAGAGCAGCAGGGATAGCAGTGGATCCAGCCAAGATTCAGGCAATTATGGATTGGCCAGCACTGACTTCAATGAGTGGGATCAGGAGTTTTCTGGGTTTGGCAGGGTATTATCGCCGATTTATGAAGGATTTCTCGAAAATCGCTTCACCAATTACTAGATTGACCCAGAAAGATGTTAGATTTAAGTGGACTGAGGAATGTGAGGAGGCATTCACTCAGTTGAAGAGATTATTGACTACTGCGCCAGTATTGGTATTACTAGAGGTTGAACGGGGATTTTTAGTACACACTGATGCTTCTCATAGAGGTATGGGATGTGTGTTGATGTAGGGTATTGGTACAATAGCTTATGCATCCAGCCAACTGAAGGTACATGAGAAGAATTATCTGAAGCACGATTTGAAGCTAGAAGTAGTAGTGTTTGCACTGAAGATATGGAGACATTATCTATATGGAGAGAAATTTACACTTTTTACTGATCATAAGAGTCTAAGTATCTCTTCACACAAAAGGATCTCAATATGAGACAACGCAAATGGTTATGATTTATGAAGGATTACGACTTTTCCTTATAGTATCATCCAGGAAAAGCGAACGTAGTCGCCGATGCGATGAATAGGATACCTGTTGGAGATGCGGAGAGTCCCACCGAAACTCGGGTTGAGATTTGCGCTCAGATGAGAGTACAGATCGTGTCTACATAGAGAGTGTCAAAGGGTCTAAGGACCGATGGGTTGTACTCGAGGTTTAGTGAGTTAGCGTAGAGTGTTGATTCGATGGAGACGTCTGACCTGTATTTGTGATTCAGGGGCAGATTATGGATACCGTCATTACCAGAGCTGAGAGAGGAGATTCTTTAGGAGTCACACCGTTCTCGATTCACCATTCATCGAAGCATGACCAAAATGTACCACGACATGAATAGGCATTTTTGGTGGCTTGGGATGAAAGCGGATGTGTCTAAGTTTATCAGGAACTGTGAGATTTGTCAACAAGTGAAGGCTGAACATCACGGACCTGGAGGATTGCTACAGCCTCTTTCCATTCCATGATGGAAGTGAGAGGGCATTGCTATGGATTTTATAAGGGGATTGTCGAGAACCACTCGAAGACATGATTCTATATGGGTTATTGTTGATAGAGTGACAAAGTCTGCTAATTTTCTACCAGTGGCCGCACATTACACGTTTGATCGGTTGAGTATACTATTCGAGCGAGAGATTATTAGGCTGCATGGGGTACCAGTGACTATTACGTTAAACAGAGATGTTATGTATACATTCAGGATGTGGCGGAGTATGCAAGAGCAGTATGGTTACAGTTTAGTACCGCTTTTCATCCTCAAACTAACGGCCAGACTGAGAGATTGATTCAGGTTCTCGAGGATATGTTGCGGGCTTGTGTTTTGGAGTTTGGTGGATCATAGGAGGAGTACCTACCGTTGTGTGAGTTTACATATAACAACAATTATTATGCCAGCATTGAGATGACGCCTTTTGAAGCTTTATATGGTAGACCGTGTCGCTCCCTATCGTGTTGGGCTAAGCCAGAGGACCAGGACACCGTGGGGCCTGAGATTGTTGTTGATCACACGGAGAAGGTATGACTAATTCGTCAGAAACTTAAGGGAGCACATGATAGACAGTGGAAATATGCGGACAAATATCCCGATGATCTCACGTTCACCGAAAGATCCTTTGTATATTTAAAGGTTTCCCCTTGGAAGGGTCTTTAGAGGTTCGGAATGAAAGGTAAACTTGCACCGAGGTTTATCGGACTTTTCAGGATTAAGAAACGGGTCGGGAAGATTGCGTATGAGCTTGAGCTACCTCCACAGATGTCAGGAGTTCATCTAGTCTTTCATATATCCATGCTTCGATTAGCTGAGTTGAGAGCAGGTGATCGTCCGACTGTAGATTTGACTCAGATAGACTTGAGTGAGAATATCTCATATAAGGAGCATCCTGTGCAGATTGTGGATCGATTGGTACAGAACTTGAGAGGCAATTCTATCCCAAAAGTGCTTGTCAAGTGGCAATTTCACGATGATACATAACTCACTTGGGAACAGGATGACTATATGCGAGATATGTTTCCGTACCTATTCGAGTCATATATAAATCCTAGTTCAAATTTTAATTTCGAGGACGAAATTTTCATTAGTTGGGAAGAATTGTAACGTCCCAAAATTTATAATTGTGTTTAATTCTTTAAACAAGATCAACGACCCGTACTGTGAGACCCACACTGTGATATGTCCATTGACCGAGGTAAGGGTCGAGGTATATTTTATATTTGTTAGGATTTATGCCTAGTGTATTATATATTTGTAGACTATTAAGTCAGTTTATACGGGTATATAAGTATCGAGAAGAGTGGAAACGTACCTCGAGTTGCATATCGACGTAGGACCGAGGTAGCGGCTTATGGGGTAAGCTTAATTAATTTGAGCTAGATATGATTTTATAAGTTGCTTTAATGTGGTCAAATTTAATGTAACATTAAAGTGCCTAAGGTAGTGAAATAAATTAATAATCACATGATGTGCATCGAGACACGTATTGAGCAATCAAGAGGATAATTAAGTCAACTACGAGAGTCATTTAAGCATGACTTGAGGGACAAGTGTGGCAAGGTGGTCCACTAGTTGAGCCTTGGGATACGTGTACACACATAATCAATGGCTATAGTTTAATTATATCTAATTAGTCAAATAAACATATAAGTCAACATTTTGGTTTCTTATCCTCATCACAAATCGTTGGCAAGGAATGATAGATAAAATAGAGTTTGCTAGAGTGATCCTGTGAAGGTGAGGATCTACAATTCATTGAAGGTTTGGTGGAGAAGAAGAAGTTCTTCAAGTTAGGTAACTTCTCCACTCCATTAACAAAGCTCAAGTTGATGAATTCATGGAATTTGATGTTGTTAGTTGTTGTTTTATGTTGGGTTTGATGTTAGGGACCTCTAGTAGTGTGTATGAGGGTCCCCAAGGCGTCTACAAGGCCTATGTGTAGCAAAAACCCAGAATTCAAAATTCAGCATTCTGGGTTCTGCTGCACATAGCGCGCTAGGTAGACAATCTAACGCGCTAAGAGTAATTAGGGTGCTAGATATTTAAATTAGCGCGCAAATGTTGAAATTAGCGCGCTAATGTCCCAAACTAGCGCGCTAAAGTTGGAATTAGCACATTTATATCAACATTAGCGCGCTAATTGCTCAGACAGTACAAAAATCAGCAATGTTTAAAAATGGCTTAAACACTATAAATGGTTTTAAAACTCTAAGTAGAGATCCAAACCCATTCTAAAACTTATCAAACTACTCCAGGGAACTAACGGGAGGTCTCGAGAGTTTGAGGACACGTTTTGGAGTGTCGAGAGGCCGGATAGGCTAGGATGAGCGTTGATAATTGTAAGTAAAACTGTGAGAATTCTATATTTCATTTTATGGACTCTTATCGTTTTATAGTCTATATGTAGACATTGCTACTCGTAATCTTACATCATGTTGTTCTTGTTTCTATTCATGTTTGAATATTGTTGACATGATGCCTTGTGAAATGTTTCATTGATTCCAATTTCTACTCTTGATGATATTATTGATAGATAGTTGATGAAAAACATGCTATTGGGATAAGTTGTAATGAATTAGACTTGTATTCTATTTCCTTGAGCTTTGTAGCTTAACTATTTTTGAAATCTTAGAGACTTGAAATTATTGGTCTTTGAAAACTAAAGTAGGGATTATCTAGTGTCTATTGCATGAGAAATGCGCGGTTCACGAGAACATGAGTCTACTGGGGTTCCGGCACTCACCACTACACTTGCGCGGCACACGAGGTATGAGACTCGGGGTGGTCGACAAGAATGAGATAGGTGATGTATACGCGTAGAGCGCACCTCCGCTATTTGTACGGAATATGTTGAGCACAACTCCATATAGTAGTGGGAAAAAGTTAGGTGATAGTTCTCACCGCCGACCGGACGTAGATCATCTCGACTTAGCATGCGTTAGTCTATACATTTTTAACTATGGTATTTACTTGCATTACTTGATTCAAAAACTCTTTCGCTACTATATGCTTTTAAATACCTTTCTTATATTTTAGAAATGTGGCATATAATTCTCCAGTTATTACTTAAATATCAATATACTCATCGTCTAGTTTGTGACAGTGGGTGTAGGTCCGTCGAGCAGCAGCAGACCGGGAAAGGAGAAGATCGTCGACTTTATTTGAGCATTTCACCGATTCTCCTATCTCATTTTTGTATGACTCGACTTTTATTGTATTATTATTGTTTATATCTTTACTCTACATTTTTGGGTTGTATAGTGAGTCGAGTGTATAGTTCCCATTTTGAGACTCATATATCCTACTGTGCTGTTACCTTTATGATATATACATGCATGTGATGTTGTGTTTTACTGGTTTTCCACACTTAGAAATTTTGAGTAGTAAGAGCTTCCGCATAATTTTTAAACTATGTGATAATATTAAAATGATAAAAAAATTTAATTAACTCTAAAATCAAATAATATCTGAACACGTGTATTGAAGAATATAGAAACGAAAGGCTGACTAATATGTAATTAAGTCTTATGTGGTTAGGATTAAGGCTTAATTATGGGATTAGGCTGGGCAGTGCCCTGTTTAGAAGAAGGGGCCGTCACAGACTTCCCTAAAAGTAGGTTGCCGACACTGAAAACCTGATAAAATAGCTTTGGGAGAAGGCCTAGAAGGACTCACATCTCCACAATAGTTCACAATATAATATCTGAATGAATTAAATGATCAAATTCGCATGAAGTCCACAAGTTTTAACTTTAAAACTTATTTACTATGATATCAGCTCCACCATCCATATTTACATGAAAGTGAACCACAAACTATTTCAAAATTTTCTACCATTTGTTATTGTTTCCTTACAATATTACGACCAAGTCTTATCCCCGAGTCCTATAAACACAATACATAACAAACACAATATACGATCAGAAAAATAAGTATAAGAAAATCACCAATAGATTCCTAAGCTTGTTCTTCCCTTACTTCTGCATTGTATACCTGAAATCATCAAAAACAACTCAAGGATGTTAGACAAGTAAATTCCTACATTGGCATGTACTCTTGCAAAAGTTAGTTTGATACATGGAAACATGTGATTGCATTTCCAAATAAATCAACAAATATATATAACAATGTGAATTCCTTCATTTATGTTTGAAACACAAATAAACTGTGCTATCCAAATGTGAACTTAGAACAGTACTAAGAGTTCAATGCCATCTCCTAGAATCGACATATCCCATCTCAGACTCATGAAAATACATATAGTTTAGAGTGGATCCCATCCAACTCATTGACCAAAGCAGGGCAACTTTATCTGTCTTACATGTATGCATGATTAACCACAATGTGAAATGCAATGCGTATTGGGTTTTGAGGTTCATACAAAGTGGAATATTCAATTTTTTTTTTGAAAAACCCTAATAGGAACGAAAATAAGTTCCATTAAACTTGATCTACAATAGGAAAACATATATTAATCTGTGATTTCCTTCTCTGATTAATCGATCTCAAAGACGTTCAAGTGCGGGTCCTCTATCGAAAATCCACACACGAACGGTGACCACAATTTGGAGTGCTAACCCCAAAAGAGATTGAAAACATTTCTTTCTCTCCCAAAATCCAGAGAACTCGAAAATAGTAAAAAAACGAAATTCTTATTTTGTTTTAGGGTCTCAACCTCTATTTATATGTATAGATACGTTCTCTTAAAAACTTATTCATAATACAACTATTGTATTTAGGCAATTCAAGCAAATTACATATACGCCCCTATTAATAAGCTATCATATAACAAATCATAAAGGATTTTATGCCATGAATTGTATCATATAAAATTTATTACTATATACGAATTGAGATTTCACAAAGCCATTCTTTATGTGCGACCCAATAGGTTCATGTGACGTTGGCAGTGTACCAAAACCATTTTGACACACAAGTCATAAGCGGTCTCTAGCAAGGCATTACAACTACCTAAGTAGCATGCATATAAAAAATCGATACAACTTAATGAATAACATATATCATATCATTTTGTCGTGCGATATCCTTTAATTAAAAATAAGACATGAAAAGTCACCATTAATGTTCAATCATACTAGTCTCGATCTTTAGGTAGACTGAAAACATCCAACCGACATTGATTATACCAATTCACTTGAACTTGGCTATTTAACAGTATAACATATCGAGGGATCCACTGATATCTCTTTATACGAGAGGGACAAATCCTATCTTGATTACACGCCTTCACATATTATTTACATGGTGACCAATCATAATCTTTGTAATCGTCCAGTTAGAGACAACGTTTGATTGTGTCAAATTATCATGTTCCTAATATTGAAATTTATGGTAATCTCAAGTCAAAGGACTAAATGATATACCTGTTATGAGTAACACCTATGACTTAATCCATGTGGTGTTCTCATTGTGGGTCGGTCCAGTACTCTATTCCATAACAAGTACTCATGTTCTCGATTCGAATTCCTATTCTATGATCATCGCATGATCATTAATCAAGATTCACACTAGTCTAACTCATTATAGTTCCCAATATAATGACTGACTAAGGACATTTAGGATATTTCATTAAATACCCATGAATCTTATTATAAGATAAACATGCAATCATTTATAATAAAACAGTGAACGAAAACCTCTATTTTATTAACTAAAATTATAAGATAAATAATGTTTATTGATTGACCTAGGGTATATGCCACAATAATGTAGACTAAAATCACAAATGCATGTTCAAAAATAAATCAATAAATAGTAAAGGTCACTGTATGGTTTACTTACAACCAACCAACTTTGAGCTAATTTTTGGGTTCCCGGAGCATCAGATTACCTTAAAAGTGGCTCCAATAGCTTTCCGACATACACAATAATAATGAGGGTTAAGCTTCAAGTGAAACCAAGTCAGGAAACCCCATGAAAATTGCGGCCAATGCCGGTCAATGCTTGAGAACTATTTTCAAAAATAATAATTTATACCAATTTCAAGTAGCTTTCAACTAACTAACTTTGATGTAACTTTTTAACCATAAAACCTCAATATTTTTCATATTATGATATGTCAATTATAAGACAGTACTATATGGTATATTTTAGGGTGAAATTAGATGTAAAATGTTATATTACACTGGGTTTCTCTTGTTTTTGTTATTTCAGCTTATATTAAGGTTATGTGAAGTAATGGAAGAAAAATGGAATAAAATAGAGAATATAATCAAGTAGAGAAAATGCACTGTGAATCAAGAGTGAATCAGCGAATGAACTAGGATTCACTACCAACAAATCAGTAGTAAATCAAGAAAATATTGGAATCGCTACTTAAATTGGTGAAACACAGAGATAAAGTGCCACTGATTTTCACAGCGAATCAGGATGGATACAAGATTCGGTTAGGATTCGCTGGAGTCAGTTTCGAGTTTTTTGGATTAAAACAAGGAATTTAGTTCGATTGCGATATGTATTACAAAGAGTACTATATATATGGATATTGGACTTCATAATTAAGAGCATCGCTTTAGTTTTAGACTATCTTCAATTATTTATTGTTCATTGCTTTTGGAGACAACTTTGAAGATTCAATTATTCAATAAGAGGTATTTATTAATATTTTTTATTTATTTTACTACGATGTTTATTATGAATATAGTGAGTAGTTTATTAATCTAAACAAAGTTCGAACATCAACTTAATCCGTTTTGTAATGTTGTCATAATAAAGAAGGATTTTGTGTTTAATGCTTTAAACTTAATAGTATACGTCAATTCACAGTTTTAATATATTTGTTTTTGCATACTACAATCAAGAAAATTTGTGTTGAGTGCATAGTGTCCAATTTGTATTTCAATATTTAGGTTCTACATCTAATATAAAATACTAACTAGGATTAATTTAATAGGTCTATTACCGTTAGATGTCCTAGGTGAATTGTGTTTTAAGTTTAATATTGACACGTCTTTCAGATAATATTGGCTTAGTATTAAGAAGTTTCCATAGAGTTTAATGTTGTTTTAATTCTATTAATTGTCTATGAGCTTTCGAACGATTAATGTAATACAATTACGATGTGGCTTTTCCATTGATATAATGAAAATTGGTGGCTTGATAAAGGCTATCAAACTTACTTATGATTTAGGTGTAATGATCCAAGAATAATTTATAATAAGATAAAAGTATGATTATGACTATGCTTTAAGTAATATGTTTAGATTCAAAATGGATTAATGTTTCATTGTTCTAGATATTTGTAGAGATGTTTGTTTTATCTTGAATTTATATTGAGTTGAATTGATTTGATTTGAACTTAGTATTAGTGAATTGGAATTGTGTTAGTTAAGTTGGTTAAATTAGTTTAATTAATTGTCATAGTTTGATTAGATAATTTTATTTCCCATTTAATTAAATTAAAGTAAAATAATAAAAATTATTGAAAGACTTTTTTCTTAAGAAGTTTGCAAAATCCATGTGGAGACGATCCCACTTATCACTACTACAAATAATAAGGATATATATGGAACTTATTGTATATGTTCGACACGTGTCAATTTTAGGCGCCGTTGCCGGGGGTTTTAAAAATAATTTCTTAAGAATCTTACTCATTGTATGGCATAAAATATGGCAAAAGGCGAGGAAGAACTTAAATTTAGGCAAACCAATAAAAATGTTACAGCTTACGAAACTATATGTATTGCCTTCTTGCAGAGTTTTTCGATTTTGAATTAAAATCCGGATTTATCAATTCTTTGCCTCATTTTCAAGGTGAAGATGATAAAGATCCACAACGATTTATTAGGAAATACACCTATAAAGTAAGTGTGATGAAATACAATGATATAGAGTTAGAATATGTTAAGAAAAAAACTTTCTCTTCTTCTTTAAGAGGTCAAGCTCAAGATTGATTATTCTATCTTCCTCAAAATTCCATAACCATATGGTCAATGCTAGAAGCTTTTTTAGATCAATACGTTCCAGCATGCAAGATTAAATTAAATAGAAAACAAATTAGTAATGCAAAAATGGAAACTGAAGAGACTTTTGGTGAATTTTGGGATAGATACTAAAGATTGATTTCACTATGTCCACATCATGGATATACATATTGAGCTTTATTAGAATACTTTTATGAAGGATTAAACCATTAAAACAAAGATTCCTAGACACGATACGTGGAGGATCTTTATTCGATATAACACCAACATTAACGAAAGACGCTATTAATAAAATGACTAAACAATCTAAGCAATATGGTGAGAAATATAGATTCATAAAAAGGAAATCTTATGAAATCAATAAAAGAACAATTAAGATATCAAACGATAAACTTGATGAGTTAAAACATGGTTGAATTGTTTTTAAAAGATTGATCAATTAAAGTTAAATCTTGTGCTTTATGCAATGAAACTAATCATCTAGATGATGAATGTCCTTTGATGCAATAAAACAAATTTGAAAAATGTCATTTGATGCAATAAAACAAATTTGAAGAAGCCAAAGCTATAATGAGTCATTATAATGGGGTTACTGAACCTAATTATATCCCTAGTGTCTATACTTATCCACGACCGAATATAGGCAGTGGTAGAGATAACCAAGGTTATCAAAGATATAAAACATCCACATTAACTAGTAGAATTATTGCATTAGAAAGTTCAAATAATTAAGGAAAAAGATAAAAAAACTCAATCTTTACAAAACGATATAATTGAATTAAAAATCAATTAAGTCAAATGGTGATGCAAATGAGTCCGTTGGTTAATCAAATAAGATTGCCATCTCAGCCTTATGCTGGTTCATATACAAAAGCTATAACTTTGAGAAGTGGTAAACAAATAGAGGAACCGAAAATGCCAGAACAATTAGTTTCTCAAAAAAAATATAGAAGTTGATTTGGAAAAGGAAATTGAAATCAAAGATACTAAAATTAACAAAGAAGACGATCATGATCCTAATAAGAATAAACTAAATATTATAAGGCCACAATTCCCCCATCGTCTGGAAAACAATAAGAATGCTAAAAAATTGCAAGAAGAAAAAGAAATATCAGACGCATTAAGGAAAGTGGTAGTTAATATACCTTTATTCGAAGTCATTCAAAATGTGCCAAAATATCAAAAATTCATAAAAAGATTTATGTACTAATAAAATTAAAGCCAATAAAAAATAAGTCTAGGAGAACATGTTTAAGCACTAATCCAGAAGAAATTACCTCTTAAATGTTTTGATCCTGGAATGTTTTTCATTCCATGTATAATAGAGAATATAGGAATTTCTAAAGCATTGTGTGATCTACGCGCATAATTAACGTTATGCCTTTGTCAATCTATTTACAATGACAAACATACCTTTAGAAGAAACTTGTATAGTAGTACAGTTTGTAGACATATCTACTGTCCAACTTGTATGAGTATTAGAGGATTTATTGGTTAGGGTCAATGATTTAGTTTTCCCAGCTGTTTTTATGTCTTGGACATGAAAGAAGACGAATTCTCTCATTGAACCTCTCTTAATTTAGGACACTCATTCCTAAAAAGGGCAAAAGCAAAAATAGAAGTGGTTATCTGAAGTCTAACAATGGAAGTAGATGATGAAATGGCGAACTTTAACATCTATGACGCTATGAAGTATCCTTTAGATGTTTCTTTCGAGTGCACCGTAGATATGTTAGATCCTTTATTAGACAAATCTTTTAGAAAAAATAAAGCAGACGAGCTTGAAGTAGTGATAAAAGATTTAAATGAGGATGATGATGTAGATGAAGAAACATGGGAGATAATTAATACTTTAAAATCATATAATAAACTCGCTTAACTCTCTTTCTATATGGATCTACATATAACTCATTCAAAAATTCTATCCTACATAGTCAAAGCACTAGAATTAGATTTAAAGATTTTACTAGATCATATAAAATATTCTTATTTAATGAATAACAATGCTTTACCAGTCATAATATCTAATAAATTGTCAAATCTAGAAAAAAAATTAGTTAATGTCCTCAAGGAATTCAAGAAAGCAAAAGGATGGACAATAGCTGACATTAAAGGAATAAGTCTAGCTACATGTATGCATATGATTAATCTTGAAACAGACACAAAGCCTTCTAGAAAATCTCAACGTATACTAAATTCACCAATAATGTAAGTAGTAAAGAATGAAATACTAAAATTATTGGATTCATGAATGAAGTTGCAATGGTTTGTGAGTGTGAAGTGAATAAATATGGCTATTTTAGGTTTCTTTTTTTTTAAACGTGTATTCAGTCTCAGTGAATCAGTGCTTTAATGGATTCGCTGAAAAATCACAGATAAAATCGCTGAAAATGAGCCTTACTGGCTCAGCGATTTGTCCCACGAATCCTAGTTATAAATGCAAATCGCTGACGATTCGCGGACTCAAAATTATATTAAAAATTTTGCACACTACTATCGATTTTCTCAGCAAATTCGAGTACAATCTGGAATTGCTGAGAAATCGCCAGCTTATTTTAACTATTTTTTTTTTCAAATTAAATTGATTTTACCATATAATTATCACATATAAGTGAAGGGTCACCCAAGAGAGGGGTGAATTGGGTGTGATGGCCAAATTAAACTTTTTACAACTTTCTTTGCTAATCTCCTAAGTTCACTTCAAAAGTTTATTTAGATGAGCGCGTATATTAGTGATTGCAATAGTGATGTAGCGAAATGGTTCAAGTAAGTGAAATGCTACACTAGCAGAAGGGGGTAGAAGAGATGGAAGTACACAATAGATTTATAGTGGTTCGATCCCTCGGATCAACATCCACTACCTAACCTCCCTGGTTAGGATTTTGAACCAACACTTATATTCCAATAAGTGAACAACCCTAATCCTGCAAGCTTAGTGTGCCTAGTCACCACTAGGTCTTTTACACTTGCCTTACCGCAATAAGGACTTTTACAACCACCTAGTCTCAACTATGAATTTGACTTGCCTAGATGCAACTAGGACTTTACCTTGTCTATTTGCCGATATTCTTACAATCTCTCCTATATACCAATAAGACTCACAACTTGGTCTATTCACCAATAGACCGTACAAGCTTTACAAATTAAGAATGATTTGTCGCATATAATAAGTAAAGCGGTATAAGATGCTCTCCTCTCACAAGCCGAATGTAATCCTAAGATGAAGTAATGCAAGTGAGACTTTGCCGATTGAGATGCCTTGTAAATCAATTTTTATAGGCTAACTCTCAATATTGAAACCAACAAAGAAGAGTATAGATTAAGCTAAAGTTGGTTCCAAAAAATGACTAATTGATGCACAAATGCAAAATGCAAGTTTAAGAACGAAACCCTTGTGAGTATGTTGTCAAAACAACATAAAAATGAAACCAAACAAATGAATATAAATTAAGCACAATTAGATTTCAAGTCAATTCAATGAACACATGAAAGATCATGATTAAGCTCAAGTGGTGCAACCAAAATCTCAGGTCTCAAATAGATAAAGTTTAAGAACGAAAACCCTTGTAAATATGTTGTCAAAACAACATAAGCATGAAACCACAAAAGCGAATATAGATTAAGCACAATTGTGTTTCAAGTCAATTCGATGCACTATGAGAAATCGCAATTAAGCTTAAGTAAATGCACTCTCAACTTTGGGTTTAATAAAAATCAAGATTAAGTTCAAAACCCTTTTTGGTGGTGTCACACACACACTTCAAAGAAAAACAACCACTCTAAGAATAGGTTAGGCTTTATGTGTTTTTAAAGTTTCGCATACACAAGTGATTCAAATTTTGGCTCAATTGGTGCAAGTTTGTTCTAGGTCTTATCTAGACATGATATTAGGCTAGACACACTATATAAACTTGTTCAAATCAGTCACATATGGTTCCCACACAAATCGTTGACAACAAGATATAGATTAAGCACAATTAGTGTAGGGAAAGTTGTAATCTTACAACCTAAGATGTGAAGATGGTTTAAATCGATTTGGACAGCGCGTTGAGGACTCTAGATTACCTCTTTTCGCCTAACATGGTTTGCATAAGATTAGCCCTCAAAGCCCTCAAGTGAGTGTGTGTATTTTTCTTCACCCTTTTATGCTAAAACTCCATTTTACTGCTCTTTTGTGTATTTGTGAGTTCTATTGATCAAAAACATGTTCTAAGTGTTTATATGGTTCTTTCCATACCCTTTTTACTGTTTGTAGCCGTTGTAGTGATCCAAGGGTCCAAAATAGTCCACCAATTCAAATTAAAGGTGTAGATGTTTCACTTTTAAAAAGCTGTCAGAACAGCAATTAGCACGCTAGATTCTAGAGTTAGCGCGCTAACGAGTCTCATTAGCGCGTTTACTTCGCAGGTAGCGTGCTAATGATGCCATTAGCGCGCTAACCAGTAGGGGCCTGAAAATAAATATTTTCAACCATTGAGTTAGCGACCCCTATCGCATCCCTGACCCTATGAAACCTCTTAAAACATGTTATACATTTTTATTATGGGTCATATAACCCATTTGGGTGGTCATGATGTTTTCACAAACGCCTAAAATGGAAAATCCCAGTTCATGAAGTGCACAGGGGCTTTTCTGCAAATAGTTTTAAAGTAAATCGAAGACTTGTCTAAACTGATACCTGTGCATCCAAAATTAAAACCAACGATATGCACACCTCAAGTTCATGCCATACAACTCCTTTGCATGATTTAAAATGTTTTGTAACTCACGGATTGCAAAATCATGAAATGCATGAATTTAAGTTCTTGAAAACATGAAATTTGTGAAATGCATGAATCTAATGCATTTGGCTCATGTAGTTGAACTTCTTATACCTTACAATTGATGTACATAGCTCCATATATGCTTTCCGGTGCCTTTCCTTGCCTTGATAAAATTATGAGCTCCGCAAGTCTTATTTTTTCCATTTTATCCCTTCCATTTGAACCCAAATTCTTCGGTAGCCTTTGAACTTGTGAGTTCTAACAATGATGGATTGCGCTGAAATACTTGACAAATGTGTTAGTACCATTTCATGTTGTTTGTTGCCATCAAAATCTCGGGACGAAGTCTAATTGATGAAACACTTAGTCCAACAATCTCGCCTTTTTTGATGATAACAAACAACCATGAACTTGAAAAACAAACATGGTCATTAAAAGCATATCAAGATCATAATGGTCAAGTTCAGCGTATATATTTCTCCCCCTTTTGATAACAACAAAAAATGGGTACGAACTCTCCCCCTATCAATAGGCATCAAGATGAATACAAGAGAGCATAGACAATTCATCCATTCATGCAATTTTAGAAAACACATGGAGTAAGAGTCAAAAGGAATGCCAATTCATTCATAGATAATGAGTCAAAGTTATACAACATTCATGACATTACATTCTTAAGAATATGAAAGATAAGACAGTGTAGTGCAAATATAAACCAACATATACATGAGTTAAAATTTTACATGTGATGTTCAAGAATGAAGTTTTACTCATGCAATAACCAAGATACTCCCCCTAATATGATCAAACTAAAGCTCCCCCTAAACATATGCAACTAAGTTTCCTAAGACAAAAAAAATGGTTCTGGGGACAACAGGATTAGCGCGCTAGGTCCAGCAGTTAGCGCGCTAACCAGAGACCATTAGTGGCGCTAATAGTCAGACCTTGCGCTAATAGCTCTCTGAAATTACCGAAATTTAATTTTTGAGTTTTTGGAGGACAACTCTTATTCACCTCATACTTCATGGACACTTCACTAACAACATATAAAAGGGTTGGAAGTGCTAACACATGTGTAGAAGGTCCGATTCACGAATCATGCCTAATTCTCGTCGAATCTTGAAAAAATTGATCTCTAGGCAATGGCTTGGTGAATTTATCAGCTAGTTGATCCTCAGTGGACACATGGATTAGTTTAACGTCGCCCTTTTGGACATGGTCCCGAAGAAAGTGGTGCTTAATCTCAATGTGTTTAGTACGGGAGTGTAACACCAGATTTTTCGATATGTTGATTGCACTTGTGTTATCACAATATATTTCAGCATAACCAACTTGAATTTGGTAGTCCTAAATTTGTTGTTTTATATATAAGACTTGAGCACAACAACTTCCTGAAGCCACATACTCGGCTTCGGCGGTGGACAAATCAATATAATTTTGCTTTTTGCTAAATCGAGATCTAAGTGAATTTCCTAGCAAATGACAAAATCTTGAAGTGTTTTTCCTATCAACTAGACTCCCCGCATAGTTGGAATCAACAAAGCTTCGGAGTTCGAAACTCTTGGCCTTGTTGAACCATAATCTTAAGTCTTGTGTCCCATAAAGATAACGAAATATAAGCTTGACATATTTCAAGTGTGATTCCTTGGGTTCGTATTGAAATCTAGCACATAGAATCATGCTAAACATGATATCTGGTCTACTAGCGGTCAAGTAGAGTAGGCTTCCTATCATTCCTCTATATAGCTTAGGATCTATAGGCTTAGCTTGAGGATCCTTGTCCATTTTTATGGTTGAACTACTAGGAGTGTCACATGCTTTCAAATTCTCAAATTTGAATTTCCTAAGCATGTCCCTTACATACTTCACTTGATTTATAAAAATCCCACGATTAGATTGCTTAATTTTCATGCCTAAGAAGTATGTTAGTTCACTCATCATGCTCATTTCAAACTCATATGTCATCAAAGATGAAAATTCTTCACATAAATTCTTGTTTGACGACTCAAAAATGATATAATCCACATAGATTTAAAATTGGAGCATATTATCATTTTTGATCAAAATGAACAATGTAAGATCTAATAAACCTTTTGTTAAGAAGGAGTGCACATAGCCTATCATACCAAGCTCTAGGAGTTTGTCTCAATCCATATAATGCCTTTTAAAGATGATAAACATGACTTGGGTTAGCATGTTCTTCAAACTCCAGTGATTGGTCTACATATACCTTTTCATTGATGAAGCCATTTAAAATGCACGTTTGACGTCCATTTGGTATATTAAGGACCATTGTAGCAAGTTTAAGTAAGTAACACTCGAATTGCTTCTATTCTTGTTTTCGGTGCCAAGGCTTCTTCATAATCAATTCATTTCTCTTGATTGTAGTATTGTGCAACCCACCTAGCCTTATTTCACACTCTCTCCCTTCTCATTCTTTTAGTTTCTAAAGACCTAATTTGGTTCCTATGATTGTTTGGTACTTAGGTCTAAGAACTAGGATCCGCACCTTGTTCCCTACAATGTGTCCTAAACTCGAATTCACTTGAAACACTTAAGTTAAACTTAATTCTCACATACCAATCTAACACCTAGCTTCACTCATGTTCTAAAGTGAATCTAATTCACTCTACGTATATGGACTTTGGTACCCAAATTTCTTTGGAATTGGCGGACTTAGCTTCTAGGAGTGTTTTTTTGGTACCTATGCCTTAATGTGAGGCTTAACTCTAGAATAAGTCCTATTTGGTCTATGGAATGATTTAAACTTGTAAAACCTCATATATTTCCCTAGTTGAGCTTCTAAGTGTAGACACTTGTATTTCTCTAGGCTAAGCTCTAATTTCACACTCTCCTTCTCATTAGTGACATTTGTTCCCAACGCTGTCCATTCATCTAATCTCTATTGAAAAACTTGATCTTAACTCTTTAAGGCCATGTTCTCTTCAAGAATGCTTTCATTCTTTTCAAGACTCTTGTTAAATGTGCATTGAAGAGTCATCAACTCATCTAATGCAAGTTGAATCATGTTCTTGAGGTTCTCATTCTCTTTCATGAGATTGTCCAAGTCTAGTTCAAGCTTCTTGCTCAAAGTGGACAATTCATCAAAAAAGAAGCATGAAGGCAATCAATGTTAGTAAATGAATCAACAATAAAGTCCCCTTCATGAGCATGAGAGTGCATAGACCTATCATCATCATTGTTTGGCACATAAGAATCCATAGGTCTAAGATCTTCATGCATGTAAGCATCTTTATCATCAACATGTGTAGTAATGTGAATTTGTTCATCATGAAGAGATAAAGGAGCAAGAGAGTCACTAGATGGCAATAAATCATCACACTTGCTTGAATATAATGAGACGTGAGAATAATGACTATGACTATAAATCTCTTCTAATCTTCTCCATATCTCCCTAGATGAAGTGCATGAAGAAAGTCTAGTCGTAATGTCAACGGGAATGCTAGAAAGGAGAATATGTCTAATTTCATCATCGTGTCTCATTAGCCTATTTTCTTCCCTATTCCATTTCTTCTTTGGCTTAGGCACTTCAACATCATTCACTGCTCTAACCGGAGTGTATGGAACATTTTCTAAACTGCCCCACATCTCATGTGATTGGGCTCTAAGGTATGTTCTAAACCTAATCTGCCAACTCCTAAAAATAAAATCCCTAAGTATAGGTGGAATGGTAACATCAACACCGAAAGTCATGGCCATTGATCTTTACCTCTAAGATATAAATCCAAATATTAAGAGCACTTACTCTGATACCAATTGAAGTTCACCCAAAAGGGGGTGAATTGGGTGTGATGGCCAAATTAGACTTTTTACAACTTCCTTTGCTAATCTCCTAAGTTCACTTCAAAAGTTTATTTAGATGAGCGCGTATATTAATGATTGCAATAGTGATGTAGCAGAATGGTTCAAGTAAGTGAAATGCTACACTAGGAGAAGGGGGTAGAAGAGATGGAAGTACACAATAGATTTATAGTGGTTTGATCCATCGGATCTACATCCACTACCTAACCTCATCGGTTAGGATTTTGAACCAACACTTATATTCCAATAAGTGAACAACCCTAAGCCCGCAAGCTTAGTGTGTCTAGTCAGCACTAGGTCTTTTACACTTGCCTTACAGCAATAAGGACTTTTACAACCACCTTGTCTCAACTATGAATTTGACTTGCCTAGATGCAACTAGGACTTTACCATGCCTATTTCCTGATAGGCTTACAATCTCTCCAATATACCAATAGGACTCACAAATTGGTCTATTCACCAATAGACCTTACAAGCTTTATAAATTAAGAATGATTTGTCGCTTACAATAAGTAAAACGATATAAGATGCTCTCCTCTCACAAGCCAAATGTAATTCTAAGATGAAGTAATGCAAGTGAGACTTTGCCGATTGAGATGCCTTGTAAATCAACTTTTATAGGCTAACTCTCAATATTGAAACCAACAAAGAAGAGTATAGATTAAGCTCAAGTTGGTTCCAAAGAATGGCTAATTGATGCACAAATGCAAAATGCAAGTTTAAGCTCAAGTTGTGCAATCAATATCTAGGGTCACAAGTAAATTAATATTAAGAATGAAACCCTTGTGAGTATGTTGTCAAAACAATATAAACATGAAACCAAACAAACGAATATAAATTAAGCACAATTAGGTTTCAAGTCAATTCAATTCACACATGAAAGATCACGATTAAGCTTAAGTGGTGCAACCAAAATCTTGGGTCTCAAATAGATAAAGTTTAAGAACGAAAACCCTTGTAAATATGTTGTTAAAACAACATAAGCATGAAACCATAAATGCGAATATAGATTAAACACAATTGGGTTTCAAGTCTATTCGATGCACTATGAGAAATCGCAATTAAGCTCAAGTAAATGCACTTTCAACTTTGGGTTTAACAAAAATCAAGATTACGTTCAAAACCCTTTTTGGTGGTGTCACACACACACTTCAAAGAAAAACAACCACTATAAGAATAGGTTAGGCTTTATGTGTTTTTTAAGTTTCGCATACACAAGTGATTCAAATCTTGGCTCAATAGGTGCAAGTTTGTTCTAGGTCTTATCTCGACATGATATTAGGCTCAACACACTACATAAACTTGTTCAAATCAGTCACATATGGTTCCCACATAAATCGTTGACAACAAGATATAGATTAAGCACAAATAGTGTAGGGAAAGTTGTAATCTTACAACCTAAGATGTGAAGATGGTTTGGTTCGATTTGGACAGCGCGTTGTGGACTCTAGATTACCTCTTTTCGCCTAACTTGGTTTGCATAAGATCAACCCTTAAAGCCCTCAAGTGAGTGTGTGTATTTTTTTTCACCCTTTTTGTGCTAAAACTCCATTTTATTGCTCTTTTGTGTATTTGTGAGTTCTATTGATGAAAAACATATTCTAAGTGTTTATAGGGTTCTTTCCATACCCTTTTTACTGTTTGTAGCCGTTGTAGTGATCCAAGGGTCCAAAACAGTCCACCAATTCAAATTAAAGGTGTAGATGTTTCACTTTTAAAAAGCTGTCAGAAAAGCAATTAGTGTGCTAGATTCTGGAGTTAGTGCGCTAACGAATCTCATTAGCGCGCTAACTCTGCAGGTAATGTGCTAATGATGCCATTAGTGTGCTAACCAGCAGGGGCCTGAAAATAAATATTTTCAGCCATTGAGTTAGCGACCCCCTATCGCATCCTTGACCCTACCAAACCTCTTAAAACATGTTAGACATGTTTATTATGGGTCATATAACCCATTTGGGTGGTCGGGATGTTTTCGCAAACCCCGAAAATGAAAAATCTCGATTTCATGAAGTGCACAGGGGCTATTCTGCAAATAGTTTTAAAGTAAATCAAAGACTTGTCTAAACTGATACCGGTGCATCCAAAATTAAAACCAACAATATGCACACCTCAAGTTCATGCCATACAACTCCTTTGCATGATTAAAATGTTTTGTAACTCGCGGATTGCAAAATCATGAAATGCATGAATTTAAGTTCTTGAAAACATGAAATTTGTGAAATGCATGAATCTAATGCATTTGGCTCATGTAGTTGAACTTCTTATACCTTACAATTGATGTACATAGCTCCATATATGCTTTTCGGTGCCTTTCCTTGCCTTGATCAAATCACGAGCTCTTCAAGTCTTATTTCTTCCATTTTATCCATTCCATTTGAACTCGAATTCGTTGGTAACTTGATTTCGTTGGTAGCGTTTGAACTTGTGAGTTCTAACAATGATGGATTGCGCTGAAATACTTGACATACGTGTTATTACCATTTCACATTGTTTGTTGCCATCAAAATCTCGGGACGAAGTCTAATTGATGAAACACTTTGTCCAAGAATAAGTCCAATTGAAAGGTAGAATTATTCAAAATTATTAGGATTTGACTATGATTCGTACTAAGCATTGGTTTTATTACTATAAATAACCGACTAACATAAAAATTAATATATAAATATAATATACCATGGAAACAAATTGGCTCGATCAACCCCCTTACATGAAATTATTTCAAAATTAAATTCCTAAAATATCCCCATCATAAGAGTCAAAAGCTGAGAGAATATAAAAACAACTAACTAATCATAATACTAAAATTGAAAGTAAATATAGAGTATGAGCTGCCTCCCATAGAGCGTTTTTGTTTACTGTTGTTGGCTCGATTGAATCATGGAGTCCTAATCTGGTTCTAAATAAAGAAGTTGTTCTTCTATACCATGTTCAAAAACAATCTCCTCATTCCCAACTATTATTTTAATAGTTCCTTGAGCTACGTTAAGTGTTACATTATTTGTTGTTAGGAAAGGTTCTCCTAGTGTAATCCTTACCTCATCATCTGGTTTATGATAAAAAATAATGAAATCTAACAAGAAACTGAATTTTCCAATGTTAACTTCCACATCTCTAAGTATACCCTTATTCTCTATTATAGATCTATAAATAGAAGAAACTATAATATTATGATCTTTATCTTATTTCCTACTAGAAAAATTGTGTTGTTAAAGATAATAGAAAGGTAGGGTGTTATATGATGCGTTTGAGTCACATTTGACGTATTCAAATTTCTTACCATTGATAACAATGGAAATTGTTATGTTTCTTGATTTATTATCCTTATTCTTATTAGTTATTTCTCTTGGTTCTTTCATAAAGATTAAATTGATAGAATTCAGAACCTTTAGTTTCTTAATATTTAAATTGACTCCTCCAGGATCATGGAACGTTACAGGATTTGAACTTAACATTTTCTTCTTAATATCCTTTTTAACACTTGAATCTTCCGGCTTGATAGTATTTTCCTTGTTTTCCAGTTGTTGAACACTCCATTCTTGAATTATTTTCTTATCATTAGGAGTGTCTTCAACTTCTTCCTTATTTGAAATATCATTTTCAATTTCCATCTTTACGTCATTGATTGCATATACTTCAATATTTAGACTATTATAAGGATTTAATTCTAAAGAATCATTATCTATAATTTCTTTAGAAGAAGTTCCTATTGTAATAGGTATTCCAAACATTCCTGGTTCAAAGAATTTCTTAGGTATTTTCATTTTAATCAAAACAGACACCTTTTGTCCTAAGTTTTTTTTAGATTCCTTTAAAAACTTATCATGAGATTCAGAGAATTCTCTCAAAACATCATCATAGTTAGAAAATTGCTTAATGATGGTATATTGGTTTCTACTTTCGTAAATGCTTCAAGTATATCTTCATTATTTTATTCCTTCCTAGCATCAGCTAATTGTGGTGGAACGGTAGAATTTGAATGCATATCTTCATTCAAATTATCAGGAATCTTATCATCGTTCTATTCATTGACTATTTCAGACTTTTGTAATGATTTTGCATATGCTTCAACTATGGCTAAATATCATGAGTATAACCTTTCAAGAAAATATGTATACTTCAATTGTTCTGCCATCCATCCTCTAGTAGGAATGACATTGGCCATCATTTCATCATCATCATCTTCTTTAATAGTTTTATGTATTTTCTTATTCTTTATACCTCTTTTTAGTATCTTTTTAGGTATATGTGTATCTTTCTCATTATTACTAAACAAAGCATTAACTTGTGCTTGACTAGTAGGAAAAATTTGAGTAGGTGTTTTAGTGTGATTAATGAATTCATTAAGTTGTTGGTTCATTTGGCTTAATTGATTTTTTTTAATTCATCCAAATCACCTTGTAAGACTTGGATTATTTGATCTTACTCATTGTTTGGAATTTTCTAGTGGAATGGTTCTTTCAATCCATATAGGTGACCTAAACCTTGGATAAATCTGGTTATTTAGACCATTTCCTATGATTGGATGTGGATAATGTGTATAGTCATTAAAGCTATAATTAGGTTTATTGAATCTACCATAATGGTTCATCATCACATTAACTTCTTTAATTTTGTCTTCTTGCATTAAAGGGCATTCATTATCAAGATAATTATTACTATTACAAAAGCACAAAGTTTCATTTGAATTGATCTATCTTTTAATAATAGCTTAATCATGCTTTTTAATTCATCAATTGTATCATCTTATATGTTCAATTTTCTTTTCTTCTCTTGATAAAATGTGTCCTTTATGGGTCTATTTGTTTCACCATATTGATTAAATTATTATTATTAGCAAGACTTATTTATATGTATTCTTCAATACCACTCTTAATGATATGCCTCATTTTTATGTTTCAATTTCCATATTCATGCTCCAATCAAATGATCAACACACTCAATTCCTAATTTAGGCTCTAAAACATATCAATGAATGTATCACTATTAATCTCATATCCACTTTCACGACATATTGAATAATATAGTGTTTCAAAACCTAGAACTACTTCTTTCAAGACATTCTCGGTAGAAACCAATCTATAAAGCATTAAAAATAAGTTAGAAAATTGGAAAGAAACTCATCTTTCTACTGAAAATCTAATTTTGCACACGAATCCTAATAACTCATTCATATCAATTTAAACTTTCAAAATCACCCCAAAACTTATTAGAAACTTTTACTAAAATCGGTTTGTGTTATAACACCTTAAATTGATACTTTAAACTAAAAACATGAAATTTTTGCTATGTAAGCCAAAAATCATTATAAACACCTCATTCCATTTATTTTAAATTGATAAAATCTTATACTTTTAGAAATAAATTCAATTCCAACAAAATATTTTGAAATCAAGAACTAGTCAAATATTTCAAAAATTCATCGATAGTCCTAGTTAAAAGTTGAAAAATCTCAAGTAAACTAGATAAGGAAGCGAATGATTACCTCCTTAAGAGTGAATCCCTCAAGACATTGACTCTTTGTGTCAGGACCCATTTCTTAGATGAATCCCGACTGGCCTAGCTCGATCCATAACTCGCTAACCAACTCGGTCACTGAGTTATTTACCGAACCAGTGAGTCTTCTTTCAAAGCTACCTCATTTCATTTATTAAAAACTGAAATTTAGAAAATGAATCATGATTACAGCGGAATATTATTAAATAAAACTTAATCAAGTTTCGATATAGAGGCCAATAATAACATTCAAAGTCATCAAATAGAATAATCTCTCTAGTTAAATTTATTTAAATTCCCAATCCCATGATAATATATAATAATAGAAAAACAAGGCTTGACAAGTTTGGAACTTGTCATTGTACCAATCAAAGATACTACAAGCTCCTCTAGAACGCTTGAGCTTTTCCTTTGTCTATTGCAGACGAGGAACCTGTGGGGCAAAAAATAGTTGGGTGAGCACAAAGGGGCAACGGTGCTTAGTAAGTTTACGTAAGTTACCAGTATTATAATTATTCCATTAATATAATGCAATCTAAAATACTAATGCATGACATGCAAAAATATTTAACATGACGAAAGAGATAATCGAGAAACATAATAACAAGATAAATAATTCATTCAAATCAAAATGTGCAAATGCAAGGCATGCATGAGTTACTGCAACTGAATTTCCTAACCAAAACTGAAGTTCATGAAGGTCGACCCTACTATGGCCTAGAAGTGTCAACACTCCATTCTCAAGACTATGGAAGTTCCATTCTATCACTAAGTCCACATCTCGTCCAACTTAACATATCACATACTACCAAAATTTATCGAGAACAGCGGGTCTTATTTTTATTCTCAATTTGTTGTTCAAACCCGGATAGCCTCTTTATTCGACAAGTTTGGGCAACTGCCATATTTTGTTCTTCCTAGCTCCGTCCGACTGTCCCAAGCATTCTAGTCGAACTAGCAGTTTTCTGGTGCAAGGACTCATAGCGAGCTCGACTAAGTGAAAAACATATCATGACTTACAATGCACCCCAGTTTACTCAATGACTTAGCTATACATGATTTAACTAACCATATAAATAATAGAAGGTAAACAATTATAATAAAAATAACTTAATCCAAACTTACCTGGTATGCTAGATAATCTCCCAATTCACCGTCGACATTCACGAGCATACTTTGAAATTACTTCAATCTAAATAGATTAAATATTGATTAATTACTCATGCTAACTTAAATTTTATTATTAAATCTCATTTTGAAAGTCGTTTGAAAACTTTGAGATATACATTTAAAGTACGTCGGAATGTCTCCTTGACATCCGTTCTTGAAAATTAGTTTTTACTTATTTTATTTCTACTTATTTTATTTTATTCTATTTCTTTTCTTTTCTTCTCATCAGCCCAGGGGACTCGGTGGGGGGGGGGAAACGCACAAGAGTGTACGTTCCCCACCCCCTTTGTGAACTGCACTGGAATAACACAATTTGTTTGAGGGTTGGGCCTATCGGGACCAAGTACATTGGTTGGGCCTGATCAGCCCAACATCTTTGGCTGGGCCCGGGGTGGAACCCTAGCCTAGTTAAAATGTGTGAAGGGAGTGTACAGATGCGTTCCCCTCCATTTCCTTTTCGAACTGTGCAATTCTGTGCAGTTCATCCACTCAAGCTTTATTTTTTATTTATTTATTTTTCTTTTGTCATCTTGATCAACATCAATCTTTTCCAAAATCAAAACTTTATTAATGTCAATATTTAAACCTTATTGATTCATACAAAAGTAAACGTATAATCCTTTTGAATTATGAATTCTATCGCTTGATAATTAAAACTAAAGAATGAGTTTGAAAAATTATTACCTAGAGACAATGCGCACTAGATCGCTAAGACCACACTTCGCTTTTCATTCCTCTTGGATCTCTCTCCCTCATTTGCGTTCCCTCTCTTTCTCTATCTCGGTTTTGTATGAAAGTTTTCCACACACGTTTATTATTTTGGTGGGAGATCAATCAAGATCCTAAATCTACTCCCCAAATAATCCTTCCTTACTTATTTCTCTCTCCCATGTATTCTTACTAGTCCACATTCAACGTACGTTAAGTTTTAGGGGTTCTCGTCGATCCCACTTGCCATTAAATATTTATGGTTTCTTAGTTTACAAAACTAATATGCACAAATATGGTATATCTTATTTTTTAAAAAAATTTGGATTGTCACAATTTAGGACTTTGACACTCCTAATTTCATTTTCAAAGCTTCAATTCGAACTCACTTTTACAAGCCTTAACTTGACTATAAACAATCAAACTTGATATATTTTGGGTTAAAATGATCAAGAATGTGTTGAAAATCACTTGAATACATTAAAATCAAGCTTTGAATGGTTTAATCCATGCGAAAATCCATTTTAAAAAATATGTTCTTAAAAATACATATTCTTGCTCAACGAATTGGTATTTAAGTGGATTCGCTGACAAATTGGCAATTAAATTGCTGAAAATTGGTCTTGATGGTCTATCAATTTGCCTAACAATTTCTAGTATAAAACTCGAATCGCTGACAAATCGCTGAGTCATTTTTACACTATAAATTTTGCAAACAACTGCCAATTTACCCAGATATTCCCAATGTTATTTGGTATAGGTGATGAATCGCTAGTGTAATTTTTTGAAAACTTTTGAAATTTTATTTTGAACTTTCACTTTAAGAACTTTGAAACCATAACATAATAAAAGTATGAACTGATAAATCAAAGAATTGACTTTAAAAATCTTAAACCAATTTTTGTGAGCTTGAAATTTTATAATTAAGGGTAAAATCAACAAAATAGTAAAAATAGAATCTAGTGTTTCGGGTTCTACTTAAAGACCTGCCACTAATGTAGTGACTCAAGTTAGCATTTGAAATTCCAACTAAGTCTCAAAACACAAAAATCTTAGTAAGTAGTCAATTTCCTAAAAAAATAACTCAAATCATGCTAATTAGAATTTAATTGCAATTTAAACCTGATTCCAACATATTATACTCTCTCAATCCTTCTCAAGTCTTCTTGAATGTGTAAAGATCAATAAATGGAGTTTAGAGATTAGCTAAAATGGTTGCATAAGTGAAAAAAAGTAAATTAAACTAAACTATCATAGACTAAACTAAACTGAACTAAACTAGAAAGACATAAATGCATGAAAATAAAGTAAAATAAGGATGGGTTGCCTCCCAACAAGCGCCTTTATTTTAAGTCATTGGCTAGACTTAGCCTAAAAGATCACGTAACACTCACTACTTGAGAGTAGTCACGAACAAACAGATTCACCATAGCTTTGGCCAATGAAATAGGCATGCCTTCCTTCAAAATTTTGAGTTTATCATGGAATTCTAACACATAAGTATCCATATAGTTTTGACCGTCTAACACAAATTTTCAACACCACATAAAATACCCAAGTGCCTTTTCGTTCCATCCCCGTTTCAAATTCTACAAGAATGCATGAAATAGGAGGTGAATTCATCAACACTAGAGGTTGATCTTTCTTCATCTCTTCCTAAGGTTCATATGACCATTCTAAGATTACTTCAACTTCCTTTTCGGCTTTTTCTTCATTACTTGAAAGTTTAATCTGTATCACAATAGAACACCAATTAGAAAAATCTTGTTCATAACTAGACATACCTACCCCTTTCACAATTTTATGGCGTAAGTCTTCATATTGATCATGATTGTTAAAGTAGGAGGCCATGAAATAATCCTGTAAAATTTTAGGTACAAGGATCTATATATACTAAAAAAATGAAAAAAACAAAGAAAACTTAAACTCAATCCATGGTAAAGGCGCCAAAAATTGACACACGAGCGTGCACAATAATAAATTTCCCGTATATTTATAACTTGTGGTAGTGATAAGGGGATATTGTCTCCACAGGGATTTTGCAAACTTCTCAAGAAAGTGTTTTTTTTTTCTTGTTTTTATTAATTTAGTTAATCTAAATAAACGAGAATTAAAAATATTAAATATAACTGAAAACTATAAATACAAACTTAATTAACCAAACTAACTAAACTAATTTGAACAATTCACATGAAAACTAAAATAAATAATATTCAAATTCAATATAATATAAATATCTAAATAAACATCTAAACAAACCCCACTAAACAATATAATATTATTGGATTGCTTTCAAACACTAGAGCATAACATTACTTCATAACATAGTTATAATTATAAAACATGAAATCTTGGAATCATTAAATCTTACTTCATAATAGGTTGATAGCCTTTAGCCAGCCATCGATTTTTCTAAATTCAATGGAAATGCCACATTCTTATCATTGTAAATCCACCCATTGGGTAAAACGCATTGTTGTAGAAATACGATAACATTAAGTTCAATGAAAATCATGCCTAATCTAAGCCAATATTACCGAAGCTGCATAATAAACATCTTAGAATACAATCGCCTAGAACATCTACTCGAGAAATGCCCTATAGATTAATCCTAGTTACTACTTCTATAATTGTTGTTAATAACTATATACATAGATTCATAATCATAATACCACAATACATATTCATGACTATGCATGCAATATTAATCTTTATTAGTTATAATACGCAAAGACAACTTGTTAAATCCGTTATTGACGTTTATGAATAGATTTAAAGCATTAAGCACATGATTCCTTAATTATAACTAACATATAACCCAAAATATACTACATTGTCTAAGGTTTGTTTAGATTAACAAACTACTCACTCATGCTAGAAATAAATGATGCAATAATATTATAGGAAAACATAATATATAAATACCTATTAATGAATTAAATAAAGCTCAAATGTAGCTTCAAACATATACAGAGAGGCCAAAGAGAAAACAGAGAGAGTTCTAAAGAAAACTTTAAAGTCTATTTATACAAAACCCTTAATTTTGGTCTCTGAAAGAGAAAGAAAGTTAAATTCGTAGGTTATTTAGTGTTTCATCCGTCTAGGAAGATCTGATGGTTAATGTTGATTTGTTGTTAGATTTTAGGACATGTGACAGCTCCTTATTGGCTGTTTTTGATGTCTGGCTGACGTGGCATGCATTGATTAGAGGATATGACGTGGTTGGTTAACTAGGAGGCGACATGTGGCACGTGATTTGTGGGCAAGAGAGGGACTGAATAGTCGAGCGAAAAAAATGAGTGACAACACTGAAAACATCTCGAGGAAAATTCACAGTTGGAAGAAATGAAGAAGAGCTCGTGTAGAATCGCCAAAAATCTGGAAGACATCATTGTTGTGCATCTTGAGGCAGATCAACAGATATTGAGTAGGGAGAAATCACAAGAGAGAGATGATGATGAACTATGTGTTTGTTTGGTACACATCTCGAGGCAAGGTGAGTTGTTTGGTTATCATCTGATTTGATTTAACGTGCTAATCTCAAGGCAAATCTAAGGCTACTAAAACACTGTGTCACAAATGTGTTCCTGTGGTGCGTCACTTGGCTGCTGCTATCCCTCTTGATCAATAGTGCAATGCATGTCTCGAGGCTTATCAGATGGTAGCTGTTCACACTGTAGGAATGACTTGTACTTAGTCATTTTTAATGACTTTTCTCAACTAATGAACCACCAAACTTATTATAAATTGCCATAGCATCAACATGGACCAATGTGGGTCCCACCAAGCTGTCTCGAAGTGTGTGCAAGCTAACTTCTCCACTTTTAATATCATTTTCTTATATTTCTTCAATTTTCCTATTTAAATCTCAAAATCACAAAAACAAGAGAATATCACGTGTAATATCATCATTTTCATCTAAAATCAACCTAAATTACACTATAAAATGTGTCTACTTATTGAATTGTTACTTATATGATGGTTATGAAGATGAGAATTATCATTATGATAATAATGATGAAGAATGTTTCTCTGATGCTAAGGAATATGAAGTTATTGAAGAATCAAATGAATTGAAGTTTGAATCGCTTACACTTAACAAGGTTTGATTTTTCCATTAGTCGAGCCAACCCATATTCTATATTTATTTGTGTCTTAATTTTAATATAGGTTTAGTATTATTATAGTATATTTTTATTCTCTCTCATTTTGACTCTCTTTTGGAAGTATTTTCGAAACTTAAGCTCAAGAGTAGCTTCAAATAGAGGGGAGATGATTGAGTTGCCATGTTTCTATTTCAATATACATTGTATTTTTAGCAATTTATATTATTTCATAAAATAATTTATTAGTTAGTTACATATCCTACACAAATCTTCAAATTTCTAGTGAATTATTCCTTTACACTGATTATTATAATTGATATATATATATGATAATTATGAATTAAATTTTGAAAAATAGCTTTTGATGTCGAGCGAATCTAGAGCGATGTGTATTTACACTACAAATCACTAGAAAAATCGGTGACAGTTAGCAGAATTTTAAGTGAAAAATCAAGTGTAGTGAATCAATAATGAATCGACCTATTAACTAGGATTCGCTGGGTAAATCAATAAGGCACATAACCTTATTTGCATCGATTTATATAGCGATTCATCAACAAATCTACTTAAACCCCTGATTCACTGAGACTGAATTTGAGTTTTTAAAACATAAACCCCAAATTAGTAGAAACATCTCAATTCACACTACAAACCATTGCACCCCTTCAATTTTGAGATCAAACTATTGTCTAGATTCAACTCTCCAAAACCTTATTATAGCTTGTTTAAGTAATTCCCACATCGAGGATGATTTTCTCACACCAAGAGAAGAGAGTAATTTGTGAGTATATAGCTAAATTAGGTCATGAATAGAAGGGATACGTGAAGAGGCTTGGAAAAGGGATCTAAGAGTTTTCAAGAGTCAAATACTTGAGGGATTCACTCTCAATGAGGCAATCGTTTGATAATTTATCAATTCTTTCAATTCTAAAGTTTTGAAATTCCTTTTTTGATAAAAATTGGTGAAATTCTTGATTTTGTTTTCAACTACAATTGTATTATCTATTTACAAAGAAAGATGATTCTTGATTTTGATTACTAAATGGGTGATGTTAAGGGTCTTATTGTACATATGAATGAAAATTTTGAGACGAACTACAAAATGAGTTTGGGGGTGTGATTTTCAAATACTTGAGAATTGTTTTCACGAATTTTCTTTCATATTATTTGTTTTTCCTAATTTTTAAAATCGTTTCATGAATTTCTGTAAGAAAATCCTTTTTATAAATTTGTTTAAAATACCTCGAATGAAATTTGATTCTCAATGAAAAAATCATTTCAAATTCATTTTTCATATCTAATACAGGATTTCGATTTACCAATTCATCATAATTGATTTATTCTTTATGACGGGAAAAGGTAGAGGACATGGTAGAAGTAGTAAACAAGATAAAGGGAAAGAGATTTTGATAGAAAAATGCAAGATTACACAGGTCAACAAATGTCTATCCAACCCACTGAGTTAGTATATGTGAACCAAGACTTAGGAGAGCTAAGTTGAGAACACCATCTCCACCTAGCACTGATGAGGAAATATATTTTGAACATTCGAATCCGAGCACATTAAATCCTTATGATCCTTTACGATTTGTCAATCCTAAAGTACATAATATATAGTTTAAAGTTATAAAGAGAGTAATAATACCTGAGAGGGGACTAAAAACTCAGAATGTTCATAAATATGAATACATGATTGTGAGCATCATAAGAGTAGGGAATTGGGAGGAACTTCTTAGAGATTATGAAGGACTAATGGAGCGAGGATGTTTTGAATGGGTAAGACAATTTTATGCGAATGGATATAAAAGTGCCGATCCGAATGAAGTAATAGTTTAAGGGAAGAAGATTAGTACTTCACTTTCGAGATTGAATAGATAATATAGACTTCTTGTGTAACGCCGCAAATCTTGACTCGGATAAGTTGTCCCTTTATCAAAGTTAATTTGGTAAATATGCATGATAATTATGTAATGGTGTGAATAATGTGTGTATTATATAATACTAGTTGACTTAGGTATGAAACTTAGCTTAAGTGAAGGAGAACAAATATAAATGATTTGTTAGATAATTTAAATAAATCATAATGGAAAAGATTGTAAGTATACATGAGGTTATTTTTGTAAAGCAAAAGAATGAATAGATTAAATAAGGACTTTAGGATCATCCTAGAGCTTAAGTCCATCAAGATGAGATGTAAGGTTGTGATTGGTCAACCAAATTAAGGCTTAAAGCCACTTTTGGTTTGAAAACACTACATAGATGAATTGAGGAGAGAACCCAAGGAGACCTTTATTGGTGGATTTGGTGGAGGAGAGGGATGTCACGACCCAATTTCTAATCTCGTATTTATCCGTAATCAGGATCACCGACCCTTGATGTGGGACCCGAACTGTGATACGCACACTGACCGAAGCACATGGCTGAGATATGTTTTAGTTTTGTTGTGGTGTTTTGCCTAGTGTATTGTATATGTGTAAAATAATTAAGTCAATTTTACTTATTATGTATAGGCGTTGAGGTGAGAGTGGGGACATGCCTCGAGATGCATTCTGACGTTCGACCGAGTGGAGAGTAGTAGGTGAGTCATTTAAATTATCATACATGTTAATGGACCCATTTGTAGTGTTTACATAAATCAAATGGATTACATATTGTAAATCAAATTGAAAAGACTAAAGTTGATGACAAAATCTAAACACATAGACTAACCTCAGATACGTACCACTAACTATCACAAGAAAACTTCATGTCCATTATTGTGTTAGTGAGTTGAATTTTATAGGGGTCCAGAGTCATTTTAGGCTATGTGATCATCATAGAGATGTGGGCATGTGTTAAAGATGTAAAGTAAAGTATATAAACAAACCCTTTGTGGGTTGTCTCCATTTACATGACTACAACAAGAGAAAGAATAAGAGTTCATAGCTCATAAGTTGCTAAAGATTTAGGAGTTGATCAACAAGATAGTCAAGTTCAATCAATCAAAAGGAAATCAAGTCTACAAATCCTAGCAAGAACCCTAGGTAAATAATTTTAACTTGATAGTTTCAATTTCTAGTCAATTAAATTATGTAATCAAATGGGTTTATGTCTACAAATAAATTTAAAGCTTCACAAAGGTTGTTCTGATCTTACTTGAGTATTTTTTTATGTTTCAAAGCCCAATTTCAAGTTTTTTCAAGTTTGACAAAAAAATCGGGTTTTTTTTTTATAATTTTAATTTTCTAAAATTTAGTTGTCAAGATGAGCTTGTTTTTGAAATAAAATACTAAATTTGGATTCGACATTTCGTTCTAATAATTCTGCTATAAAGAAGTTTCTAATTTGGTTTTGAAAATGAAAAGTTATGCCCTCTTGAAGTTTTCAAGTGTTATTGAGGTGTTTGATGAAATACATGCTTAAATCTTGTAATTTGTGATGAACGTATGATAAATCATGAAGTGCCTACCCTTTATTGATGTTCGGAGGATGTTATGGACCACTGGCGGAGGTTAGTAAGGGTTCGAGGGTGAAGAAGAAGGCCATTCCCGTAGTGGGAACCCAAAATTCTAATTCGTAGAATTCTGGGTTTCGACGCATCTAGCGCGCTAGAAGGCACACATAGCACGCTATACAAGCACTGGAAATTATAAAAAAAAGTTTTAATAACTTAGCTTAAAAGAACTCATATTTGACACATCAATTTTCCGTTAATGTGGTTTTGACTTATTTTGAATGAATTAAGCCGATAATAGAGTTTTTAATAAATTTTATGTTTTGAAGTGGATTTTGGTTTTAGGAGTTAATAGAAACTAAATTGACCTCAAACCAACTATATTTGAACTAATAGGATAGTAGGAGTCTCGAGAGTTCGAGTGTGAGTTTTGGGGCGTCGAGAGGCTGGTAAAGCTAGGAACTCTTGCGTGTAGTGTGAGTAATCCTGTTGAGGTTTTTATTTATATTTCATTCCATTTTATCCTTGTTTTGTAGTCTATCTTGAGTATATTTGCCATTGTACTCTAATATCATGTTTTCTTTTTGGTATTCCTCACTTGTTGAGTTTGAATGTCATGATATGCGATGATTTAATACTTATTGAATCTATTCAAGTGCCATATGTCTTACCTTGCCATTTTAATAGTATTTACTTTATAAATAGCATGCTATTAGGATTAGATGGATTATGAATGGATTAATGGACTTTGTACTCTTGATTAGCGTGGTTCACATAGTACTTAGACTTAACTCATAATGTAAATCTCTAGGTTCTCCCCTTAAACATATAAAGTAGTTTCAGCATCTAGGCCCATTGCATTATAAGAGATGAGGGTTATATACCCTGAGATGTCGACACTCGCCACTATAGCGTGACACAAGGGGTTGGATACCCGAGGATGCCAGCCTTTTGGGGTTAGAGTCAGTAGTGATAATTGGAGTTAAGTTGGCTATCATACTGTGCGATAACACCAACATCTTATGAATAAAAGTGGCTTTAAAGGCTGAGGTGATGTAGCGCACGACCAACAGGACCTAGAGCACTGCTACTTAGTCTTGAGTCAATCTCTTTTGTTTAACTGTGGTATTTTCTAGCATATTTTTGATGTTAGTTCTTCTTCTATTATCTTATGATTTTAAATACCATTTAGTCATATTAGAAATGTGAATAAACATGTCTTTGGGAGTTACTATAATTTTTTTCTACTCATCGTTCTTTTTATGATGGTGGGTGCATGTCCGTTGTCTAGCAGGCCCTGCAAGGAAAAGATTGGCGACTACCTTTGAGCCAACAGCGTGATTTCTGCTCCGACTCTATAGGTTTTGATATTTTTTGTATTTACGTACTTTATGTCTTTCAGATACTTATAGATTGTATATATATGGGTTGAGCGTTAGTTCCCCGATTTAACACTCTATCACAGTGTATCGTCGACTTCGCTTATCTATACGTGTGATCATTTGTTTCTTGGTTTCCACACTTAGGGTTATTTTGAGAATTGCTTCCGTTAAATTGACAAGACTTCCGCTAAACTTAATAAACAATAAAAACTTTTAATTAAATTTGAAACTTAATAATAATTTGACATATGTGATAATTAACCTGAACACATATAACAAGGAGAATAGGTTAGAAAGATTGATTAATACGTAGTTAAGTCTTACATGGCTTAGACTAGGGCTTGATTACAAGATTAGGCTGGGCGGTGCCCTAAATTAGGGATGGGGCCGTCATAGTTGGTATTAAATCCAATGTTTCTCGAATAAAACACAAACTCGGATAGAATACAAATTTTAGAAGTGGAAACCAAACGATCCTTGCCTAGAAGCCATTAGTTGGGGGAGTCTTATATGTTCATGTTAATTGGAGTATGTATATGTATATGATATCTATGTAGTAGCTGATTCACTCGTTGTCAACATGAAGATACCGATGAATGATACACGTTGGGACGAAGACACCGAAGCCAGCGACAGTCGACCTCCTACTATTTATGCGGACGACTATCAGAGGTTGTCTGACCACCTAACGACTTAGGGACAACAATTAGCCGACTTCATCATCTTCATAATACTCATACCGACTTTTCCTGACACTCATCCTACTACTACGGCGACATCCCATACTGCCAGGACCTAGAATACACCTGCCACAACTACAACAGGGCCTCAGGTATGAGCACCACCAGCACTACATCCACCGATAGACCATACATCAGCACGTCCACTAGAGTTACCGATGGTGCCTATATCGAAGATAGTTAAAATTGAGAACAAACCCACACCTACTACTTTTGAGACTGCTGGACTATCAAGGGAAGCCAAGCTGGTGAGGGAGTTCATCAGGCTTAGGCTAGTTTTCTTTGCTAGGGAGGAAGATCATGAGAAGATTGAGCGATGGATTCTCTTATAGGAGAAGTTACATCTACTGTTGGGCATCGAGGATATAGTAGAGACTATTCTCTCTTACTACACCTTGGAAAAGGGTGCAGATGTCTGGTGGATGACTACAGTGGCTAGCAAATGCAATTTTGCATCTTAGGATGACTTCGAGAAAGAGTTCTTTAAGCAGTACTTTCTACCTTCTATAATTAAAAAGATGAAGAAGAAGTTCATGACGCTGAGACAGGCCGAGGGAGAGTCACTAATGAGCTACAGGGATATATATGGTTACCTCAAACGGTTTACTAGGGATTTAGTGGAGAATGATGTCGACGACGCCTTTTTTTCGGTGATGGACTTTGACCAAAGCATGATCAATTGTCAGCATCGAATCAAATCACTCTAAGAGATGTATGTTACTCTTATCTCACGAGGCGTACGAGCTAGGTAGAGAAGAGGAGGCACCCACAGAGATTCCGGACATAGGTAGTGATTATGATTGGAGGAAGCTGAGTGGTAAGGGACAGAGGAGATGAGATATGAGTTTCCAGAGGGGCAGGGTGCCTGCTCCCAACATTTAGGCAACGCCTATGCACTTCCTCCTACGCCTACACATGACGGATATGGAAGACATCCTTTACCATTTCTCGATAAACATGCATTACCAGCACCGGTAGCGCCACGACATCAGCAGCAGTAGGGCGGTAGAGGCCGAGGTAGAGGCAAAGGCCATGGTGTTTATAGACATGGACAGTAAAGTAGTATGGTCAGATTCAGGTTCATCAGTTTGGTTAGCGTGAACTAACCACCTGTTTCAGATACGGTCAAGTGTGGTACATAGCTAGGCAGTGCTCAGAGCCAACAATTTCTTGCTTTAGATGTGGTCAGGTAGGCTACATAGCTCGAGAGTGCTCGCATCCGGTCGTTGGTTTCCCATAGTAGGAAATAAGGAGCCCACATGGTTGCACAGCCAGATCTCGGGGTGACACATAGTCTTATTGATGGTATGGTTTCTATATTTACATTTGTTAGGCTTAGAGTGCATTTGATTTTGAGTACCACAGCCGGGGATAAGGTTTATCCACGTAGTCTTGTAGACCGATTTCTTGTTGAGATAGATAGAGTAGAGCTACCTGCATACTTCAGAGCTCTCAAGATTCTAGAGTTCGAAGCGATATTAGGGATGGATTGCCTATCAACATATCACGCTCGTATCAACTGCTTAGCAAGGCATCGATATTTGAGATTCTAAGGTGTCTGATATTCCTGTATAAAGGTAGTTCAGAGAGGACTATAGGCACGAGAGGTTGACCTGCAACTAAGGAAGCGATTGAGGTAATGATTTCACTATACGTAGTGGCAGAGAGTCAAAGACCTAAACTTGAGGATATTCCGGTCATTAGCGAGTTTCCAGATGTGTTCCTAGATGATTTACCTGGTTTACTGACACCTTGATAGGTTGACTTCATTATTGAGTTGGTACTAGGCACCAGACCTATTTCGATACCGCCATACCGCATGACCCCGAGGGAGTTAGAGGAGTTGAAGACTCAGTTTCAAGACTAATGGTAAAATGGATTCATCACACCCTCTATGTCACCATGAGGAGCACCATTTTTCGTGAAGAAAAAGAACGACACCTTGAGACTGTGTATCAACTATAGACAGTTGAATAAAGTCACAGTCAGGAACAAATATCCATTGCCAAGGATTGATGATTTATTCGATTAGCTGCGAGGAGCGCAATTCTTTTCCAAGATAGACCTAAGACTAGGGTAACATCAGTTTTGTATCAGGGATGATGACATATCCAAGTCAACATTTTGCATGAGATATGGAAACTACCAGTTCGTGGTATGCCATTTAGACTGACTAATGCCTCTGCAGTATTCATAGACTTGATGCATAGGGTGTTCATACTTTTTCTTGATCGTTTCGTGATAGTTTTTCATTGAAGATGATTTGATATACTCGAGGACATAAAAGGATCACGAGCATCATATCAAAGAGACTTTGCAGATGTTGAGGGAGCACTGACTTTACGCCAAGTTCAGTAAGTACGAATTTTGGCTTCCAAAAATCAAGTTTTTGGGTTATGTTGTTGGAGCAACGAGGATTGTAGTGGATCCGACAAAATTTCAGGCAATTGTGGATTGGCCAGCACCGATTTTAGTGATAGAGATAAGGAGTTTTCTGGGCTTGGCAAGGTATTACTCCCGATTTATGAAGGATTTCTCAAAGATCGCATCACCGATTACCAGATTGACACAAAAGGACGTCGTTTTTTAGTGGATTGAGACGTGTAAGCAGGCTTTTGCATTATTGCAGAGGTTATTGACTACTGCACTAGTGTTAGTTATGTCAGAGGCTGGACATGGATTCTTGGTGTACATAGATGCTTCTCATATGGGTCTAGGTTGCGTGTTGATGTAAGGCAGAGGTACAATGGCTTATGCTTTTAGACAGTTGAAGATACATGAGAAGAACTATCCCACACACGACTTGGAGTTGGAAGTGGTGGTATTTGCACTGAAGATATGGAGATATCATCATTATGGTGAGAGATTTACACTCTTCATAGATCATAAGAGTCTGAAGTATCTTTTCACACAAAAGGAGCTGAACATGAGATAACACAGATGGTTAGAGTTCTTGAAGGAATATGACTTTTCCTTGGAGGACCACCTAGGAAAAGCCAATGTAGTCACATATGCACTGAGTAGTAGACCTATTGGAGATGCTGATATCGTCATTTGTCATATGATGCATAACTATGGTTTACTCAAGGCAGCGACGATAATGAGTTAGTCAAACTTTCCTATCGATACGTAGGTGATGATATGTGCTCAGATAAGGCTACAGACCGTGTCTACACATAAAGTGTTGGAGGGTCAGAGAACCGATCGGTTGTATTCGAGGTTCAGCGAACTAGCACAGAGTACATAGTATACAGACTAAGTAGAGACTTTAGATAAGTGTCTGAGATATAGGGGCATATTGTGGATACCTGAGGTACCGGAGCTTAGAGATGAGATTATTCAAGAGTTACACCGTTCCAGATTCACTGTTCATCCAAACAGGACCAAGATGTAACACGACATTGCAGAGACATTTCTGGTAGCTTGGGATGAAGGCAAATGTATCTGAGTATGTCAGGAACTATGTGATTTGTCAGCAGGTGAAGGCTGAGCATTGTAGACCTGGAAGATTGTTACAGCCTCTTCTCATTCCATGATAGAATTGGGAAGATATCTCTATGGATTTTGTCAGAGGACTGCCGAAGACCGCTAGGAGACATGATTCAATATAGGTGATTATCGATAGACTGACGAAGTCTGCTCATTTCCTGCCAGTAGCCGCACATTATACTTTTGATCAGCTAAGTGTATTATTTGAGAGAGAGATCATCAGAATGCATGGAGTACCATTGATTATCACGTTAGACAAAAATGCTATGTAACAACTTGTTACCTTAAGCTTATGATTAGTACTAATCTCAAATCCTAATTAACCCGAGTTTGGCTTATGGTTAAGTCGGGCGTATCTCGATTAGCGTGTGCATAAATTTGCATGATGATATATGTTTGTTTGAAGTGTTTAATGAATTTTATAGGTTGTATTATAAAATGGAGTTTATATACAAACCTATAATTGGAAAATACGTAAATAAATAATAAATTGTCGGTACACTAAGTGCGATGAGGGGATCGTGGAATGAATATGCACATCCGAGAATACTCGTAGGCATGTCCAGTAAATTTATTGGCTAGAAAATACATGATATATATATATATATATTTATATATTGGATATATAAATATATATATATTAGAAATTAAAGTTGGTTTGAATTATATGGATCATCGGATCATCTCGAGAGGAGTGTAAGTGTTTGATGATGTTAAAATTCATATATTTAAACTAAAAACCTCATACTTATCTCCTTATATCGATCGAGTGAGAGAAGGAGAATTGAAGGTTTGATTTCTGATTATAAGATAGGGTTTCGAGAGTTAATTTGGAGTGAATTGAGGAGCTGAATCATTTGAAAATCCAGAGATCATCACTTTGGTAAGTTTAGTTTTAGTGTTTGTTGAAGTTCAATTCAATATTAGTGATGAAATCTCTGTGAATTATGTTGTTTGATGAATGGAAATGGTTTATTACCTCATTTGAGGTCCTCCTTGATGAATTTTGGGAGTGTTTATTGTTGTTTGGTGAATTTGTGTATGGAACAATGGCTGCTGCCCTGTTTACTATCAAAACAGTACAAGGTGGAGCGGTGGAGCGTACTCCATCTAGCAGAGGAGTGATCCCCCTTCATCAGTGAAAATGAACTCATATACTGGAGCGCACTCCACCTACAGAGGGAGCGCGCTCCCACCCCAGAACACAACAAATAAACTGAGTTTTGGCTAGGATTTTTTGAGGACTTATGGACTAAACTAGAGGTTCTAAATATTATTGGACTTAAAGTGATCACAAATGGTTTGTGATAGGTGTTGGATCCTCAGGAAAGTTTGAGTGCCCAAAAAGTTAGAAATTTGGAACGAAAACCTAAATCGACGTAAGTATGGATTTGCTTATTTATCAATGTTACCCAGCTATCCTAGTATATATAGTTCATGTAGTTTATAGGAGATTGGCTACTTTCCCGACCTATATGTAACTTCCTACTCAGTTAAATAGGTTGCGTGGATTACATACTCACTAGAGGGTTTCAGATAGAACCATTGGGCATTAATGGATTGGCTAGATAGGACATCGGCCAATGTGTTGGTCTAGCAATCACATTAATGGCGTTGGTGGGTAATCGACCCTAGTTATATAAATAAAATGGGAATCTTAGTGTAATAATCATTGATGTTTGATTTGCATCCGTTATTTATTGATTTATATGCTTTCCTTATTCTTGATAGTTAACATTGGTGCATATTGTTATTCCATAATGTTCTTGAGTATTATATGAAATGTTGATGGCTTTATGAATCTTTACTTACCGAGCAAGTTAGAGAGCTTACCCCAAATTTAATATTTCAGGTTTGCAACCAAACGCTTTAGCGAAGGGCAAGGAGAAGATTTAGAAGTCTTATAATCTTCTCAACGATGTAATGAACCTTCTTGTACATATATACATTGTTTGGTATATTTTGTTGTATATAAACATGGTTAGGAGGTTATAAATGAGGTCTCAAGCCGAGTATTGCCCTAATCGGGATATGGGATGCTACAGCTTGGTATTAGAGCCTAAGTTTTATTGCTTTTGAGATAAGTGGTTACTCTGATAAGTTTGGTATCATAGATAAGGCTCTGACCTTGATTTCACTTTCGAATAATTTTTGAAATAAGCGATAGCATATTCCTTCATATCTGAACCTAAATTTATTGACTTTGAGAATTGCCTGGAGTTATAAATAAGTTTAGGACAATTTTCATCGTGTTTTGGAGGAAAAATGAAAATGAAAACATTATTATACATTATTTGCCGCATATATTGTTATATACTGTATAGATATGATTTCATTGTATTATCTGAAAGTTACCCTAATGAGCTTATCTCTCATTTGACTTCAGAATCTAATGGAGGATCAAGAAGAGGGTTCATAGAGGCCTAAACCTCGGGTTAATAGGGGGACTGAGGATCAATGGAAGTCTAAAATTGAGCAACAAATGAGGGAACTAATGGAGTCTTAGACAAAATTGATGGCTATGTTGAAGGCTCAGATGAGACCACCAATACAACGACCTGAGGTAGAGCTTGTAACCAATCCTGAGGTTAGCAGAGCTGAGGGAGGAACTGAGATAATATCACCTCTATCCCAACCAACATTAGAACATATTTAGGTTTCAAAAACAACTACTAGGGTGCCAGTGGATTCTGAGAAGGCTGCATTTCTCAAAACCAGCAAGGAATTCATGACATATGAAATTATGATATTTGATGGCAAAATGGAGGAAGGGGTAGCTAAGACTTAGGTACTGGAGATGGAGTAACGATTTTTTGCTGTAGATGTAGAGGACAGGTTTAAGGTTAAACTGGTCACATTTTTGTTGATTGATTATGCTAGGAAATGGTGGAATTCCCAAGAGACATGGGAAGACGGTAACCACTTGGCAAAAGTTTAGGACCGTATTCTACAGACAGTATCTCCTAAAAGCTGTCAGGAATAGGAAGAAGACTGAGTTCATTCAACTGAAATAGGGAGCTATGTTTGTACGGAAGTATGAGAGGACGTTCACTGAGTTGAGTGAATTTGCTTTTGAGATGGAAGAGGAGGAGGAGAACAAAATTGATTTGTTTCTTGGTGGGCCGAATTATAAGATTAGAGTTGTGGTTTCCTTTCATCTTCACACTAGTTATGCTTTTATATTTAAGAATACGATAGAGGTGGAAGCAACTATTTTAGCCAGACCTTCCGGAATAGTATTTGCACCACCACCAGTACCACAGTTTCCTTGAAGTCAAAGAATCCATGAATTTGCTTCTTTTAGGCCAAACAAGAGGAAGAGGAGTGTAGCCAGAACAACTACACAGTCGGGGTCTGCAAGGATGACATTTTTTAGTGGTCCAATTCCACCAGTTTCTCAAGCTTCGGTAGCCAAACCACCTTTGCCACCACCCTAGTCTGGAGGTAAGGGCAAGAGCAAAGAATAATCATCATAGAAACCGAGTGTATCAGGGCAGGTTTCTCAGGCCAGTAGTTTTCCTAAGAGGGATTCCACGATATGCTATCGTTATGAGTAGGTGAGGCATATTCAGAGACAGTGTTCTATGCCACCGGCCACATCAATAGGTAGTATAGCACCGCTTCCATGATGGCAGACTCATGCAGTGGCTGAGGCGGATCCAGAGGCTAATCAGAGGCTTGTGGAAGGTATATTGAATATTTTTGATCAAGATATGCATGTTTTAATTGATGCTGGTTGCACAGTTTCCTTTATTACTAGTGCAATGGTTAATGAGTTAAAATTAAAACCTGTTAAAGCCAGAACATTATTGATTTCGAGCACATCAGTGAGCGATAAGGTCTATCCTAACCTGATGTGCAAAGGATGTGTAATCAAAATTGGGGAGAATGAACTCCCAATTGATCTGAGGGTAAAGGAGTTCCTGGAGTATGATGCAATTTTAGGAATGGATTAGTTGTCAGCATACCATGCTGGTATTGATTATTTCCATAAGAGGGTAATATTTCAAATCCCTAACCTTTCTGAAATTATAGTCTATAAAGGCCATAATCCTTAACGACTTGCAACTTATGGAAAAGAAGCTACTCCTCAAGATTTAGAAGTTATGGCGGGAGTTGTCACGTTTGGAGAATCTAGACATGAACTAAAGGTTAGTGACCCGTGGTTTGTGAATTTTCAGAAGTCTTTCCATCTAACTTGCTTGGACTTCCACCGCCACTTGTCATTGATTTCATCATTAATTTTATTCTTGGTACCAAACTTATATCTATTCCTCCGTATCGTATGGCACCGAAGGAATTACGTGAGTTGCAGACTCAGCTTGAGGAGTTATTACAGAAGAGTTTTATCCATTTTAGTATGTCACCGTGGAGAGCACCTGTTCTTTTTGTGAAGAAGGATGGAACTCTACGTATGTGCATTGATTATAGACAACTTAATCGAGTGACTATTAGGAACAAATGCCCATTACCGATGATTGATGATTTCTTTGATCAGTTGAAGGGTGCTAGACATTTCTCGAAGATTGATTTGAGGTCTCGTTATCATCAGCTGAGTTGCTTAATAATGCTCCTGCTATGTTTATGGACTTGATGCATAAGTTGTTTAAACCCTATTTTGCTCAGTTTATCATCATATTTATCAATGATATCTTGATCTATTCGAAGACTGAGGAAGAGCATTCGCATCACCTCAGAGTTACATTGCAGACTCTAAAGGATCGGCTGTATGCCAAGTTTAGTAAGTGCGAATTCTGGTATTCAGAGGTCAAATTTCTTGGACATGTGGTTAATGTTGAAGGTATATTTGTTGATGCAACAGAGGTTTAAGTAATCAGGGATTGGCCTACTCCCACGACATTGTTAGAGGTTTGGAGTTTTATGGGGTTAGCGGGTTATTACAGATGGTTCGTTGATGGATTTTTACATAGTGCTCTGCCAATGACTTGGCTAACACATAAAGATGTTGACTTTGTTTGGTCTGATGAGTACAAGGCTGCTTTCAAAGGTTTGAAGGATAGTTTAACTATGACACTTGTTCTTACATTACCTGAATTGGGGAAGGAATTAGTGATTTACACTGATGCTTCTCATTCAGGCTTGGGCTGTGTGCTAACTTAGAAGGGCAGGGTTGTAGCTTATGCTTCAAGGCAACTCAAGGTTAATGAAAGAAATTATCCTGTTCATGATCTTGAGCTAGCTGCAGTTGTTTTTGCCTTGAAGATTTGGAGACATTACTTGTACGGTGAGAAATTTACAATATTTTAAGATCATAAGAGTCTGAAATACTTGTTTACTCAAAGTGAACTAAATATGAGGCAGCGTAGATGGCTTGAGTTCCTCAAGGATTATGATTTTACTTTGTAGTACCATCCATGCAAATCACACATACACCCCTATAAATAAGTCATCATATAACAAATTATAAGGGATTTATGTCATGAATTTCATCATATAAAATTCCTAACTCTGAATCAATTGAAATTGCGCTAAGCCATTCTTTGTGTGCAACCCAATAGGTTCATGTGACTTTGACAGTGAACCTAAACCATTTTGGTATACAAGTCATAAGCGGTCTCCAACAAGGCTTTAACTATGACTACCCAAGTATCTTGAATATCAAAATCGATACAACCTAATAAATAACATATATCATATCCTTTTGTCGTGCGATATCCTTTAATAAAACATAAGACATGGAAAGTCGCCCTTAATGTTCAATCGTATTATTCTCAATCTTCAGGTTGACTGAAAACATCCATATGACATTGATCATATCAATTTACTTGGACTTGGCCATTTAACAGTCTAACATATCGAGAGATCCACTGATATCTCTCTATATGAAAGGGACAAATTCTATCTTGATTACACACCTTCACATATTATTCACATGGTAGCCAATCACAATATTTATAATCGTCCGGTTAAAGACAATGTTTGATTGTGTCAAATTACAATGCTCATAATATTGAAGTCTATGGTAATCTCGAGTCAAATGACTAATGATATATCTATCATGAGTAACACCGATGACTTATTCCATGTGGTGTTCTCATAGCAGGTCAGTCCAGTACCTTATTCCCATAACAAGTACTCATGACTTTGATTCGTATCTCTATACGCGTGATCGTCATATGACCATCAATCAAGATTCACACTAGCCTTAATTAATTATAGTTCCCAGTATAACGATCGACTGGGGATATTTAAGATATTCCAACAAATACCCATATATCTTACTATAAGGTAAACATGCAATCACTTATAATAAAACAACACATGAAAACCTCACTTTTATTAACTAAAACTATAAGATAAACAATGTTTGTAGATTGACCTAGGGCATATGCCTGATATTATAATGGCTTGATCACTTTCTTCACTTCGAATCAATCTTTCCTAATCAACCCTTACTTGGATCAACCCCTTAACTGCTGTCCTTTCTCTCTCTCTCTCACTCTCGAATTGGTCAAACAGTAATAAGTGATAAGTTTGAAGTTTTTGATTTATATATAAATACTTTCCTCGAGATGTACATCGCGCTATCTTAAGGGTGATCAAGTGAATAATGTGTTAAAGTGACACATCTTAACACCATCTCCACATACTCTCATATCAAGGCGATCCAACGATCCATATAATTCAAATCAAACTTATATTTCTACTTATATATATGTCAATTATATATAAATATATATATATATATATATCTTGTGCATTTTCTAGCTAATAAATTCACCGAAAATGCTTATGAGTATTCTCGGGTGTGCACATTCATTTCATGACACTCTCTTCGCACTTAGTATACCTACAATTCATCAATTAATTTATTTATTCTCCAATTATAGGCTTGTATTAATTTCCTATTAATCCCATAACCTATAAAATTCATCAAATATACCATACAATCACAAATCATCACACAATCCCACGCGTGATGTAACATCCCAATATTTATTGATGACTTTATTTCGTTTAATTTCATACTCGGGTGCCAGCTCAAGCCCACGTTTACGCCTCGGATAGGCTAAGACACGTCTAACTAGGCATAAATTGTTATTTTTGTCTCTTGGTTGCATAATTGCAATGTTAATTATTATGTATTTCATAACTCATCGCATGTGTGTACTTATATTGCCATACTATGTGAGATTGTGTGATGGGTAAATGCCTCGTAAAGCGTATCGACGCAGGTACTAGGTAGGCGTAGTACGTGTACACTTAAGTCTTATAATGTTAACTTAAATAAAATGACTACAACAATGGTTAATATGGCATAAAATAGATAATCAAACTTTAGGCTAAGTCATAATAATCCGGTACATCTAGAATCCCTGCGCCTCAGGATGCGCGCCGAGACGTGGGACACTAGGTACCGAGTAATTGGGTATTAGGGGAAGTGGTAGTGCACCATTGTAAGACCCTAAATAACCTACATATGTATAAAAGTGCCTTAAGTTAAATTAATTGAATCAATTGATTACAAATGCCTATAGTTGGATGAAAAAATTGATGTCATAGATTTGCCTCGAGATTTGCACTAGAATGGAATCCTAGGAGATTTGAGTTGGCAATTAGTGTTAATAATATGGAAGATAGTGGAATAGGAGTTAACAAGGACTATTAGATTAACCTTGAGATACGTGAACACAATTGATTCTAACATAACTTATATATAGTTAAGTTCGTGGAAATCTCTTCATGCAATAATAACAAAGTTTGTTCTTAGGCAAGAGTGCTAGAAAATTCAGGAAGAACTAAGAGGAATGAAGGCCATCTACTAGAGGAATTAAGCTAGGAAGATCAAAACCAAGGTGATCATCTTCTCCATCTATTTTTCATGAAAATGAGCTTCAAAATATAGGTTTTGATTCAAAAATGAATTTCTAAGTTTGCTCACTAATTTTTTGAGTCTCTTTATGAATGGAAAGTTCATTATGTTCGCCAATTTAAGGATTTGAAACTGATTTTTTAAATGGATTGTGTTCTTGAAGTTTCTTGATGCATGCATGTTAAACTTCTTGCCCTAACCTCAGTAAATTGAGCATAAATCTCTCATAAAAACTCCAAATAAGGCATATCATATGCCATTAGAAAGCTTACTCAGAAAGCTAAAACTCTATCTTTGGAAAGATTTTGTAATTCAAACTCTATCTAGCTAAAAAACGCTCTACAATCAAGCAATTTAAATGTTGATACGAGATTCTTAAAATGAACTTTGACAAGGCATAACTCTATCATATCCTATCGAAATGAGTTTATCTTTTAGTATGTTGTTGTTGGATTTGTTAGCTTCGTTGTGATCATGAGTTTTAGAGGTATAAATTAAGAGAAATGATTTTTACAAACTTGCTGGTCAGATTTTGATTTTAATTCGAGTTGTCTTTGTAAAAGTTCGATATCTATTTCGTTTTAAATCAGAATTTTGCAAACCAGATCTTTTCCAAAGGCTAAGACATAGAGCAAAAAAATTTCTGCTAAGTGTCTTTGATGATTTGGAATTTGTAATGGTATAATCAAAGCTGCAACATATGATCCCAAATTAAAAGTTGAAACTTTATTTAGTCATTAAGGGGCTGTTTTGGGAAATATAACTCTAAACCTAATTTCAACACCATAAGTCATTGTAAAACACTAGAAATGGATCCTATGGGACTCAAGAACTATGTTACGGTAGTCATGAGCATAACGGGGTTGGACCCAGGTGTTTTTGGGGCTTTAAAGTGTGATTTAAGCTGCATAAATCTCTTAAGAAACACATTTTGAGTATTTAATTGTTTCAATTGTGCTATCTTGTATTTCTTGCTGTTCATTATCCATATTTTATCACTGCTTTGATTTGGTATAACGGTCAGTAGTTTTGTTGGCCCTCGGGGTTTATTCAGATGTTGTGTTGCATGGGCTCTTGTATGTTAAACCATAGCACGTGTCACTTGCGACCTCAGTGAATGACAACCCGAGCTGCTGACCTCATCGATGCACTATTTGGCAGGTTATGATATGTACCGATCTTATGCTAGTAGTCTAAATGTAAGCTAGTGTGGTACGGGCCGTTGAGATCATCCGGATTTACGAAATATGGTCTAGTTTGCAACACGTGACACAAGTATTTGGTTTCTATTGGTGTTAGTTATGCACGCGATTATCTTACAGTTGCCTATTTATTTTTGCATGTTTATTTGACATTATTCTTGGTCTCTCTATTATTGAATGCTCGATGGTTTTCTTTTGGGATCTTACTTACTGGACTCGTCATATGTTTGTTGTGATGAATGAGTGCAGATCCTAGTACCAGTAAGGGAAAGGAGGTATGGGGTGACTATCTATGATTGCCTACAGTCCAAGACTTACTAGTACGTGTTCATTTTGATATTTTGTTTTACTTTTTGGGTTATAGGAGACTTGATAGACACGATACTTTTATATATTTACTTTTCACAGTATGTAATCGCTTGATATACGATGTACTTGATTTCGGGTTTTCCATAGTAGGAATGATGTTCTATATGACTTGTAAGTTATTAAAAATCTTTTGTTATGCTATGTTAAGAGTTCTGCTATAAATTATTGAATGCTTAATTGAAACTATGTAAATGATAAATGAAATGCTAAATAATAATTGAATAATTGATTGATATAATCACTGACTAACGAGTTAACATGATTATTGAGAAGCGCTGACATGGCGATGATGTCGGAAGGTCTGCGGGACCCACGTAGCAGCTCACCTGGCGACCTCAGGGTGCGAGGTCGCCACACGCGAGGTATGCTGGACTTAACCATGAGCCTAACTCGGGTTAATTATGATTTGGGTTAACATTAATCATTAACTTAACATAATGGATCGTTACAGTCTCCCCAATATAAAGAAATTTTGTCCTTAAAATTAAAGTAAATATAATGATTACTTGTAGTTTTAAAGAGAAGTAAACTGCTTCTTCATATAAGATTCGCGCTCCCAAGTTAGCTCTTCATCTCAATGAAATTTCCATTTCGCCTTAACCAAAGGAATCTATTTGATTCTCAGCTTCTGAATCTTAGGATCAAGAATCAGAATTGGTTGCTCATTGTAATATAAGTCTTCCCAAAGATCAAATTCATTCCAATCAACTCTTGGAGTGAACCGAGTCCCCGTTTTGTAAAGCATAGACATGTAGAAGACATTATGAACTCCAGCTAGCCGTGGAGGTAACTCCAACCTGTAAGCAACACGACCGACTCTTTCTTTTACTCTGAACGAACCAATATACCTAGGAGCTAGCGTAACCTGCAATCCAATCCCGTACAAGCCTTTCATAGGTGAGACTCTCAACAGAACATAATCGTCCTTTGAAAACTCCAAACTAAGATGCTTATCAGCGTATCTCTCATGTCTTAGCTATGCCGTAGTCAAGTGTTGTCGTATCTGCTAAATTCTCTTTGTGTAATCCTAAATCAGCTCCGGTCTTAACAAAACTATATCTCCAACCTCTGCCCAACATGCAGGTGAACGACAAGGCCGACCATGCAGAGCTTCAAAATGAGACATTCCAATGCTAGCTTGATAGCTATTACTATACGAGAATTCATATAGAGGAATGTATTTCTCCCAGTTACCACCAAACTCCAAGACAGAAGCTCGAAGCATATTCTCTAGCACCTAAATCAACCACTTAGTCTGCCCGTCAGTCTATGGATGGTTTGACGTCCTGAGGTTAAGAACAGTTCCCAACTCTCTTTAATTCACTCCACAATCTAGACGCGAATCTCAGATCTCTATCTAAAGTAATTGACACTAAAACTCTATGGAATCTCAACACCTTACATAATTGGTTAAGAAGATCTTGCATGGAAACTAGCAAGAAATGCGCAGACTTTGTCAACCTGTCAACTATAACCCATACTAAATCATACTTACACTGACTCAAAGGTATATCAGAAACAAAATCCATCGATATATGCTCCCATTTGCACTTAAGAATCGACAAAGAATGTAATAACCCCCCCGGGTTTCCTATGTTCAGCCTTAACTTGCTGACATATCTCACATCTCTTTTATTTAGATTAGTTTTCTTTTTAAAACCCCCTTTGATAACCTTGTAGGGGCATGTGCCCTAGGTCAATGTACAAATATTGTTTATCTTATAATTTTAGTTAATAAAATAAAGTTTTTCATTTGTTGTTTTATTATAAGTGATTGCAAGTTTACCTTATATTAAGATCCATGGTTATTTGTTGAAATATCCTAAATGTACCTAATCGGTCATTATACTAGGAACTATAATGAATTAAGACTAGTGTGAATTTTGATTGATGGTCATGTAATGATCATGCATATAGGGATACGAATCGAGATCACGAGTACTTCTTAGGAAATAAGGTACTGGACTGACCCGCTATGAAAACTCCACATGGATTAAGTCATAGGTGTTACTCATTATAGGTATATCATTTAGTCCTTCAACTTGATATTACCATAGACTTCAATATTAGGAGCATGGTAATTGGACACAATCAAATATTTTCTTTAACTGAATGATTATAAAGATTGTGATTAGTTACCATATGAATAATACGTGAAGGTGTGTAATCAAGATAGAATTTATCCCTCTCGTATAGAGAGATATTAGTGGATCACTCGATATGTTAGGCTGTTAAATAACCAAGTCCATGTGAATGGATATGATCAATGTCACTTGGATGTATTTAGTGTACCTAAAGATCGAGACTAGTACTATTGAATATTAAGGGTGACTTTCCATGCCTTATGTTTAATCAAAGGATATCGAATGATAAAAGGATATGAAATATGTTATTTATTAGGTTGTATTGATTTTGATATTCATGCTATTTGGGTAGTTATAATACCTTGCTAGAGACCACTTATGACTTGTGTACCAAAATAGTTTTGGTTCACTGCCAACGTCTTATGAACCTTTTGGATTGCACACAAATAATGGTTTTGCACAATTTCAATAGGTCCAAAGTTATGAATTTTATGATAACATTTATGACATAAATGTCCTTATGATTTGTTATATGATAACTCATTAAAAGGGGCGTATTTGTAATTTGCTTGAATTGTCTAAATACAATAGTTGTATTACGAGTAGATTTTTTAAGTGAGCTTATCTACATATACAAATAGAGGTTGAAACCTTAAAACGAAAAATAAAAACATTTTCTATCTCTCTTGGGGCTAGCACTCCAAATTGTGGTCACCGTTCGTGTGTGGATTTTTGATAGAAGACGACGCTTGAACGTCTCGAAGATTGAACAATCAAAGAAGGAAATCACGAATTAAGATATAATTTACTCTTGTAGATCTAGTTTAATGAAACTTATTTTCGATCTTGTTGTTGTTCTTCAAAAATTGTTTAGAGTTTTCTACTGCGTATGAGCCCCAAAACCAAACACTGGTATTTGAGTATCAGGCTCGATTCTATTAAATGTTTGCATATTTTTTCTGATGTATATATGATATATGTGTGAAAACATTATCTTGATTAATGTATATATGATGTACATATAGGTTTTGTGATAATTGTTATCGAGAATTGGTTTTAAAAATTGTTGTTAATTTATGTATTTGATACATACACATGATTTGATTCAATGATAGAATTCATGTTTAGAATATTTTGATTAACATACGTATCAATATTTTAGCGATGTGAATTTTGTATGTTCACACGGTAGAAGTCATGTTTAGGTTAATGTGATTTGGTGTTGAATACATTGTTCAGTTTTGTTCAATAATTATCTATTTCTCCATGATAGAAATCATAATTAGGTTAATATGATTAATTTAATATGATTCTAGTGTTGAATGCATGATTAATATTTCATTTCTTGATTCAATTGCTTATTTTGTATGTATAAGAATCGAAATTGATTTTAATCATATATCTCGTTGTGGTTATATGTTAGTATATTTCTATTAGATAGGAGATAAGCTTTTAATCGGATAAGAATTACAAATCCTATAAAATAGGTGAGATATATAACAAATTCGTAATGCATAAGGATTCAAAGTGTCTTAAATTCTAATTGGATTAGGATAAAATATTAAATTAGCGGTAGGCCCGAGTTAATTAAAAAAGTTTTAGTTAACATTTTTCAGAATTAAGAATAAGGGGCAATCTTGGTCAATTAAATTGACTAAAATAATGAGAAATTTTAGGCGATTTTTGATTTTTGAAACTGAATTTCGTTTCAATAAGCGGGACCGCTGCTAACTAGGGGTGGCAAAATGGGTTAGTGGGTCGTGTTCGTGTAAGGTTGACCCCTCAGGTAACCCTGTAAAGGTCAACATGAACACGACCTATTTATTTAATGGGTTGACACGATACGAAGCGAATTTTGAATGGGATGACATGATATGGCACGTATTACCAGTTAAGTTAAATGGATCGTGCTAAAGATTAAAATACTACACGACCTATTTAACCCATTTAACTTAATAATCATATTTTTTTACTCTAACGTGACTCATTCAAATTCATTTAACCGAGCTTCAAAAAATATGTATTTCACCGAATAGTTGTTTCTTAGTTTTTCATTTTAACCCATTACTTATTTAGTCTATACTTAAGCCAAACATATAATGAAAATTTAATATTAAAGTAGATACTTCACTTGTATATAGTCTGAGCCAAAATAAAAATAAAAACCAACACAACAAAAACAACAATGATGAACGCTAGTTTATGTGACCAAGTTTCTATTAATAATGATAAAAAATAACCTAACTTTTGGTTGGACAGTTTTGATAAACATAATAATATATATGTTTCCTTATAAATTGGCGGGTCGTGTCATGGATTAACTGGCAGGTCGTGTCATGGGTTGGCGTGTCAACCCGTGACACGACCCGTTTATTATGTGTCATAAATGGGTCAACATGTTTATGACACGAACCCGCATAAGCTCAATCCAAACCCATTAATCTTTGTGTTAAGCTTGTCGGGTTATAATGTCATAACCTATTTTGTCACCCTTACCGCTAACTATTTGTAACGCAAAGAAATTCATATAATAGTTAATATTAGTAAAATTTCCTAACTTGTTAAGTGATTGTACATGCATTATAATATATAATATTTATCTTGTTTAAATTATAATCACTAAAACAAATAAAAATCCCTCTTCCAAATTTAAAGTCAAGTGTCATCCATTCTAAAACACTTGTCTAGGCTTCGATTACATCAATATGGGTGTGCCTCTACAGAGTGTATTGTGCTATCTTGGTGAGGCAAGTTTAGTAACGGTTACTCTATTATTTGAAATGGTTAGACTTGATAAAGTTATCAAAATGGTTGTGGTCTTTAGGCACAAGATGAGATAAAATATGCTAAGACATAAGATGTCATAATTTCATAAAAACAACTAAAAGTTACATGTGATGTAATTGGTAATAAATAACTACCTAAATAACCTAATTCAAATTGTCATGCTTTATTTGTCTTAGAATTAGGTGAAACATGGATTTTAGTCCCTTAAATTAACATAGTGTTTTTAGGAGGGTTATTAATTTAGTGGAAGTCTATTCCGCTATACTAGAATGAACTTTTACCTAATCTTTATTATAGATCTATAGCCTCTTCAAATCACACTAATCCCTTGTCACTTTGATTCATCCTTGAGAAAGATAAGTTGTCCGGAACAACTTTCTTGACTGGTTCAAAAACTTGAAAATTGTTCTTAAGCATGAACGCAAGTTGTATGTCTTGGATGTTCCTATTCCTGAGGACCCTCCAACCAATGCTTCAAGAGCCATGAAGGATGCACATACTAAGCATGTCAATGACTCAACTGATGTTGCATGCATTATGTTGGCAACCATGGTTCCATAACTTTAGAAGGACATGGAACACATGGAAGCTTACGACATTGCTACGATGCTGAAGGAAATGTTCCAACAGTAAGCTAGGCAACAAAAGTTTGAGACAGTAAATAACCTTCATTCTTGCAGAAGAGCTGAGGGTGCGTCAGTTAGTCCTCATTTTTTGAATATGAAGGGCTATATTGACCATCTTAACAAAGTTACATTTCCCATAAGCTAAGAGTTAGCTATATCCTGAAACCTTGTACTATGTACCAGTTCAAATTATTAAGTACATTATATCGATAGACTTTTTGGTTATGCCACACTTCATTAATGAAGATCCTTCGTTAATCATAGGACGACCTTTCTTAGCCACTTTGCAAGCTATCATGGATAATCTTAACAAGACAACCACTTTTAGGGTGCATGGACGAGCGATCATTTTCTAGAAAGGCACTAGAGTGGATCCTACAATTTAGTTTATAAAACTAGTTTAAAACTGCGTGGTTCAATGGAGCCAACGACAATAAACAAAAATGCTCTATGGGAAGCAACCCATACTCTATATTTACTTTAATTTTTAGTATAAGGATTAGTTAGTTGTTTTTATATTCTCTCAACTTTTAACTCTTATAATGGGGATATTTTAAGAATTTAATTTCGAAATAATTTCATGTAAGGGGGGTTGATCGAGCCGATTTCTTTTCGTATTATATTGTCTTTATGCATTAGTTTTATATTAGTCGGCTATTTATAGTAATGAAATTTTTGTTTATTACAAATCATAGTCAAATTTTTATAATTTTGAATAATTCTACCTTTTAATTGGACATATATGTTATAAATATATCAAAAAATCAATTAAATTGAAAAAAATAATTAAAATAGGCCAACGATTTCCCAGTGATTCTAGTTTTTCCAGGAATTCACTAAAAAAATCGGTAGCAGTTTGCAAAATTTTTAATGTAATTTCAGGTCAGCAATTTGTCAATGATTTGCACGTATAACTTGGATTCGCTGAAATAGTCACTGAGCCACCGAGGCCCATTTTCTGCAATTTATGCAACAATTTCCTAGCAAATCCACTTAAACCCTGATTCATTGAGAACGAATACGCAATTTTAAAAACAAAAACCCAAAATTGCCACATTTATTCACTTCACACTCACAAACCATTGGAACTTTTTGAGCCCAATACCAAATTTTTAACTAGATTCAACCTTCCAATGCTAGATTTCAGTGTATTAAAGTGATTTCTACCTCAATCTTCACACATTCAACACAAAATTTGGTGAGTTATGAAACTGTAAAGCCAACTAAGGCTTGAGTAATGGGAATTTGCAGTTTTAGCTTGGAAGGGTTCTAGAGGAGTTTAGAATTCCAAACTTGAAAAAAAAATTTCAAGAAGGTAACCTATGAAAACCTTAGCCTTTTATCGATTATATTTTCAATTTTTCATGGATTTTTGGATTTTTAATTATGTTAAAAGCTAAATTTTGAAGATTTTACTCTAAATTTGTTTTGATGTCGAATGTTTTCAATCATAATACTAGTATGGGAGTGGTATAATAATTTTTTAATAATATCAAAATTTTAAACTATTTTCTTAGTATATGGCATATGAAATGAATTTTATACTCAAACTAATTTGAGACGAAGTTTCAAATGAGTTTGAGAGATTTCGTGTTTGTCTATCGCATGATTTAAATCACTTATGAACAATTATTTTTATCAATGATGTTTTTTTCGATAAATTTTATATAAATTTTAAACTCTCGATTTATAAATGACTTCTTTCGATGAATTTATCCTTATTAGATAGATAAGTTGAATTTTACTGAACATATTTCTGACAATTTGGTTTTAAATGGTTTTATAGGTTTATTCTTTTAGTTGTATCTATTGAAATGACCAGAAGTGGAAGAGGTAGAAATTTGAGGGAGGGAAAGGAAAGGAGAAGTTAGTAGAGAAAACCTAGGTTAAATCTAAAGTTTCCCCAATTAGACTCATAACAATTTCTTTCAACACACTTAGGATTAGACCACAAAGAGAGTCAACCCTTCCTTTATCGTTTAACTATGACTCTGAGGAAAAATATGAGGATGCGGAGAAGGGAGTAGAAAAAGAGATACTGAAGGGATTGAAGAATTTGTTCTTAGAAAGGAAAATTTTATCAAAGAGAAGGCATTTGAAAAGTTTAAGAAAAATATTGAAAGATGAGGGAAGTTGATTTCTGATAGGGGAATGTGAAAAATGAGTTCAAATATAGGACTAGGATCTTATACATCATTAATGCGAGAAACGAGAGATTATTGATTTGGGACTATAACCATTTAGACCTTAAGGATGTTCCTACTGAGAGGGATGCAATATTCTAGTAAGAGAGTTTTACGCAAATGTTTATGAAAGTGATAACAAGAATGAGTCACGAGTTAGAGGAAGGACAGTGGATTATTACGTTGTAAGAATAAATCGTTATTTGGTTTACTGGTAGTTCACCAAAGAGAAAAAGATTACTAACTAAAACCTGAATATGTAATTAGGTACGACTACCCTAATAAGGCAATTACGGGAGGATTAGAGGCAATCCATGGTGATGGATTCAATTTAGACATGGAGGGGTACCTGAAGCACATCACTACCAATTTTTTAGGAAAACCAAGAAAGTATGGTGTTATTTCATCAATGCCACCTTACAACCAAACCTGCAATATTATGAGATCATGAACAAAAAAGTCGCTTTGTTTTACCACATTATGAGGGGATTGGGATATTTGGATGTTGGAATTATTATCTATGGATCAATAAGGAGTGTCATCACAATGAAGAAGAATGACAGATTACCGTTTCCTTTGATGATCACGACTTTTACAGAGTAGATCAAGTAAACAAGGCATGACTTAAGATGGATTTTTTACCAAGGAAGACCATCAAGAATGAAGTAATAGAAAGATATGGAAAAATTGACGGATATGAAGACTCTGAATATGAAAGAGATAAGGCTGAGATAGCTAGCAAAGAGACCTAGCAAAGAAGAAAGATTAGAGATGACACGAGGAGAATTTTGAAAAAAACGTCAAGAACTAGAAAAGATATGAATATGGAGCAACTTGCTATGGACTACCATGGACTTTATATAGAGAAGTCAGAGTTGGCCTTTATGGGTACAATTCTACGCAATCAAATGAGAATTTTGAGGAATCAAGAACTGGTATTCGAGAACCAGAGTGCCTAAGAAAGAAACATTCACAGGATGGAGAGGAAAATGGCTAGAAAACATAGAAGTCAAGGAGGCGCAGAGGTTCATGTACCGTCTACACAAATGCAGCTACCAAGTAATCACAATTTTGATGATCAACTACCACCAGGTCAAGACTACACAATCTATGATCCCGCTGTGAGTTACCAGTCTCGAAGGATTGATCCCTTGGGCGATGTTGATGCAACTTCAGGAAGATGACTTTGATTTTTTTACTCTACTTTAACTTCTTTTTCTCTGAGTGATAATGTGTGAGGTCTTACATGTAACTCTGCTGATGATAATATATGTGATATGTTATTGTAGATTTGATACATTTGATACCATATTACTACATGTGATATTATGTGATAGTAATGATGCTACGTTTAATATATTGGTGATGGTTTATTCTAATTTTTATGCGCTTTGGTTGATGAAATTTATATATTGCGTTTATTCTTATATCGATTACCTAATTTATGATTATATCAATTCATTTATATTTCTTGTGGTATTTTTTTTCTTGAAAATTCGACTTAATTTATAAATCTTAAAGACATGGCTGTATAACAAAGACAACAAAGAAAGCAAGGAAAGAAAGGAGAGGTAGAAGATAAGTTAAGAATTTATGCAAAGTTCAAACTTTTGATCTGATATTCAAGTGAGTAGATGAAAATTTTCAAATTTCTTTCGAATTTAAGTAAGTAAAAATTTCATTTTACTTTATTTTTAGTTAGGTATATAATATAATGAATATATAATAAAATTTTGAATGGAAGTGATATTTTTATTATCTAAGTGAAATCTATGATAGAAGAAATCAATTTTATACCCTTTTAATTAACTTTACTAGTTGATGTATGCATTGGATTGATTGTCATGTGTTAGTCATAAGAATGGTTAGAAGATGGAAACAATATTGCAAGATGAACATGACAGATTTATATGAATCTTGTGATACAAAGGCTATTGATTAAGTATTTTTACAGTATAGATATATAGAAAATTATTATGCCACAATTGAAACAAGAACTGGGTTAGAAATCAATGACTTTATAAGTTAGGAAAATGTTTTCTTCAACTTTAGTGGATAGTGAGAAATGCTAACAAGAGTTTACTAATATATAGGGAGTCCTACAGATTCCATAAGAAATGGAGTAAGGAATCTATAGTGGGAAAAATGTGAGAATGTCCATTGAGAATTGAGCAGAAACTTAAAAGTCAAAAACAAAAGAAAATAAATAAAGAAAATTGATAATGATATATTCATTGGTATATTGGCAAAATTCCTATTGATAATCTAGGGTTGAGTGAAGTATTTCATAATCTAACACGCTTTAAATGATATATTCATTGGTATCTTGGCAAAATTCCTATTGATTTTGATTGTGGTACAATTTATAAAGTATTTTCTAAAGGTAAAATTAATCTATTAGTTTTTATGTTTTAAGATTTTATACTAGTCATCGTAAGCTTGATGATTGTCAGTGGAGATTAAGAAAACATGTATAATGTATTGGCCTTAGTATAAACCTTTAATTTCTAAGGGGTGTTATATTGGGTCGTTGAGTTATCATTAAGGGATGGTTCGTTTTATCTAAATCATTATATTCTATCATAACTTTCATTTACTTGTGAGTAATCTGCTTCTATTTGATGATAACTTCTATTTAAAATTTCTATTATTCAAAGTTAAGATGAATAAGATTGAAAATAATATATCAAGAATGAAAAGAGAATATAACTGAGAGTATATCTTTGCTCGAGATAGCAAAGTGCAAACATGTTTTATAGTATAATTTAGGTTGATTTTCGATATAAATGATTATATTACACTAAGTATTCTTTGTTTTGGTGATTAGAGAACAAAGCCAATGATACAAAATTATAGACGAATCGATGTCTAAATCGACAACAGAGAAGAGCCAGTGAATTGTCGATGAATTGGAGTTTACACAAGGAATCGTTAAATGAATATATGGAACACATAAACCTATTTCCATTGATTAATTTTGCAATTTATGTACCTCTTAGGAATTATTGACAAATCGCTGAGGTCAGTTACAAGTTTTTTAGATTATTATGAAAAATTTGAGTTAATCTAGGATATATATACTTAGGAAACTATAAATATGGCCTTAAGGCTTCAAATTAGAACTTAGGAAGCACATTCTCTAAAATTTTATTAGTCGTAACTTAGTTTTTATTGAGTTTTTGTTGGAAGACACATTCGAGCTTTGTTTATTTCATTAAGAGGTATTTATTTAATTATGTCTTTCAATTATATTATTTTATTATTATTTCTTGCATGAGTGAGTAGTTTATTAATCTAAACAAACCCTAGACATGCATATACTTTGGATTGTTATATAGTTTTAATTAAGGAATCACGTACTTAATGTTTTAAATCTAATCATACACAACAATCATGGTTTCAATAAGTTATTTTTGCGTATTACAACTAATGATTCTTGTATTGCATGCATAGTTGTAAATATGTATTGTGATATTCGATTTTTTAAATCTATGTCTATGATTATTGACAACAATTATAGAAGTAGTAACTATGATTAATCTATAAGGCCATATTACCAGAGTGTATGTTCTAGGTGACTGTGTTTTAAGTTATTTATTGAGTAGCATATTCAGATTAATACTATATTTAGATTAGACATAATTTTTATTGAGTGTTAATGCTATCGTATTTCTATTTTATTTAGGTAGATTTACAATGATAAGGATATGACTTAATTTCCACTGAATATAGAAAAATTGATCGTTTACTAAAGGCTATCAATCTATTATGAATTGAGATTTAATGATTGCAAGATTCCATGTGATATAGTTATAACTATGTTATGAGGCGATGTTATATTCTAGTGTTTGAATGCAATCCAAGTATATTACATTATTTAGTGGGGGTTTGTTTAGATGTTTATTTAGATATTTACATTATATTAAATTTGAATGTTGTTTAATTAAGTTTGCATTGAAATATTTGAATTAGTTTAGTTAATTAAGTTAGTAGTTATAGTTTTTAATTATTTAGTATTTCGATTCCCATTTAATTAGATTAATTAAATTAAGAACAACAACATAAAAATATTTTACTTAGAAGTTTGCAAAATCCCTGTTGAGACAATATCTCATTTACCACTACTACAAATAATATGAAAATATCGGAAACTATTGTGAACGCTCGACACGTGTCACCTAACCCCACTAAGTTCCATCTTGTTGACATAAATTCCTAACATAAATCTTATAGGATTCCCTTATAGTGCATATCTCGAGGCACATCTATGACTCATTGATTTTTCCATTCAATTGCAGGCATTTGTAATCAATTAATTCAATTAATTTAACTTAAGCACTTTTATACATATGGTTAGTGTAATTAGTAACATAATCGACACATCTATGGTCCCACTAACTCCCGACTACTCGAAATCCAGTGCACCGACCTCGTCACTAACTTCGAGGCATAGGCATTTATGTCATATTTTTATTTAAACAAAGACTTGTAATTGATTTGATCTCGACCATATGCTAAGATAATAAGTTACTTGACTACATTAATATTAAATGTAAAATTTGAGTCTAACCATATCACTCTCTACTCGGTCCCACGCTCATACGCATCCTAAGGCATGTCTCAGCTCGCACACCAAATTAACGAATAAGCACAGTAATTAAATGTTCGGTATAGTGTACATACATACATCACACTAGGTATCCATCACCATAAAAATAATATATTTCTTGATTTTCATGTCGAGTGTTGGACTGCATACTTGCTCTCGGGCCACGTCATGGGTCGGTGACCTGACTACGGACAAATATACTATTAGCAATTTGAGAGATTATAGGCTTTGAAGAGAAGTTTTGAAGCTTGTACATAATCTCTTACTTGAAAAATTAATCTCAAGAAGGTAATCACTCAATGCCCTAATAGATTTTTCAATTTTCGATCTATAAACTAGGATTTCTATAGAAATTTTTTATTTTTTGAAAATTTAAGAATTCAAAGAGTCTTTTCTATTAGATATGATTTGATCATAATGGTTATATTTCTTCATCCAATTCAATTGAAAGGAATGTGAGTTTATTTAAATGCTTCTTGATTTGTTTTCATATATTTATTGAAAGATTTTTGTTTTAGACTATCAATTTAAAGATCTAGCGTCCAAATGGATTGGTAATTGATTAAAAAATGAGTTTAGGGGCTTCACAAAGATTTGAATTCAATAAATTCGATAATATTATAGTTTAAACTCATTTTGAACTCGATTCAAACTCTTTCGAATTTGTATCGATATAATTTTCTTGAGAATTTTATCGAATTAATCTCGACCATTGCTTTTTCATGAATAACATGTTTTGAATTTATTTCGGGCTTGAGTTATTACTATTTGAGTTAGTATGGCTGGAAGTGGAAGAGGTAGAAGATTAAGGGAGGAGAAAGGAAACAATGTAGTGGTTTAGTAACCCAAAACTAAATCCAAAGTCCTACATATGCCTATTAGATCCACGGGAGTTTCTATCAACACTCCAAGTAATAGAAGCAAATGAGAACTTACCCTACCTGCCTCGATTTTTAGAAATGAAAAGATAGAGGGTAGTGAGAGTAGTTTGGAGACAGTTGGAGAAATTTACTTTGATCCAAGCAATCCTATCAATGATAAGGCTTTGAAGAGGTTTACCGATGACTTTCAAAAGGGACATAAGAAGATAATCCCGGAGAGGGGATTCAATATGAAGAATGAGACTAAATATGGACCTAGCATACTTAGTATAATTCGAGAAAAAAATTGGGGGTCATTAACTAGGGACTATAACTATTTAGATGACAATAATATTTCACAAGAGATGGGTTCTGAGATTTAAGTTAGAGAGTTTTATGCCAATGGGCATGCGAATGAGAACACGTATCCATAATTTAAGGGAGATTAGTAGATTATTCAGTTGAAAGAATAAATCGGTATTATGGATTGTCGGATGTACGTAGGAGACAATGATTACTGTAAAGGCCGAAATCATTATGAGTTTGTCCTAAATTAAGGTTCACCGACCCTAGACGTGGCCTGACCGTAGGTACACAGTGTGACACTCGACACGGAGGCCGAAATGTATTATATATTTTGTTGGTTATTTCTTAGTGTGTGTGTGCGTGTATATATGTATAGATTATGAACTCACATTTATTTGTTATGTATAGGCGTCGTGACATAAGTGGGGATACGCCTTAAGATGCGTGCAGCATGAAAGCCGCGTAGAGAGTCATTGGTGAGTTTTAATTGAATCATATACACATTTATGTAACGAAATCTGGCATATTTAGTTTTTGGACTATAGTTTAGAAATTAAATTAAACTAAATTAAAGCACCTAGTTATATATAAATAAACATAGACCATGGTTATGCCTCGAGATACATGTTGGAATGAAATCCATGAGATTTTTTCAAGATTTGTGTTAGAGAGAGAGTGTGTGTGTGTATGTGTGTGTGTGTGTGTGTGTGTGTAAGTGGACATAATAGGGTGATTATGGGCCTTAGATTTATATGAAGATGAAACATCAAGTAGAGATGTAAGGTTTAGAAGTTAAGTTTGAACCTATAAATACATGCCTTGTTTACCAAACCATGCAAAATCAAGCAATGAATCAACTAAAATTCTGAGGTGGAAACACTTGCTGGGATCTGAGAATTCATGGGTTCGAAAGAGCTAAATTCATCAACATTAGGATCTACAACAACAAGACTTGAAGATCAAGATCTTGTGGGAGCAAACTTATAACTATGCCCTCATTTTCATTCATGCATGTGAAATTTAAGTCATGACTTATAGGGATTTCGATGAGAAAAAGAAATTAAATTTATTTTATGTTAGTTTGTATCAATTTGAAGACACAATTGAAGTTTCAAGCTTAAATTTTAAGCTTTTAAGATTTTGGTCAAAATTAGAGTTTCTACCTTATTTGATGATTTGAAATTCTAATCTAATTAAACTCCTTCTGATTAACTAATTTTATATTTAGATTCTTCATGAAATTTCATTCAATATACTATATTGAATTTAGATTTTTTGGTGAGGAATGAATTTGTTATAAATTTTTCAAGTTCATGAAGTTCTTGAAAGCAATAACTAGAGTTTTGCATGGAAAGCTTAGCCATAATGCTATTACTTTGATCTCATGCACCATTTGAAGGTTTGGACATCTTCCTATTAAATATTTTTTGCAACTTTGATGTTGAATCTAAAATTTATGGGTTTTAAAGTTTTGATGATGTCCTGATGTTTTGAGAATAAATCCATTATTTCTTATTGGATTAAGCTTATTTTTGGGTATGAAATTCTTTATTATGTATCTAATGTTCAGTAAAAAAGTCATGACTTTTGACGCTACGATTTAGGAGAATTGAATATTTCAAGTTTGTTGGTCGGAATATAAAACTGTTTTGAGTGATTGTGGTGAAATTGCCATATCTCCCTCGTTTCTTATCGAGATTGCGCAAGCCTTATAGTTTCGAGAAGTTAAGACGTAGCTTTAAAACTTCTCTTCGGACTACAATAAATAATTTAAACGTGTTGTAATTGAAATCAAGTCACAAGTTGTTGCACAGAAACTGCCTTTATTTTAATAAAGTAGATTTCAACATAACAGATTATTAAGGGGGCTGATTTTAAAAGTTGGAATTTAAAACTGCATAACCAACCTAAAAACATTAAATTCAATTTGTTAGGATACCTTAGGAGCTTAAAGAGGACTTACAAGGTGTGTAACGTGAGTTTTAAGTAGTAGAGAGCCGATTTAGGGTAGGAATTAGGTGCATTGGAGGTAAATAGACCTGTCAGGCTTTCATTTCTATTTCAGTTTCCTTTTGTTGTTGAAATTTAGTCACTTGGACTATTTTTACTATTTCAAATCTCCCAATGCCATGACATGTATCGGTGTACTATTTATGTTTAGTATAAGTAACTAAATTCATAGTTTTGAATTGTTTCATGGTGTTTTGTTCCATTCGTTTTCTTATCATAGTTTGGACACTTTATTGTTTTTAATCTATTGACTTGTGTGTTGTGAACTAACATGCTATCGCACTATCATCTGGTGTTACTCACCTCCATGTTCACACGCTTAAATGTTAGTCATATTTAGGTTCATAGTGTAGGAGTGTTATAGTGTTTGTAAGATAGTCCACACGTTTGGGTTCCCTGATTTTATGAGTTAGTATGACACATAGGGTTAGAGTCCATAAGGATGTTGGCACTCCTTATTAGCTTATGTGACGTAGGTCACGGTCAAGTATATAAGCTGATGTGATGAAGCTTATTGCTAACCAAACCTCGATTTATGTGACTATGTGGTATGTTCCTTTTGGTACGTGTTTGGATACATTCCTTTCAGCTTTTCTTTTGTGGCCATAGTAGCTTTCAGTTACCTTTTCTAATATATTTGGAAATGTGAATGAATGGCCGCAGGATATACTCCCAGGAATCGTCATCTTTAGTGACAATTGCAGATCCATCGAGTAGCAGACCAGGAAAGGAGAAAATCAACGACTACCTTTAAGCTCTCAGTGATTATCTTCTACCACCTCTGGTAGGTTTCACATGTTTATATATTACATATGTATTTTATATTTTTGGGATGTATATTGAGTTGAGAAACTAGACTCCCTAATTGATGGATGATGTTACACTATTTATCGCCACTTTTGATATGCATACATATGATTTATTCACTAGTTTCCACATATAGATGTTTTATGATGGTTTTTATGATATTATTAAGACTTTTGCTAATTTGTTAAAATGTATAAAAAAATTTACTTACTCTAAAAATCACGAATAACGAGAAACAAATAATACTTATCCTGAACATGAGTTAAGAGGAGAATAAGACAAAAAGGTTAATTAATGCATTTTTAAGTCGTACGTGGTTGGGATTAGGGCTTTATAATGAGATTAGGCTAGGCAGTGCGCTGATTAGAGGTTCGCGCCATCAAAATTAGTGTTAGAGACGATGTTCTCGATAAGTATCAAAATAAACTTAAATAAAACACAAACTTTAGAAGAGTAAACTAAACGATCCTGGCTTAGAAACTATTAGTTGGGAAGCGAGCGAAAGTGAGTTAGGGATTTTGTACATGTACATGTTATATTTTATATGTATATGTACGATGTTTGCGTAGAAGCTAATTTCTCGTTTGCAATCGACTTATAGAGCAATATGGGAGATCTGCTAGAGGGCGCAGATGGTAGCACCAGCAGTAGTCAACACTTCATCACTATAGACTACATACGACATTGGATTGACATAGTCACCACTTAAGGATAGCAGTTGACTGAGCTCTTCTCTTTGATTCGAGCACATTAGGCTACACCAGCTCCGATAGAAAGCAAGAGGAAGAGGAAAAGAGGCATGGGACATAAGAGATGGAATGAGGAACCCAGGCATCTCAATCAGTGGCCCCATTCACCACAATTGTGCCTCACTTATTCGCTCATCCACCAACTCCTGCAGCAGCAAGTAGACTTCCATTCCTGTCAATGACCATCATGGTCCCGCCTATTGTAGTGCCCACTTTCGCTAGCCAACCACCTTATATAGTGCAACCATTACATCAGTATCATTATCATGGTACTGGGAGTGGAGTCAAAAGTAGCGACATTAGTCTACAGGGACAAAGAGGCGATATAAATATAGACATACAGACACAGAGCCATACAGCTTCAACACCACCTAGTGGTTCTTTAGCTCGTTATAGAGATAGTAACCGGGGTACATAACTGCCTACAGCTTGCAAGTAGATCTTCTTTGCCATATCTAGCAAGACTAGCACTACCACTTTCGTAGATTCAATAGCTGATAAGTGTTTATTTAAACTTATATATAATGTTAGATAAGTAGTATATTTGGTATAAATATCTCCAAATAAACTCTAGTTAATGATATTTATGTCTTTTCAAATATATAAGTTATAAGGGAAACAATTGAGTGATTTCATGATGAAATAACGAGAAAATGCACAAATATGAACTTCACACCATGGCTAGTACACTTGACACTGTAGGAAATGACTACAAGGCATGGAGAATGAGAGAAGAAAAGAGAAATGGTGCAGTGGAGTCGACGCAGTGGCGACGCTATGGTGTTGTACATACGGTGCCGGGACAATGAACACAGGGCACAAAGCCTACTATAAAAGGAGAATTCACATAAAAAGACTGAAGATGTGGCTGCATCTTGCGCACATAGTGTGGGACACTTAGTGACAATGTCAAGACATAAAAAATAGAAAGTTTAGAATTTTAGTTCATTTGGAATTGTTAATTATGGTTTCTAATTGTAATCTAATGAGTCTTAGGGGTATAAATAAGTATCATAATTGGTAAAAACACCCCCCACCACCAAATATCACCGCATTAAATAAATTAGCTTAGTTTACATTGTTCTTGAGTATTAAGAAGAGTTTTGGAAGAGAAGACATTGCAGACTCACTTGTGATTATTTAGTATTGTTTCCTGGATTTAGTTGAAGTTATTTAATTAAATCTTTGATCGCAATCCATGATGTGTATGTGTTGCGGCACGTGCCCTAGGTCAATCTTTAAACATTGTTTATCTTATAATTTAGTTAATAAAATTGAGATTTTTATTTTTTGTTTTATTATAAGTGATTGCATGTTTACCTTATAGTAAGATCCTTGGGTATTTGTTGTAATATCTTAAATGTCCTTGGTCAGTCATTATACTGGGAACTATAATGAATTAAGGCCAGTGTGAATCTTATTTGATGGTCATAGGATGATCATGCATATGGGGATACGAATCGAGATCATGAGTACTTGTTAGGGACCAAGGTACTGGACTGACCCACTATGAGAACACCACATGGATTAAGTCGTAGGTGCTACCCATGATAGGTATGTCATTTAGTCTTTCGACTTGAGATTACTATAGACTTTAATATTAGGAGCATGGTAATTTGACACAATCAAATGTTTTCTTTAACCATACGATAATAAAGATTGTGATTGGTTACCATGCCAATAGTATGTGAAGGTATTTAATCGAGATAGAATTTGTCACTCTCATATAGAGAGAGATATCAGTGGATCCCTGGATATGATAGACTAATGATGGCCAAGTCCATGTGAATTGATATAATCGATTCACTTGGATGTTTTTAGTTTACCTAAAGACTGAGACTAGTACGATCGAAAATAGAGGTACTTTTCATGCCTTATGTTTGATCGATGGATATCACTGACGCGCGCCGAACGCGTCAATAAAGTAAAGTTTCTTAAACCAACTATTTTGTAGAATAGTGGCAAAGGGTCGATCCCACAGAGATTCATATTCTTTCTAAGGTTAAAAACAACAAAAAAGGAAAATCGGGGGTTTTTAAATAAAAATTAATTTAACGAACTAATCTAACTAAACTAAATAAATAAAATAACTAAACTAATTTTGAAAACAATTATTAATACCTAAGTAACACCTAAGTCTACAGTTCCATAAATCAGGATCAAGATTCAATGGCATTCATGGTCTCCAATATTTCCCAAAAAGTCATTAATTTATATTCTCCTAGATTAGCTATAGAAAATCGACATCCGCCAGAAATTCCTCGTTCCCTTAATCTTGATAGTCAGGACGTCCGCCACTAACTACTTCCCTAATTAATGTATAACCCTAGACATCCGCCAATCGGGTTAAACACACTAACCGCAGTAATCTGGGTCTGTGGAAACACTAATCCTAAATAATCGGATCGCATCCGCTCCCGATTTAACCTAGATTCAATTGTTGCACACTCAAGAACTGAAAGTGTTTGACGGCCAACAGGTGAGTGTTTGTAACTTTATTGGTCCAAAAGCACAATTACACGAATACTAATAGTCCAAATAACTATAGATTGTCCACCTAAAAGCATGCAATGGCCATATATATACCATAGATCTAAACCATAATCCTTAAAACCAACAACATGAAATAGGAGAATTTAAACTAAATTAAATAATAAAATAAAAGATCTCACATAATATGTCATGAATCCGTGATCCCGACTTGTTTCCCCTCCGACCTAGGCAAGGAGTTGATTAGCCGAACATCGTCGTCGAAGAAAGTCGATATCGGTGTTCCCAATAATAAAACCTAAGTTCCTAATATATAAAACTACTAAAAATTGGTCTCGGGAGGTGAGAGAAACTAATTTTGTGGTTGGGGAGGTGACTCGTGCGCCGAGGAGCATCGTAGGGCTATTTTTGGCCCTAAAACTGGTGTCCGCCACGTGTCCGCAGCCTATTGGCTCGTTTCCTGCAGAACGTTTACATGGCATCGTCTGATTGGTCGAGAGCGCTGGCGATGACGTTGTTGGAGTGCTGATTATGCGACACGTGGCTGCACGAGAGACAGAGTGAGAGTCGCGCGAATTGAACAAAAATGTGGGAGACGGTGCTGACGCGAATCCCGAGGCAGATCGAAGAGCAGCTGAAACGAGGAGAAGAAATGGCGGTGTGATGTGTATTGTGAGACGCCACGTGGCGATACGTGATTAGTGAAGAGCTAATGAAGGCGGTGATGTGGCAGACTCTCATTGAAGCAAAATGTAATTGTGACGTGTTGTGTATGATGATCAGCCACGTGAAGAACGTTGATTGGAAGAAGGCTGGTAGAATGACGTGGTTGTCCAGTGGTAGAGTAACATGTGGCGGTCTACTTGGTCTGCTGTCTCCTATTCTACCCACCGCGCAACGCATAACTCGAGGCAAATTGTCAGGCATCCGATCACTGCATGTAAATATTCCATTTGAGTAGTTTTCCGCCTCGAATTCAACCGTGCACTCCGTTTGACCTAAAAATGACCAAAAAATATAATTAATATTTCTTTTGGAGACTTTCCATATTTAAATATACTAAAATAAACCACTAAATATATATAAATACTGACTTATCAAATACCCCCAAACTTAAGACTTTGCACATCCCGAGCAAAGGTGTAAATGACAACACAAACTAAACTACACTCCTAATATAATAATGCACTGACTCAACTAATCATATACCCGACCCAAATTCATGGAGTTCCTTTGGTTTACATAGTCACCAAGTTAACAAGTAACTCAGAAAATTTCAGAGTTATGATATGTCAAGACTCGCAACCCAAACACAATTAGGATCCCACTTTGAAGACAAAGACTCAGTCAAAACAAAGGCCATCAACTACTCATGAGTTTTTTTGGTCTATACATTAAAGCACACAAGTTTAAAATTCTCACTTAATATAGTGAAAGCACTCGAACTAAATCTTTTATTTGAGGAGTTTCACAACTTTCGCCTTTATTCATTTTGTATATATTCTCTATTTTTTCACATTTTTTTTCTTCTCCAAATATTTTTTCAATTAATACGGTCTCTGCTCCATTTCCTATGGACCGCTTTTCTCACTTTTTCTCACCACAAGTTTCCCTGCTCCATTTCTTGTGGAAACCTGTAAGACACTCTACTTTAAGAAAACTCATGTTAGTACTTCTCACTTTCACTATAATCAAGCAAATCCCCCAATGTGGATTAAAATAATATCACTTGCACAAATTTGACCGTCTACTGATTTTCATTATCTAGCACAAAGTTTAACCATCATCTAAGTCCCTAATCATGAAATCATAAAAATGCAGAGCTACGAACTTGATTGAGTGTTTCTCTTAATTTTCTCTAAGTTTCAAGTCAAAAAGGCAACTGTAATTTACTCATCCACAACCAAAGGCATGAACAAAGTTTCGAGTGACTTTATATGCAAAAATAAAAAATAAAAAATAAAAAAATAAAATAAAATAAAATAAAATAAAAACTATACTAAATACATGCATGAAAATGTATCATATCCTAATGAAATGAGAAAGAAGTATGAAAAGACAAGAAATGAAAGAAATTGAAGAAATGATCTAAAACACCACTATTACCATCCGATATCCGCATATAACCGCATAAAATAAAAAAATAAACGATCTCACCTGCGGTCTTTCGCAAAAGAATCCATCCAAAACAATCCACAATCCCTAAAATACCCCCAAACTTATTCTGAACCTTGTCCTCAAGGTTCAAAACAAGTCAAGACATCCATATAACAAAAAGAAAAATACAGTGGTGAAGAAGAACATGGATAAGAAGATGATACAAATGCATGCATAACAAAAAGTCTCTAAAAACCTGTGAACGCATAAAATCTCTCTTGTGTAGGTGACTAAGGAAACTATAAAAGAACAATCATAACAAGAGCAAAACATCAGAGACATAGGAGTTAACTGAAAAGATTCCAATCAAATCTTGCGAGCTCGAAGTCTTTAAACTAAGGGTGAAATCAACAAGATGATGGAATGAAGTCTAGGGTTTTGGGTCTACTCAAAAACCCGCCACTAATGCGACGACTTAATATGGGTATGTCCCAACCAAGTCTCAAAACACCTAAAATCCTATGAACATGTTAATTCCAAAAAAAAAAATGCTCAAATTATGCTTAAAAAATGTAATCCAAAGTCAAACCTATAAAACTCAGTACTCCAATCCTCCAATGAACGTCAAACGTAATATATCACCTGTAAAAAAAAAGACCAAATTAGAGTGTTATTAAAACATAAATAAAAAAAAACTAAAACTAAACTAAAACTAAAATAAATGCAAGAAATAAATATAATTAAATAAAAATGAAGCCGGGCTGCCTCCCAACGAGCCGCCTTTCTTTTAAGTCTTTGGCTAGACTTGGCGTGATTGATCACGTGATGCCCTCTCCTTTAGAAATGTCAACAACGAATGGCGCATCTACGTATTTGGGCAATGAAGCATGCACGCCCTCTTTCAGATTTAGGAGCTCATTCAGAACTTCCAACACGAAAGAATCTGTCGCATCAGGATCGTCCAACACAAAGGTGTCGGCAGTGTAGAAGATCTGCGAACGCTCCTTTACTTCCACCCCCTTATAAGGTGTACCAAATGTGCATGGGAGGGTGGGTGGTTGCACCAACACCAGAGGTTGGTCTTCCTTGCTCTCTATCTGCAGCTTCTCCGGCTTGTCTGAAATGACATCAATTTTCATCTCATTTTCCCCCTCATTTAGTGCAATGACAATCTTTGGCTCAATTCGAAAGACTTCACATTCTTCCGATGTTTCTCTCCAATAGTCCTCCACATGTGTAACCTCATTCACCTCAAAAAGTTTCAACGTATCAACACTCACATCCTCCTCTGGGTTAAAAATACTACGCAACTCTTCCTCATAAGTCATATTCTGAAGCTTGGGATTATATTGAATTAATTGAGTTTCCAAGTCCTTCAAGCCTGGAATCTCAAAATCAATTTTTCGAATCTCTTCAAAAATCCGATTAACCTTTTGTTGATTATCTATCAATTGCTTCACCATATCTTCCAAGGAGGTGTTTTGATGAAACTGTTGATTTACTTCATGTTGAGGAATCAGTGGGTTTGACGTGAGCCCAAAGAAGTCGGGTTGTGGCGATGCATAGCTAGAATAGTGATAATTCTCATACTGTGGATAACAAGGACAATTATGTGTCGAATGAGAATAATCGCCACAAATTTTGCAAACCTCGACCTGTTGCACAAAAGAATGCATGTTAAAAAATTGATATTCATTATGTGACATACCTACCCCATTCACATTATAATAATGTGAGTCTTCAAATCGACCATAATTATGGGGGTAGGAGGAGTCCATCGCGTGGTTGCCTGCATAAATGTTAAGAGCAAGAGACTAGATAGGCAAAATAAAAATAAAATAAAAAATAAAAAATAAAAAATAAAAAAATAAAACCAAAGAAAGAAAAATACCAATCCCCGGCAACGGCGCCAATAAAGTAAAGTTTCATAAACCAACTATTTTGTAGAATAGTGGCAAATGGTCTATCCCACAGAGATTGATAGTCTTTCTTAGGTTAAAAACAACAAAAAAGGAAAATCAGGGTTTTAAAATAAATATTAATTTAACTAACTAATCTAACTAAACTAAATAAATAAAATAACTAAACTAATTTTGAAAATAATTAATTAATACTTAAGTAACACCTAAGTCTACAGTTCCACAAATCAGGATCAAGATTTGATGGCATTCATGGTCTTCAATCTTTCCCAAAAAGTCATTAATTTATATTCTCCTATATTAGCTATAGAAAATCGACATCCGCAAGAAATTCCTCGTTCCCCTAATCTCGATGGTCAGGACGTCCGCCACTAACTACTTCTCTAATTAATGTATAACCCTAGACATCCGCAAATCGGGTTTAACACACTAACCGCAGTAATCTGGGTCTGTGGGAACACTAATCCTAAATAACCGGATCGCATCCGCTCCCGATTTAACCTAGATTCAATTGTTGCACACTCAAGAACCGAAAGGGTTTGACGGCAAACGGGTGAGTGTTCGTCACTTTATTGGTCCAAAAGCACAATTACACGGATACTAATAGTCCAAATAACTATAGATTGTCTACCTAAAAGCATGCAATGGTCGTATATATACCCTATATCTAAACCATAATCCTTAAAATCAACAACGATGAAATATGAGAATTTAAACTAAATTAAATAATAAAATAAAAGATCTCACATAATATGCCATGAATCCATGATTCCGACTTGTTTCCCCTCCGACCTAGGCAAGAAGTTGATTAGCCGAACATCGTCGTCGAAGAAAGTCGATATCGGTGTTCCCAATAATAAAACCTAAGTTCCTAATATATAAAACTACTAAAAATTGGTCTCGGAGGTGATAGAAACTAATTTTGGGGTTGGGGAGGTGCCTCGTGCGCCGAGGAGCATCGTAGGGCTATTTTTTGCTCAAAAAACGGTGTATGCCACGTGTTTGCAGCCTATTGGCTCGTTTCCTGTAGAGCGCTGACGTGGTGTCGTTTGATTGGTCGAGAGCGCTGCCGATGACGTTGTTGGAGTGCTGATTGTGCGACATGTGGTTGCACAAGAGACGTAGTGAGAGTCGCACGAATTGAACGAAAATGTGGGAGACGGTGCTGATGCGGATCCCGAGGCAAATAGAAAAGCAGCCGAAGCGAGGAGAAGAAATGACGGTGTGATGTGTATTGTGAGATGCCACGTGGCGATACGTGATTGGTGAAGAGCTAATGATGCAGTGACGTGGCAGACTCTCATTGTAGCAAAATGTAACTGTGACGTGGTATGTATGATGATCCGCCACGTGGAGATAGCTGATTGGAAGAAGGCTGGTAGAATGACGTGGTTGTCCAGTGGTAGAGTAACATGTGGCGGTCTACTTGGTCTGTTGTCTCCTATTTTACCCACCGCGCAACACGTAACTCGAGGCAAACTGTCCGGCATCCGTTCACTGCATGTAAATACTCCATTTTAAGTATTTTTCTGCCACGAATTCAATCGCGCATCCGTTTCACCTAAAAACGACCAAAAAATATAATTAATATATATTTTGGAGACTTTCCATATTTAAATATACTAAAATAAACTACTATATATATATATATATAAATACTGACTTATCAATCACACGACAAAAGGATATGATATTTGTTATTCATTAGGTTGTATCGATTTTGATATTCATGCTACTTGCTTAGTCATTATGCCTTCCTAAAGATCGAGTATGACTTGTGTAACAAAATAATTTTGGTTCACTGCCAACGTCGCATGAACCTATTAGGTTGCACACAAAGAATGGCTTTGCACAATTTCAATTGGTCCTGAGTTATGAATTTTACATGATAAAATTTATGACATAAAAGCCCATACGATTTTTATATGACAACTTATTAATATTGGTGTATGTGTAATTTGCTTAAACTGCCTAAATATAATAGTTGTATTATGAATAGGATTTTAACTGAGGGCTTATCTACACATATAAATAGAGGTTGAAACCCTAAAATGAAATTAGATTTTAGTTCTTACTATTTTTGAGTTCTATAGATTTTTTGAGGGAAAGAAAAACGTTTTCAATCTCTCTTAGGGCTAGCACTCAAAATTGTTGTCACCGTTCGTGTGTGGATTTCTAATAGAGGATGCACTCTTGAATGTCTTGGAAATCGAACAATCAGATAAGAAAATCATAGATTAAGGTATGGTTTACTTTTATAGATATAGTTTAATGGAACTTATTTTCGATCTTGTTGGGGTTTTTCAAAAAAATCTTGAATATTCCACTGCGTATGAACTCCAAAACCTAACGGTGGTATTAGAGCCTTAGTCTCAATTCTATTAAACATTTGCATGTTTCTCTGATGTATATATGATATATGTTTGAAACATGATCTTGATTAATGTATATATGAAGTTCATATAGGTTATGTGATAATTGTTATCAAGAATTGGCTTTAGAGCGTATTGTTAATTCATATATTTGATATATATGCATGATTTGATTCAATAATAGAATTCATGTTTATAATATTTTGATTAACATATATTTTTAATATTGAACGATGTGAATGCTCATGGTAGAAGTCATGTTTAGGTTAATGTGATTCTAGTGTTGAATACATGTTTCGTTTTTGTTTAATAATTATTTATGTCTCCATGATATGAGTCATGATTAGGTGAATATGATTAATTTAATGTAATTCTAGTGTTGTATATATATTTTATTTTTATTCAATAATTATGTATGACTCCATGATATAAATAATGATTAGGTTAATATGATTAATTTAATATAATTTTGGTGTTGAATGCATGATTGCTATTTCATTTCTTGATTCAATTGCTTGTTTGTATGAATAAGAATCAAAATTGGTTTTGATCATATTTCTCATTGTGGTTATCCGTTAGTATATTCCTATTAAATGGGAGATAAACTTGTAATTGAATAAGAATTACAAATCCTATAAGATATGTGAGATATATAACAAATTCGTATATGATAAGGATTCAAAGTATCTTAAATTCTAATTGGATTATGATAAGATATTAAGTTAGAGGTGGGCCGAAGTTAATTAAAAATGTTTTAATTAATATTTTTGGTATTAAAATAAGTGGCAGTTTTGGTCAATTGGATTGACTAAAATAATGAGAAATTTTAGGTGATTCTCAATTTTCTGAACTGGAATTAGTTGTCTAAGAATAAAGGGGGCGCTGCCCCTTGTACCCCCATTCGCTAATCGGCCAGCAGGACCACCGTTAAAAGTTTATAGTGCAACGAAATAAGTATAATAGTCAATATTAATAATATTCCCTAACTAATTTAGTGATTGTACATGCATTGTAATATAGGATATTTATCTCGTTTAAATTATGATCAATAGAACAAATAAAATCCTTCTTTCAAATTTTAAGTCAAGTGTCATCTACTCTCAAACACTTGTCAAGGCTTTGATTACATCAATATGGGTCTGCTTCCGTATAGTGTATTGTGTTATCTTGGTGAGGAAAGTTGAATAACAATTACTCTATTTGTTTGAAATGGTTAAACTTGATAAAAAAAATCAAAATGATTTTGGGATTTAGGCACAAGATGAGATAAAACATGCTAAGACATAAGATGTCATAATCTCATACAAAAACTAAAAGTTACATATAATTTAATAGGTAATAGGTACCTACCTAAATAATCTAATTCAAAGTGTCATGTCTTAACTGTCTTGGAATTAGGTGAAACATGGATTTTAGTCCCTTAAATTAACATATAATTTTTTTGGGAGGGTTGTTAATTTAGTGTGATTCTTTTCCTCTATACTAAAATGAATTTTTGCATAATCTTTGTTATAGATTTATGGCCTCTTTAAATCACACTAATCCCTTATCACTGCAATCCATCTTTGAGAAGGATAAGTTGTTTGAGAAAAACTTTCTTTACTGGTTTAAAAACTTGAGAATTGTTCTTAAGCAAGAACACAAGTTGTATTTCATGAAAGATCCTATTCCTGAGGAACCACCAGCCAATGCTTTAACAACCATGAAAGATGCACATACTAAGCATGCCAATGACTCAACCGATGTTGCATGCATTATGCTAGCAACTATGGTTCTTAAACTTCAGAAGGACATGGAACACATGGAAACTTACGACATGGCCATGATGCTAAAGAAAATGTTCTAACAGCAGGCTAGGTAAGAAAGGTTCAAGACAGTCAAAAACCTTCATTCTTGAAAAATGGTTGAGGGCGTATTAGTTAGTCCTCATGTTCTGAAGATGAAGGGCTATATTGGCCATCTTGACAGACTTGGATTTCTCATAAACCAATAGATGGCTACGGATTTATTCATTAATTCATTATCCGATAGTTATTCAAAATCTTTGATGAACTATTACATGAATAATATGGAAAAGTATATCTCAAAGTTGCATTTCATGTATAAAACTACTTAGCAAAATTTCAAGAAACCAATTGCTAATGTGTTGATGGTTAAGAGAGGAAATGCTATGAAGAAGAAGGCCAAAGGCAAGGCTAAAGTTGCCAAGGCTAGCGTGATGATCACAGAGCCTGTGGAAGAAGTCAAGCCTAAGGTTGTTTCTACTACACAGTTCCAAATGGAAAAGGAAAAGGAAGGAAATTTCCATTTTCGCCATGCACCTAGACATTGATTCAGAAAATACAAGCTCTATGTTAAAGATTTAAAGAAAAAGAAGAGTAGTGCGACTACTACTTTAGGTATTTACGTTATTGAAGTTAACTTGTCTCCTAGTGATTCCTATGTATAAGATATTGGACGTGGATCTCACATTTGTATGAATGTGCAATCTCATCGAAAGTAGAAAGCTAAAGAAGGAGAAGTTATCCTACAAGTTGGAAATGAGGCAATGGTTGTTGCATTAGCTGTAGGATGCTATGAGTAAATATCTCTAAATGGACTTGTTTTTTTTTTAAATAATTCTTATTATATTGATGCCTTGAGCAAAAATATCATTTCAGTTTCATGTTTGGATTTGGATGGTTTTAATTTCATTATTGTGAATAATAAATGATTGATTTCTCATAAAGACATTTTCTATACAAATGATGATTTGTGTGATGGTCTTTATATTTAAAACATGAAAAGGTCCAGATATACTCTTATTCTTAATGTAAATATAAAAATATTCACTTCAAAGGATTTGAATCCAACCTACCTTTGATATTGTCGTCTTGGCCACATAAATGAGAAACGCATTTCTAAACTCCATAAAGATGGACTTTTAGATTCATGTGATTTTGAATCATATGAAACATATGTATCTTGTGTACTAGGCAAGATAACAAAGAGTCCCTTTACTAGACATAGTGAAAGGGCAAGTGATTTATTGGGTCTAATACATATTGATGTATGCGGTTTTATAAACACAATAACTAGAGAGAGTTATCAATACTTCCTTACTTTCGCATGATGATTTCAGCAGATATGGTTACGTATATCTCATGAAACTTAAAGTTGAATCTTTTGAGACGTTTCAAACATTTCAAAATGAAGTGCAAAATCAACTTGGTAAAACTATTAAAGCACTTCAATCAGATTGAGTTGGTGAATATTTGAACAAAAGTTTGATGAAAATCTTAAAAATTGTAGTAGTGTCTCACAGTTAGCTCCTCCAGCAACACCATGATGAAATGATGTTTATGAAAGGAGAAATCAGACTTTATTGGATATGGTTCGATCTATGATAAGTCATGCAGATCTTCCTATTTCCTATTGGGGTAATGCCTTAGAAACTACTACGTTTATACTAAATCGTGTTCCTTCTAAAGCTGTGGATAAAACACCATATGAGATGTGTTTTGGGAAAATACCAAGTTTGTCTTTCATTAAGATTTGGGGCTGTGAGGTTTTCGTACGACGATAAATTTCATAAAAAATATTAGCCAAATCTACTAAGTGTGTATTTGTTGGTTACCCTAAAGAAACTAGAGGATACTACTTTTATAATCCAACTGAGAACAAAGTGTTTGTTGCTCGGAATAATATGTTTGTGGAAAAAGAGTTTATTTCAAAAGACAATAGTGGGAATAAAGTAAGTCTTGAAGAAGTTCAAGAACCACAAATAAATACTCAACCGCTAGTGGAAGATCAACAAAGTCTTGAACTGGTTGAACCTTTACAGGTATCATAAGGCTCGCGTAGGTTTGATAGGGTAAGGCATAAGCTTGAGAGATTTGGTTTTCTTATTTTTTATATTAGTAAGGTGTTGCTTATGGATCAAAATGAGCCTACTACTTATTAGGAGGTTGTGTCTAGCCCTGAGGCAGATAAATGGCTTAATGCCATGAATTCTGAAATGCAATCCATGTAAGATAAACAAGTTTGGAACTTCGTTGATTTACCTAAAGGTGGTAAAACCATTGGATGCAAATAAGTTTTCAAGAAGATAACTGACATAGATGGCAATTTGCACACTTATAAAGTACAACTAGTAGCAAAAGGTTTCAAACAGACTCAAGGTGTTGATAATGATGGAACCTTTTCTCCTGTGATATTATGGCCATTAGATGTAGATCCATAAAAACTATAATTGTCATAGTCGTATATTATGACTATGAGATATAAAAATGAATGTCAAAACAAATTCTTAAATGGAAAGCCACTTAAAAACGTGTATATGGTACATCCTAAAGAGTTTGCTTATCATGAGAATTCTAGGAAGGTGTGCAAGCTTTAAAGATCTATTTATGGATTAAAGCAAGCTTCTCAGAGTTGGAATCTTTATTTTGATAAAGCAATTAAGGAATTTGGTTTCATTAAAAATTAAGATGAGCCTTATGTATACAAGAAGGTTAGTGGGAGCGTGGTTGTATTCCTGGTACTGTATGTTGATCATATATTACTCATTGGAGATGACATCCCAACCTTGCAAAGTTTCAAGTCTTAGCAAGGGAAATGTTTCTCATTTAAGGACTTTAAGAGATGCAGCTCAAATCCTTAGGATTAATATTTATAGGGATAGAACTAAAAGGTTGATCAGTCTAAGTGAGAGTGTTTATATTGATAAGGTACTGAATATGTTTAGTATGCAAGACTCTATAAGAATGTCTCGTAGTATAAGTCTATGCAAGACTCAATGTCTAAAGACTAATGATGAGTGAGAATGCATGAATACAATTCCTTATACATCAGCTATTGGATCTATAATGTATGTTATGTTATGCACGTGACTTGATGTACCATATGCTTTGAGCGTAACAAGCAGATATCAGTCTGATCCCGATGATAGTCACTGGATAGCAGTAAAGAACATTCTTAAGTAATCAAAAAGGACTAAAGAAGTGTTGTTGGTCTATGAGACAAGCTAGTCATAAATGGTTATATAGATTCACATTTTCAAACTAATATAGATGACTTTATATCATAGTCTAGATATGTGTTTACTTTGAATGTAGGCGCAGTGAGCTAAAAAAGTTTGAAGCAAGAAACTATAGCAGATTCTACAACAGAAACTAAGTATATTACAACGTCTGATGTAGTTAAAGAGGTAGTTTGTATCAAAAATTTCATCTCTGAACTTGGTGTGGTTCATAGTATAGCAAACCTTGTTTGCTTGTATTGTAATAATAACGGGGTGATAACACAGGCCATGGAACCAAGATCACACAACTGATCATAACATATACTTAGATGTTTCCATCTTATTCGATAAATCATTGAGAAGGGAGACGTGAAGATTTGCAGAGTTCCTAAGGAAGACAATGTTGCATATCCTTTAACGAAGGCTCTTCCACAAGCAAAACATGATGGACATGTTATGTATTAGATACATGAATAATTGTCCCTAATGCAACTAGGAGAAGTTGGGGCATATGCCCTATGTCAATCTATAAATATTGTTTATTTTTGATTTTAGTAAATAGAATTGAGGTTTTGATTTGTTGTTTTATTATAAGTGATTGAATGTTTACGTTATAGTGAGATCCGTGGATTTTTATTGTAATATCGCAAATGTCCCAAGTCGGTCATTATACTGAGAACTATGATGAATTAAGGCTAGTGTGAATCTTGATTGATGGTCATAGGGTGATCATGCGTATGGGGATACGAATCGAGATCATGAGTGATTGTCAGCACGCTATGAGAACACCACATAGATTAAGTTATAGGTGTTACTCATGATAGGTATATCATTTAGTCCTTCGACTTGGGATTATTATAGACTTTAATATTATGAGCATGGTAATTTGACACAATCAAACGTTACCTTTAACCTAACGATTATAAATACTGTGATTGGTTACCATGTGAATAATATGTAAAGGTGTATAATCAAGATAAAATTTGTCACTTTCGTATAAAGAGATTTCAGTGGATCCCTCGATATGATAGACTAATACTGGCCAAGTCAATGTAAATTTATATGATCAATGTTACTTGGATGTTTTCAGTTTACCTAAAGATTGAGACTAGTGCGATTGAACATTAAGGGTGACTTTCCATGCCTTATGTTTAATCAAAGGATATCGCATGACGAAAGGATATGATATATGGTATTCATTAGGTTGTATCGATATTGATCTTCATGCTACTTAGGTAGTCATTATGCCTTGCTAGAGACCACTTATGAATTGTCTACCAAAATGATTTTGGTTCACTACCAACGTCGCATTAACCTATTTGGTCGCAAACAAAGAATGGCTTTGCGCAATTTCGATTGATCCAGAGTATTAAATTTTATATGATAAAATTCATGATATAAAAGTTCTTATAATTTTTTATATGATAACTTATTAATAAGGGCGTATGTGTAATTTGCTTAAACTGTCTAAATATAATTGTTGTATTATGAATAGAATTTTATGCGAGGCCTTATCTACACATAAAAATTGAGATTGAGACTCTAAAACGAAATAAGATTTTTGATTTTACTTTGTTCGAGTTCTCTGGATTTGGGGAGAGAAAGAAAAATGTTTTCAATCTCTCTTGGGGCTAGCATTACAAATTGTGGTCACCGTTCTTGTGTGAATTTGTGATAGAGGAAATCACGGATTAAGGTATGGTTTACTTTTTTAAATCTAGTTTAATGGAACTTATTTTCAATCCTGTTAGAATTTTTTAAAAATTGTTTTGAATTCTCCACTTTGTATGAACCCTAAAACCCAGCTGTATTTTGATTTCAATGATGAGTGAGTAATTCACTAATCTTATGGATCAACGGATCCTATGGTATGTGTTATGCTAAAGACAGTATGACTAGATTATAATAATTAAAAAGTGTAATGGTTAGAACTTGAATTGAATCTATAGGTAATGCTATGAACATATTGATCATGTGTTTGCTGATTAGAGGTTTTAAAAGTTACCATGACTATTGGAACTTTTAAGCCTGATATGGATGATACAACCGTAAAATATAAAACATAGATATTGATATTTTTTTGTTAGGGAGACACGGATAGTAAACTTAAAAGGGTATGAATCTAAAGATTTGGAACTTAAAGCAATATGGAACTTGCGTTATTCAAATTGATGGGTGGAGTTCTAGTTTGCACATTAGGATCTTTTGTACCATGAGAGTAGGTTGAATTGAATATTAAGGAAATCCATATGTTTCAATTGAGCATTGCACACACATAATGAAGATGAAGGAAGCGAGATAAGGAAGCATAGTAATTCATTACCTAGGTGAAGTTGTAAATTAAGAGTCTTCTTAATATAAGAGTACAAGTTATTTACATTGTTTCCTATAATATAGTAGTTAGTTAAAATCAACTAAAAGAGATATTTTTAGCAATATAGTGCATTTAACTAAGTGAACTGTGTGCAACACCTTACCCTGAGGACGATATCTGTAATCAACACTAGTTGATCACATTATTACTATAATCGAGTCATTATACTTGCAGCCACAATCAAGTGTTTGTCACCATTTTCGGGGATAGGTAGCCATACACTAGTTCAGCTCGTTTACAAAATTATTAAGATTTTATTTTAAGTAATTTACTTTCAAGTATAAAAAAAATGTTTAAATTTCAAGTTTGAGAATCTGGACTTGATCTTTTATGTTTCCTTTTTAAGGGAGAATCAGTATGAGAGAGAATAAATTAGTGCCTTACGATCTTGGGATTGACAGAACCAACTAAGGGTAAGAAAAATAAGGGAATCAAGATGGCAAAGGATCAAGCGTGAAACCAACAATAGGGCTGAGGGAATAACCAACTTGAAGGTGATCTGGTATTGCAAGACAGAGTGTTGGAACAGATATGTCTTTATGACTACTTCAAGCCATAAGTTCAAGAGACGTAATGGAGTAATGAGGCTTCCAGCCAACACCATCGAGTTTGAATTGAGATCGTCTCCAATAAACATGGTGCAGAATAGCCTATTTAATGGGCAAGTAAATGAAGATCCAGTTGCACATGTGGAGAATTTTCTGGAGAAGTGTAACATTGTTCACATTACTAGAGTTACAAAAGAAGTAATCTAGATGAGACTTTTCCTGTTCTCATTAGGTGGAAAAGCCAAACCCTGGTTCCAAGGGCTAAATGGAGGGAATATGACTTGAAAGGCAGAAATCAATGAAATATTTCTAGACAAGTTCTTTCCCCCGATGAAGGTCAACGACAGAAAATTGGAAATCAACCCATTCAAGCAGGAAGATACTGAGTCGTTTGGCAAGGCTTGGGAAAAATTAAAGGAAATGCTTAGGAGATGTGCTTGACATGATTATTTGAAATGGGCACAACTATAGATCTTCTACTATGGAATGAATCCCACCACTAGAACATTAATGGATGTCGTAGCAGGTGGTTCTGTACTAACCAAGGATGAAGATGGAGCATTAGATCTTTTAGATTTTATGTCTCAAGATTCTACAGTCATTACTCGTTCCACAGCGAGAAAGCCAACAGGCGTATACAAGATTGATTCATAAGCAATGATCATGGCATAACTATCCAACTTGAGTATTTAGATAGCGAAGCTACAAATAGGGCAAAAACATCCACTAGTGCAGGCGATACAAAAACTCGTTAATTGCCAAGCCTTGGTGGTTAATCCAACAGACATGCAACAAGGAATGGAGTTTGAAGATGTCAACTTCATGAACAACCTCGACTATAGAAATAATTCAGGCCGAGAGAAATGGCTCTTTAGAGGTTTTATTAAGGATACAACAACTCAAACTTCTCATATGAGAATCCTGATAATGCACTGAAGTTACCTCAAGGCTTAATCAACAATTCCAATAAAGGAAGCTAGGCTAGAGTGAAGAAATGACTTAATTGAAGAAAATTGGGAAATTTTTGCAAGCCACTGGCATCAACAATATGAAGTTCCATGAGAAGGATGAGAAAGAGATGTAAAATGTGAAGCAAACTCTGAAGAGGATGGATGGTGAAAGAAAACAATACATTAAGAACCTGGAGAGATAGATTGATCAGCTAGCTATTGCTTTGAATTTAAAGAAGGAAGGGCAGTTTCCCAGTAACACTATCACAAATCCCAAAGAGAATGTTAATGGTGTTGACATGATGAGCACCATGGCAAGGAATAAGCCAATGCAAGAGCAAGTGATATACAAGCCAGAAAGAGTCAACACTTTAGCTATAAGGAAATTTGATTGACGCATGAGAATAAAAAGGAAGTGAGGTGAGATGAACTTGAAGGATTCAAGCAACAAAGGATCAATACCTTGATGAATAACGAGAAGGGGAAGAAAAATTTTTGCTTGGGACGTGCAAAATCCAAGTTTAGGGATATTTGATAAGGGTTTATTTAGACTTATATATAGGGTTAGTTTAGTAGTATATTTTGTATAAATATCCTGAAACGAACTCTAATTGACAATATTTATGTGTTTTTAGGTATACATAGTATAAAGGAGACAAATGAGTGATTTCATGATGAAATGACGAGAAAATGCATGAAAAGACACTTGACGCCATTGCTAGTACACTTGACCCCGTGGGAAATGACTACAAGGCGTAGGCGAGGTGTGGAGAAGGAGAGAAAACAAGAGAAGTGGTGCAATGGAGTCGTGATCGTGGCCACAAGTATGACGGCTCGATTGTAGTAATAATGTGATCAATTAATGTTGATTATGGATATCTTCCTCGGGGAAATTGTATTGCACACTACTCACTTAGTTAGATTTACTCTATTGCTAAGAAAATTCCTTTTTAATTGATTTTTAACCAAACTATTTTATTCTAACAAAATAATGTAAATACTTGTACTTTTATATTAAGAAGATCTTACTTCACAACTTTACCTAGGTAATGAATTACTATGCTTTCAACTCACTTCCTTCATTTTCATTATCTGTATGCAATGATCAATTAGAATAAACAGATTTCTTTCAAATCCACTTCAACCCATTATCGTGACGGAAAAGATTCTAATGTGCAAACAAGAAGTCCACCTAGCGGTGTGAATAACGTAAGTTCCACAATACTTTAAGTTCTAAATCTTTAGATTCATAACCAATTAAGTATACTATTCGTGCCTCCCTAATCAATAACTATATATCAATGTTATATATTTTACGGTTATATCGTCCATATTCGGCTTAAAAGCTCCGATGGCCATGGTAACTCCTAAAACCCTTAATCATCAAACATGTGATCAAGATGTTCGTAGCATTACGTGTAGAGTCAATACAAATTCTAATCATTTCACTTTTAACTTTATATAGCCATGGCACTGCGTCTACAACACCACTGCACCGACACTTTTGTCCCATTTTTCTTATCTCTTTCTTCTTCACGCCTTGCCCACCCTATGTACGCTTCTTTCTACAATGTCAAGTCTAATATCCACAACAGCAAACATACGTTTGTGCATTTTATCCTCGTTTCATCATGAAATCACTCATTTGCCTTTTTTATACCCTTGTATACCAAAAAATGCTTAAATATCGTCAATTCGAGGTCATTTCGGGATATTTACACCAAATATACTATCAAACTAGTCATATATATAAGTTTAAATAATCACTTATCAAATACCCCCAAACTTAAGATTTTGCACGTCCCGAGCAAAAATGTATTTTACAAAGTATTTTTACTACTACTACTTAAGTCCATACACATTTTACATCGTTGATGGAGTATCCTTTAATTCAAATAAGTTGAAGTTAATAATCCACTCAAGAGTTTTTCTTTGCAAAAACTTATATTTTCAAAAACATGTAGCTTTAACAACACAAATAATTCACTTTCGAAACTCAAAAGTAGCTCACAACCAAAATCATCACTACTCACAAGTTTATTTCACCTTGACACTCAAGTAGTAAGTGTACAATCTCATGATTCTTCATTAAACTCAATAATTCACAAATAATCATAGATCAAACTAGTTTTGTAGACTTTAGCACTTTAAGTGTCCATAGGATTTAATATAGTTGGAAAGAAAACTTAACTCAATTTAAGTTACTCGTACTCGGGCTAAATTTTTTATTTGAAGATTTGTAATCTAACTTTCGCCTTCATTTCATTATATATATATATATATATCTTTTTTTATTTTTCCTTTCTCTTTATATTTTCTAGTTAAACGGTCCTTGCTCATTTTTCTATGGATTCAATTTTTTCTCTCTTTTCCAACCATCAAGTTCTCTACTTCTTCTCCTGTAGAACTTATGGGACTCTCTATTTTTTATGTTTAAAACTCTTGTTAGCACTTCCTACTTTCACTTTATTAAGCAAGTTTTAACTCCAACTTTTTCATTAAACATCAAGTTTATTTCTTATCTTGTAGTACCAAGTCTTTGTTTGTTTTATACTCAAGTATGATTCATACTTATTATAGAATTCCTTATAGATCTAACATTTTCCACAAGAAGCATTCTAGTATTCTCCTTGCTATTGTTTCAAATCCATGGTCTTCCCTAACTCTAGGTTTCTAATTATGGTTGTTTGCTACATTTCTTATTTTCTTCAAAAACTGATAACTGTCTCTTAAGTTTCATATCAACAAGACAATTATTTTTTACTCATCCTCAATCAAAGGCTTGAACTCTGCAAATGAATTACTTATTCATTACATTTTACTATATGCAACCAAATTTATACTTCTTAAACACATTCAAATAGTAAATAAATGAAAAAGAATACACTACCATGCTTTCCTCTTTAATTGCTTCAAAAATAAATCTTACGATCATACTGCAATGTTTATCCTTATTTAAACTTTTCTTACCACTTCCCATAGTGTAGTGTTAATGCCTCTGAACTTAAACGAAACCTTGTCCTCAAGGTTTAAAAATAAGTGTGAAATATAGAAAAACTAACATACAAATATCATAATAACACAACATAATAATGCGTCAACAACTAATAAAATTACAAAATATCCCAAAAGTAAAAAAAAAATATCAATATAAATGTATTACTCATCTCCCCAAGGTCTAAAGAAATTCTAAGACTCAAACTCTAGGACTGCGCATCTTTCATCAGCATCATCATCATCAGCTCCGGCAAAAGATGGCGTCAATGGACGCTCTACCTTTCTGCTCTGCACCATGTCAGGATCAAACATGTAGTTCAATGTCGTTGGAAAGCCAATAGACCTATCAATAGGTCTCATCTGTCTACTCCTCTTATATCTAGCTATGTCCCTCTGATGATCTAAATATAACTTGAAGTTTCGCTGTTTATTTAGTCAGTCTTGCTCATATTTCATCAAGGCTTCACCATACTAAGCCATGTCCTCTTTGTATTGTCTCTTTATCTCTGCAATCCATAACTTCTGCTGTCGTGGAATCAAGTCCTCAGGTAGCAGTGTTAGTGCCCATGGTGATGAAGATGGTGGAAAAACATCAGGACCATCCAAGTCCTACTCTCTTATAAGTGGGTCTACAAACTCGTAGCCCTCATGAAATTCCTGTTGGTGATCCTCTTCCTCTCCATATCCTTCGTTCTACAATTTTTGGGCCAATTCTACTGCTGCAGCTATTACTTGATCCTCTTGCTCTTTGGGCCAATTCTCGTAGCCCTCATGAAATTCGCTCTCTCATCCTCATAGTATTGATAACCATTAGGTGATTTCAAGGTTAGCATTAACTCCTCATCTATTGTTGTTTGGGCCTCAATATCAGATTTTTCATCCTGAATCAATTTCACTATTGCCTTTAAGCACATCTTGGTGATTTGATTAGAAACAATAATTTGTTGTATCTCTCAGACATAATAGATTCCCTTAAGTTCTTTTAGATGATCTCCAACATGTTGATCATCCCATTTTTAATAATCTTATACAAACAAGCCGCCTTGGGCTTGTGGATTTTGCCCTTCTGAATAGTTGGGTACAATGAAGCAACTAGAAAGTGTTGCAGCATTTTAAAAACTTTCCTCATACTCCCCTTCTTAATGTGCTTCAACACATTCTCAGCTCTCATTACCCATCCTTGTTGTCCTCGGACCACCAATGCTCTCTCAATAACTCTTAAAGGGTATATGTTATAGGGTTTCTCATACAAATAATTTAAGAAGGTCTGTGATTCTCCAACTATACACAAGTGCTATAGCCCATAGATGTCATTTATGCAACGCTCGTTAAAGGGGACCAATGGGTCACATTTTTCAGTAAACTTTGCATTAGCATAAAATTCATAAACAATTTCACTCACTCCATTAACATTGTTCTTTCTATAGTCTTGAGTGAATTGCTCCCAACCTTGTTGCCTAATGAAATTGTTTACTCTCTTGTCATACTTAACCGGTAGGTTAATTCCTCTCTCACAAATGAATTCCCTATATTTAATGACCTCATATGTTTATTTAGCCTCTTTACTAATATAGTACTTAGACTTAAAAGGTCTTGGTTCATCCTCATTTGGATCTCTTGAGGATGATGTTTCATAATTATTTGCTCTAACTTCACTAATTTGACTTGCTTGCCCTTGTGTTCTTGGCATTTTCCCAAAAATTAAAACAACGCAACAATTCACACACGAGTCTTCAAATCTCCTAAAATCAAGATTTTCATTCACAATGGTCATTTATATGCCAAATAATGCAAAATACATAAACTAATTTACCATAACCAACATTGATGCTCTAAATCCACACAACTTAAAATTCTTATCCAACAACCTCATTTCCACAATTCATACAATTTCACCAAGAATTTCCAAAAAATTTGAAGCATAACTAATGAAATTATAAATTTACCTCAATGTCAGACTACTTTTCGGTATAGATTGATTCTCCACGCCTCTATCAATCAAAGTCATCTTACATTGCTCACAAACTAAAACCATGGTGCTCAATTGAATCTCTTCTCTAAATCAATGCCTATGTTTTTTTTGTGCAAATTCATAATGCACTCTCTTTTTCACTCTTAGTCACTAGGAACACTCTTTTCTCATTTTAAATTGTTTAATATTAGGTTCTAGAGGGATGCAAGCTTGTTTGGTAATGTATAGAATAGGTTTCAAGTGTAAAAAATATAGGTTAAAAGGGGTTTAAAACCACTATCTCGATGTCGGCACTATCCTATATAGGGCATGGCGCGGCCACAACAAGGCCACGGCGTCGAGGCTGCTATGAGCATTTTTTCTCACAACTCGGCACCCTACCGGCGCTGCCCCTTTGTACTCATGTCGCCGTGTGTGTACACAGAGACATCATCAACCAGTTTGTCTCCATAATTTTGAAAAATTTTCATTAACTCCTGATTGACGCTCTCATGACTTTATGTATTACTATGAAAGGCATCGTGAGAGCATGAAATACCCTGTATATATAAATATTCCATAAAAGCTTAGCCGTTATTTGTGCATGTACCTGACCTTTGCTACTTTAACTCTTTTGTTCTTTTAAGCTATTTACTCAGTTAGTTGATAATTCTTCATTGATGAAGTATCACCCGACAAATGGTCTCTACTGCATGAGTAGCATAAAACTTTTGAAAGTTGGAAAATTACTAAAATGTTTGGATTAATCTAACAAAGCTAACCAAATTACTAACTAACTGAAATTTAAAAGCTGGATTTTAAAAACATATGGGTTGTCTCCCAATAGCACTTCGTTTAATGTCATTAGCATGACATCTTTTTACTCATTTAGTCTAAGTCTAACTTGAGATACTCCATTTGTAGGTCGGTGATAAAGATATTTCTCTCGTTCAAATGTATTTCTTGCCTTTCAAAAAAGACAATCTTCTTGGCGTCATCATCTTCCTCGATAGTCATTGTGATCATTTTCTTACTTGTGTGCCAGATTGCATTGGTAGTGTTCAAAAATGTCCTCCCAAGTATCATAGACACATCATCATCTATTTTATGATCCATAATCTTAAGATCAGTGATAAATGTAAATCTACCCACTTTTACATGCACATTCAAGACTCTCTTATTGTTGGCGCCAAGTTACCATCGACTACTTGCAAATACATCGTATCGGGATAATTGATCTTCAAATTTTCTTATAACATGTCATTATAGGCATTACATTGACTGAGGCTCCCATATTACACAAGATGCTTAGAAATCAGTGCTCATTAATACTCAATTGTATGAAGTTATATCTAAGATCTCTCTTCTTGATTGGTTGAAGTCTTAGTGTAAACTTGAATTTTGGTTCCGGATTCTTTAGAACAACCTTGATACTATTTCCTTTGAATGATTATTTAGAAGGTTTTTCATCTTGTTTCTTAGCTCTTTATTATTTCTTCTTCTTCTTGTTATTTTTCAAGGCATTGATCCTTTGTTGCTTGAATCCTTCAAGTTCATATTGCCTCACTTGCATTCCTTTCTCATGCATCAGTTCATACTTTCTCAGAGCCAAAGTGTTGACTCTTCCTGCCTTGTATGTCACTTGCTCTTGCATTGCATCATTCATTTCCGTAGTACTCATCATGTGAATAGCACTAACATTCTCCTTGAGACTTGTGATAGTGTTATACGGACACTGCCCTTCATTTCTTGAATTCAAAGTAATGGCTAGTTGACCAATCTATTTCTCCAGGTTCTTGATGGATTGTGATCTCTCATAATCCATTCTCTTCATAGGTTACTTCATATTTTATGTTTCTTTCGCATGCTTCTCATGGCATTCCCAATTGTTCATGTCAATGGCATGCAAGAATTTCTCAATTGACTTCAATGAAGTCATCTCTTTGCTCTGGCCTAGCTTCCCTTGTTAGATGTTGAGTAAAACCTGGAGGTAACTTTAGTGCATTATCAAGATCTCCATATGAGAAATTTGGGTTAGTGTATCCATGAATAAACCTTTATGGAGCCATTCCTCTCCCCATGAAGTTTTCTACATAGTTCTGGTTGTTCATGAAGTTGTTATCCTCAAATTCTATTCCTTGCTACATATCCATTGGATTAACCACTGTGGAATGGTAATTAACGGGTTGTTGTATAGCTTTCACTTGTGGACTTTGTTGTCCCATTTGAAGCTTCACCATCTGACTACTCAGGTTGGATAGATGTGTCATGATTGCATCTTGCGAATCAACCTCATATACGCCTGCCGGCTTTCTCATTATGGAACAAGTACCAAATGTAGAGTTCTAAGACATAAGATTGAGAAAATCTAATGCTCCATACTCATCCTTGGTTATTATTAAACTACCTGTTGCGGTATCACTAATGTTCAAGTGTTGTGATTCATTAGATAGAAGAAAATCAATAGTTGTGCCCATTTCACGTATCCATGTCCTCGACATCTCCTCACCATCTTTTTGAATCTTTCCTAAGCCTCACCAAGAGACTCGGTATCCTCCTACTTGAATTGATTGATTTCCATTGTCCTTTCGTTGACCTTCAGTAGGGGAAAGAACTTGTCTAGAAATTTCTCATTGATTTTTGCCATGCGTTTAGTCCTTGGAACTAGGATTAGGCTTTTCCACCTAATGAGAATAAAAAAAATTCTTATCCTGATCACCTCATTTGTAACTCTGATAATATGAATGATGCCACACGTCTCCAAGAAATTCTCTACATGTGCAATTAGATCTTTATTGCTAGATCGTTGTATAGGCTAATTTGCACCATATTGATTAGAGATGGTCTCTGTTCGAACTCATTGGTGTTGGCTGGAAGCCTCATCACTCCATTAAAAGTCTCTCGAACTCCTGGCTTGAAGTAGTCACGAAGACATCTATGTCCCCGCACTTTATCTTGTACTACTAGATCACCTTGAGATTGGTTATTCCCTCGGCCCTATTGTTGGTGTTGCACTTGATCCTTCACCTCCTTAATTCCTTTCTTGCTCTTTCCCTTGATGGTTCAGTCAATCTCCAAATCATAAGTCAATATGTCCTTCTCTCCTTTACTACGCATGCACTAATTCTCCCAGAAAAAGAAAAACACAAAAGATCAAGTGTAGATCATCAAATTTGAAACTTAAACACTTTTTTATTTTTATTTTTATAAACTTGAAAGTAAATAACTTACAATAAGACATAACAATTTTGTAAACTAACTAAATTATAATGGCTACCTATCCTCGACAATAGCGGCAAAAACATGATCGTGGTCGCATGTATGATGGCTCGATTGTAGCAATAATGTGATCGACTAATGTTGATTGCCAATATCGTCCTCAAAGAAAGGTGTATTGCACACTAATCACTTAGTCTGATTTACTTTATTGCTAAGAAAATCTATTTTAATTTGTTTTTAACTAAACTATTCTACTCTAACAAAAACATGAAAATACTTGTACTCTTATATTAAGAAAATCTTAATTCACAACTTCACCTAGGTAATGAATTACTATGCTTTCAACTCACTTCCTTCATTGTCATTATGTGTGTGCAATGCTCAATTAGAATAAACGGATTTAGTTCAAATCCACTTCAACCAACTGTCATGACGGGAAAGATTGTAATGTGCATATTAGAACTCCACCTACCATTGAGAATAACATAAGTTCCACATTCCTTTAAGTCCCAAATACTTAGATTCATAACAACTTAAGTTTACTACACGTGCCTCCCTAATCAATAAATATCTATCGATGTTATATATTTTATGGTTCTATCATCCATATTCAGCTTAAAAGCTCTGATGGCCATGGTAAATCTGAAAACGTCTAATCAACAAATGTGTGATCAAGATGTTTGTAGTAATTGGAGTAGAATCAATACAAATTCTAACCATAGCACTTTTTAACTTTATAATATATTCATAACTACTTTAGTATAACATTAATATCATAGGATCCATTAATCCTTAAAACTAATGAACTACTTACACATCATTGAAATAAACATACACATCATGGTATTCACTGCAATCAAAGACTAAATTAAATAAATTCAATTAAATCGAGAAAATAATACCAAATAACCACACGTGGAGTCTTCAATGTCTTCTCCTCCACACTCTTCATAATACTCAAGAGCAAATTAAAGCTAAGTTAAACTATGTTAATGGGCTGCTCTTAATGATAATTGATAAATTGGTGAGTTTACCATGTTCTAATACATATTTGTACCCTTTAGTCACTTTAGAATATAACAAGAAACCTTAATAGACAATTCCAAACAAACTAGAACTCTAAACTTTCTATTTTCTACATCTCAACGTTGTCCATAAGTGATCTGACACTATCTTTGTATAGCCACGAAGCTGCCATAGCTTCAACCTCTTTATGTGCATTTTCCTTTCTTGATGGGCTCGACGCCCTACTTAAACCATCCTAGCATTGTGGGTACAACACCAAAGCACCGCCACTAAGTCGACATTTATGTCCCACTTTTCTTCTCTTTTTTCTTCTCCACGCGTTGCCCACAATTTGTGCACTTTTCCCATGGCGTCAAACATACTTTTGTGCATTTTATCCTTGTTTCATTATGAAATCACTCCTCCGTCTCATTTATGCCTTCTATACCTTAAAATACATAAATATCATCAATTTGAGATCATTTTAGGATATTTACACTAAATCTACTACTAAACTAGTCCTATATATAAGTCTAAATAGTCACTTATCAAGTCGACGTAGTGGCAGTGTTGTGGTGTACAAGCGGTATCGGGACAATGAACATAAGGCGTCGAGCCTACTGTGATGGGAAAATTTGCATAAAAATGTCAAAGCAGTAGGGCTGCCGTGGCTTTACATTCATTACGCAGGACATTTAGTGACAGCGCTGAGACATAACAATTCAAATTTTAGAATTCTAGTTTGTTTGGAATTGTTAATAAGGGTTTCTAATTGTATTCCAATGAGTCTTATTGCTATAAATAGGTATTAGGACATAGTAAACACACCTACCACCACCAAATATCGCCACATTACATAGATTAGCATAGTTTACATTGCTCTTGACTATTAATAAGAGCTTCGGAGGAGAAAACATTCAAGACTCACTTGTTGTCATTCGGTATTGTTTCCTTGATTTAATTGATCTTATTTAATTCAATCTTTGATTGCAATGAATACCATGATGTGTATGTTGATTTCAATGATGAGTGAGTAGTTCACTAATCTTAGGGATTAATGGATCCTATGGTATGATTGCTATGCTAAAGAGAGTATGAGTAGAGTTTAATGATTAAAAAATGCAATGGTTAGAATTTGTATTGATTTTATATGTAATGATATGAACATCTTGATCATGTATTTGTTGATTAAAGGTTTTAGGAGTTACCATGGCCATTGGAGCTTTTAAGCCGGATATGGATGATACACCCATAAAATATATAACAATGATAGATAGTAAATTATTAAGGAGACATGGATAGTAAACTTAAGTGGTTATGAAACTAAATATTCGGAACTTAAAGCAATGTAGAACTTATGTTATTCACACTGATAGGTGGAGTTTTAGTTTGCACATTAGGACCTTTTCTACCACAATAGTGGGTTGAAAAGAATCATAAAGAAATCTATTTATTATAATTGATCATTGCACACACATGATGAAGATGAAAGATGTGAGGTATGAAATCATAGTAATTCATTACCTAGGTAAAGTTGTGAACTAATAGTCTCCTTAATATAAAAGTACAAATTATTTAAATTATTTTCTAGAATAAAGTAGTTAGTTAAAATAAACTAAAAGAAATCTTCTAAGCAATATAATGAATTTAACTAAGTGAACTATGTGCAACACACCTTTTCCTGAGGACGATATCCATAATCAACACTAGTCGACAACATTATTACTACAACCACGATCGACAGGCATTATGCAGCTGAGACTGATATGCGCAGAAACAGGGACTACGTCAGACTGGGCAAAAGAGGGGAGGCAGCATACTTGTTTTGGAAGGGGTTAGATTGGACAAATTTCTCGCATATGTCTGTGACCCTTGAGCTATCTGCAATCGGAATAACAGCCACAAGGTACAGAAATAGTTCGTGTTGTGGCAGATTAACACTAGAGGTGACACACATCTATGGTAAAGGTAAGCCTTTCATTATTATTGAGTTATGCATAGTCTATTAAAGCTAAATGCAACACTAGTTGCACTACTTGTTGAGAGATAAAGTTGATGATGGGATTGGCTGGAGTGATCGCCTAAGTCCATAACTTCTTATGCAGAGATTGTAATTAGATAATGAAAGGGGGGTCACCTAAATAAGCATACTCTTAACTTCCTATGAGATTTATAATGATTAAGAGATTTCCCTTGAGTACTATGACCAAAGTTTCGTATGGAGTGGAAATTCCTGTGTTGTTGAGCATGAAGCCTCGCCATAAGGATATATATTTGTGTATGTATGTGTATGGTTACTGAGAGAGAGTCTCACCACCCCGAGATTTGAACCCAAGTAGAAGTGGTTAGACGATCTACATGAGGCACTTGAGAAATACGAGGTTTTGGGGCTAGTATTATTTGAAGTCTTTACTAAAATAATTGTATTGAAAATAAAAATTATCTAAATTGTTGTATTCCCTTAGACAGTATAAAATCTAAGAGTTGACTAGCAAGTGACTCCCTTATAGGGATACTGCGTTTTAAGTGAGTCAACTTAGCAATTACGTTAAGTTTAATTTTGAGGTCGAAATTCCTATTATTTTGGAAGATTGTAACGGCCAAAATCAGTAATAGTGAATTTATCCGAAATTAAATGTCACTGATCCTTGACGTGACCCGACAGCGGGTACATAGTACGACACTCGGCATGGAGGACATGATGTAATATATATTTGTTTGGTTATTTCCATGTGTGCATGTGTGTGTGTGTGTTTGTATGCGTCGATTATTAAATGACATTTATTTGTTATGTATAGGCGTTGTGACACAAGCGGGGACATGCCTTAAGATGCGTAGAAGTATGGGAACCAAGTAGAGAGTGATTGATGAGTTTTAAATGAACCATATGCACATTTATGCAACCAATTTTTGCCTATTTAGTTTTTTTACTATATTTTAAAAATTAAATTAAAGCACTTAAGTTCATGTAAATAAATATAGACCATAGATATGCCTCAAGATACGTATTGGAATGAAACTTGTGTCAAGATTTTTGTTAGTGTTAGTGTGTGTGTGTGTGTGTGTGTGTAAGTGTAGATAATAGGGTGATTATGGGCCTTATATTTACATAGAGATGAACCACCAAGTGTAATTTAAGGTTGAGAAGTTTAGTTCAAATATATAAATACATGCCTTGTTTACAAAACCATGCAAAATCAAGAAATGAAACAACCAAGATTATGAGGTGAAAACTCTTGCTAGGATTTAAGAATTCAAGGTTTTAAGAGAGCTAAATTCATCAACATTAAGACCTACAATGATAAGACTTGAAGATCAAGATCCTAAGTGAGCAAACTTACTACTATGCCCTCATTTTCATTCATACATGGGAAATCTTAGTCATGAATCATAGGGCTTTTGATAAGAAAAGGAAATCGTAGTCGTTTTATGTTAGTTTTTATCAATTTGAAGGCATAAGTAAAGTTTTATAAATTTTAAGTTTTTAAGATTTTGGCCAAAATTGAGGTTTCTACCTGATTTGAAGATTTGAATTTCTGATGTAATTAAAATCCTTGTTCTCATAAAATAATTTGATATTTGGATTCTTCATGAAATTAAACTCAATCTACTATATGGAATTTTATTTTTGGGTAAGTAATGAATTTGTTATGAATTTTTAAAGTACATGAAGTTCTTCAAAACAAAAATTGGAATTTTGCATGTTCCTATTCTAAACCAGTCTCTGTAATTTGGCCATAACACCCACATTTTTAATCGAAAATGACTCATTTTGGTGGAATTGAAAGTTTAGCCAAAATGCTAAAACTTTGATCTCATGCACCATTTGAAGATTTAGACTCCTTCATATTCAAAGGTGTTCTGCAACTTTGATGTTTATTCTGAAACTTTTGGGTTTCAAAATTTTGATAATGTCCTGATGTTTTGAGAATAACTCCCATATTTCTTATTGGATTGAGCTCATCTTTTAGTATGACGTTTTTTGGTATGTTTTTAGTATTCAATAAAAAGATCATGATTTTTGAAGCTATGGATTAGGAGAAATGAATTTGTCAAGTTCGTTGGTTGGAATATGAAACTTTTTTTAGTGACTGCGGTAAATTTTCTATATCTCCCTCATTTCTTATCGAAATTATGTAAACCTTATAGTTTTAGAAAGTTACAACATAGATCTAAAACTTCTCTTTGGTCTATAATACATAATTTAATTGAAACCAACTCACAAATAGTTGCACCAATTACTGTCTTTTTTTTTAATAAAGTAGATTTCAACATATCAAATTATTATGGGGCTGATTTTAAAAATTATAATTTAAAACTGCTTAACCAACTTTAAACACATTCAACTCAATTTTTTACTACTCTCGGGAGCTTAGAGATGACTTATGGGGCGTGGAACGCGAGTTTGGGGTGGTCGAGAGCCAGTTTAGGCTAGAAATTGCATGCATTTGAGGTATGTAAATCAATCAGGCATTCATTTCCATTTCATTTCCCTTTTATTGTTGGAATACAATCACTTAGATTGTTTTTACTATTTTGAATTTCCCAATGCCATGACATGTATCGGCGTACTGTCTATGTTTAGTATAAATAATTGAATTCATAGTTTTGAATTTTTCATGGCATTTCATTCCATTCATTTTCTTATCAGAGTTTGGACGCTTTATTATTGTTGATCCCCTGATGAGTGTGTTGTGAACTAGTATACTATTGTATTATCCTCTGGTGTTGTTCACTCCCAAGTTCACACTTTTTATGTTAGTCACATTTGGATATATGATATACAAGCATTAGTGTTTGTAAAATAGTCTACGCGTTTGGGTTCCTTGATTTTTTGAGTTAGCACGACATACGGGGTTATAGTCCCTGGGGATATCAGTACTCCTTATAGGCTGATGTGATGTAGCTCGCGACCTAGTATAGAAGTTGATGTAACAAAGCTCACGGCTGACCAAACCTCGATTTGTATGACTAATTGGTTTGTTCCTTTTAGTGTACTTAGCACCAGTTTTCATAGATTCCTTTCATTAACTTTAATAGGCATTGAAACCTAAGGACTTACTCATTACCTTTCTATGAGACACCCTATATCCTATATCCCACCAAAACTATAGAGAGAGCATTGGAAGTCCTAGGACTGGGGGGATGGATAATTGGAGCTGAGAATGTAGCCAATAAAGTTTTGAAGGGGACCGTGGGACCGTAAGAATAATCTATAGAATGTGGCAACATTTCATGATTGCTTCATTATACCTCACTACTCAGCAGGGTGAGACAAACAAACCTGAGGTGGCTTGTTTATATTTAATAACGAAGAATGGGAAGATCGATGTGGGGAAATCATCTATAAGAGTTTGAAGGAATCAATTATGACTGAAAGAGATGATCTCTTGATGTTTCTTATCATAAAAACCCAGTTGTGCTTGAAAGCTAGATTAAGGATGTTCGAAGAAAATTCTTTGATATAGAGGCTCAAGTAGTGATGGATAAGAAGTTTATGTCTACTTTGCACACACCCACTAGATAAAAATACTCCAAAGTTGAGAGGGAGAAAGAAAAATTGGCCAGGCTAGCACAAGAAGAGCAAGACCGGGAAGCTGAGGAAGCAGAAACACTGCAAAGAGCAGTAGCTGAGGTTGCAAAAGAGTTAAAATAAGAAGGATATGGAGTTGTGGAAGAGAACCGGCAATGTTTTGATGCAGGCTACGTGTTTATAGAACCTACAACTGGAAAGCAGGGCTTTGATGGCCCTGAAGTTTTTCCATCACCACCTCTACCACCACAGGCACCTATACCACTACTTGAGGATTTGACTCCACAATAGAAAAGGTTGTGAATAGCTGAAATTAGAAGGCAACATAAAGAGGATAGAGCACATTAAAGGCAAGCTATCTTGAGATATGAGAAAGATAGGCAAAAAATAATGCAAGACAGACTGAATGGACTGAGGAAGCTTACGCTATTTGCATATCATCAGAGGAATGTTGCGAGATATCATAAAACTATAGGCAGGAGGCCTACTGCCTGGTCTATCTAGTTTCTAGAGGCACCGAACTACGTGTTTTATCCCGAAGTGGTGCAAAACAAAAAGAGTGGAATGTCCTTTAACTCCATCTTTTGCTAAAGCTGATGATGATGATGATAACGTTGATGATTAGCAGTCTTAGAGTCTGAGTCTTAAGATTTCTCTAGATCTTGAGGAGATGAAAGATACATTAATACTCATATTTTAATTTGGATGTTTGACACTTTAACAGTCATTTAAGCTTTATATTTTACGCATTTTTATATTCATCATATTATATTACATATGTTTGTGTTGTTTAATGTTTTTTATATTTTAGGCTTATTTTTAATCCTTGAGGACAAGGTTTTGGTTTGAGTTTTGGGGCATCAACACTATGGATAGTGGTAAGAAAGGATTAATTAAGGATATACACTACATGTATGATCGTAAAATTCTGTTTTTGAAGCAATTAAAAAAGAAGAATGGTGTTGTATTTCATTTACTAATTATATAATTACATTCATTGCATATATAGTGATATGTAAAAAACATGCATATAGGTAGTATAAATTAGGTTATATAGAGTAGTATATATAATGAATAAAGTAATTCATTTACAAAGTTCATGCCTTTGATTGAGGACGGGTAAGAATATAATTGTCTTGTTGATATGAAAGACAGGAGAATGTTATTATTTTTGAAGAAGATAAGAATTATAGCAAACAATGGTATTATTTCATGATTAGAAACATAGAGTTAGGGAAAATTGTGAACTTAAAACTAAACAAGAAGAATACCAAAACACTTCTTATGAGAAAAATTAGATCTCTAAAGCATTCCATAATAAGTATGAATCTTATTTGAGTATAAAGTAAATAAAGACTTAGTACTAAAATGGGGAAGAGATAGGCATGGTGTTTAATAAAAAGTTGGAATTAAAGCTTGATTAATAAAAGTGAAAATAAGAAGTGCTAACAAGAATTTCAAATAAAAAATAAAGAGTCCCACAAGTTCTACAGGAAAAGGAGCAGAGAACTTGATGGTTGAAAAAAGTGAGAAAAATAAAATCCAAAGGAAAAGGAGAAGGGACCATACAACTAAACAAATATAAGGAGAAGTAAAAAAAAAAGAGATTTACATATAACGAAAGAAAGGCGAAAGTTAAATAAAAACTCTTTTTGAATAAAAAGATTTAGCTCGAGTACAAGTAACTTAGTTGAGTTAAGTTTTCCTTCCAGCTCTATAAAATTCCTATGGACTCTTGAAGTATTAAAGTCTTCAAAAATACTATGATCTATATTTATTTGTGAATTTTTAAGCATAATGAGAAATTATGAGATTATACACTTGCTACTTAAGTTTCGAGGTAAAGTAAACTTGTAAGTAGTGATGGTCTTCGTTATCAACTACTTTTAAGTTTAGGAAGTGAATTATAGTTGTTGTCAAAGCTATGGGTTTTAAAAGTATTAGTTTTTAAATAAAAACTCTTGAAAGGATTATTAATTTGAAACTTATTTGAACATAAACGATGTAAAATAAGTAAGATAATATAAGTAGTATTAGTATGCATTCTTACTAAAATACACTTTTGCGTGACATGCAAAATTCTAAGTTTGGGGTTATTTGATAAGTAATTAATTAGACTTATATATGGGGTTAGTTTAGTTGCATAATATATCTAAATATCCTGAAATAAGCTCTAAATGATAGTTTTATGTATTTTCAGGTTTACAAGGCATAAAACACACAAAGGAAGGATTCTATGAAGAAAATAGAATAAAAGGCATAAAAACATAGTAGACGTTGTAGGAGCACTAGCTGACGCAATGGAGTACATGGACAACACCAAGAAGGATGAACGAGCGGCGTAAGATTCAAAGAAAACAATATAGTGAGAGTGATGCGGTCACGGTGTTGTTGACCAAAACAAACAGTGTCGGAGCATGACACACTTAGCATCAAGTGCATTGAGAATAAAAAATGCAGAGAAGACCCAACATTATGGTGGCGCAATCACATAACACAAACAGCATGGATCACTTACAGTCAACGTCAATACTAAAAAATAGAAAGTTTTGGATGTCTATTTCATTTGGGATTTTTATTTAGGGTTTCAGATTGTATTATTAATAGGTTTAGGAGTATAAATAAGGGTTAGGATGTGGTAAACTCATACATTAGCATATACCATCAAACTTTTAGAAGAGACCACATAGTTTACATTAGTTTTGAGTTTTAGAGAGTTTTATTTGAGTATTGAGAAAAGCTTTTGAAGGATAAGACATTGAAGACTCCTATTTGCAATTCAATATTTGTTTCAATGATTCAATTAAAGGTATTATTTAGTTTAATTTTGATTTTAATGATGTTTATGAATTGTATGATATTGATTTCAATGATGAGTGAGTAGCTATCTATTTTCGGGATCAATGGATCCTATGGTATGAATACTACGAAAATTTATGAATTGATTATAATGTTTTAGATGTGCAATGATTAGAATTTGTGTTTGATTATATGCTTAATGTTATAAACATCTTGATCACATGTTTATTTGTTAAGGGTTTTAAAAGTTACCATGACCTTGGAGCTTTTAAGCCGGATATGAACAACACGCCCGCAAATTATATAACATCATTAGATAGTTGTTGATTTGGGAGATATGGATATTACATTTAATTTTTTATGAGTGTAAAGATTTTGTACTTAATTCTTTATGAGATTTACGTTATTCACACCAATAGTTGGAGTTCTAGTTTGCATATTAGGATCTTTTTCACCATGATAGTGGGTTGAAGTGGATATTAAGAAAATTTGTCTATTATAATTATGTATTGCACACACATAAGAAAGATAAAGGAAGTTAGATATAAGAAGCATATTATTCACCTAGGTGAAGTTATGAACTAAGAGTTTTCTCAATATAAGAATACAACTTGATTTACATTATTTTCATAGAATAGATTAATTTTAGTTTAAATGAAACAAAAAGAGACCTTCTTAAAAATATAGTAAACTTGACTAAGTAATTGTGTCCATATACACATTTCCCAGAGGAAGAATATTTGTAATCAACCTTTATTGATCACATTATTACTACAATTGAGCTGCTATACTTGCGGTTACGATCAGTGACATAATAGGATGGATAAACCCTTTCTACAACAACTCCTCAAGTTGAGTTTATAACTCATGCAATTCCTTCAGTGCCATACGGTACGGAGGAATAAATATAGGTTTGGTGTCAGGAATAAGATCAATGATGAAATCTATGACACATAGTAATAGAAATCTAGGCATGTTAGATGAAAAAACTTTCAAAAATTCACATACCACTGGTATCTCACCAATCTTAAGTTCTCGACCTGACTCACCAAAAGTAACATCCCCTACTATAACTCCTAAATCTCGAGGATTACCTTCCCTTCCACGAGTTGCAAGTAATGAAAGATTATAGGTTTTATAGACTGTAATTTCAAAAAGGTTAGGAACATGAAAAATTACCCATTTATGGAAGCAATCAATACTGGCGTGGTATGCTGCTAACCAATCCATCCGAAGAGTTGACAAGTCAATAATTAGACATGTTTTATAGTCCATTTTAGGATGATTTTAGATGTAAAAGACTATATTAGACAAGGTTTTCTCTTGTTTTGGTTATTTTTGATAATAAACAGATAATATGAAGAAATGAATGAAAATGGGAAGATTATGAAAGAAATAATCAAACGGAAAGTGTATGTGAAGAATCATCACCACAGAAGCAAAAGAAGAACATGATTTTTGTACTAGCGATTCCACTTATACCCTGAATCGCTGGCCAAATTGATGAAACCAGGGACCTCAAAATTATGAATTTTTCGACCGATTCCACTCACGCATAGATCGATAGGAATAACTGGAGAAGACTTCAAGAATATAAGATAACTACAGGTTGTTTAAGTTGGTTTGGGATGTTTACTACCTAAAATACTATAAATACAAGACCTAAGGTTACAAAATTAGTTGTCCTTGAGAACTTATATCGATATTTCATTGCTCTAGGAGCTATTCTTTATTGTTTTAGTTATTTGTTTTATCGTACATTGCTTTTGAAAAATATTTGAGGATTTAAAGTATTTATCTCAGAGGTTTTTATCTATGTCTAGTATTTATATTATTACAATGTTATTTATGATTATGAGTGAGTAGTTATTTGATCTAAACAAAGTCTGAACGTGAACTAGATCCATTTTGCTATGTAGTTATGATGAGAAGATTATGTGCTTAATGCTTTAAACCAATCGTGTTTATTGATTTATTGATTTAATAGGTTATTATCTATTGATTTTAATCATGATCTTTGTATTGCATGCATAGTCTAGAATGTGTATTGTGATATTTGGTTTCATTATCTATTAAAAGTAGTAACTAAGATTGTTTGAAAGGCAAACACCGTTTAGATGTCCTAGGTGAATTTGAGATCTAAATATAATATTGATGTGGCTTTCCGAAGATGTTAGATTTAGTAGTTCAAGTTTTCATAAAGTTTAATGCGATTTTATTGCATAAAAGTTAATGTCTTTGTGCATTCAAAGGGGTTAGCTCAATAAAATTAAAATATGGCCTTTCCATCGGTATAAGGAGAACAAATGGCTAACTAAAGACTGTTTACTTACTTATTATTATACTTTAATGATATATGATACTTTTTAAAGTATGCTCATAACTATAGGGTAAAAGTTGCATGGTTGGAATGCAAAACGAATTCATGTTTCATTGTTTTGGATATTAGATATTTATTTATTATTGATTTGAATCTATTTGATTGATCGTGAATTTGGATTGTGTTAGTTAAGATAATATAGTTAGTTAAGTATTATTATTTTATAGTTAATTATTAGCTCGTTTAATTAATTTTTTAATTAATTAAATTAAAGTAAATAATAATAAAAACCATTAAAAGTTTTTTTCCTAAAGAAGTTTGATAAATCATCATGGAGATGATTCCCATTTGCTATTACTACAAAATATTTTTAGTGTAATATAAGGGGAAATTATTGAACACGTTTGACATGTGTCAATTTTTTGTGATGTTGCTGAGGATTTAAAAACACAATTTCTTAGGAGTTTTAGACATTGTATAGTCTATCCACTTCGTTATTCTAGTTCCATGCGATCTTTACATTCGTTTGGTAGGTAAGACATTTAATCTTAATTTAAGACAACAACATCGTAGAGAACACCAACCTACCACAATGGAAGCCAATAATAACTTTAATATTAATAATAATGATAATAGAGAACTTACTATGCCACTGCTTATGAACCAATGTGTATTGTCTATCCTAAGGGATTTCTCGAATTTGAACTTAGATCTGGATTCATTAGTGCTCTACTTAACTTCTATGATAAGGACAATGAAGACTCAAAAAATTTTATAAGGGAATACCAACACAAAGTCAATGGGATGAAACCTAAAGACTGCACGTTAAAACAAATCAAACTCAAAGTTTTTCCTTTTGTATTGAGATATCAAGCACAAGATTGTTTGTTTTATCTTCCTCCAAAATCGATAGCCAAATGGGCTCAAATGTTAGAAGCTTTCCTAGATCAATATATGCCTGCGAGAAAAATTAGTATTTGAAGAAGAAAAATCGAAGTCGTGAAAATGGAAGATGATGAAAGTTTTAACGAGTTTTTGGATGGATTTCAAAGAATAATTTTATTTTGTCCACAACATGGATACGCCCAAAGAGCTTTATTAAAATACTTCTATGAGGGATTAAATAATTTTGAACAAAGACTATTAGATACCGTATGTGGTGGATCATTATTCAATGTTACACCAACTCTAGCAAAAGAAGTTATTAATAAGATGGCCAAACAATCTAAACAACATGGTAAAAAGACAGATACATCAAGAAATAAAGTTCATGAAGTTAATAATAGAACAAGTAATAAATTTGACAAAAAACTTACAGAATTATCTAATACGGTTAAGCTACTATTAACAGATAGATCAAATGGATTTTCTAATGAAGCTACAAATCCTACGGATGTGTGTCCTACTTTAAGAAAATATAATAATAAAGAATTCAACGCGGTTATTAACCAATATTCTAGTCCTCCTAGAAACCAATACAATAACAACAATTATTACATTGGAAAACTAAATTCAAATCTTAGCTACGGTCCACAAAATCAAAACTATACCACTTATAGACCGAAAGCACCAAAAACCTCAACAAACTATCTAACCTACGCAACCAAATTTAGAACAAATAATATTACACAAGTTTATCACCCAAAGTCACCAAAACTTTACAAAAATTTCTCAAAACCAAGTTAGAACCCATATTTCTACTAACGAGAAGAAAAATAAATTTAGTCAAATGACTCTACAAATAAACAAGTTAAATAATCAAACTAAATTAACTACTCAACCCACAACAGTACTATTCAAGCACAAGTTAATGCTTCATTTTGTGAAAATGAAAAAGAAATGAATACACAATAAAAGATACCAAAAATATGTAAAAAGAAAACTAAAATACATAAGACGATAGAACAAAAAGAAAAAGAGATGATGGCAAATGTCATTTCCACTAGTGAATGGATGGCCGAGTAACTAAAATACATACCTTTTCCCAAAAGGCTATACTTATGGTATTTAGTCGAAGTGGAAGCCTACGAAAAATCTTTACAAAATCATTTATTAGTTAATTAAGACAAAGTAAACAATATTTATAAATCAAATAAAGATATGCATTCTAATTCTAGAGTTCAACAATGATTAGCACATGCTAGGGAGGAAAGAACTAAAGAAGACATATCAAAATCATTTACGAAATGAGAAATTAATAAAATTTTAACTGGATCAATTCATGATGAAGTTACTAAAGAATTATTTGAGTTTAAAAAGGGAATGCCTAAGAAATATTCTGACTTGGGAATTTTTAACATATGTGGCGATCCCTAATAAGTGATTATTTATACATATATATAGGGTTAATTTAGTTTTATATTTAGTATAAATATCCTCAAATAAGCTCTAAATCATGGTATTATTGCATATTACGGAATTAAGGTGTAAAGGAAGGAATTGAAGAAAAATGGGAAAAAACTGAGCGAAAATCCATAAAAACACACTTGGCGCTGTGGCAACACAAGGTGGTGCTGTGGGAAGAAAGGGCATAGTATGGAAACATTACGTACATGTAAATGAGAAGAAAAAGTGAGAAACTCAACTCTGGAGGTCTGGCGCAGTGGCGACGTGTTGAGTATACTGACGATGTCGGAGGAGCAGGGTACAGCACCAGGCCACCAGGGAGTGAAAAAATGCATATGCGGTGTTGGTGCAATGGCGTCTTAGTGGGTTATGAGGCACGACACCGGGGCAGTAAGTGACTGCACCAGACAAGAAAGATATAGAAAGACGAGTTTTAATTCGAGTAAAATTGTAAAGTAAGGTTTCTAATTATTATTACGGAGTATAAATAGGTATTAGGACATGGTAAACTCACCACATGCCATCTATTAGCCACCATTAAAGTAATTTAGTATAGGTTTTACATTGAGTTTTAGTATTAAGAGTTTATGTGAAGAAAACATTGGAAATTTCACATTTGCAATTCAAGTTTGGTTTCTTTGATTAAATTCAAGGTAATATTTATATTCATTTCTGATTTGCTATGATTTCCATAATGAATTGTGAGGTATGTGTTTCAATGAAGTGTGAGTAGTCTATATATCTTAGGGATCAATGGATCATATGGTATGAATGCTATGCTTTAAATATTAATAAAAAATGATTATAAAAAACAATGGTTAGGATTTGTATTGATTTTGAGTGTAATGGTTTAGACATCTTGATTACGTGTTTAATGAATTTAGGCTTTAGGAGTTATCATGGCCATTGAATCTTTTAATCTGGATATGAACAGTATAACTATAAAATACACAAGATCGAGTAATAGTTGTTGATTAGGGAGGCATGGATAATATTCTTAGTTGGTTATGAATCCAATGATTTGAGACTCAACACAATGTGGAGTTTACTTTATTCACACCGATATACGGAGTTCTAGTTTGCACATTAGAATCTTCTCCATCACGACAGTGGGTTAAAGTGGATTTGAAGGAAATCTTTCTATTCTAAATAGGCATTGCACAAAACATATGAAGATGTAAACATGAATACAAAGCATAGTATTAAATTACCTAGGCGAAGTTGTGATCTAAGTTATCCTTAATATAAGAGTTCAAGTAAAGTTAATTTGATTTGTTAGAATAGTTTGGTTTAGTATAAAAACTGATTTTCCTTAAAGATGATATTTGTGATCAACGTAAGTTGATTGCATTACTACTACAAGCGACTTGTTATACTTGCGGCAAGCACATCAAGTTTTTTGCGGCGTTGTCGGGGATAGGAAGCAATTAGGTTTACTTAGTTACTTTGGAAAGTTGCTAAGTTTTATTTTTAGTACTTTAATTCTTAGTTTATAAAAACAAAAATAACAAAAAATAAGCTTAAGTTTTAGTTTGACTTTCTGTACTTGATTTTTTGTGTTTTCTTTTCAGGGATACTTAGTGTATGCATAGCAAGGGAGAGAAGGACCTTGTGCCTTACAATCCAGATATTGAAAGAAAAAATAAAGGAACGAAAAAAAAGAGTCAAGATGGCTGAAGAGCAAGCTAGAAACCAACAACAAGGCTGCGAGAATAACCAGCCCGCATTTGATCTGGTAGTGTAGGAGAAAGTGCGAGGTTATATATGCCTTCATGACTACTTCAATCCAGAAAAAAAAGACATACAACGGAGTAATGAGGCTTCTAGCCAGCACCACCAAGTTTGAAATGAGGCTGTCTCTATTAAACATGGTGCAAAATAGTCTGTTTAGGAAGCTATCTAATGAAGATCTAGTTGCACATGTTGAGAATCTCTTGGAGAAGTGTGACACCGTGCACATCACCGGAGTTACAAAAGAAGTGATCAGGATGCGACTTTTCCCATTCTCACTAGGTGGAAAAGTCATATCTTGGTTCTAAGGGAGAATGCAAGGAATATGACTTCGTGGGCATAAATTAACAAAAGATTTCTTGACAAGTTCTTTCTCCCAGTGAAGGTCAGCGAAAGGAAATTTGAAATTTATCAGTTCAAGTAAGAAGACACCGAGTTTCTTGGCAAGGCATAAGAAAGATTCAAAAAGATGTTGAGGAGATGTTCGGGACACGGATACGTGAAATGGGTACAACTCAAGGTTTTCTACTATGGGATAAACTACAGCACGAGAACGCTAGAAGATGCCGCATCAGTTGGCTCTCTACTTACGAAGAATGAGGATTGAGAATTGGATCTCCTTGATCTTATGTCTCAAAACTCTATCGCTGATACTCGTTCCACTATAAGGAAACCAGCAAGCATCTACGAGATTGACTCGCAAGTGGAAATTATGGCACAACTAATCAAATCTGAGAAGTCGGATGGAGAAACTTCAAATAGGACATTAAGGTCCACAAGTAGCACAGCAACCCATGAATCACAAAGGCATGGTGGTAAACCAAATGGACGTACAGCAGGGATAGGAGTATAAAGACATCAACTTCATGAATAACTAATGTTACGGGAACAACTTCAGGCTGAGAGAAGTGGCTCCTTGACGGTTTTGTCAAGGATACAACAAAAACAACCCAAAATTTTCCTATGGAAATCCCGATAATGCACTAAATTTACCTAAAGGCTTCGAACAACAATTCCAACAAGGGAAACTAGGGCAGAGCGAAGAGATGAATTTTTTTGAAGTCAAATGAGAAGTATTTGCAAGCCATGGAAATGAGAGATAGGGAGCGCCATAAGAAGCATGAGAAAGAGTTGGAAGGAATAAAGAAAACCATGAAGAAGATGGATAATGAGTAGTCACAATCCATAAAGAACTTAGATATGCAAATAGGTCAACTTGCTATAGCCTTGAACTCAAGGAAAGAAAGACAATTTCCTAGCAACACCATGACTAATCCTAAGGAGAACGTGAGTGCCATTCGCATAATGAGAACTATGGCAACAAAAGAGCCAAAACAGTCCAAGTAATGTACAAGCATGCAAAGATGCATGAGCATAACACGGAGGTGAGGCAAGATGAGCTTCATGGTTTCAAGGAACAAAGAATCAATGCCTTGAAGAAAAAAAAAGAAAGCAACAAAGGTCAAGAAGAAAAAAGATGAAGGACCTTCCGAATGGCCGGGATGGTGGCTGACGTGTCACTAACTTGATGGATAAATGACCTAGTTTCGGGACGAGTAGTGGATTAGGAGGCGATTGATGACAGAGCCAATTACTCGGAGTCGCTACTAGAAAACGGTTCAATGACTCGATAAGTGGGGGGACGATGGGAGGATGACCCGAGGAAAAAATTTTAGACTTACAAAGGTTAGACACGAAGACAATCATAGAAGTAGAAAAACTGGGGCACAGAGACAAAATGAAATTGAGGCAATGTGGGGGAATAAAACGAAGGAAAAAACCCTAAATGTGAGTATGGAAGTAATGGAAATGATTACAAACGAAGAAAAGTTACCTATGATGCCTTAAGAAGACCTTTAGAGTCAGCTGGACATGAAAGATACTAAACAACAACTTAAGAGAATGAGAAAATAAGCACTATTTCCCATTTTGGGTGGCTTAAAAAACTTCGCCCGACCGATATTAGCGAGCTAAGTAGAGGGGGTAGCGCGCTAATAAGGAGAAAATGTGTCCAGGATATGGATAGCCTAGTGCGCTATGCAAACTTAGTAGCACGCTAATGACTTGACCTAGCGCGCTAACCAGAGTAGACCTAACGCGCTTATGAGAGGGACCTAACGCGCTAATTGCTCTCTAGAATTTTAAGTCAAAAAAATTTGGATTTTTAAAGGACAACTCATATTCATCTCATACTCCATTGACACCTTACTAACAACATATAAAAAGGTTTGAATGAGCTAAATCATGCTTAGAAGGTCGAATTCACAAATCATGCCTAATTCTCGCCGAATCTAGGAAAATTTGTTCTCTAGGCAATGGCTTAGTGAAAATATCAGCTAGTTGATACTTAGTGGACACATGAATCAGTTTCACATCACCTTTTTGCGTATGATCTCAAAGGAAATGGTGTCTAATCTCAATGTGTTAAGTACGGGAGTGTAACACCTGATTTTTCGATATATTGATTGCACTTGTGTTATCAGCATAACCAACTTAGTATTGATAATCCTCAAGTTATTGCTTCATGTACAAGACTTGAGCACAATAACTTCCAGCAGCCATATATTCGGCTTTGGCGCTGGACTAAGCAATGGTGTTTTGCTTTTTCCTAAACCATGATATTAATGAATTTCCTAGCAAGTGAGAAAATCCTGAAGTGTTTTTCTTATCAACAAGACTCCCCGCATAGTCGGAATCAACAAAGCTTCTAAGTTCAAAAATATTGGCTTTGCTGAACCATAATCCTAAGTCTTGTGTGCCACTTAAGTATCGAAATATACAATTGACACATTTCATATGTGACTCTTTAGGATGGGACTAGAACCTAGCACATAGACACACAATAAATATAATATTGGGTCCACTAGCGGTCAAGTAAAGGAGAGTACCTATCATACCCTGATATAGCTTAGGATCTATGGGCTTTTCTAATTGGACTTTGTCCATTTTGATGGTGGAACTACTAGAAGCATCACATGCTAGCAAATTTTCAAATTTGAATTTCTTAAGCATGTCCCTCACATACTTAACTTGATTGATGAAAATGACATGCTTGGATTGTTTGATTTGCAAACCCAATAATTATGTTCTTTTATCTATCATGCTCATTTCAAAATCATTGGTCATCAAAGATGAAATTTATCACATAAGCGTGTATTATATGAACTAAAGTCAATATCATCAACATAAATTTGAAAAAGGAACATATCCCGTTTCTTGATCAAAATGAACAATGTGGGATCTAGCGTTCCTTTCTTGAATTGAGCCATGTTTCAAGAAAAAATGCACTTAGCCTATCATACCAAGCTGTAGGAGTTTGTCTCAATCCATACAAGGCCTTTTAAAGACTATAGACATGACTTGGATAATCATGATCTTGGTTTTTCTATATATGCTCTTCATTGATGAACTCATTCAAAAATGCACTTTTAACGTCCATTTGGTATAGTAGGAACCCATTGTAGCAAGCATAAGCAAGCAACATTTGAATTGCTTCTAGTCTTGCTACCGGTACAATAGTTTCTTCATAATCAATGCCTTCCTCTTGATTATAGCCTTGTGCAACCAACCTAGCCTTGTTTCCCACTATCTCACCTTTTTCATTCATTTTATTCCTAAAGACCCATTTGGTGCCTATAATGGTTTGGCCTTCAAGTCTAGGAACTAATGTCCATACCTTATTTCTTACAAAGTGTCCTAGTTCCTCTTGCATGGCCATGACCCAAAATTCATCTCCTAATGCATCATCTATCTTAATGTGCTCAGTTTGTAATACAAATGCAATATACCCCTCATCTTGGTTTATTAAAGATCTAGTGGTTATGTCTTTGTCTGGATCACCTATAATTTGTTGAGAAAGAAGTCGTAAAAGAAGCCTTGAGTTCTTAGGTACAATAGGATCGGTTTTCGCTCTCACTTCTACTTCTTTACCATTGGATGTTTGAGCTTGAGTGATACCATCATCACCATCAAGTCTCGTTTTCTCCAAGGTGTGCAACATTTTCACTTTAGGATCTATCTCATCAAACTTAACATGGATTGATTCTACTATATTTTTGGTTGATCTATTGAACACTCAATAAGCCTTACTATGCATGGAATATCCTAGAAAAGTGCATACATTTGACTTTGGGTCAAATTTGTCCAAATGATCTTTATCATTTAAGACATACCAAGTACAACCAAACACCTTAAAGTAACTAATGTTAGGTTTCGGCCTTTCCATTCATAAGGAGTCTTTTTCACTTAATTTCAGACATTGCCCTATTGAAAACATAGCGTTAATGGCTTCAGCTCAAAAGTGCTTAGCTATGTTATACTCGTGAAGCATAATCTTACACATTTCATGGAGGGTTCGATTCTTCTTTTCAACTAATCTATTTTGTTGTGGTATTCTAGGAGAGGATAATTGTTGTGTACACCCATGTCTAGCATAAAAATCCTCTACGTTCCTATTGACAAACTCACCACACCTATCACTCTTAATGATAGTAATTTTGTATTCTCATTCTCAATTAAAGCACGAAATTTCACAAACACCTCAAAGACCTCATTCTTATATGCTAGAAAGTGCACCCATGTATATCTAGTGAAATCATTAAGAATGACAAAGCAATTTGATTTTCGCCTAGACTTTGTGTTTGAATAAGTTCGAACAAATCCATGTGGATTATTTCTAAGACTCTAGTTACATCACTAGCTATTTTTTTCTTGAAAGACGATTTCACTTGTTTGCAAGGAATGCAAAGTTCACATTCCTTATCTTTCTCGTATTTGCATTTAGGGAGACCTTTCACTAAATCATGCTTGGTCAAGTTTGACAAATGTTTCATACTAGAATTTCCTAGTCTACTGTGCCACAACCATGCATTACATTCATTTTGAGCACTCAAATATGAAACATTTTGCATATGCATCTCATCAAAGTTACTAGGATAGACATTCTTATCTCTATATGCAATGAACAAGCTTTCATGTTTCTCATTCCTAACAATGTATTTTGATGATTCAAACATGACATGAAAACCTTTGTCACAAAATTGACTAATGTTAAGCAAATTATGTTTCAAACCATCAACACGATAAACATTTGAGATGGATAGAGAATCGTTACCCACGATACCAAGGCCTATGACCTTTCCTTTGTTGTCATCTCCAAATGTGACCTTTTACACCATCATGTTGCTTTAGCTCAATAAATTGATTTGTATCACCAGTCATGTGTCCTGAGCACCCATTATCCAAGTACCTTGGGGTGCTCTTCCTTGTATCCTACACAATATGAAAAACACTAGATTTTAGTAACCAAAAACCTTTGGGTCCAACAAAGATAATACCATAAGTGTTCCTAGCTACCCATGCTAGTCTTTTGCAAGAAACATTTCCTAACCGCATGAGACCTATTGCACTTTGAGCATCTATGAGCATCATCTAACAATTTCTTATAGCTCAATAAATTTGCTCCATATTCTATCCCTCTTTTGTTGAGTGCACGCCGCATGAGACCTATTGCACTTATTTTACCATTAGATGTTTGAGCTTGAGTGATACCATCATCATCATCAAGTCTCATTTTCCTCAAGGTGTGCAACATTTTCACTTTAGGACCCATCTCATCAAATTTAACATGGATTGACTCTTCTATGGTCTTTGTTGATCTATTAAACAGTCTATATGCCTTACTATGCATGGAATACCCTAGGAAGATGCATACATTTGACTTTGGGTCAAACTTTTTCAAATGATTCTTATCATTTAGAACATAGCAAGTGCAACTAAACACCTTAAAGTAACTAATTTTAGGCTTTCGGCCTTTCCATAGCTCATAAAGATTCTTTTTCACTTGCTTTTGGATATTTACGCAATTTGAAATATAGCATGTCATGTTAATGACTTCGGCCCAAAAGTGCTTAGCTATGTTATACTCATTAAGCATGATCCTATACATTTCTTAGAGAGTTCTATTTTTCCTTTCAACTACTCCATTTTGATATGGTGTCCTAGGAGAGGATGATGTATATACTCTTGTCTAGAACAAAACTCTTCTAAGTTCCTATTGACAAACTCACCACCCCTATCATCCTAATGATGGTAATTTTGTACCCTTTTCATTTTCAACTAATGCGCAAAATATCACAAACACCTCAAAGACCTCATGCTTATGTGCTAGAAAATGCACTCATATGTATCTAATGAAATCAGCAACAATAACAAAGCAATATGATTTTTTGCCTAGACTTTGTGTTTGGGTACGTCCGAACAAATTCTTATATGGATAAGTTCTAAGGCTTTAGTCACATCACTCGCTACTTTCGTCTTGAATGATGATTTCACTTGTTTGCCAAGAATACAAGGTTCACATTCCTTGTCTTTCTTGTATGCGTATTTGGGGAGACTCTTCACTAAATCATACTTGGCCAATTTTGACAAATTTTCCATACTAGAATGTCTCAATCTACAGTGCCACAACCATGCATCACATTCATTTTGAGCACTCAAACATGAAACATTTTGCATATGCATCTCATCAAAGTTAATGTTATAAATATCCGTATCTCTATATGCAATGAACAAGATTTTATGTTTCTTATTCCAAACAATGCATTTTGATGATTCAAAAATTACATGAAAACCTTTGTCACATAATTTACTAATGTTAAACATGTCATGTTTCAAACCATCAACAAGATAAATATTTGATATGGAAAGAGAATCGTTACCCACGGTACCAATGCCTATGACCTATTCTTTGTTGTCATCTATAAACGTGACCTTTTCACCATCATGCCACTTTAGTTCAATGAATTGACTTGTATCTCTGATCATGTGTCTTGAGCACCCACTATCCAAGTACCATGGGGTGCTCTTCATCGTATCCTACACAATGTGAAAAACACTATATTTTAGTACCCAAAAACCTTTTGGTCCAATAATATTTGAACCATAAGTGTCCTTAGCTACCTATGTTGGTCTTTTGCAAGACATATTTCCCAATCATATGAGAACTATTGCATTTTGAGCATCTATGTGCATCATCTTATAATTTCTTGTAGCTCAATAGATTTGCTCCATATAATATGCTTCTTTTATTCAGTGCACGTCGTTGTGCTCCCAACATCATGTCAAACATATCTCTCCCATTGGTGAACTTAGTCGCCATGTTAGTCAAGTCCTCTACTTCCTTGACTAAGGCATCTCTCTCTTTTAGGGTTTCATTCAAGTCACTTTGAAGGTCGCTAATGGTCTCATTTTGTGACTCAATCTCACAAATTGCTATGACCAAGCTCTTTTTAAGTTGTTTGGTCTTCTTGACCTATTTTTCCAAATCTTTCTTAAGCTCATCAATACTAGGCACATCATCCAAGTCATCAACATCATCAAAATTTATCGCGTTTGAATTTACCTCACTTTGTACCATGAGACAAAGTATAGCCTTCTCGTTCTTCGATTCGGAGTCAGAGCTTGATGAAGATTTTTCATCCCATGTTGCCTTAAAGCTCTTCTTACCTTTCCTCTTATCCAAGACTTTATGTGGCCCGGTTTACCACACCCAAAGTAAATGATCTTACTTGACTTTCCTCTTTTGCTTCCACTTTTGAACTTCTTCATGTACTTGTCACGCTTGTACGTCGCCTTGTTGAGCTTTCTTAAGAGCATAGCTACTTCCTCCTTAAGATCATTGTCATCACTAGATTTCCTATCTTCAATTATCTCAACCGATAGAACTAGTGGGCTATTTACCTTTAAAGCAACCTCCTTTCTTGAGCTCTTTGTACCACCACCAAGTTCTTTCAATCTAGCTCGATCCTTCAGTTAAAACTCATGGATCGCTAGCTTTCCACATAGAGCATCAAAGGTGTAGTCTTCAAGGTTTTGCACCAATTGGATGACATATTTCTTTGCATCCCATTCCTTAGGCAAGCCTCTAAGGAACTTGTACACCGAAGTCTCTTGATCATAATTCTTTCCAATATTTTTGATCTTATTCAAGAACTTTGTGAACCGAGTGATGTCGGTGGGTACGTCTTAATCGGACCCAACTCAGAAAGTTTCATAGTGCTCCTCAAGGATCCTTCATTTAGTTTTTTTCACTTGAATTGTACCCTCATAGTGTACTTCAACTTCTCCCAAACTTCCTTGGCCATTTGGCATGCACTAACCTAGATAAACTCGTTCTCACTTAGTGCACAAAACAAATGATTCATAGCATGATCATTTGAGAGCTCAATCCTTGTCTCCTCAGTGGTACAGTCCTTCGCAGGCTTGTTTGGTAGACTGTAGTTGTTTTGGCGTGAATCCCATAAGAGTCTACTTTGTACACTAATATAGAACTTCATCCTCACTTTCCAATGAGCATAGTTTGTTCCATCAAAGTACTGAAGCCTACTCGATGAGTTACCTTCCTTAAGGTGAGCCGAATCTAGAGTTTGCATCCTTGCACAAAAAAACTCAAAGATACGTTAGTAACACTTTGACCAATAACCTGCTCTGATACCAATTGAAATCACACCCAAAAGGGTGGTGAATTGGATGTACTAATAGGTTATCGCCTTTTAAAAACTTTCGATGAACAACAATGCTCTATGCATGCACAATCTATAATTATTAATGCAATGCAATGGTGAAGGGGTAGAAGAGATGGAAAATAGACATAAGATTTATAGTTGTTCAATTCAACCAATTTACATCCACTACCTAACCTACCCGGTTATGATTTTCAAACCCCTACTTATATTAACGATAAGTGACCTAAGCGTACAAGCCTAAAATGCCCAATCACAAATTAGGACTTCCCACCTAGCCTCAACTAGGCCTTACCTTGACTTAGATCTCATTATGTTTTACGATAGGCACTTACTAGAAATAGATGAATATATTGAAGATTAACTTTACAAAGTAAAGCGGCAATAAGTTCAATTACAAGCAAGCCAACTAGAGTCTAACAACTCTAATACATGCAAGTATAAATATGGATGAAATATATAAGTATGTCACTGATTTTGAGCAGATCTTACACAAGAAACCGATTAATCCAAATCGATGAGAATAAATTCGGTTTCAAATCCAATTAACAAGTAGCTTGATAAAAATCAAGTTTTAGCCATAACTCTTATTCAAATCAGTCCAGATTTTTATAAAATCAAGTTTAGGTGCAAAACCCAAGACAAATGTGTTTAAGAACATAAAAAATGATTTCCACACACCAAGTACAACAAAAGATGTAGTTTAAGCACAAAAAAGCTTGAAAATCAAACTTTTTACAACCTTAAATGAGTGAGAATCAAATCAGCTTGGGAGAAGTGGTTTCAAGCCTTAGAACACCTCAGTCACACCAACTCTAAGGATGATTCGGTAGCCTCAAAAGATTCCAAGTGGTTGAACACAAAAATCAAGACTTTTGATGTGAAAACTTGGACATTTGTGAGTTTTTGAGCTCGAGAGAATAAAAGAATGTTCTAAGTGGTTTGTTAATGGCTTCCTAGCCTTTTTAACAGTTTATGGTTGTTATATTGATTTAAGGGCCCAAAAACAATCATTGATTCAAAGTAAAGCAAAAGTTGTAAGCTTTTTAAAAAGTTGTCAGGAGCCTGGTTAGCGCATTAGGTGACATCATTAGCGCGTTAACTGCAAGTAGTGTGTTAATGAGTCCCATTAGCGCGCTAACCAGTAGAAACCATAAACTAAATAAGTTATGGTCTCACGTAGCTACTCCCCAGCACACTTACGACACACTTAAACCTCTGGAAATATAATGAACATGTTTAGTATAAGTCATTGGGTGGACTGCCCAGATGATTTCACAAATCCTGAAAATTAAAAATCCTGATTTCATGAAACATGTAGGGATTTTTCTGCAAATATTTTGCTTTCTTTTCAAAAATCATTTAAATTGAGTTTGGAGCTTTCAAAACCAATCACAATAGTTTTCTAAATCCAATGCATGTGTATACACTCGTTTTCACAATATAAAACCATTTCAAGTTATGAACCTTAAATAATGCTAAAAACAAAACTAAAAACATCGAAAAATATGGAAAACATAATATGCATGAATCTAATACATTTGTCTTGTATAATTGAACTTATATACCTTACATGATTTGTACAAATTGTAGTGTAAGCTTTCCAGTCCTTGTTTCCTTATAAGAGCCGAATCTTGAACTTTACTGGCAACATATGACTTGAAATTATGAGAATTCAATCTTCTTTTTGAACTTGTGATTCTCAGACAAGTTTGTTATTATGAAAATACTTAACAAACTTGTTCGAATCTTTTCACTTTATTTGTTGCTATCAAAATCTCGTGTGGAGTATAAGTGACTGACCACTTAGTCCAACACACACAATTGGTAAGAAACAAGGTATGGACACTAGTGCCTTGATCTAAAGACCATACTATTATAGAGCCCAAATGGGTCTTTAGGAAAAAAAAGAATGAAAAAGTTGAGATAGTAAGAAACAAGGCTAGGTTGGTTGCACAAGGCTATAATCAAGAATAAGGCATTGATTATGAAGAAGCCTTTGCACTAGTTGTAAGACTAGAAGTAATTCGAATGTTGCTTGCTTATGCTTGCTACAATGGGTTTCTAATGTACCAAATGGATGTTAAAAATGCATTTTTGAATGGCTTCATCAATAAAGAGGTATACGTAAAACAACCATTGAGTTTTGAAGATCATGCTTATCCAAGTCATGTCTATCGTCTTCAAAAGGCCTTATATGGATTGAGACAAGCTCCTAGAGCTTGGTATGATAGGCTAAGCGCATTTCTTCTTGAAAAAATGGTTCAAAAAAAGAACACTAGATCCCACATTGTTCATCTTGATCAAGAAACATGATATGTTCCTTGTTCAAGTTTATGTTGAAGATATCATCTTTAGTTCATCTAATACACATTTATGTGATGAATTTTCATCTTTGATGACAAATGAACTTGAAATGAGCATGATAGGTGAACTAACATATTTCTTAGGTTTGCAAATCAAGCAATCCAAGCACGAGATTTTCATAAATCAAGTGAAGTATGTGAGGGACATGCTTAGGAAATTCAAATTTGACAATTTGAAAGCATGTGACACTATTAGTAGTTCCACCATCAAAACGGATAAAGACTAATTAGTAAAGCCCATAAATCCTAAGCTATATCGTGGCATGATAGGTAGTCACCTTTACTTGACTGCTAGTAGACCCCATATTATGTTTAATGTGTGTCTTTGTCCTAGGTTCCCATCCGAACCCAAGGAATCACATTTGAAATATGTCAAGCATATCTTTTGTTACTTAAAAGGCACACAAGACTTTGGATTATGGTTTAACAAAGGCAAAAGTTTTAAACTTAGAAGATTTGTTGATTCCGACTATATGGAGAGTCTGGTTTATAGGAAGAGCACTTCAGGATTATTTCATTTGCTAAGAAATTCACTAATATCATGGTTTAGCAAAAAGCAAAACTCCATTGCTTTGTCCACCGCCAAAGCCGAATATGAAGCTGCCGAAAGTTGTTGTGCTCAAGTCTTGTACATAAAGCAACAGCTTGAGGTTTATCAAATCCAAGTTGAAATCTATTGTGATAACACTAGTGCAATCAACATATCAAAAAAATCCGATGCTACACTCCCGTACCAAATCACACTGAGATTTGGCACTATTTCCTTTAAGATCATATGCAAAAGGGTGGTGTTACAGTGATTCGTGTATCCTTTATGGACCAACTAGCTGATATTTTCACCAAGTCATTGCCTAAAGACCAATTTTCTAAGATTCAGCGAGAATTAGGCATGATTCGTGAATCTGACCTTCTAAGCATGATCTAGATCATTCAAACTTTTTTATAAGTTGTTAGTAATGTGTCCATGTAGTATGAGGTGAATCTGAATTGTCCTTTAAAAATCCAGATTTTTTGATGAAAAATTTTAGAGATCAATTAGCACGCTTGGTCTATCTTGCTAGCGCGCTAACTAGTCTACCTAGCATGCTAGGGAAACTATTTACAGAATAGTTTTCATTTCATTAGCGTGCTAATACCTGCACCTGGCGTGCTTACTTCGCTTGGGCCAGCATGCTATAAGCACATTTTCATGAACAAAAACCTCATTTCTTCATTTCCTTTTCCTCCAACCAAGTCTCCATCTTCCCCAATCATTCTTCACTAGGTTTCTAAGGTCCTCTAGGTAATTATCATTCCTTCCTTGTTCATTTTCATTATGCTTCTTCATTGTTCTAGGGTTTTACCCCACTTTGTCATCCTAGTCCATTTGTTTATGCCCTAGTGCTTATCTTCTGTTTGATACAATGTCGACTCACCAAACACATCGTACCACTGCCTATATCGGTCCTGAGTTATTCTCCCATCGTCCCCCCACTCATCAGGTTATCAAATCGTCATTCGGTAGCCCCATCATTGACCACCTCCCAATCCACTACTCGTCGCGAGATTAGGTTTTCTATTCATCAAATTAGCAACACGTCAGCCACCATCCCGGCCAATCCACCTCACAATGAGGGTCTTTCCAAATCAAAGCATGATGGTGCTTCATGGTCCAAGTCCATACTTGAAGCAGTTAGCTCATAGCTAACGGATGCCAAAGTCCTCAAACCAACTATTATTCTTTAATAAGGTTCACCTCATAATGCGTGAGGTGTTTGCCAAGCTCGGGTGGGGTTCCTTCTATCAGTATAAGGATACCTACAATGTGCCCTTGGTTTGGATTTTCTACTCGAACTTTGCCACCATTAATGAGTATATCATTCGATTGGTGGTTGCCAATCGTTTCACCACGATCACTCCGGAGATTCCTTATGAGTTACTCGACATTCCTCTTCATACCCCCACTACTACTCTCAGGTGTAAGATTCGTGAGTGGTCGTTTGAACGACTTAAGGTCCTCAACTCCTTTACACGATATAATAAGGAGATCACCGTGTACCCTTCCGGAATCAGTGACACGCACTTCAAGCTTGAGCATCATCTCCTTCACAAGATACTTTATAAGGTTATCCTTCCTCGTAGCAGTAGTAAGAACTACATTACTCTCCTTGACCTGTATGTCCTCGAGGCTCTTATGTGAGAGATATCCATTAGTCTACGACACATTATGATAGCTTATATGAACTCTACGTCAGGCTCTGGTCGCCACCTTCCCTATGCCCACATCATTACCTCTTATCTTGAGTCAACACGGGTGGATCTATGTTTAGGGGCTACCCGCTTTCTGAAATCGACACCGTCGGCATGACCACTTTAAAGGCCATGAAGTACCATTATATCTGCATCAAGCGACAGTGGATTCGTGAGGAGGATATCCTTGACGGTGAGCATTATGAAGGATACGAGTCACTATATGAGATTGATCCTCCTGTGGACTTTGACAAGTGTGACTACCTGGACTGCAGCTTTCTGTACCCACACGGTGATGGCAGCCACATCAGCAGTCTCCACCCTATCTATCATATTTTGGTGTCGCTCCTCCTCCGGATATGTCTCCCTCGTCGGCCTACATCTCTACACATTTGGCCACATGCATGAGTACATGACACGGACCTTCATGGCTATCGATAATCATCTTGATCATCATAGTGATCGTCTTCATCGTATTGAGGGACATCTACTACCAGTTAAACAAGTGCAAGACAACCGTGCTTCCTGCTCTGAACGTCGAATTTCTTCTCATTAAGACGAGAGGCTAGGAGTAGATTTGATAGGGGGAGCATTAGGCTCATTTCTGTTAGTCATTTTTTATGTATATCCATACATGTTTAGACATGTACTTTTTGGTTTCTTATGCATGTGTCACAACTTTTCACTCATTTTTATTTAGTACTTAATCACATGTATGTTTATTTTGCATATCTATGAGTTTTATTGTTCTCTTTTATATAATCTTACCTGTGGATGGCTTCCTTTCACCCTTCATGTTTATACTTCTATCTATGCATGTCGTAGGGGAGCTCCGTACCCACTTTTTGATGTTATCAAAAGGGGAGAAATTCATGGTTTGAACTTGAAATTTTGAATTTTCTATGACTTGATGTGCACTCAATATATATATCCTTTGGTTGTTAAGTTCACATTATTTGTTATCATCAAAAATGGGGGATTGTTAGACTATGTGGTTAGTCACTTATACTCCACCCTAGATATTGATGGCAACAAACATAGTGAGTGGGTTCTAATAAGTTTGCTAAGTATTTTTCAGAACATCAATCTTTCCTAGGAATCATAAATTGAAAATGAAAATTTAATTCTTACAAGTTCAAGCTTCGGCTTATACAAGAATACAAGTACCTGAAAGCTCACACTACAATTTGTACAAATTATGTAAGGTATATAAGTCCAATTATGCAAGACAAATGCATTAGATTCATGCATATCATATTTTCTACATTTTCTCAAAGTATTAGGTTTCAGTTTTAGTATTATCTACGTTTCATAACATAAAATGGTTTTATATTGTGAAAACAATTTTTTACATATGCATTGTATTTGGAAAAATTATTGTGATTGGTTTTGAATGCACCAAACTCAATTTGAATGGTTTTTAAAAATTAAGCAAAATATTTGGAGAAAACCCCTATATATTTCATGAAATCGAGATTTCTGATTTTCTAAATTTGTGAAAACATTCGAGTACTCTAAATGGGTCCAATGACTTATAATAAACATGTTTAATGTGTTCCTAGATTTTTAGTTGACTCGTAGGTGTGTTAGGGAGTTGCTAACTTGAGACCATAATTTAATTAGTCTCTGGTCCTTGCTTGTTAGTGAGCTTATGAGACTCATTAGCGCGCTACCGGCATTAAGCGCGCTACTGATGCCACCTAGTGCGCTAACCAGCCTCCTGACAGCTTTTTAAAAAGCTTACAACTTTTGTTTTAGTTTGAATCAATGATTGATTTTTGGCCCTTGGATCAAGATAACGGTCAAAAACTATTAAATAGGTTGAAAAACTATTAACAAACCACTTAGAACATTCTTATGTCCTCTCAAGCTAAAAAATTCACTCGTGTCCAAGTTTTCACATCAAATAGTCTTGATTTTTGTGTTCAACCAGTTGGAATCTTTTGAGGCTATTGAATCATCCTCATAACTGGTGTAACTAAGGTTTTCTAAGGCTTGCAACCACTACTCCATAACTGATTTGATTTTCTCTCATTTGGGTTTGTAAGAAAGTTTGATTTCCTAGCTCTATTTAGGCTATTAAATCAACTTTCGCATCAGTCCTACTATGGAAAACCTAGAATATAGTACACTATATATAAGGTGACAAAAGTAAATGTATACACAAGTACATATGTCTCACAAGTTTCCCAAAAACTCAAAATATATAACAAAATATGAAGATAAACACCTAGGAGTAATGTGTTGAACAATGGGCGAGCTTAAAGTTAGTCGCCAACAGTCCCCTTACTTATACTCATAGAAGGATCTTCACTCAGCCATGAGAACAAAATAGATGATGAGTCCAATGAGTAAAATCCCAAGGAAATTCACTAAGAATTCATATGATAAAGTAAAGGAAATCTATAAATACTGTTAAATAAATAGGCAAAAAATAAACAAGCAATAAATGGACAATCGCATGCGTAAATAACAATAGAGCCCAAATGTGTGTGCTCATCCCGGTCAAACTAGATCATACTTTGGATCCCCAAGATCCCTCCAATGAGCGCATCCAACTGGTCCATCGCCTGGTCCTCTCGGTGGCTGGTGTAGACCCATGACGCACCGACACGTGTACCGATAAAGTAGCTCAGGTCATCATTCACCGAGGACCCGTGATATAAATGTTATGGTCTAGCGTGACATGAACACACAACGGAATACCCGATGAGAATAAAATTAACCATACGTTCAAAACAATAACACAACATAGATAATCGAAGTGAATAAGGAATAGAACATGATTATAGTAAACTGGATTGAGTAAAACAATAAAGAAATCAGATAAATACTCAAAGTGATTTTCAATTGAGTTTTATGCAAATCAAATCGCACTCCGAAAGGCCAAAAATACCCGATTCGACCCCGTCACGCCCCTGACTATCGTATTATAGTCCCAGAGTCCTATGAGGTCAATTAATAGTGTTTTAGGGTGATTTACATGTATTTGAATAGGTTTATAGCTTAAGTCTTAAAATAGCCCTTTAGTGAATCATTTTAGAAAAATAGTATGTCATGTCTCTAGCGCGCTAGGTAGGCTGCCTAGCGCGCTAGGTGCGTATAGCGCGATAAGGTGCCACCTAGGGCGCTACTATTCTTTGTGATGAAGAATAATTACATACCCAAAATGAATAGCCCGCTAGCGACCTTGTCTAGCGCGCTATCCGCGTCGAATGGCAAAATTCCAATTATGGAATTCTGCCATTAGACACCATGGACATCTCCTTTGTCATCGACCCTACCCTCTCCTTGTAAGGGATCATAAAAACTTCCATAACAGTTGCTAGTGGTACAAATTATACAACCATTATCAAAATTCAGCATTCATTCAAAATGCATCAAAATACCATTTTCACTACAATCCCCATTAACTCTAGGTCTTCCACCTAAAAACATGCATTGGCCATATACATACCCTAAGTTTGCACCGTAATCATGAAATCAACAATAAATAAAATAAAAGAAATTAAAATAATTAAATTATAATTAAAAAGATCTCAGATGACACCTCTATAAAACATGCATTGTACGATTCGACTGATAAAAATGACAGTCACTCAACCGTTTGCCGTCAAAACCTTTTGGTTCTTGAGTTTGCAACAAATAAATCTAGGTTAAATTGGAAGCGGATGCGATCTTGTTATCTAGGATTAGCATTCCCATGGAACTTTATGCAGTTAATGCATTAAACGTGATTGGTGAATGTCTAGTGTTGTGTGTTAATTTGGGAAGTAGTTAATGGCGGACGTCCTGGCTATCGAGACTAGGGGAATTAGGGATTTCTAGCGGATGTCAATTTCCTATAGCTAATCTAGGAGGAATTAAATTAATAATCTTTTGGAAAAAATTTAGGACCATATCATGTTATTAAACTATGATTTGGATTTGTGGAACCATGGACCTAGGTATTTTCTCATATTGAATTCACCTTTGCAAAGTTTTAATTTCTAAGTAGTAGTAATTATTTAATTGATTATTTTCTTAAAAATCTATAAAAAGAAAACCTCAAAATTTCTCTTTTTAGTTAACTATGAGTAAAATCTAAGTCATGTGGATTCGACGCCATATTTACCATTACTACACCCATATGGGATAGGTAACTCGAGTATCAGTTATATTTGGCACGAATGACACGTGAACAAATTTTGGCACCGTTGCCAGAGACCTAATCCTTTATTCTGGTATAGTTTAGTTTTTTTTTCTTTTTCTTAGTTTTATGATTCTTAGACTCACTCGGTCGAAATTGACTGGTTCATTGTTACCATTTGATCCTGAACTCGAGAGAACATTCCAAAGGTTGAATAGAGAACCCTAACTTAGGAATTAATAAGGCCAAAATCCTCTAGACATGGCACAAGCTAAAAATCGCCAAGTTATTATAGGGCACATTAATCAAGTCCTTTAAGTTCTTTTAGCACAATAACCCCTTTGCATCAATTATCTGGAGAATGCCAGAGAATCATAGTTAAGGTATGGGTTTATCGATCTCTTACCTTCCTTTCATGGAAGAGCGAATGAGGACCTAATCACTAGTCTGAAAGAATTTCAAACTAAATGCAAGAACATGAAACCCTCTACATCGAATGATGACATGATTAAGTGTAGTTTTTTTCCATTTTCTCTTAAAGACAAAGCTAGGGAATAGCTTTTTTATCTTTCGGCTAGTTGCATTAACTCCTAGAATGAGATGACAAATGAATTTTTACAAGAGTATTTTCTCGAGGATAGACTTGCTCAGCTCATCAAGGACAAATGCAGCATCGAAATGAAAGTGGGAAAATCATTTGGGGCATATTGGGATAGCTTTAAGCGATTTATCACCAGTTGCCCACAGCATGGCCAAACTTAGAAGGCTATAGTCTGTTTCTTCTATGTTGGCCTAGCACCCATAGAGAGGCGCATGATTGACAACGCATGTGGATGTCACATTTGAGATAAGACATCGGCCCAGATGTGGCAGTTATATGAAGACATCACACAACAATCATGTTTTTATGGAGATCTTGACGATACTACATACCGAAGTCCATTGTAAGAGTAGTTTCAAATTCTACTGAATGTAAAATTAACTAACTAACCTCCATGATGGAGCGTCTCCTCATCTCTAGCAAAGTGCAAGTCCAAGCTTGTGGCTTCTGCGCAACAAAAAATCACGCAACGGATGAATGTCCTACTCTCTTTGAGAAATATCTACAAGCCAATGCTATAGGTAATCAATTCTAGAGACCACCTACAGCCCCATTCGATAACACCTATGCAAGAGTGAGGAACAACCCAAACTTCAGTTACGGGCAGTCAAATTAGAACTACCAAACCTTTGTCCCCAAAGGTCAACTGTTGGTTACACCTTTCAATAACTCCTCCTCACTTGAAGATATGATGAAAGCTATTACAGCTCTGCAGAGCCAATTTATGAAAGATTTTGCCCAATATAAAGCTAACATTGATTAATCTATCCATGATACCAATGCGACGGTCCGCAACCTTGAAATTCAAATAGGCCAAATAGCACAGCAATTAGAACGTCTTGAATATCAAAGGAAGATTCCATCACAACCAATCCCAAATCTAAGGGCTCATGTGAATGCTTTATCATTGAGGAGTATGATGGTGATCAAAGAGCCCAAGACTTATAAAGAAGATAGTAGTACCTTATCAAAAAAATGGAGGCACAAGATAAAAATTAGGCCTCCTTTCCTACAAAGGCTCTATCTGGAGAAGTACAAGTATTTGGAACAAACCGAGAAGGTGATGGATACCCTATTGAGTTTAAGGGTTCATACGCAGCGGAAATTACAAAACAATTTTGACAAAAACCCCAACAGGATCCGAATCTAATTCCATTAAAAATGTTTAAACCATGAAAACTTAATTTTACCTCAGTCGCAATATACCTTTCTAAAGGTTGATCGATCTCTAAGGCGCTGCCAACGACGAACGCCCTCTACCACCAGTCCATACATGAACGGCGGTCGAGATTCGAAGTGCTAGCTTCGAGAGAATACCAAACCTTTATGTTTCTCTCCAAAACGATGCAGACCGTACCAGAAAACCTTAATTCGTTTCTGAAACGAAAATAGAGTTTCGGCCCTTAATCTTTCATCCCTGTGTTCTAACTTAAAGCATCTATTTATACAACCCTTGTATATATACGGTTAAGTAAATTACACATATACCCCTACTTAAAGAAGTATAAGTGTAATACACCACAAGGACGTTTTTGTCATGAATTTTATCATATAAAATTCATTTTTCTGAATCATCTTAAAATCTCGCAAAACCATTCTTAGTGTGCGACCCAATAGGCTCATACAACGTTGGCAGTATACCAAAACACATTTTGGTATAAAAATCATAAGCGGCCTCTAGCAAGACATTATGACTACCCAAGTTGTACGAATATCAAATCGATACAACCTAATCAATAGTGTATATAATATCATTTTGTCACACGATATCCTTTTGATCAAACATAAGGCATGGAATTGTCATCCAACATGTTCAATCGTACTAGTCTCGATCTCTAGGTAGACTGAAAACATCCAAGTGACATTGATCAATATCAATTCACTTAGACTAGGCCTTTTAACGATGTAACACATCGAGGGATCCACTTTGGATATCTCTCTTTATATGAGAGGGACAAATCCTATCTCGATTACACAACTTCATCACATTGCTCACACAGTAACCAATCACAACCTTTATAATCGTCCGGTTAAAGACAACATTTGATTGTGTCAAATCACTGTGTTCCTAATGTTGAAGTCTCTGGTAATCTCAAGTCGTGGACTGAAAAATATACCTATCATGAGAAACAACTATGACTTAATCCATGTGATGTTCTCATAGCGGACTGACGGTCCAAGATTTTTTGTTCCCTAACAAGTACTCGTGATCTTGATTCGTATCCCTATACGTATAATCATCATATGATCATCAATCAAGACTCACACTAGTTTTAATTCATTATAGTTCCAAAGATAATGATCGACTATGGATATTTAGGATATTTCTCAGTAAATACCCATGGATCTTATTATAATGTAAACATGCAAATTAATTATAATAAACAGCAAATGAAATCCTCTATTTTATTAACTAAAAGTATTCATAAAGACAGTGAATGGATTGACCTAGGGCACATGTCCCAACACCTCAAAATCAACTTGAAGCTCAAGAATTCAAGACTCAAGAATATAAGCAAGAGTAGAAAGTTGAAGTGTCATCAGAAGTGTTCAAACCCGAGGAGATGCAGAAAGAACCATCTAAATAGCTAATACTTCCACCTTTGTTTCTACAACAGTTAGTAAAGGTCAAAGAGGTTGAGGACGAGAATGAGATCTTGGAAATGTTTCAACAAGTAGACATCAAAATTACATTACTAGATGCAATTAAATAGGTGCCTCATTGTTCTAAATTGCTAGAAAAGTTCTACACATGTATGGGCAATTTTGTAGGAACAGAAAAGGTAAGTGTAGGGGAGGGAGTCTCAACTATGATTCAAAAGACGATTTCTCCAAGTGTTAAGACCCTGGTATTTTTGCTATTCCATGCAAAATATGTAATATTATCGTTGAGAGTGTCATATGTTATTTAGGTGCATCTATTAATTTCATGTCTCTCATTATATTAATCACATCTAGGTCTACTTTCGGACACAGGTTGCTACCCACCTTGCTGATAGGTCGATTGTAGACCTTGTAGGGGTCTTAGAGGATGTCTTGATAAATGTTCAAGAATTAGCATTTTCTGCAGACTTTTATGTGATAGACATTGGGGACGAACCTTTCCATTGCTTACATCCCATTTTGTTAGGTTGACATTTTCTTCGAACTGTTTGAACCAAAGTCGACATCCTTGAAGGTAGTTTGTCTACAGAGTTTGATGGTGAGATTGTTGAATTTAATATTTTTGACACCATGAAACCTCCTACTAATATATCTTACTTGTTTGCGATGCATGTTTCTAACCTTTTATTGCAATATGAGATTAGGTTAGATAAATAGGACAGTCGTCAAGTGCCGAAAGCTAATTAGATTCCTTCATCCATGATTATGAAATCAGGGGTTACTTACTCTCCCCATGGATTTGTGTCGATAGGAACCACTCGCGACAAAACCGAATGGGACAACATCATTTAGGATGCGCATTTCAGAGTCGAGCCAAAGATTGTAAATAAAGGCGCTATTGGGAGGCAACCCAAATTTTGGTTTATTTTACTTTATTTCTTTGTTTTCATCCTCTTATTATTATATGCATGAACTCGTATCATTTCCTTATTTATATATCTATCATGTTCTTTCACCCTTCTATTTGTTTTTATGTGTAAACCTCTTAACTTGTTTTGAACCTTAGGGAGAGATTCGGAATAAGTTAAGGGGTGTTTTAGGGATTGTGGATTATTTTGGATAGGCCTTTTGCTAAAACCCGCAGGTATAATCGTTAAATTTTTGCAATTATGCGGTTGAAGGATAGTAATGGTGGTGTTATTTCTTTTTTTTTCTTGTCTTTTCATTTCCTTCCTTTCCATTCATACTTCTATTCTCCATTTCACTGCAATATAATACATTTTCACGCATGTATTTAGTATAGTTTTTGTTATAATTATTATTTAGAGTCACCCAAAACTTTACTTCATGCCTTTGGTTATGGATGAATAAATTATGGTTGCCCTTTTTACTTGAAACTTAGAGAAAATTAGGAGAAACACTCACTCTGGCCCGTAGCCCGGCATTCGATTTCGTATTAGGGACTTAGTACGAGAGTTAAGTCTTATGCTAGATACCAAAGGGTGCAGACGGTTAGAACTATGCAAGTGAAAAAAATTAGATTTCTAGGGTGCTAGAAGATGATGTAACCCACTCGAGGTTGAATTCCTATGACTAAACAACTTTTGGAGAAATGATTTAGGCCATTTTTGAATAAAAACCCTTAGCCTTGAGCCTACCTAAAGTAATTTCCCTACTTAACACATTTTGAGCCAACCCAACCTTTAATTCTTTCTTATCTAATGTTGAACCCATAACCGTAGACTGATATAATCCTTTACCTAGTTGGAAGCTAATCTTAGATTTGAAATCTTTAAAAAGAAACAAGAAAATAGAAGAAGAAAAGAATAGAGAGAAAAGAAAAATTATTTATATAACCAAATTAGGGGAAGTTAATTATGAGGAGAAAATCAAGTCATAATTAGAGAGTCCCACCTAAAACGGTATCCGCAAGAAATATAGCAGGGAGCCGGGTGGTTGAAAAAAGGTGAGGACTACAATTATTAAATAAAAAATAAATTTAAGTGCAATATAAACTACTTTCATGTTCTCAAAAATTTTTTTGACAGTCTAAGTTATAGTTTTCGAATGTTTTGCATTACCTTTCTATCATTTCATTATTACCCTACCCTAGCCATGTTATAACCCACTTAAAGTCCTATTGATCCTCATTGGTGCTAAGTCTACAATAGCGGAGAGTGTGGTTGCATTTATCGCCTATGGTACCTTTTAAGCATTGATGCGTACATTGAATGTATAGACTAAGAAAACTCATAAGTAGTTGATAGCCTTTCTGTTGACTAAATCTATGTCTTTAAAGTGTGATATTAATTGTGTTTGGATTGCGGTTCTAGACATATAATATCATAACTGTAAAAAATTCCTACGGTGATTCAGCTACCCTCGTATTAGCCTCGAGACATGCATTGCACTATTGATCAAGAAGGAGAGCAGCAGCCAAATGACACACCACGGCGACAAACTTGAGCCACAGCGTTCAACTAGCCTTCGATCTCACCTCTGGATTCACATGTGATTAGAATTAAAGGACCAAACAAGTTCTTCATGTCCTTCATGATACGAGCTGCACAAACTCCCACAAATTCGCTGTCTCTCATGCGACTTTCTCTTCAATCCACGAAACGTTAATCCTCTTCGAGATGCGGTTTGCAATGTCTCCCAATACTTTGGCGACTCTTATCCTATTTCTTCTCAGCTACAGCAACCTTCATTTTCGTCTCGAGATACGCATCAGCACCATCTCCCACAAGTTCGCATAGTTTCTCCAAATGATTTTCCCCACCTCCTTCCTACCACACGTCATCACCTGATTCGCCCAGCTATGTCTTCACTACCGTTTCAACATATCCGAGTCAACTACATTAGCGGCCAACACAAAATAGCCAATCCGAAGCTGCCATGTGTACAAGACTCAAACGACAAACCAACCACAACCATCAGATCTTCCTAGGCAGATGAGACACTAAAATACCAATGAATTTCACTTTCTCTCTCTACTAGAGACCAAAATTAAAGGTTTTACATATATAGACTTTACGGTTTAGTTTAGGATCTTCTCCTCTCTTCGACCTCCCTATTTCTCTTTTCTTTTATTTATTTTAATGGAGTTTGTCAAGACGATGTCCGGCTAAATAATCCTGGCCTAGGTTTAAGGTGAAGCAAGTCCAGATTCAAGGTTTTATAGCAGTGTCATATGAAATCTATTTATGTATAATTTAAATTATTTAAATTCCTTCTATTTTATATGTTGTTGATTTCGTTATTGTGGTGCAAAGTTAAGGTATGTATATGGCCAGTGCATGCTTTTAGGTGGAAGACCTATTGTTAATCGGGACCTTCATATTTGTAATTGTACGATTGGACTAATACAAGTGATGATCACTTAACCGTTTGTTGTTAAAACTTTTTGGTTCTTGAGTGTGCGACAAATAAATCTAGGTAACATTGGAAGCGGACGCGATCTGGTTTTCTAGGATTAGTATTCCTACAGAACTTTATGGGGTTAATGCATTAAACCTAATTGGCGGATGTCAAGGGTTGTGCATTAATTAGGGAAGTAGTAAGTGGCAAACGTCCTAGCTATTAAGACTAGGGAAATTAGGAATTTCTAGCGGATGACGATTTTCTATAGCTAATCTAGGAGGAATTGAATTAATAATCATTTGGAAAAATCAATGACCATAATTGAACTATGATTTGGATTTGTTGAACCATAGACCTAGGTTTTTTCTCATATTGAATTCACCTTTAGAAAGTTTTAATTTCTAAGTAGTAGTAATTATGTAATTAATTGTTTTCTTAAAAATCTATAAAAACCCCAAAATTTCTCTTTTTAGTTAACTCAAAGTATTACCACTACTACACCCTTATGGAATTGGTAACTTAAGTACGGATTATATTTGGCACGAACGACACGTGAACACACATCTTTACACGATATGTCAATATAAAATCACACATGCGATGCCAAACTAATTACAATAACAATTATCATCGCAATTATGCAACAAACAGACTATAATAGCGATTTATGCCTAGTCAAGCGTGTCATAGCATATCTGAAGCATCCACGTGGGCCTGAGCTAGCGTCCGAGTCTGAAAAATAAACTAAATAATGGCGTCAATAAATATTGGGTTGTTACAATTCTTCTATTGAATTTGCTATGTGTGATCTTGGAGCATCAATTAACATTATGTCACTTAAAGTTTATGAATCATTGAAAATAGGATTATTAACTACTATGCCTATTAACCTTACTTTAGCAAACAATATTACTATTAAATCGTAAGGATTATTAGAAGACATCCTTGTACAAGTATACAGTTTAGTATTTTCGGCTGATTTTTATGTCATAGAAATGGGAGATATAACATCACCTAATCCTTTGCCTATACTAATAGGTAGACCTTTTCTAAAGACGACTAGAACTAAGTTAGATATTTCTAAATGAACAATGTCTATGGAGTTTGAAGATAACATTATTAAATTCAAGATTAATAATGAACATAACTATGACACTTATAAAGAATATGATGAATTATTTGATAATGAAATATATGATAATAAACTTTTAGACTTTAACTATTATGATTATTTTAACGCTTAAATTTAGGCAATTAATGTAGTAACAAGGGAAACTAATAAAGGGATCCAAAAGAAAGAATCAGTTGAGGACACTTTAAAAGTAAAGAAAGTAACCCAAGAATGGAGAGTTAAGCAACCGAAGAATGGAAAAATCATTAACAAGACGGAAGTTTCTAAGTCCAAATACAATAAGAAAAAGAAAAAGCCATACTTGAGTACTATAAAGCTTAATGATCGTGGAGGCATATAGTTGCACATTAAAATCAAATGGGCTTGGTACCTCTGAGCTCAGTGTGATAGGACTCTAATGCAAATCTCGTGCCCATGCATTTATTTCTACATACTCGATTAGAGTTGAATTGACTTGCTTCTGAACAATTCTCTTTACCGAATGGAACTTCAATTCAACCCATAAGAGTGGTCACAGATGTGCCAGTTCAAGTGAACAACAACACCTTACCTGCAGACTTTTTTGTAATGCCACATTTTATCAATGAAAATCCTCCTTTAATATTAGGACGGCCTTTCTTAGCCACTACTCAAGCTATTATGGATATTCTTAACAAAAGAATTACTCTGACAATTAATGGTCGAGCACTCACTTTCTGGAATGGCACTAGAGTGGAAAAAACTAAATTCAAGTTTAGAGATCCAAACTATTATGGAAGGGTTAAGTCGAGCCAACGACAATATACAAAAGTGCTCTATGGGAGGCAGCCCATACTCTATATTTATTTTATGTTTATTAGAAAATAAGTTTAGTTTAGTTTAATATATTTTCTTCTCACTTTTTGACTCTTATATTGGAAATACTTCCAAAATTTAAACTCTAAGGTAATCTCGATTAAGGAGAGTGATTGAGTTATTTTTGCTTATATGTCCAAGTCTCAGTATTTACTTGTATATTTATATGTTTATTTATTTATTTATTTAATAGAAGTATTTAGTCAGTTACATGTCCCACTCAAACTTTTGAATTTTTAGTCAATTCTACCTTAATATGAGTTTTTATGAAAGATGTATAAGTTAATCATAATATAAATTAAAAAATAGTAAAAATAGGCCTAGCGATTTCTCAATGATTTGGAATAATACTGGGAATCGCTGGCAAAATCGGTAGTAGAATACATGACATTTAGCGTAAATTTGGAGTCTAGTGAATCCCAAGTGATTCGTCATATAGGAGAATTGTTGCTTAAAACCGTAGAAACGACAACTAACTTAATACCAATTCGCAGAGGGATTCCCAACTATTCGCCTTACACAGGAATCGCTGGGCATGATTGTTCATTTTTAAAACCAAAACCCCAAAATCGCCACACACACCAAACCATTTATACTACCAATTCATTGCACCCTTTCACAAAAATCTCAATTTCTTGCTTAGATTCAACCATTCTAAGCTCAATCCTATAGTATTTAAGTTATTCTCACCTCAACCTAGTCTCATTCAAAACAAAAATCTTGATTTTGGCAGTGTTGAGGAAAATTAGTGTTTTAGGAAATTTTGACTTGAAGCTTTGAGGGAAGGTCTATAGGAGTTCAAGCGCTTCAATATTGAGAAATTCATTCTCAATAAGGTAATTACATCAATCCTAGCTCTTTGCTTTAACAACTTTTTTGACTTGAGGGATTTTCGCAAATTTTTCAATATTTTTTGAAATTGTTTTGTCGGAATTTATTCATTTATTTTGCACAAATGGTTTTATTGATTCTAATAGACCAGGTTTAATGATCACATTGATAACTGATTTACAAATTCAACAATTTTGAAATTCTTGCTATATTCTCACATATATGCAAATGGTTTACAAAGCGAGTTTAAAATGAGTTTGCGGGTTTGGTTATGGTTATATTTCAAATAAAGTTGCTATGTTTTTTAAAAGACTATAATTTGTCACCTAATTGCTTTACGATATTTAGAAAACCGATTTTCAAGTTTTTATTTTAGCTATCACTTTGATGCCAATTTTATTGTACATTTACAACGAATTTCAAACTAGCTTTCCAAATAGATTTCTACTCTTAAAATAAAGTCTTGAATTTTAACGAACTATTTTCAACAACGTTGTTTCTATCATTTACAGGTTTCTTTAGTTTTTGAACTTGTGAGTTTTGAAAGTTGAGACAATGGCCGGAGGAAGTGGTAGAAACTCTCAAGAAGCGAATGGAAAGGCACAACTAGTAGAGAAACCCAAACAAAAATCCAAAGCACTACCCAAACCAATTAAGCCAACAGGTATTTTGGTGAATAACCCCCGAACTAGAGTACCTAAAAAACCTTCTCCACCATTAAGCTTTAACTATGATTCAAAGGGAGAGGAAAAGATTGAGGAGACACCCATTATTTATCTCCATGTACATAACCTTATAATTGCTAAAGCTCTTGATATGATGAAGAGCGACATTCAAAAATAGATAGATTATATCATAGAGAGGTTTTAACATGTAAAACAAAGTTAAGTACATGCCTAGGATCCTAAACATAATAAGGTGTGGAACTAGGGATTGTTAACTAGGGATTACTACGTCGATAACGACGCGGGGTCCTCGGTTGAGAAGGGTGTGCCAACTAGTGAGAGAATTCTATGCAAACGGGCATGGAAATAAAATAGTAGCCATAGACCAAGGGAGACTAGTGGACTACTCACCCAAGAGAATAAATCGGTATTATGGTTTACCGGAAGTTCATTTAAGGAAAAATAACAAGTACCCAAAACTTGAATATATGTACAAATATGAATTTCCCCACGAAATCATAAAAAATGGTTTAGAAGCTATTTCGGGGGATGGTTTCCATTTTAATTCAGACGGGTACCTGAAATATATAAAATCCAAACACTTTAGGAAAACAACCAAAGCTTTGAGCTTTTTCTTAAACGTGAGCCTACAACCTAGTTTACAGTACTACGACATAGTGAACTATAGGTTGGCTCTCTTATATCACATAGTACAAGGGATTGGGTATATCAATGTTAGCGGAATAATCTAAGAATCGATTAGGAATGTCATGACAACTATGAAAAATTAAGGACTTCCTTTCCCTTAATGATAACCAAATTTTGCAAGCAAGATCGAGTATCGATGAAAGGATGAGTTATATGTTTTCACGGATAAGACCATCACTAATGATGTAATTGAGAAAACCAAGAAGGTTCCAAGATATGTTGACTAAAAGGAAGAATGAGATAAAGAAACACCACTAAAAGGAGAGAGGCCACAGAGAGAAGAAGAGTACGAGCTGAAAACCAAAGAAATCTAAAAGAAATGATGAATGTCGCGTACAACAAGCAAACAAACCAGAGCCTAGATCCACCAATAAAGGACTTTACAAATATATATACTGAGGAAACTGAAATGTCCATTATGAGATCAATCTTTCATAATCAGATGAGAACTCTGAGATATCAAAAGTTCATGTTCCAAAACCAACACGAGATTGCCAGAAGCATCTATAGGTCCGAAAGACGCAGGACCAGGAGCACGCACATTGGAAGGAGTTTTTAAAGAAGATAACCTAGTGGAAGGAGTAGATTACATCTTATATGATCTTAAAATGAGCTATTAGTTTCAACAACCTGGTCATGGGGATGACGGTGATGATGCGACGTCTAGATGGCAATTCTAAGATTTTTATCTTTGTGTAATCTTTTCCTGAGTGTTATTAATGAGAGGTCTATGTTTGTATTACTCTAATTTGATTGATGTGGTCTTGATAAGTAGTTAATTAGACTTTTAAAATAGGACCAATTTAGTTGTATAATTGGTCTATATATCACGGAATGAGCTATAATTGATGGTATATATGTGTTTTCAAGTCTACAAGGCATAAAAGAGAAAAGAGTTATTTCATGATCAAATGAGAAGAAAAAGCACAAAAACACATGTGACGCCATGGAGGACATTGTTGATGCCATGGAGAATGAGCACACGGCTTGGAGAATGTGTGGAGATCAAAGGAAGAGATGTACGAGAGTTGATGCAAAATTAATGTTGTGGGTTACAAACATGGCATCAAGCAGTTAAATAAGAGGCGTCGAGTCTACTGAGAGGAAAAAATACACATGAAAGGTTGACGCTGTGGCGGCATCGTCACTTTACACAGGGAGTGTGGATTTATTTACAAACAGCGTCTAAACAAAAAAAATATAGATTTTTTGGAATTCTAGTTCATTGGAATTGTTAATTAGGATTTCTAATTATATTTTTAGGAGTCTTAGGAGAATTAATATGTATTATAATTTGGTAAACTGATACACCATCATTGATTAGCAGACAAGACAACCAACCACTATAGTTTTACATTAGATTTGAGAATTGAGAAGAGCTTTTGAAGGAGATAAATTGAAAACTTCAATTATGGTGATTCGATATTGTTTTTTTATTTGATTAAATTTTATTTGATTCAATTTTGATTGCAATGAATACCATGATTTGTGTATTTTTTATGATGATGAGCGAGTAATCTATTTATTTTAGGGATCAATGGATCATATGGTATGAATATTATGCAAAGAAGTATGAATTAATTATAATGTTTAAGAAGTTCGATGATTAGAATTTGTGTTTGATTATGTGTAATGCTATGAACATCTTGATCACATGTTTGTTGATTAAGGGTTTTAGGAGTTACCATGGCCATTGGAGCTTTTAAGTCGGATATGAACAACACAACCGTAAAATATATAACATAGATGTATAGTTGTTGATTAGGGAGACATGGACAGTAAACTTGAGTGTTTATGAGTCTAAAGATTTAGTACCTAAAGGTATATGAGACTTTCGTTATTCACACTGATAGGTGGAGTTCTAGTTTGCACATTAGGATCTTTTTCACCACGACAGTTGGTTGAAGTGATTATTAAGGAAATATGTCTATTCTAATTATGCATTACACACACATGAGAAAGATGAAGGAAATATGATATAGGAAGCATAGTAATTCATTACTTAAGTGAATTTGTGAACTAGGAGTTTTTTCAATATAAGAATACAAGTTAATTTACATTGTTTCTATATAATAGAGCAGTTTAGTTTAAAGAAAACAAAATAGACCTTCTTAACAATATAGTGAACTTAACTATGTAGCCATGTCCAGATAAAATTTTTCCATAAGAGCAATATTCGTGCTCAACCTTAGTTGATCACATTACTACTACAATTGAACCATTATACTTATGGTTACGATCAAGTTTTTGGCGCCGTTGCAGGGGATAGGTAGCCACACTTAGTTTAGTTTAGTTTACACAATTGTTAAGAATTTTATTTTCTGCAATTTACTTTTAAGTTTAAAAAAAAGGAGTTTTAGTTTCTAGTTTGATAATTTACACTTGATCTTTTGTGTTTTCTTTCTCAGGGAACATGTAGTGCATGCGTAGTCAAGGTAATAAGGACTTAGTGCATTATAATCCAGGAATTGATAGAACGAACAAGGGAAAGAAGAGGAAGAGGACCAAGATGGCGGATGATCAAGCAGGAAATCGGAACCAAAATCACGGTCGATGGAATAATCAAACTAAAGGTGATCTAGTAGTGCAAGACAGAGAACGAGGACAAAATGTCTTTAAGATTACTTCAAATCAGAAGTGCAAGAGTGTAACGGCCAAGAACTTACTAATAGTAAATTTGTCCTAATTAGGGTTACTGACCCGAGACGTGGCCGAGAGTGGGTACACGGTCCAAATACTCAGTGTGAGGACTAAGTAGTTATAGTATTTGTAACGGCCCAAATTAATTAAACTAGGATTAGCACAAATCTCAGGGATTAACGAGCGTAATTTGAGCATTACGTGGACAACTCGATTGGCTCGAACACTAGAGCCGAGGAAATATGTTATTTGTGGAATGGTGGTTGTGTAAATGTGGTGTTTAAATTTATTATTATTATATTGCACTACATTTGTGTATATTGATATCGGGCGAGGTTGTGTTACGGGTGTTCGCATCGAAAAGTGTGTCGACGGGGGTGTCGAGTAGGCGAACTATGGTACACTAGGAAACTCCACTAATTCACATTAAGATGATTAGTTGATGAATTAAAATAGGTAATATGACCATAGGCTAAGTTAATTCAATTAAAATGATAGGTTATGGTGTACCATGAATTTCGTGTCTAGACGCGGGGCACTGAGAGCCGAGTAGTCGAGGGTTAGTGGGTCCACAAGTTGATAATTTTTTGTGAATAAAACCATTAACCATAGATATTATGTAGGCCTAAGCTAAGTTGAATAAATTCAATAAATCAAAGCCTATAGTTTGATTAAATTAAATGGAAAGCATAGGATTGGTCTAGAGATACACATAGAGACATCTAGGAGCCATGTTAGTAATACAATGGTGTCACATGAGGTGAGTAAGTGGGAGTGAGTGGGCTAAGTGGCTAGAGGTGAGCCATTGGATAATCATCGGGATACGTAAGTGCATGAGGCTGAAGGGCTAGGAATTAACATCAATTTAATATATAAGCAAGGTTGATCAAGCATGCAAATGAAATCAAAATTAGTTTTTCTGGGAAATCAGAGAAGAAAAGCTCATTCAAGCTGGGATTCAACCACTTTGGAGGAAAATCGAGGAATTAAAACTTAGGTAATCATCTTCTTCATCATCTCATCTATCTAATAAACTCATTTTTGGGATTTTTGATGAAAAATTGAATTTAAGGGTTAGATCCCTGGTTTTTGGTGATATTGTGATGAATTATATGTTAAATGATCATTTTATATAAGGATTTATCACTGGTTTTAATTGAATTGGTATTTTGATGAAATGGGGAAAACTAGTGAATTTATGAGATTTGAGGAAATTGATCAAATTATTGTTTTAAGGTTATTTTAATTGTTGTTTTGGGTCAATTTGAAATGGAGAGGGTGTTAAATGGGGTTTAGTTAGCTAGTTGGGTGCTTTGGAGCATAATTTTTGAGTTGAAAATTCTGTCACATAGGGCAATTAGCGCACTAATAAGGAAAATTAGCACGCTAATGATTTTGGGCAGAAACTTTAATTTAGTTTCACGATTAGCGCGCTAATAAGCCTTGTTAGCGCGCTAACTCAACACCAAAAATTCAATAAAAATGTGTTTTAATAACGTAGCTAGTTGAATTCCACTTTTGACACACCGATTCTTAGATTTACTATTTTTAAATTATTTTAAAGGAATTAACCTAATAAAGGACTATTTAATATTTTTTAGGTTTTAAAATAAATATTAGTTTTAAGAGTTAATAGACATTAAATTAATCTTAAACCCACTATATTTGAACTGATATGACACCGAACTCAGGGATATCGGGTATCGGGAGCTAGTCGGGTCAGATTCGGGAGTCCGAGGAAGTCGGAGCGCAAATTGAGGTACGTAAACCCAATGAGAATGCTTCATAGATATCATGGTTTTGATTTTATCGATATCGTATTTCATGTGTGACTGCTGGTGGAAACACATAGGTTTTCACTTCTATTCGGTTTGCATATATATTAGTTGTGTCTAAATTGTTTGCACGAGTTACTTGTGTTTAGTGCTCGTGTCGATGGCAGTAGAATAAATCTACAACTGTCGAGAGGGATTTAAGGTGTTCCCTTGACTTGAAATAGCGTCTGGAGGGGTTCATCCGGTAACTGAAGTTTGGGTTTAGTCATAGTAAGCCTGTAAGTATATACGTGGTTCCTATTTGATTTATCGATTACTGGCTGGTGTAGGTCAGGGTTTTCTCGTGATTAGACGGATGTTTACTGATTATTGCTTCATTTCCAAGCTTATTTAATTAGTACATGCTACTTATTTATTTCACGCTATTGCTTTTGCTTGTCGTATGTTGCCTACATTCATGGGAATATAACGTACTATTGCCAGGAGTTATATTCGCATGTCTCGTAGTTTATCAATTTTATTTCATGAATATTGTGTAGACTTCTCTTGGGATTTTACTCACTGGACTCGTCACTGTATTTGTTGGGTGACTGAAAGCAGATCCTTCTACGAGCAAGGGCAAGGGCAAGGAGGTACTGGGCAATTACCTCTGAGATAGTGGAGTCGGGTCATGTGTGACTACAATATGTATATATTTATTTATTTTTGTTGGGCTTTGGGGACTGTAGAACACTGATTACATGTATATGGAACTTTTTGTTATACTTATCTTGCCTTAATATATAAATGGTATTTTTGTCGGGTTTTCCACTACTTAGAATTTTTAAATATTGCATAAGTTACTCATTTAAAGACTTCCACTGTAAAATTATAATATAACTTGATAAATCGAGTAACTGGCTAATTAAACTATTAATATCTATGTAAAGATTAGTTAGTGTAACTAGGGTTAGCTAGAAAAAGGGTAAGCAACTCGTTGGGTCGCGATGCGTCAAGGATAAGCGGGCCATGATGTGGTAATGTTAGGTGACGTGGGATGCGACGTGGTGGTAGCAAGGAGACATGGGATTTAGGGTCGCTACATTATGGTATCAGAGCGAGGTTTCGAGGAAGCCTCGCGATAAGTTTAATGGAATTGAATAAAATTTATACAAACAAACATTAGATGTGGAAACCCGATGATCGTGACTTAGAACCTTAGTTGGTAAGCAGCTTGAGATGGGTAGTGATAGGGTTTATACGTATTATGTTTTTGGATTGTATCTTATATATAAGTATATGGAAGGTGATCCGGCGTACGTTTTTTGATGCAAATCACGATGGATGACAATCAACTCCACCGGCTACAGATGTTGGTCAGACAAGCGACCAGACTAGAGAGGAGGGTTTGGATTCGGTAGTAGCCGCGTGACTAGCAGCTCATGATAGACAGTTCGAGCTATTGATAGATATGATGCGCACCAGACAACAGTTATTGCATCAATCACCGCCGCCAGGGTACAAAGCACGACTAAGACAACAGTTGCTCTGAGAGTTCCATCGATTATCTAGACTGTACCGACGTATGCAGTGGTACAGGAGACTCCGGCAGCAGATGTTACACCGTCCATAGCACAAACTGAGACGCCGACTATTACACCGGCACAGGCGGACATGTTTGAGACTTCGATGACGGCAGAGGTCAAGTTGATGCGATAATTCATCAAGTTTGATCCCCGGATATTTTCATGGAGGTGGAAACCCGGAGGCAGCCAAGAAGTGGCTAATTGCACATCAAAGATTACACAAGCTACTGCGGATTTCGAATAGCATACAAGCCAGGATATCAGGGCATATGCTGATAGGGGATGCTACTGTATGGTGGACAGCGTATACAGATACTCACCCAGAGCCAACAACATGGGGAGAGTTCAGAGAATTATTTTATGATCAGTACATACCAATGGAGGTGAGGTTGAGGCTGAGAGATGAGATCTGACCTTGAGGCAAGGTAGTCAGTCAGTGTTACAGTACATGGATAGATATTGATACTTGATACAGTTTGCCATGGACATCGCAGGCACTGAGAGACTACATATTTATTACTTCGTCCGAGGGTTGATTGAGGACATAGCCGGCGCCATAGTTTCCTCCGGAGCACAAACACTACAAGAGATGTATGATACAGCGCTTACCCATGAGACACATCTGATGTAGAGGGCTGACAAGCGTTCCTCTACTGAGTCGAAGAGACAGACTGGACAGAGTTCTGGGCAGAAGAGATCGAGAGATCGAGATGATAGAGAGGACAACGGCTACGATCAAGGCCGTAGAGATGATGATCGGGCAGCCAGAGCATATGCTATATCGGCATTACCAGCGCTACCGCAGAGACGGACTCAAGACAAGGGAGGCAGAGACTGGAGATCACACGGTCAGGACTAGTGGTCAGGGAGTCAGCGAGCAGGACCGGGATGGAGGATCACATGTTGGCGATGCGGACATAAGGGTCATGTCATGAGGGACTGTACGCAGAGATCGACGACTTCAGCAGTAGTGACACCAGTGCAGAATCGAGAGCCCGTGCATATGGTGACTGAGCCAGGCCGGGAGACGTCCTAGTAGTAGGTTTAGGGCACGTGATTTTAAAGTTATGAATAATCCCAGTTAAATTTTATGCATGCATAGTGGTAGTATGATGATAGATAGGGATATGATGGTAGATTGTCATGTTATGACATAAGATTGTCATAGGTCGTAACATGGCATGGGATTGTCATGATGAGTAAGGATAAGTCGTGGTATGACATGGGAATGTCATGGTGAGTAACGATAGGTTATGGCATGGCATGGGATTGTCATGGTATGTGATGGTTGGTTAGGACTATCATGTTGGGATACATGATAGGAGAAGTTTACAATTACGGGTGTTAGGTAACTGGGTTAGAGAAACTTGAACATTGTAATCGAACTGATAGTAGGTTCCAGAGATGTTGGAAGAGAGTAGCTGATCTTGACTACCTCGGCAACATGCACCTATGTCTTAGGGTAACACTATTTTCCCTGCTATGGGGGGTAGCGGGGTGTTCAAGGGACTGTACAAGGGACTATCAAGGTGTGAGGAGTCATCACACAGGGATAGGATAGTGGCACCAGAGTTTACTCGAGATTTAAATCTCGAGGACAAAATTTCTCCTAGTTGGGAAGAATTTTAACGGCTCAAATTAATTAAACTATGATTAGCATTAATCTCGGGGATTAACGGGCGTAATTCGAGTGTTACGTGGACAACTCGGTTGGCTCGAACACGAGAACCAAAGAAATATGTTATTTGTGGAATGGTGGTTGTGTAAATGATGTATTTAAATTTATTATTATAATGCATTGCATGTGTGTAAGTTGATATCGGGCGAGGTTGTGTGATGGGTAATCGCATCGAAAGGCGTGTCGACGCGGGTGTCAAGTAGGCGAACTACGGGTACACTAGGAAACTTCACTAATTCACATTAAGATGATTAGTTGATTAATTAAAATAGGTAATATAACCATAGGCTAAGTTAATTCAATTAAAATGATAGGCTATGGTGTACCTTGAGTTTTGTGTCTAGACGCGAGGCAATGAGTACTGGGTAGTCGAGGGTTAGTGGGACCACGAGTTGATAATTTTTGGTGAATAAAACCATTAACCATAGATATTATGTGGGCCTAATCTAAGTTGAATAAATTCAATAAATCAAGGCCTATAGTTTGAGTAAATTAAATGGAAAGCATATGATTGGTCTAGAGATACACATGGAGACATCTAGGAGCCATGTGAGTAACAAAATGGTGTCACATGATGTGAGTAAGTGCATGAGGATGAAGGGCTAGGAATTAACATCACTTTAATATATAAGCAAGGTTGATCAAGCATGCAAATGAAATCAAAAACAGTTTTGTTGGGAAATCAGATAACTTAGGTAATCATCTTCTTCATCATCTCTTCTATCTAATGAACCCATTTTTGGGAGTTTTGATGAAAAATTGAATTTAAGGTTAGATCCCTGGTTTTTGATGATATTGTGATTAATTATATGTTAAATGATCATTTTATATAAGAATTTATCACTGGTTTTGATTGAATTGATATTTTGATGAAATGAGGAAAACTAATGAATTTATGAGTTTTGAGGAAATTGATCAAATTGTTATTTTAAGGTTGTTCTAATTGTTGTTTTGGGTCAATTTGATATTGAGAGGATGTTAAATGGGGTTTAGTTAGCTAATTGGGGGCTTTGGGACATAATTTTCGAGTGAAAAATTGTGACTGAGGGCAATTAGCGCGCAAATGATTCTGGGCAGAAATTTGAATTTGGTTTCGCGATTAGCGTGCTAATAAACCCTATTAGCGCGCTAACTCGACACCAAAAATTCGATAAAAATATGCTTTAATTACGTAGCTAGTTGAAACCCACTTTTGACACACCGATTCTTAGGTTAACTATTTTTAAATTATTTTGAAGGAATTAACATAATAGAAGACTATTTAATAATTTTAAGGTTTTGAGATAAATATTTGTTTTAAGAGTTAATAGAGACTAAATTAACCTTAAACCCACTATATTTGAACTAATAAGACAACGAACTCAGGGATATCGGGTATCGGGAGCTAGTCGGGTCGGATTCGGGAGTCCGAGGAAGTCGGAACGCGAATCGAGGTGCGTAAACCAAATGAGAATGCTTTACAGAATTCATGGTTTTGGTTTTATCGATATCTTATTTCATGTGTGATTGCTAGTGGGCACACATGGGTTTTCACTCCTATTCGATTTGCATATATATTGGTTGTGGCTAAATCACTTGCACGAGTTACTAGTGTTTAGTGCTTGTGTCGATGGTAGTAAAATATATCTACGACTATCGGAAGGGATTTAAGGTGTTCCCTTGATTTGAAATAACGTCTGGAGGGGTTCATCCGGTAACTGAAGTTGGGGTTTAATCACTGTAAGCCTGTAAGTATATATGTGGTTCCTATTTGATTTATAGATTACTGGCTGGTATAGGTCAGGGTTTTCTCGTGATTAGACAGATGTTTACAAATTATTGCTTCATTTCCAAGCTTATTTAATTGGTACATGTTGCTTATTTATTTCACGCTATTACTTTGGCTTGTCGTATGTTGCCTACATTCATGGGAATATAATGTACTGTTGCCAGGAGTTATATTCGCATGTCTCGTAGTTTATCAGTTTTATTTCATGAATATTGTGTTGAATTCTCTTGGGATTTTACTCACTGGACTCGTCACTGTATTTGTTGGGTGACTGAGTGCAGATCCTTCTACGAGCAAGGGCAAGGAGGTATTGGGCGACTATCTCTGAGATAGTGAAGCCAGCTCATGTATGACTACAGTATGTATATATTTATTTATTTTTGTTTAGTCATTGATATTCCTCGAGATACCAGTTGACACATCAAGAGACCAATTGAGTTGCAATTTATGTTAGTTAGATGGAGTTAGTGGAGAGTTAGTGAGATTATGTCAAGATGTAGGCTATTAGATAAGTCTCAAGATATATATGTACATAAATATCAATGGCTATTAATCAATCTTATCCACATATGTAAGATTAAATACATCAACTCATGCAAACCATTTCATTCTCATTTCTAAGACTTAGAGAAGAAGTAAAGCTCTGGAGGAACAAGATCAGTTGCATTGAAAAAGATTTGGTGATTTTGAGATGTTGATCAAGCTAAGGGTGTTCATCAACTAGGTAAATCTATTTTAGTTTAAGTTGATGAATTCATGAAAAATATGAAGTGTAGTTGTTGTAATGTTGTTAATAGGTGTCTTAGGTCTCTAGAAGGTTAGAACAAGAGATCCTAAGGGTTTAGAGTTGGCCATGTGTGGAGAAAACTCATAATTTAAAGTGCAGAATTTTAGGTTTTACAGCACATAGCGCGCTAGACATTCCACCTAGCGCACTCGGTGCTCTAACAGCATAAAATCTGCAATTTTCTAATTATAAGTTAAACACTTTAAACAAGTCTAAAACCCTAATTTAAGGTCTAAACACACTCTAAAACATATGAAATGATACCATGATCCTAGGGAAGAGTCTAGAGAGTTTGAATACATGTATTAAGGCGTCGAGAGGCCAAATTAGCTAGGAATTTGCATGGATTGTAAGTAAACTGATTGAGATATTTATTTATATTTCTTTCCATTATGTTTCTTTTTTACAGTCATTTGGACTGATGTGTTATTGTACTCTAGATACCATGACTTTGTTGTCCTCTCTCATTTCATGAGTTTGTTATCATGGAATTGTTTATTATTTAAATGGTATTCATTGACTCTTATTTACGTGCTATGTCATTCTTGGTTGTTCAAAGTGTCAATAGAAAAGCATGCTATTAGGTGAATGATTTGTGGGTTGTAAATCACATTCCTTTGTGATTGTTTGAGCTATTTTATTTTAGATTCCTTATTGTGTTAGTTCTTAGGTTGTGAAAGTTTTTCTTGTATCTAGGACCATTATAGAGATGGGCACGGCACACAAGGTCACTATATTTCTGAGGTTGTCAAGATCTCACCACTAGCTTGACTGACATCACAGGGTATGGGACCTAGGGTTGTCAGCAAGTATATGTATATATCAAAAAGGGCATTGTAATGATGTGAAGGCATCTAAAAAATAATGATTATGCCCTACATAATGGAACAGAGTTTATGTGATGTAATTTCATAGTCAACTGGCCTTAGATCATTACTGCTTAACAGAGTGTCAGTTTCATGTTATTTAACTAGAGTGTCTTATACCATGATTCTTGTTTCAGCTTCTTTTGTTATTGTTATGCTTTCATATACTTGTTGCATTTTTGAAAATGTGGATAAATATCTCTTAATGTTACTTTCTATATTACTGTACTCACTGTCCCTCTTACGAGGGAGGGTGCAGAGACTTCGAGTAGCATACCAGGGAAAGAGAAGATTGAAGATTAGTTTTGAGCGATCAGAGGATAGTTCCTGCTACTTTGGTAGGGGATCATTTTGTGTATCTATTATTTGCGTCTTTTTGTATAACTTTGGGTTGTATATTGGGTTGAGAAACTAAACTTCCCTAATGCTTAATGTATTACTTCGATTAATTTTATATGATCGTATGTTTACCTGATTTCCACAATAGGTGTTTTGTAAATATTTTCGCTAATTTTATTAAGTTTTTCGCTAATATTTAAGGTAATGATAATAATATCTTAATTAACTCTTATTATAATAAAATGAATAGTAACTATATTGAGTGTGTAAAACGAGGTGAATAAAGTGTAAAGGCTGACTAATACGCTGTTAAGTCTTACGTGGCATGGGTTAGGGCTTAATGATAGGATTTGGCCGGGCAATACCCAGTTTGAAGAACCGAGGTGTCACAAAGAGACACAATGGAGTGATGAGGCTTCCACGCAACACCATAGAATTTAAGTTGAGATCGTCTCTCAACAACATGGTGCATAATAGCCTATTCAATGGGTTGGCAATCGAGGATCTAGTTGCACATGTGGAGAACTTTCTGGAGAAGTGCTATATTATTCACATTACTGGAGTTTCAAAGGAAGTGATTAGGATGAGATTTTCCTATTCTCTTTGGATGGAAAAGTCAATTCATGATTTCAAGGACTGAATGCATGAAGCATGACTTCATGGACTGATATTAATGAGAGACTCTTAGACAAATTCTTTTCCCTAGTGAAAGTAAGTGAAAGGAAATTAGAGATAAACCAAATCAAGCAAGATGATATAGAGTCTCTTAGCGAGGCTTGGGAGAGATTTAAAGAAATGCTGAAAAGATGTCCAGGACATGGATATGTTAAGTGGACACGATTGCAAATATTTTACTATGGAATGAGTCATAGCACAAGGACATTAGTGGATACCTCGGCAAGTGGTTCTCTACTAACTAAGAATGAAGATGGAGCACTAGATCTTCTAGATCTAATGTCCCAAAATTCTACAGAAGGAACTCGTTCCACATTTAGAAAGCCAGCATAAGTATTTGAGATTGATTCACAAGAAGCGATCATGGCATAATTATCTAACCTAAATAGTCAGATGGAAAAGCTATAAATGGGAAATCAAGTCCACAAGTGCAAGCAATTCAGCAACCTATTAATCATCTAGCAATGGTGGTTAATCCATTAGATATGCAACAAGGGATGGAGTTTGAAAATGTCAACTTCATGAATCATTAGAATTATGGAAACAACTTCAGGTTGAGAGGAATAGCTCCCCAAAGATATTATCAAGGATACAACAAACCAGACTTTTCATATGAGAAATTCATGATAATGCACTGAAGCTACCTCCAGGTTTTGATTAAAAATTCCAACAAGGGGAGCTAGAACAAAGTGAAGAAATGACTTCATTGAAGTCAATTGAGAGATTCTTGCAAGCCATTGACATCAATAATAGAGAACGTCATGAGAGGAATGAGAAAAAAAATAGAGAAGGTGAAACAAACTCTTAAGCGAATGGATGATGAAAGAAATCAATTTATCACGAACTTAGAGAGACAAATCGGTCAGCTAGTAATTGCATTGAATTTGAGGAAGGAAGGATAATTTCCAATTAACACAATTACAAATCCTAAAGAAAATATAAGTGCATTCAAATTAATAAGTGGAAAAAAAACCAACGATCTAGTGCAACCAAAATATACAGCAAACGAAATAAGAAAACCAATTGAAAAACAACATCAAAAAGATTCAGAACATATGAAAAGTAACAATAGTAATAAAAAAAAGTTGCAATAGCAGATGAATTAGAATGGGCTCAAAAGAAGGTAGTGGGAGAAAAGTAGAAAAAAGATGCGGTACCAGAGATAGTGACATTTCCTGACAATACAATGTTAGTCAAACCACCAATACCATATCTTTTGCGATTCAAGAATCATAAAGATCAAGAACATTTCAAGAATTTTGTAGAGATGTTCGAGAAGCTACAAATAAACATCCCTTTAGCCGATGCAGTGGAACAGATGTCGAATTATACAAAGTTTTTGAAAAACATAATGGTAAGGAAAGTGCAACTGGAAGAATATGAAACGATAAACTTGACAAAAGAATGTAGTGCTATTTTATAAAGGAAGTTACCTTAAAAGTTGAAGGACCCATGAAGCTTTTCCATTCCATGCTCTATAGGAGTACATCTATTTGAAAAGGTCTTATGTGACTTAGGAACAAGCATAAATTTGATGCCCTTATCAGTTTTTAAGAAGTTAGGTTCAGGAGAAGTGAAGCCAACCAACATGACTTTGCAATTAGCAGATCGATCATTGACTTATCCAAAATGAGTCATTGAATATGTATTGGTAAAAGTGGATAAGTTCATTTTTCCCGTTGATTTTGTAATACTAGACATGGAAGATGACGCAGAGGTCCAATTAATTTTAGGGAGACCATTTCTAGCAATTGCATGAGCTTTGATAGATGTTCAAGAGGTAGAATTAAGGTTACAAGTAAATGATGAGGAAGTTCTTTTCAATATCTAGTGTCTAATTGTGTTTCCAAGATAGCCGAGGAATATACGTTAGAAGACCCATTATAGCATTGTTTAGTTCAAAGCATAACAACAAGTTCTATAGTTCAGGATGAACTTCAAGAGGTGGTCAATGCTCTATCACTAGTAAGACCCCCAAAGTTTCACAAAGGTTTCTAGAAACTAGAATGGAAGTGGAAAGTGCAGTTATTAAACTAACAGTGGAGTTTAATTCTTTGCCGGTAGGAGTGACTTAATAAGTCTACATATATACATTACACTAGAAATGCACCACATCGAATCTATCATTTTTCTCGTACGCACGCCGAGTATTAAGACTGTGTGCCCACTCTCGAACACGTCACGGGTCGGTAACCCTGATTAGAGACTAATTTACTATTAGTAAAAATTATGGACCACTACAGTCTTCCTAACTAATAGAAAGTTCATCATCGAAATTTACTTATTCTTAATTTTTATGTCTAATTTTTCTTTCTTCATCTCATTGTAATTACCTTAGCCAAAATTTCAAATGATACTATGCTGAAACCCTATTTTACAAAACTACCCCAAGTGAATCCACTGACCACTTCAACATGGGTTCACACATCTCAACAAGTCCACACATAGTAAACTCCTCTATATCATCACTTATACACATTACTTTGGTAAGAGTACTCAAGAGAAATTCTACTGGGCTTAATTTTCTAAGGAGTTTTAGATGTTTCTTATTCAGATAACACTACTTTTATTTATCAGATTCTCAGTTTATAAGTTACGCACTAAGTCGGATCACCCTCAACCATCTAAGCATCAACTCTTTCGCAAATCAACAGTTCAATTTAATATCATGCACAAAGCAAAAAATACACATACATAGTGCAGAAGTAAATAAACTTACTTACCCCTAGTATGGTAGTGTACCATCACTAAGTCCAATCCTGTCACTGCCTGAGCTCTCTTTGGTCTGTCTATGACACTGCCTGATGATAGCCCGCTGGCTGTGGGCACTGACGAACAATATGTCCAACCTATCGACATGTAGAACATGTAGGAGGTCTCCTCCCCTCTGAGAATGCAGTTTGAGTCTGTCCTTGTATCGGAGCATCTTGGCCTTTGCCGCCCGAAACCTGATGTGCCTGAGGTGTTGGTGATGCTAACCTAATTGGAGCTGGCAAAGTATGTACATGCGAACTATGCTCTATCGAGATAGTAGATGTTGCATGTCTTACACTCTGAGATCCTTCAATCCAACTCCTTTGTCCTTTACCTTCTCGTCTCCTCCTCTCAAGATCAATACTTGAATCTGACATCACTCCAGGACCTCGCGATGTCTGATCAGCAATCTTACCCGAATGATATGTCTCGTGGGAGAGAGCATGCTCATACATCTCACTAAGTGTCCTAACTCCGGTACTGACAATGTAATATCTGATAACATGCCTCAGTCCATCTCCGAAATGATAGACATCCTCTGAGACATCTCTCACTAGATCCCTAGCAAACTACCTCAAATAATTGTATCTATCCCGGTACTTCAGCACTGACTCACTGGCTCCTTGTCTCAAGTTCATAAATTCTTTCCTCAACCTTTTCATCACTACTGGAGGAAAGTATTGCTGGTAGAAATTTTTCTTAAATGCGTCCCAAGTCTCAAAATCTCCATCAGTAGTTGTAGTCGTGCGCCACCAAATGTCAGCGTCTCTCTGCAGTATGTACAACAAGATCTCAGCCCGAAATCTATCCTCGATCTTTAGGATCTTGTGAGCTTCTCCTGAGACAACACTCACTTCTCTATTTTCTCAAAGTCTCTATGCCCGTCAAAATAAGCTGGCTTCGATTTGACAAAGTGTGTCACCAACTAAACTTTTACATATGCGTTGGAAGATGTGGGTGTAGAAGATGGTACTCTCTCCACTATCTCAGCTGTTGGTACTGTAACAACAGGAAGCGTTTGTACTATAGGAGCCGCTGGTGCAACCATCTTCGCCCCTCGCTAATGTCTTATCGTACTCCACAAGTCTATCGCCATCGAGAACCAGCTTCTACGAGTATATCATATATATGCATATAAAACATAACATGCACATATACAATCCCCAACTCACCTTTGCTCACTTTCGAACTAATAGTTTGTAAGTGAAGATCATCTAGTTTTCACATCTAAAGTTTGTGTTTTATTCACGTTTCATTTCATAATTATCGAGAACATTTGCTTTGATAGCAACTGAGACAGCCCCTCCATTAATCTAGGGTACCGTCTGGCCTAATCTCGTTAATAAGCCCTAATATCATCTACGTAGAACTTAACCACGTATTAGTTAGCCTTTTCTCCCTATTCTCCCATTATTTGTGCTGAAAATAACCATTTTACAACTCATCTTATTTCAAAGTTATTTATTAAGTCATTATCATTTTAAATTTACCAGCGGAAAACTTGACAAAAACACCTATTTTGGAAATCAGGAAATAATGATAACATGTATATAAATAATATAACAACGATAAACAATATAATAACATGTGTCTGGTCAGAAAACTATCACTCAACCCAAATATATACAACCCGAGAGTATGTAAATGACAAAAAGTAAGTCATACAATATAATATCCAAAACCTCTATAATTTGAAGTAACAACACTTCAATGGCTCAGAGGTAGTCGCTGATCTTTTTTTTGCTTGGTTTGCTACTTGATGGGTCTACGTCCACCGTCGTAAAAAAAAGATGGTGAGTACAGTAATGTAGAAAGTAACACTAATAGACATTTATCCACATTTCTAATCACAACAAGAACACATCTAACAACACATAAATTCACTACAAAATAGTACTTAAACATAAACTGGTCACTAAATATCACAAGTAAATAATGTGACATCAATACAAATATTTATCAAAGAACCAAATATGGTAAGCTGTATATCCAACACATTAGCTTGTATATTACCATGTTGATCACATAGACCTTGAGTAGCACTTATAGCAGTACACATAGGTATCCTCCTCATTGTTTGTGAAACACGGCGTATCGACCTCATGTAATAGGTCAGCACACATAGTACTTTGGTATTACCCTAATTGGTCGTCGCTTAATCATTTCACACATTGGCCTAGATATTACCCTTCAGGTAATAGTTTATATATCAGTGCGCGTATGTACTATCCTTATTAGTTGTGAAACACGGCTTATTGACGTCATGTAGTCAGCACACATAGTACTTCATGTTAACCTAATTAGTCACCGCTTGTTCATTTCATCAACCTCATATAGTAGGTACGTGACACTAACAAGTCAGTATACCGACATCCCCAAGTCTCATACCCCGTGTGCCATGTATAACCCAAACCACATCTGCTAAACTAAACACATATTCTAATTTAACTACAATATACAATTAAGTAAACACACAAATCAAGGCACTTAGAATTTGAGCAAGCAAAGCAGTTCAGTCAAGCAATAATGAAATATGAAATGTAGAGAAATATCTCAATCTATTTACTTACAAATTACGCAAAGTTCCTAGGCTAATCCGGCCTCTCGAAACCTCGTATCTCGCCAATAACCTCTCGAGACTCTTCCATAGTTTCCTGAGCTTAATTAGGGTGTTTTAGGACTTATACGAAATTTCAAAGTTGGATTGAATTGATTAGATAAACCCCCAAACTCATAGCTTTTGCTAAAAAAAATCCTTCAAGAACAACTAGAACTTCAAAACCCCATAACTTTGTCAATTCAAATCGAAATTCGGGTTTTTTTATAGCAAGTTTATAAATTTTTTGCAAGGTATCCAAATCTATCAACCAATTTTGAAAATGATTTCATTTACTCCCTGAAATTAAGTAAAAACCAGAACTGAAGTAAAATTTCAAGTTTTTTAACAAACTTTTACAAATTGATAGTGTATACTAGCTTACCTGTAGAACACCCCTAGCTTGATTTATACCTTCAAATCCACTAGAATTTCTCCACCTCTACCAATCTTCTTCTCCAAATGTCCTTTCTCCATATTCCTTCTTTTTCATAAGTTATAGTTTGCAAATGATTTGCATGTTTTATCTCATTTCATTTATATATACAAGATAAGATCGATTCATAACCATTGATCTTAATGTGTATATGCATCTCGAGGCTAATCTAATGGCTCACATCTTAATTTTGAATTCACTAACTCTCCCCTAACTCAATCTTAATAACACCAATTGCAACTAAATTGGTCTTGTGATTTGTCCATATGTATCTCAAGGAATATCAATGACTAATATTTTATTTAGCTAACTTAGTTACATTTGATGTAAGTCAAATTATAGTCACATCTAATTAGCTATTTAAGCCATAATAACTTAATCTTAACTTACCATATCACTCTACCATGGTCCCACACAGGCACGCATCTCGATGCACGTCCCCGCTTACGTCTCGACCACTTTATACAAGTAAGAGTGACTTAATAAGTCTATATATAAACATTACACTAGGAATGCACCACATCAAATCTATCATTTTTCTCGGTCCTCACACCGAGTATTAAGACTGTGTACCCACTTTCGGACACGTCACGGGTCGGTAACCCTAATTAGAGATTAATTTACTATTAGTAAATTCTAGGTCGTTACATGTATGTTACCTCTTTGAGAAGTCTTAGGTGAATTTAAGTTCTAAATCGAGTAACTGCGACATATTCCGATAGTTATTATCTAGTAGTAAGTGTTGTCATGAATCTAATGCAGTCTTTTATGTTTATTAATATGCTTTGACCGTTTAAAAGACTAATAATGATAAGATTAGAACATGAATACGAGTCGGGTGAACCTACCATTGATAAAAAAAGGAAACTAGGTAATTTTGAATTACTATATCTTACTTATAATACAGATTTAATGAATCTCCTAAAGATCTGTGATTGAACTATGTCTATAACTATGTTTATAGTTTGTGTTGATGTTTAGTTAGATGCAGTTAGTAGTGTTCCCTCCCCTTGGTTTAGGTTTATTTAAATTGAGTTAATCTTAAAGTTATTTATTTAGTTGCTATAATTTAGTTTATTGCGTGTTCTTAATTATTGTTTTTAAAACAATTAGTAGCTAGTTAATTAATAAAACCCCTTAAAACTCTTAGGAGAGCGTTAAATTCCTGCGGACTCGATCTCACTTCTCGCCACTTCAAAATAAATAGTATAAAAAATAGGTAATTTATTATACATGCTCAACACATGTGAGATAACTTGATTTGATATATGGTATTAACCGAGTCGAGTCAATAGGTATTTTATGATTGGTATGCCCGTATCTATAAGGTGAGACTATCGATGTGTACAGAGTCGAATAAACCCTAAATAGTAAAATATATTGTTGTGTGCTTTTTGTAATTTCAATGTATTTTGTTTGCATTGGAATGATTAATTAACTAAAGTCCAAAAGTCTTGAAAAACATTTTAAGAACCATTTGATGGTTCTCGAACAACGCCTGAATGTGAGATTAAGTGGCATGCAATTGGTCTCATTAGCTTTTAACGTAAGTGATATTTTAGACACAAAGCCGAGGATACACCTCGAGATATGTGACTGCTCCGGCTTCAAACAAGGCACCGCCGCACTGGACACGTCATTAAGCGCCCACCACTTCATGACCCGTTGCACGGTGACGGTCAAGTTCAACTTAAATTTTTCATGTTTTTCTTTAACTTAGATCATGTTTGATTAGACGTAAAAAAAAAAATATTCCAAAGAAAATGACAAATTCTATGAAAAAATGACATTTTTAAGCGTTTAATAGCCAAAATTTTCTCGCGGAACATTTTCTTACAATTGCCAACTTTTCATAGTAAGACTCGTATATTTTCTCACCTATTATGGTGAGCAAATTAAGTTTTCTATTAAAAAAAATGTGCGTTTCTATATTATGACACATTAAGTTTATATTTTAAATATGAAAATGAATATATTTAATATATATGATAAATTTTCATATTTATTTCAAAATTTGTTGTCAGTGAGTTTGAAGGGATAAAATTTTTATATGTGCAATGAAATAATATAGGAAAATTTTCTTTTGAATATTTACTGGGCAAAATTTTCTTAAGAAAATATTCTTTCTCATATAACATTTTTTTTTGTAATCAAATAGGGCCTTGGTCATTTTATCATTTTCACGCGTTAACTAGGTAACTTTGACTCAAGAGTGTTTGACATTAAGTAATTAAATTAAGCAGTTAAAACAGTGCGGAAAACTTTTAAAACGATAATGAAAAGCATATAAGTCAGCTAATTTATGCTTTAATCTCACGCTTGTTTTGTGTTATTTTGTGTGTATTATCTCCGATATTATTGATTCCCCCTATTCTTATATTGGTAGGTTTGGTCCATGGTCGTTTCAGTGCATTTGGAGCTAAATTGCAAATTCTTAGAAAATTGCTTTAGTCAAGAATGTTTGGTGTGGATCTCGAGGAAGGAAAGGTAGATTGAGGCGGATCTTGATACGGATTGAACTCTAGCAAATCCTCCCCCCATCTTAACAAATGACTTTTGGCATGATTGACCACTTATAAATATTTTCTCATCTAACACGTTTATGCAAATATTTAAAAATTCAACATATATGGCTGAGGTGGCAAGCCAAGTAGGTATGAAAAGTTTTATGGGGTTGCTAAAAATACACACCCATTTATTTGCATACACTACTAACCAACAAATGATCAAAATATCCTCACCTCTTTCAAACACACCACTACCCTCAAAATCATTACTCTCCATTAACCACCGTCGTAGTCCGTCGTTTGCCGCTACCCGCCGCTGCTGCTCGCCGTTGACCGCCCCCTTCCCTTGCCCGCTACTATTGGTCGCCGCTTGGTGCCTCCACCACCTTCCATTCTTTCTTTCTTTTTTTTCTTTTCTTCCCCTCTCCTCCTCATCCCTCTTTGACCTCCGGCTGGCAAGATCCGAGACCCAAATTTGGTAGGATCTCGTCGGCCGGAGGTCAAAGAGATAGGGAGGAGAAAGAAAGAGGAAGAAAAGAAAAAAGAAAGAAAGGAAGGTGGTGGAGGCAGTAGGCGGCAGCGATGGGCAGCAGTGGCAGGCGGAGGGGTAGTGACTTTGAGAGAGGTGGTATGTTTGAAAGCGGTGAGGGTATTTTGGTCATTTTGTTAGTTAGTAGTGTGTGCAAAACAAATGAGTGTGTGTTTTTAGCAACCCCATAAAACTTCACTTGCCTACATTGCTTACCACCTTAACCATAAAAATGTTAAATTTTTAAATATTTTTCATAAGTTGGAAATATTTATCTAAAGTGTGTCAATCATGCCAAAAGTCCTTTTAACAAAGATGAACAAACACATTCGACGTTCCCAAAGCATCTTTGTTCAGATGACAGATACATCACTAGTAAAAAGGCAAGGGTTGGGGAAGTTGTGAGTCAAATTTAGGGTTCTAAGTAGGGTACGACAGGATAAGGATTAATGTTCCCGTCTCCGTCCCTGCGGGGCGCGGGGCGGGGATTAATCCTAGCGAATTCCCCAAGGGAAAAACTTTGCCTATGCGGGGTGAAGAATCCCCGCGCCCCACCAATTTTGTAAAAATATCCATTTTAATTTCCACTCCATTATGGTTTTGCCACTTAACTACTTTTCAATTTTTATTTTTTAGAAAATCTTTTTTTTTTCAAATGAATTGAAAATTAACTTAATTTTGTTTTTGATATTGTTATATCAATTAAGTTACGAATTATCATACTTAATTAAATATATAAGATTTTTAAAATTAGGATGATAAATCTATTTCAATGATGTTCGAATATAATTTTATATGATACAATAAATATAATATGATTGGTTCAATAGTAAAAATTGTGTTTTATGGTTCAAGATCTTGAGTCTCATTCCATACAAATACATAATATTTCAGTAAAAACTACTTAAATATTTAGCAAAAACATAAAAAGGAGGATTTTATGTGCGGAGCGAGGCGGGAGGCGGGGGAGTCTTTGTGAGGATCCCGTGGGGCACGAGGCGAGGAATCCCTGCAGGGCGAGAGCAATCCTCGCCTGGCCCCGTATAGCAAGACAATATTTTGCTCCACGCCCAGCTTCGCAAGGGCGAAAGGCAGAGATTCTTTGCCCCGCCGGGGTGGGGGCCGCGGGGCATGGGGATTCTTGCCTTACTTGCAACCCTAGTTGGACTCCCACTTAAAAAAATAAGAGGGTCGATATGGGCACCCCACCTATTAATGAAGGCATACCATTGTTGAGGGCACCAAGTGATTTACCAAATACACCCAAAATATGAAGGTGAAATCCTGAAATTACCCCTTATTCAGAGCATAGGCACCCCACCATTTCGATCAAACGAAGAACGTTGAGGGAGAAATTTTTTTTGATTTTCGATCCATTGCAAGGAACCCTCAAAGCCCGTATTTCTCTTCGTTTCTCCTCTATTGTAGGTGCAAGTTGTTGTAGTGTGCTTCACATTTTGAGGTTTTCGAGTTGTTGAAGTTCGTCTCCATTTTAGGGGTCAGTTTTAGGGTTTGGATCTCGCACTAGGCATTAATTTGATAGATTAAAGGTATGTTGAAAGTCCAATTTGCAAGCATTTGGTTTAGTTTTTTTTTTGTACAATTTGTCTTCAAGGGTTTGTTATTTGCAAACCTGTGGTTCTCAACCACACGGGCCAGAAACTCTACGTATAGTCTCGGCTAGCCATAGCCAAGATATAAGATTAAGTGTTGTTGCATAGAGTCTCGATTACATACTACCGAGACTTACATGGTTGTCTTGGTAGGCACCAACCGAATGTTATATTAAATGTTATATTGAATTTGTGATTGACCGCCTCAGTTATCCAAAATCGAGATTGGGATTAGGTTGTCGCGTGTTAGGTACCGTGATATTAGCATATGTTTCAGTCATTACGTTCTGAGACTACTTTCAAATGTAGACTTAGATTGGTTTCGGTGATGTCCAACCGAGACTGAATCCATTATCTCGGTTATCAAATACCGAAAGTTGGGATTGTAACGGCCCATTTTATTAATGTCGTTAATTATCTTAAATTTACATACGTGAACGCCAGCTCAGATCAACGTGGACGCCGCGGTAGGCTAGGACACACGAGGACTTAGGTATGATAGTTTATGGTGTGTTGGTTGCTTATTTGCAGTGCAATTTATTGAAATACATCGCATGTGTGTATGTTGCATAACAATACATGTGCGATTGTGTGAACCGTATTCGCCTCGATATGCGTGTCGATGCGGGTACCGGGTAGTTGACAGGACCGAATATTAGGTCGGGGAAACTAAAACACAACGAGATTGTGTGAACTGTATTCGTCTCGATATGCGTGTCCACTCGAGTACCGGGTAGTTGACGGGACCGAATATTAGGTCGGGGAAACGAAAACACACAAATTAAATAAAAATGGGCCAAGTAACTAATATGGAATGAGTATTAGGTGGCTAGTGACGCGGCGGTACGCGTATATTGTTGTTCGGACGCGAAACCGGGCGTCGAAACGCTAGAACACATGGGCGAGTGTCCCAACTATGTCACACTTTGGAGTCAAGCAATAAAGTCAACAAGCTTATCCACACTCCACCACCTTTTCTCTCACCTCACACACACACACAAAAAATACCCGAAACTGATCGGGGGGCCGAAAGAAAGAAAAAGAAATGGAGAGGAGGAGGAGGAGAAGAAGAAGCCGGGAAGGAGAGAAGAGAGGGTGGAAACGTCATGATCAATGTAAGTTCTAGTTTTTTTGTTGTGGGTTTCAGTGGTTTAGCCATGGTGGCCGAGAGTGGGGTTCGGCCATGGAGGCCGAACCGGGTCAAGGTGGAGATGGCAGGGGTGTCTCCCCTGCCATCGATTCCACTTGGGTTAGGGTGAAAGCCAACCCCAACCCAAACAACAGAGGAAAAAAAAAATCCCGATCGAACCAGTGAAACTGGTTCGATCGGATGAGGAAGGTGCACATGCGCGCACGCGCCCCCTCATGGGCCGGGCCCAGAACGGGCCAAGCTCGGCCCATGGCTCGAGCCTGGACCTGTTCTGGTCTAGGGTTGGGTCGGGTCCGACCCATTTGGGTCGACCCGACCCAAACCAAACTTTAAAAAAAAAAGGAAAGAAAAATTGGGAAAAATTCCGGAAAAAATTGGAAAAATTCTGAAAAATTATATTTCAATAAAATAAATAGAAGTTTATGAATTTCTATGAAAAATAAAATATTTGGATATTTTGGACGCGACTTTCGAGGGGTTTTTGCCTCGAAAAGAGTGAAATAGGCAAGTTAGCCTAAATTTTTTTAGAAATTGGTCGTAAATTGTCATACTAAATTGGAATAATTGATAAATGGACATAGGTGGACACGGGTGATCAATTGGCGACCAAGGACCCAGTGGACTTAGACTCGGGGATTAATTACGGGGTATTGAAGTGCGTTGTGAGGTTTGTAAAACCCAATTGAAAAACTCTGAGTATTTATTTGGCTTTGTATTTCCATTTATTTCAAGTATTCCTTGTGGTCTTTATTACATCTATATCTTGTCATTGTTTGGATGGTTGGTAGAGTTGCTCCCATCGGATTTTCCGTTATGTGTCTTTGCAGTCTAGACCATAGTATGTGTATCATGAGTTCTCGGTGGATAACGACCCGAGCTAATGAACTGCTACATGTGTCGGTGCGTCGTAGGCCAACGCTGACCACCGAGAGGGACCAGGTGATAGCTAGTTGGGTGCGCCCATTAGTGGGATCCTGAAAAGGTATTTTCGAAGTATGGTTTAGTCTGACTGGAACAGGCACATACATTTGCACTTTATTGTTATCTATGCATGCGATGCCCTACTTACAGTTGTATGTTTACATTCCGCATATTTATTTAACAGTATTTATTGACTTCCACTTGTTTATTTGAATGCTCGGAGGAGTTCCTTGGGATTTTATTGACTGGACTCATCATCCATTTTCTTCTGTGATGATTGAGTGCAGATCCGAGTACAAGTAAGGGTAAGGGGATCTTAGGCTCACCTCTGACTGCCTACCGTTGAGGATTACTTGTACGTGTGTTTTGTTTTGATATTTTGATTCTTTTGGCAATTGCGGAGTATTATGACCTTGTACATGCATATACCTTATATGGTACAGTTGTCTACCTCGTACTTTTCAGGGTTTTTCCACAATAGGATTTGTTAAATTGATTATTAATATTTCTTGCATTTAAGTACTACTTTCGCTGAATATGTTATTTATACGCTGTACACACAAGTGAATACAAATTTTGAGACAGAAATAGGACGGGCAAGTGTCGTACACGTGTAGTAGGTCAACTGGAAAGGAGTACACGGAGACACGTCACCCCGGGGCGGAGAGGGCCGCTACAGGGATACTATATCGATCACGAATGACCGTAACTGTGGTTTTAATCTCAGACCTGTTTGTCTGAGACTACTGAAATTGCTGATTTTTCTCTATTTTTTCTGGAGTTTACCAGAGTTTTCTATTCATGGTGCTTATATTTAATTATTTTATCATGTATGGCTCGTCCCACGACCCTAGTGAGTAGGGAGGAGGTTAGTGTTGAGCCGTCGAGGGGTAACCATGGGCAAAGCGACTAGAGACCCCAAATTGCGTTGTATCAGAAAGAGAAACAGAATGTGGATGTGAAGGGATAGGGAAAGGCTACCGAAAAATATGAAAGGAATGCTGAGGTACACGATGAGTGTTCCAATGTTGCCGCGTGTTGGCATTAGGATCTTGTCATTGCTCAAGGTGAAAATGAGGCTCATGGATCAGAGTTTAGTAGTAGTCAGTCCTCAGAATGAGCAAACACCACTAATGGGCATCGCAATGTGGTTGGGAGTAGTAGTGGTGGAGGTAGCCGTAATGAAGATGAGGCACAAGAGCAAGAGCAATAGTGTGCTTGTTTCCCCGGTGGTCCATCAGATGGATCTTTGTTGAAGAGTTGTAAGGATCATGTCACCCTAGCGATTTGGAGCAATGAGGTACTTAATGTTTCATTCAACGCAATACTTCTAAGCTTATGTTTTTCAGGTAACTGATGAAATGTTTTTTGTTATTGTAGGATCACCTGTTACTCAAGTGTATCAATCACGAGGCTCAGATCCAAGAATGGGATTTACAGTCCTGTCAATCTAACACTGAGATTTGTAAAAGGATTATCTAGCTGTCCGAGTTGACTCCGCTGATAGACTGCTCATAATGTAAGGCAAACAAGGAGGTCATTTTTGCCTTTGTAGAGCGGTGGCAATTGGAGGCGAACACATTTCACTTACCATTCAGTGAAATATTTATATTTTTGGAAGATGTGAGCATTCTCCTGAAGATTCTTGTGACAGGCAAAATTGTTGTTGTTGGGTTTTTGGGGTTCATACGCAGCGAAAAATTCAAAACAATTTTTGAAAACCCTAACAAGATCGAAAATAGGTTCCATTAAACTTGATCTAAAAAGTAAACCATACCTTAATCCGTGATTTTCTTATACGATTGTTCGATCTCCAAGACATTCAAGCATGCGTCCTCTATCGGAAATCTACACACGAATGATGACCACAATTTGGAATGCTAGCACTAAGAGAGATTGAAAATATTTTTCTTTCTCTCCCAAAATCCAGAGAAATCGAAATTTGCAAAAATTATTTCATTTTAGGGTTTCACCCTTTATTTATATGTGTAGATCAGCCCTTACTTAAAATCCTATTCGTAATACAACTATTGTATTTAGGCAGTTTAAACAAATTACATATACGCCCCTATTAATAAGTTATCATATAACAAATTGTAAGGGCTTTTATGTCTTGAATTTTATCATATAAAATTCATTACTCTCGACCAATTGAAATTGCGCAAAGCCATTCTTTGTGTGCGACCCAATAGGTTCATGCGACGTTGGCAATGAACCAAAACCATTTTGGTACACAAGTCATAAGCGGTCTCTATCAAAGCATTATGATTATCCAAGTAACCTGAATATCAAAATCGATACAACTTTATGAATAACATATATTATATCCTTTTGTCGTACGATATCCTTTGACTAAATATAAGGCATGAAAAATCACCCTTAATGTTCAATCGTACTATTCTCGATCTTTAGGTAAACTGAAAAACATCCAAGTGATATTGATCATATCAATTCACATGGACTTAGCCATTATCAGTCCATCATATCGAGGGATCCACTTATATCTCTCTATATAAGAGTGACAAATTATATCTTAATTACACACCTTAACATATTATTTACATGGTAACCAAATCACAATCTTTATAATTGTCTGGTTAAAGACAACGTTTAATTGTGTCAAATTACCATGCTTCTAATATTGAAGTCTATGGTAATCTTAAGTCGAATGACTAAATGATATACCTATCATTAGTAACACATATGACTTAATTTATGTGGTGTCCTCATAGCGGGTCGGTCCAGTACCTTGTTCCTTAACAAGTACTCATGATCTTGATTCATTTACTTATACGCATTATCATCATATGACCATCAATCAAGACTCACAATAGTCTTAATTCATTATAGTTCCCAGTATAATGATCGACTAGGGACATTTAAGATATTTCATCAAATATTCATGGATCTTACTATAAGGTAAACATGCAATCACTTATAATAAAACAACAAATGAAAACCTCCATTTTATTAACTAAAATTATAAGATAAATAATGTTTATAGATTGACGTAGGGCACATGCCCTAATAGTTGCAGTTGAGAACTTTGCAAGGTACACCGAGGAATCTCGAGCGAATGCGATAAAGCTAGTGTTTAAAGGACTTGGGGTTTAACATCAAAGATGCTGAGGAAGAATTGAACATTAGCAATGGGCTCACCGTGCGGAAGTGTTGGTTGAAGACTAGGTGGTGCCCCAAAACTGCTTTGAATGACACTACTTATCCGCCCGTGGAATGCATTCTACTCTCCTGCAGTCTTTTCGCGGACAAGAGTGGATCTCGGGTCTCTATGGCCTTATTGAAGCTCTTGAAGATTTGGATGATGAGGGCAAGTATGCATGGGGTGCAGCTGTTTTGGCGTATTTGTATTGTCACTTAGGTTCTGCCACCAGAGTAAAAGTATCCCAGATTTTCGGCTACCTTACATTACTTGTAATAGTTCTAACTTTAGGTACATTGTTATTTCACTTAAGTGCCATTTGAGAGACGTATCCACGCAATCGACGATACAAATCATCAACATATTCATGTTGCACCACATTCAAACTGAGCTTAAATGATGTCTTGATGTTGTTATGTTGGATCCTAAGACTCAACCATCTGCGTTGTGGTTTCCCCAAAGTGCATAATTCGATCTGTCCATGTCGATACAAATTTCTCCTTGTAGTATTTCACCCACGTGTTATCCAAGTAATCAATAAGACCATTCACAGTTTTGAACTCAAATCATAAGTCATTCATCCTAAGATCAAATAATACCTTCGACTTAGCATACAACGCACCCGTCCTTCTATCCATGAAACGTGCGAAGCCTTTGTTATCCTCAAACATCTTCTTAGTCTTGGTGAAGACTACTTTGTTGATGTGTCAAGAGAAAAGAAGGTGAGACGATGTTCGAAATACTTCTTCCATTGCACTAATCAAGCCTAACTCTCGATCTGTAACAATCATGTCAGGTTTATGTCACCCGTCCAATGTGGTTCTCAAGTTCTCAAGTGCCTAAACATAATTGACATTAGTTTCTGATGATATGAAAGCAAACCCAACCGGGAACGTCAAATGCGTCGAAGTGATACCAACTATCTCGAACAACAACATCCAATACCTATTAGTTTTGTATGTGCAATCCATTAGAAGAATCGACAGGAAACACCGTAGCAACTTGATTGAATTAAGATGTGACCGAAATAAGTCAGTCACGACATTTGTCTCGAGATGCTTTCTATGTCACGGCATCCACTTATTTTTCTCAATATATGCAATAGTCATTGCATTCGAGTCCTCCTACCCGCATCCTCAATTCGATGTTTTTATTGTGCATAGTATATTGTCTGTATAGTCCAAACATTATTTACATCGCGTTGCTTCAACGTGTTCAGAATATCTCGAGGCTTCACATTCCCCTTAGTCATCTGCACCACAACCACCTGCTCACGCGAATCCAATATTCCTACAAATAAGTGGACGTCCAAGTTCTTGGAGGGGTTGTGATTGTGTCTCCCGCATACCACATTGACGTACCATAAAGAATCTGCATTTTATTTGATGTTAATAAGGAAAGGGCACCCACATTTCTTGGTACCAGTTTGAGTCCTTGTATTTTCCTCCTGCTATTCAGTTCTTGATTTCAAAGCAAGTTTTGCAGCTTTGGCTTTCTCTAATCCTTATGACATTCCCCTAAATGCACCGGACCCCTCACATGCAAGTTTGACCCTTCCCTGCGCTTAATCCCTCCGACATCAGAGTGCTTCGTAACTAACACAAACTTATTCGCACGACCGATCATTTGAAGCCATGTAATAACTGTTTCTCTAGATGGGAAATGGCCTACAAGGAGTGAAAAACATTCTTGTAGTCTGGAAATAGCGTCTAAATCGACAATATCTGCAACATAAACATTGAACCATAAGGATTCATCTCCAACACACTGCATATTTGCCAAAAAAATGCAAAAAAATACAGTCTCGGTAGTACAGGCTTGAGACTTAAGAAGCAGTGTCGGTACAGCACAACCGACACTGCTTGAAGCGTCTTGGTACCCTATGACCGATACTCTTGGATCAGTTTCGACCACCATATATCGAAACTTATTTCCAAGTGTAGGTCCTGCGTGGCTGACACAATCGTGTCTGTGCAAACACCTATAAAAAATGAAAAAAAAACTCAATAAACAGTAACAAATACCTCTTCTTGTACCTCCTCTTGCACCATTATGGTATCTTCATCCATTTCATGCTGAAAACAACTTCGGAATGGTCGAATCTACTAAACCCTACAATGAAAAACCAAATAATCAATGTCACTATTTACCACACCAAAACAATTGATTCGAAGCTTAATATGGTTGTAATCGAGTGTTACATTGCCACCAGATGATGTGAAAGTGCAAGAATCGATACACGCTCGCCAACAAATCACGTGAGTTTCGGTTGGAGATTAGAGAGAAAAGAGGTGGGGTGCCTTAAAATCAGTTCAAAAGTGTGTTGTTGGAATGTAAAGTGTTTATATGAAGGGACAATTTTGTCATTTTCATGAAGGTATAATTTAGAGGAGAGAATAACCATAAAATTTGGGTGCATTCATTAATTAATAGGTGGGGTGCCCATAACGTTACCTAGAAATAAACAAGAACGTTGACTACGAGATAAAAACAGTCAATTATCAGGCAAACCGACAAAAACTCTTGTATAACGTGGCATTCATAGACCCGTAGTTCCGTACCGTAACTACTCTCCCTTACATGTAACCGTCCTACTATCAAACCTCATTCTAAGACAAACAAGCTAGCTTTGTACGAGAGAGCGCTTCCGACAATAACGCTCATCAGTCTTCTTCGAAAATGTCTGACGGAGCTCTAACGGTGCTTGACGGCACTCTTCTGAGATTTGTCGAGCCCCACCGCTTCGACACTAACGGCGCCGTTAAAGGAACTGAGGTTCTCGAGCTTGCCGATGCCGCCGTCTCATCGAAGCTGTTCGGTCTCTCGCTCCCGGAGAGCTTCAAGTCCAACGCTCTTAAACGGATTAAAACTGACGCCGTCACGTTCGGTGACGGGAGTTTCAACGGCGACGACGCTTTGTCGAAATTCTTGGAGTACGTGAACGCCATCGCAGACGAACTCAGCGGTAATTAATCCCATTGATGGTGTTCAATTAGGTCGAGTTTATGTTCAATTTGGGTGGTTTTGATGATCGATTTGAGTTGTTGTTGTTGTGTTCAGATGATCCGATCGCTGTGGCGGTGTTGGATGGGAAAATGGTGAGAGATTGCTTGGAGGATGAAGACGATTTCGCGATGTTGGCGGAGAATCTGTTCACGGAGTTGGATGGAGAGGATAGAGGGAAGGTTGGGAAGAGTGAGATTATAAGAGCTCTTGATTTGATGGGAATTGATATGGGAATCCCTCCTATTTCAGGTAATTTCTAGGTCTTGATTTGACTTAATTTTTTTATTATTGCTGTGTGAGTTGAATCTGCGGTTTTATTTGATTTGGGCATTTGCTTGTTTTCCCTTTTGACTGATGTCATGAAAAGAAATTTTGGTGACTGAAATTGCTTCTATGGCTTTGTCTTACTCAGTGGTGGTAAATTTTAGTGGTTAGCGAAGCTCCCTAGGAGCAAAAAGTTTGGAACGGATGTCCTTTTTACTCCTTAGGGAAGCAATCTCATGAATATGAGTGAATCTCAATGTGAGTGAAAAGAATTGGATGTTCAATAGACTGTATAAGTTATTTCGTATTTGGGGATGTGGGACCGAAATATAGTCTCACATGGGTTAAAAGTGACTCAAGTGACTCAAGATGTAGGATATAAGTGTGAATCTCTTCCCAAATAGTACTGACGCATTTTAGAGTAAATCCCATGTATATGAGTTGAAGGTGGTTAAATCGGGTACGGTGTCGGTACTAGCGGAGATCCACGTGTAAGGCATGGGCTAAGTCTTGAGAAAGTGGGTGGGTTCTCCAAAAGTGTCAAGGCACATTGGATTTCCCACACAAACTTATAAGTCATTGTCTTTCCTCTCAACTAGTCGATGTGGTTCTATTCTCTAATCTCGAATACTCCACTTCAAGTCCAACGAGTCCAACCAATTTAGACTTTGTCTTTAGTTATAAACTTTAGGGTCTCTTTTTTGTTAGTTTTTTTTCTTTTGAGTCTCAGAGACCTCTTTTTCTTCTTGAGTTTGTACTCTTTGAAAGGAAGCCACAAGTCTTCATTTGTTTTTCGCTAGTTTTTTTTATTTTTTTGAGCTTCCATTTTTGTTTGACTTTAAATGCTTGGACCTTGGATTTTTCATGGGCAGTTAACCCAATGTGGGCTCTGATACCATGTAAATTTTTAAAGGTGTAAGGCTCAATCCAAGTCTTGAGAGTATGTGGAGAGATTAGTTGTATACGTCTAGGTTTTATTTCGATAGTTGGGGAATTCACCAAAATTCAAGGAAAGCACACTTGTAAGTCATTGTCTCTCTTCTCAACTAGTTGATGCTGAACTATTCTCTCATCTCCAACACCATGGACCAACACAAATGAGTGAGAGCCGACAAACAATTTGTTACACTTTTAAATTCTTATTATTCTTCTCTAAATAATTAATAAAAATTAGTTGTAACCAAATTCGTTAAGAATTTGAAGTTTTTCATATAGAATATGGACATGGTCATTACATGCGGGCATTGTTGTGAGTAATGAGCCAAAAGGGGAGACATTGTTTTTTGAAGATACCAAAGGACTATACTCAGTACATTCAACCCTTTATGCTGCATAGGTTCTGTCTAGCACTTGATAATTGTCATGATAGACTATGGATAACAATTTATTCCAGCATTTATAACCTTGTACATGTCATTAAAATTGATTTATAAATTTATGTTTCTAACTTACGCAACAAATGAATCAGTTCATGCTTACCCAAATTTCCTACATTGTTGTTGGGTAGGCTTACATATAATTTTAGCTATATTATGTACTTGATATAAATGCTTACACAACAACTACAGCTGAAGTACTTCCTTTTTTACTTTTTCTCGACTGTATTCCTTTATTGAGTTTTCCCTTGACAATTCCATTTTCCCTCCATGTTACTACTGCATCTTGAATTGTTGGTCGACAACCTAGAGAATGTTGATTATATGAATAGGTTGAGGCAACAATTTTTTTATTTTTTTATTTTTTTATTTTTTAAATTTATGCTCTATGGAAGTGAATGTTGGGCGGTAAAGCAACAACAATTACATAAAATGAACGTAGCAGAAATGAGGATGCTTAGGTGGATGTGTGGTAAAACTCGTAAAGATAGAATAAGAAATATAGAAATTCGAAGACAAGTAGGAGTAGCACCAATTGATACAAAGATTAGGGAAGGTCGGTTGAGGTGGTTTGGTCACCTGCAAAGACGGCCTACAAATGCCCCAACTAGAAAACTTGACTCAATAGAAACTGTAGAAATTCGACGAGGTAGGGACAGACCAAAGTTAACATGGGATGCATTAATTAGGAGAGATTTGAATGGTTTGAAAAGCTCACCATCAATTGCACTTAATCGAGCACAATGGAAAAGTTTGATCCATGTAGCCGACCCCAGTTAATTTGGGACTGAGGCTATGTTGTTCGTGTTGTTGTTTTATTTTTTAAATTTAGAAGGAAGTTTGATGAAATAAATTGAATAGAAAAGAGGAAGGAGAGATTATCATTGGAATGACTTGATATCTAGTGTTGGGACATGGGACCTTAAAGGCTATAGATTTTTGATTGATTGGTGATCGAACAAGGAGTTTCTATTACATGAAGCACATATATTAAGTGCAGGAAAGTAGTTATTGACATATTGTACGCCAGTGACTTATAAGCAAGGATTGAAACTTCGACTTCGCCTATGATTTTGCTCACTTAAAATTTGAAATTAATTCGGGGAAGCGCTCTTTGATATGGGGAATTTTGGTAAAATTTTGACATTATAGAGAAGTCTAAATAATTTCATTAAGTGCCAGAGAACATCCAAATTTCATCAAAAGACACTAAAAATTCTTATTTTTATCTCCTATATTTGATCTTAAGTTTTCAAAACTTCAACTTTGACGGTATTGATAATTTTTTACATCATTTTTCCTTCATTAGGCAATATGTTAGAATCCATTTCTAATAAATTAAGTAAAATTGTGGTTTTGTCATCTCCTAACATGTTGTCATTCTTTAGATTATCTTATACATAAATTGACACCAATTCCATTTCACTTTCCTTCCAAGTGAGCGTTAAAACTTAGTTAGTAGGAATTGAATTAATGGGGCCAAGAGTATTTTGTGGCCTGTAGGGGTTCACTTTTGTTGCTTACCGTAAGGGAAGTTGCGGATCATTTTCTGTTGTCAGCTCGTAAGCAATTTAAGTGATATTGGGTCATATATGCATGTGTGCTAAAAGTTTCCTTTCTTTTTTTAATTAAAAAAAAACTTTATTTCTTTAGAAGCCATATAAAACAAATCCTATGCTAGAAAAGGAGAATCAGAGGGTACTCATACTACAGTAGTAAGGCTGAATTTACATCAAGATAAAATTGTAAAACTCAATATTCGATAGCCCAATATCTGAATATATACGAGATAGATCTACTCTTAATTTATACTCCTGTACTAGTTACTATGTAGGCTTGGTCGAGACATTTTTTTAGGCTTGGGGCAAAATCTGAAAATGGGGCCGTTATACAACAACAACACCAACAACAACATAGCCTCAGTCCCAAATTAACTGGGGTCGGCTACATGGATCAAACTTTTCCATTGTGCTCGATTAAGTGCAACTGATGGTGAGCTTTCCAAACCATTCAAATCCCTCCTAATTAATGCATCTCATGTTAACTTTGGTCTGCCCCTCGTCGAATTTCTACAGTTTCTATTGAGTCAAGTTTTCTAGTTGGGGCATTTGTAGGTCGTCTTTGCAGGTGACCAAACCACCGCAACCGCCCTTCCCTAATCTTTGTATCAATTGGTGCTACTCCTACTTGTTTTTGAATTTCTATATTTCTTATTCTATCTTTACGAGTTTTACCACACATCCACCTAAGCATCCTCATTTCTGCTACGTTCATTTTATGTAATTGTTGTTGCTTTACCGCCCAACATTCACTTCCATAGAGCATAGCTGGCCTAATTGCGGTCCTATAAAATTTTCTTTTAACTTAGTAGGAACATTTCGATCACAAATCACCCCTGTTGCACTCCGCCATTTCTTCCATCCAACTTGAATTCTATGTGTGACATCATTCTCAATGTTACCATCATTTTGTATGATTGATCCTAGATACCTAAAGTGGTTTACCTTAGGAACTTCTATTTCCCCTAATTTTACCACTCCGTTATCTCGATGTCTAGTGTTTCTAAACTCACAGTGCATGTATTCGGTTTTCGTCCTACTCAACTTAAAGCCCTTAGATTCTAATGTATTCCTCCAGTGTTCTAATTTCCTATTCACTCCATCTTTAGTTTCATCCACTAAGACAATATCATCTCGCAAATAGCATACACCATGGTATATCCTCTTGAATATGTCTAGTTAGTTCATCTATAACTAAAGTAAATAGATATGGGCTTAGAGCCGATCCTTGATGTAGTCCTATCGTAATGGGAAATTCTTTTGTAGCTCCTCCAAATGTCTTTATACTCGTTACTACTTCATCATACATATCCTTAATAGTGTCTATGTATCTAGCATGCACTTTTTTTCTTTCTAGAACCCACAAAAGAACATCTCTAGGGACCCTATCATATGCTTTTTCTAAATCTATGAATATCATATGAAGATCTTTTTTCTTTTCTCTATATTTTTCTAACAATCGTCTTACAAGGAAAATCGCCTCCATAGTTGACCTCCCGGGCATGAAACCAAATTGGTTCTCTCGATATTGTGTTTCTCTCCTTAGCCTATTGTCAATTATCATCTCCAAAAGTTTCATAGTGTGACTCATAAGTTTAATTCCCCGATAGTTTGAGCAACTTTGAATGTCTCCTTTGTTTTTGAAGATTGGCACAAGCGTGCTTCTTCTCCAATCCATTGGCATCCGTTTGATTTTATAATTTTATTGAAAAGTTTTGTTCACCAAGTCAATCCATTTCTCCTAAGCATTTCCAAACCTCTATGGGTATTTCATCTGGGCCACATGCTTTCCATATTTTCATTCTTTTCAATGCCTCTTTAACTTCTACAATTCTAATATTGCGTGTATAGTTTACATTTCTTTCTTGGTGTGGGTCTTCATCTATTATAGTATCAACTTGACCATCATTAAATAAACTATCGAAGCAACTTCTCCATCTCTCCTTAATATCCTCCTCGTGCGTTAAAACATTTTGATTTTCGTCCTTAATACATCTTACATGACTTAGGCCTTGTTTCTGTTTATCTCTTAGTTTGGCTAGCCTATATATATATTTTTCGCCATCTCTATTACCTAACCTTGTATATAGATCTTCCATGAAATTTTTTTTAGCTTGACTAACTACTTTTTAGCTTGTTTTCTAGCTTCTCTATATTGATTGTACACATCTTCATCTTGACACTTAGGTATTTTCCTATACATCTCTCTTTTAGTCTTAATTGCTCGTTGGACATCCTCATTCCACCACCATGTTTCCTTCTTTGGTGGTCCCAAGTCTTTAGATATACCTAATACGTTTGATCCCACTCTCCTTATGCAACTACTCACTTCTAGCCACATTGTATTAGCATCTAAGTCAAGATTCCAAATATTTTCCTTTAGTAGTTTTTCTCTAAACTCTACTTGTTTACTATGTTTTAGGTTCCACCACTTTATTCTAGGGTCGCTAACTCTTTTATTTATATTATGTCGTCGTGTTAGCTTAATATCAAGTACTACTAACTTATGTTGGGTAGTAAGTGCTTCGCTGTATTACTTTGCGCCTCTACATATTTTTCTATCTATTTTTCTTGTTAAAAGAAAATCTATTTGACTCTTGTTATGACCACTACTAAAAGTAATTATATGCGACTCCCTCTTCCTAAAACTAGTATTTGCTAAGAGAAGATCGTATGCTGAAGCAAATTCTAAGATTGATTCTCCTTCTTCATTTCTATTACCGTAACCAAAACCTCCATGAACTCTCTCAAACCTATCGTTACTTGCCCCGACATGCCCATTTAAATCTCCTCCAATAAAAACCTTTTCATCTAATGGTATACTTTGCATAAATCCATCCATATCGTCCCAAAACTTGCGTTTGATGCTCTCGCTTAATCCTACTTGTGGTGCATAAGCGCTAAGTATGTTAATTTTTTCGTCTCCAATAATTAATTTAACTAGAATCAATCTATCCCCCATTCTTTTAACCTCTACGACCTTATCCTTATAATCATTATCCACCACAATTCCTACTCCATTGCATTTTCTATCTATACCGGTGTACCACAGCTTAAACCCCGTGCTTCCTATTTCTCTACTTTTTTCTCCTACCCATTTTGTCTCTTGGAGGCAAACAATATTGACTCTCCTTCTAATCATGGTATCTACTAGTTCTATTGACTTCCCGTAAGTGTTCCTATGTTCCATGTTCCTAAGCGAATTTTTTCTCCCCTTTGTATTTGTTTTCCTTTTCTACTTCCATTTTGTCTAAAAGATCTAGTGTCCGTATCTATGATTTTGTTTTTGTTTTCGTGTTTGTTTTGAACTAGCTTCTTTACCCACACCCGTCCTTTGTGTGGGAACCCTTGCTCATTTTTCTTCACATCCGGCGACGATGTGAAGGGACTAGCTTCTTTACCCACACACGTCTTATGTGTGGGAACCTTTGCTCATTTTTCTTCACACCCGTGCGGCGATGTGAAACACACCCTTGCTCATTTCTCACTACACCCGGCTCCGATGCGGCGCGTCGCTAGGTGAGAACGCCCAACGTTTATCTATGTTTGATCCATTTCATGAAAAGTGACAAAAGTTTTACGCTGGCTGTCAACCTATCGCAACCCTCCTCCTTTATCCGGACTTGGGACCGGCTATGTAGCGCACATAGTGTACAACATAGGTGGAGTTAAAAATGGGGCCGTTATATTAGAATTAATAATTTTTTTTATCAAATCAAAAGTAATGTTTTTAAATTTTAATTACAAATAAATTGGGTACACTATCTGTCAACAATCAGTTGGTTTGAGTGGTAAGAGACTCGGTTCCCTTAAGTGTGGTCTTGAGTTTGAGTCTCGTGAATGAAAAAATCTAGGTTGGGAGGGTTGCCCCCTGTATGGGGTCCGTCAGTGCTCGAGCATGGAAACATATGAGAAATTAAAAAAAAACAAACAAACTAGGGTTTATTTAGTAGAATACTCCATCTTTTAGTAGAACTACCAAATAAATTATATATATTCTTTGAATCACTCCAAAAAAGGTCTTAGCTTTATCACATATAGTTGACAAGCACATGATATGTAAAATGCTCTAGGATTTATTTCTAATAATCTTTTTCGAACTCCTTGATTTTTTCTTTTCATGTTAAATCCATTATTATGTCCTTGTCCTCTTATGTTATCTAGATGCAAATCAAGTTTTTTCAAATATTTTATAATTCATTTAAAATGCCTAAACATGTTGTTTCGTCTACTGCTATAAATTCAGTAAAATATTCTTCAATTATTATTGGACTTTTTAAAACATTCACACACTGCATCACTAAAGACATTTGTTCTCAATGACTTGCATCTGGAGTATAATCAAGTATGATCGAATAATATTATGTTTCCTTAATGTTTTTGAATTGTATTTTTGTACTTCAGATGAGAGTGCAAAATATCTTATCTAAGTCCTTTGAATATCCTAACCATTTGCGATCATGTTCTCCTCCATGTTAGAGATGAAGGAAATAATCTCACATAGTTTAATTGAGAAGAAATGCAATAGGTTATAATTTTGGAGTGGGAACTCCAACTTGCCGTGACATTTTGGAACAACCACCCACTCTAAGCTTAATAAGTCATGCTCACTAATAGTAGCGATTATTGTGACTATATCTAAATGTGTTGGGATTTTTCACGTGTCGCATGACTATTGTAGCCATGGAAAATAATTGTAGATGGCACAATTGGATGCTACCATGGTGGAAGGAGCAAGGGAGGGTGTGGAAGAAGAAGAACGTGAAGAGATTGATGACTCTGATGAGAAGGTTAGTGAGAAAGATATTATTGATTGCACCATTGAGCCAGAAATCCCTAAAGAAGGAATGATATTTTCTACTCCCGATAGAGCAAAGCTAGCATGGTTGCAGTATGCTAGGAGCGTGGGATTTGGGCGAAAGTGAGGTCTTTGCATAGAAAGGTAATTCGTTTGTGAAGAGGGTCTTCGAGTGAAATAAGGAAGGGAATTACAAACAAAGGGCATTTACCACATAGCCTTGGGGTAACGGTCTAATTGTAATGTTTGGTTGTTCCCCGACTCACCGTGGCACATTACAAAATGTTTTCTTGAACATAATCACCCGGTGAGCTCTTCTAAGTCCATGTTTTTTTGCTACAACAAATTCCTTGCCACTACTATAAAGAAGAGATTGAAACTCACCAATAATGCGTGGATACCGCCGTGCAAGTCTTTTACGTCCGAATCAATGAGGGCTAGAGGCATTGATCAGCTCACGTTTGGAGAAAAGGATATTAGGAATCACATACAAGCTGCTCGATGAATGAGACAAGGGGAGGGTGACGCAGATGCGATTTACCAATATTTTTTGAAGAAGTAAAAACAAAATATAAAGTTCTTTCATGCTGAGGACATTGGTAAGAAAGGTCATCTCAGACATGTATTTAGGGCGGATTCAAGGTCAAGAATTGCATGCAACTACTTCGGTGATGTGATTTCTTTCGACGCCACCTTCCTAACTAACAAGTACAACATGTCGTTCACCCCATTTATCGATGTTAACCATCACGGACAGTCCATCTTATTGGGTTGTGCGTTACTCACCGACGAGACTATAGGAAGTTATGAGTGGTTATTTAAAACATGGCTCGCCTGTATGGGTAGGGAGCCCAAGGAAATCATCATAGACCTGTGCCTGTCCATTGGTGGTTCCCTAGCAAAACTCTTTCCAAATGCCAGATATAGGCTTTGCTTGTGGCACATCATGAAGAAGGTGCCTGGAGAATGAGGGGACTAGAGGATATGGAGCTTATTGTGTAGATGTCGAAAAGTGTTGTGTACGACTCTTAGATCCCAGATGAATTTGAGTGCATGGGAGAGGAAGATGATTGAGTGTACGTTGTAGGAGGCTAGTCGGAATTGGCTATGCACAATTTATGGTAGAAGAGAAAAGTCGGTTTCAGTGTATATAAATGACTGTTTTTGGGTTGGGAATTCGGCCGCTCAAAGGAGTGGGAGTAGTAACAATTTCTTTGATGGTTTTGTGAGCTCGAAGGCAATCTTAAAGAAAAGACATGAAGAGGAGGGGAGGGCAGACTTTAAATGCTTTCATAAGGAATGACGTACCAGGTGTGACATTCCGTATGAACTACAAATGCGTGATCTATATTCCGATGGAGTATTTTAGAAATTTCAAGAAGATGTAGGGAAATGCTTGAACTACAAGGCAAGGGTGATTGAGATGGGTGTTGACTTCTTTAAGTATCGGGTACTAGACATTACCATTTTACTTCATCTAGAGAACATGATATCTCAGACTTACAAAGTTGTGTGTGACGAGGCCGTGGACAACGTGTTTTGTATATGTTGTTTGTTTGAGTCAAGGGTCATTCTTTATTGTCACGCCCTTTATGTTTTCAATAAGCGCGATATAATGTACATGCCCTCCAAGTACCATGGATAGGGGGAGAAAGGATTTCAAACGCTTCTATGCTCGAGATAAGGGTATTGAGGAATTGGATGTAGCTGCTAGTACCATTTTAGACCGTCACGGTGCAATCTTACCTTGTTATGCTTATATAGCTGATTTTGATAGCTAAAGTTTTAGAAAAATGAACTTGGCTTTAAAAACCATTAAAAGACTGAAATAAGTGCTAATGATGATAATGATGAAGAAGATGTGCAAGTGACGGTGATTGTTGCGACTACCAAGAACAAGACTGAGACCAAGAGGAACAAAATCAAGTCTCCTCATAAGGTGACAACGAAGGTATTGACCTCGGAAAAATAGGTTGAACTTACCTTATAATGGGGGTTGTACTTGATGGAAAATTTATCACGTTTTGATAACGTATTATATATGTACCAATTTCTCCTTTTTATATGTGTATTTGTGCTATGCTCTTTGTTCATTGTGACAATGTTACTTATTTACATTGTTGAAGGCTTGGGCGTGTTGCTGGGGATGGCCTTTCCATCAGAGCTTGAGTCCACCATTGTTGTTGGCTTGGAGGTTTAGGGTTTGTGAGGAATTCGAAGAGTTGAGAGGCAAGAGAGGTTGAAGATTATGGTTAAGGTTGAGTGTGAGTGATTAAGAGGAGAGGATGAGGGGTGATTTAATATGTTTGGGTGGTGGTGGTTGAAAGAAATTATGGCCATTACTCTCATATACCATTGACCAATTGCGACGACCCCCTCCTCTCACTTGACCAATTAACCACTCCCACCACTCCAACTTCCCAATCATGGTCTTCAACCTGCACAACATAACACCACCATCACGTTAAGGCACATTATTATTAAAGAGGAAAAAATGTTTGACCGCCTTCAACTGATGATTGAAAATAGGAGGCTTGATTTTGTTCCTCTTGGTCTTGGTCTTGGTCTTGTTCTTTGTAGTCACAACAGTCACCGCCACTTACACATCCTTTTCATCATTATCTTCCATCAACACTTGTTTAAGTCTTTTAATGGTTTTTCAAAGCCAAGTTCATTTTTCTAAGACTGGATCTACCAAAATTAGCTATATAAGCACAACGAGCTAAGATCGCACTGTGACGGTCTAAAATGGTACTAGCAGCTGCATCCAACTCCTCAATACCCTTATCTCGAGCATAAATGCATTTGAAATCCTTATTCTCACTATTCATAAGTACTTGGAGGGCATGTACATTATGTCGCGCTCATTGAACACATAAACGGCGTGTCAACAAATAATGCCGCTTGACTCAAACTTAGGACATATATAAATTATAAAGCACATTGTCCAGGGCCTAATCATATACAACTTTGTAAGTCCGAGGCATTATGTTCTCTTAATGAAGTGGAATGGTAATGTCTCGCACCTGATACTAATAAATGTCAATACCAACCTCAGTCACCTTGTCTTGCAATTCAAGCACTTCCTAACCTCTTCTAGAAATTTCTCAAATATTCAATTGGAATACAAATCACGCATTAGTCGTTCATACGGAATGTCACACCTGGTACGACATTCCTTATGAAAGCATCTAAAGTTTGCCCTCAACTCCTCTCCTTGTCTTTTCTTTAGTGCAAGCTCATACTGACCTGAATTGCCATAAGATTATCTTCGAGCTTACAAAACCATCAAAGAAATGGTTAATAGTCTCACTCCTTTGAGTGGCTGATATACCAGCCCAAAAACCGTCATTTATATAAACTAGAACCCATATCTCCCTCGTACCATATATTGTGCATAACCATTTCCAACTAGCCTCCTTCAATGTACACTCAATCATCGTCCTCTCCTAAGCACTCTCAAATTCATCATGGGTTTGAGAGTCGTGTACAACACTTTTCAACATCAACACAATAAGCTCCCAATCCTCTAATCCCCTCATTTCATTCGGGCAACTTCTTCATGATGTGCCACAAGCAAAGTCTATATCTGACATTTGGAAAGATTTTCGCTACGACACCATCAATGGTGCGGCACTAGTTTGTGATGTTTGCCTTAGGCTCCCTACCCATGCAGGCAAGCCACGTTTTGATTAACCACTCATAACTTCCTATAGTCTCGTCGATGAGTAACACACAACCTATTAAGATGGACTACCCGTGACGGTTTACACCGAAAAATGAGACGAACGACATGTTGTGCTTGTTAGTTAGGTAGATTGCGTCGAATAAAATCACATCCCCGAAGTAGTTGCATGCACTTCTAGACCTTGAATCCGCCTAAAAATATGTCTGAGATGGCCCTCCTTACCATATCCTCAGTGTGAAATGTGACGACCCAAATCCCCGTGGACCCGGGTCGCGCAGCCTAAGCCATCGCTGAACCCCTCGAGATAACCCAAGGAGTAGGGCGATGACCCTGTCAGCCTTAACATGTCAAATACAGCAAGACAATCTACAAACGGACAACTAAGGAAAATAGGCGCAGAATCGAAACACCTTCATATGTCTACTAAGTGCAGAATTAAAGTAGAAGTCTAATAGCCAAACCAAGTGAACTATGGGCTTGCAAAAGTCTACCCATACAAAAGCCTTGTTTTAATACATAACAAGTTCAAAACTTAATAAATATAAGTATCTCAACCTTGCAAACAAGAAAAGAGCTTCTATGCTGTGGCCTTGCCCTTTCCTTCCTCATGAGTAGCATTTGAAGTACCTGGAGAGGGAAAAGTGGGGTGAACAATAAACAACGGGCTCAGTAAAGCAAGATGTGCTTTACCGTCATTCATCCTAGTAATACCTAATGCGTATATAACTAACATGCAACAAGAGCATTTAAGAATCCTATTATCATTTCGGGCATATTCAAGATATCATAAGCAAAGCATACTATAACATGCAAGATAGAATAAACAATTGCCCAACATGATAATCAACAAGGATAGGAATGAAGCATGAATACTATAAATACAAGAGAATGGCAACTTGATATGTTCATAAATTGTCCCAAACCATTCATAGGAACCATTGGTGTACATATACCCAAACCATTCACTGTCTGCCGACAGTAAATCCATTAGTGTATTCGATTGCGGAGAGAGGTATCGGTGGCGGTCGGTCCATCCCAGTCGACACATAAGCACTTCCAAGCATACACATATCAATTCCATTGGTATTCAAGAATAAAAAGAAGTAAAAGGGACATCATTTAATAAGCAATTCATCGACTAGCTATCATGGTGGATTCCAAATAAAGCATCAACAATCTATGTGTGAATCCTAGCATATCTAATAGCAAGGCATGATTGAAAGTAAAGCACACCCCACTTACCTTGAAGCGCTGCTATCCTTTCCAATCCTATCCCTAGTAGTACTTGTCTGATCCTTCTCGAGCTGTCTACATTTGTTTAGGTTTGTTCATCATCATTAGCTTGCTTATTTAAGATAAGTTCTTCTCGTTTTGTTCTCGAATCTTCCCATTCATTTTTATATTAGTAAATCACTAGATTTTGAATATTTGTTGATTCCATGATGTAGAACTCTATTTTAGCTTTCCAACAGTATAAAAACGTCGAAATCGGAGTTAAAACGAAGAAATTACGGACGTTTGAGTGAAACCCCAAAATATATATATTTTGGGATAGCGATGTCCAGCGTCGTACGTTGTAGGTCACTGACGCTTGGAATGGCTGGACCGAATTTCAGAATATTTTTCCAGTCACCGTTGTGGCCAGCGTCGTACGACCTCTTGGCAAGTCGTTGGACGACGTTGAGTGCGGGAAAGAGTTGTTTAACACGAAAACTCCAAAATTCGTCCCTACAATACCAAGCCGACCTCCCTGGGTCTAAAATTCATAAAAAAAAAATAGCTGTAAAAGCATCGTTTAAACCACATATATCATCCATTCATTACATTTTAGATTCAAACCTTAAACTTGAATTGAAATTATGGATTTGGATAGTCAATGCATATTCGCAAGCTACCATCCTTCTTTTTTCACAAACAACAGAGGAGCTCCCCAAGTTGACATACTTGAGTGAATAAAATCCTCTCAACTAGCTCTTCCAACTGAGTTTTCAACTCACTTAACTCCTTGGGCGCCATTCTATATGGTGGTATGGATGTGGGTTTTGTTCTAGGAATAAGGTCGATGATGAATTCAACTTCCCGAGGTGGAGGGACTCCAGGTAAATCTGAAGGAAAGACTTTTGGGAATTCTCTAACCACGGGAATTTGTTCAAATTGAACTTCATGACTATCTTCCTACATAGCTGTAAAACTCAAAAGAGTTTCAAACTCACTGACAGTTTCTACGTTCCAACAGGTGGCAACTCGGCTAGGTGTGCGACCTCTATATCTTAATGGTGGTAAACCAGGGATTTGAAAAGTAAAGCAATTAATACTGGCATGATAAATTGCTAACCAATCCATCCTTAATAACGAATCGTACTCTAAGTACTATAACACCCGTAAATCACGTGATAAGATGTGATTCCCAATTTTAATAACGCACTCCTCGTATACCATATTAGGATAGACTTTCTCACTAGCAGCGGTACTTAAGATCAAGATAGTACTAGCTCTAACCGGTTTTAGTCCTAGCTCGTCAACCATTTTACCAGACAGAAACGAAACAATAACATCTTTGGTAGCATTAACATCTTTGGTATCTTTTGGAAAGAACTTCTGATAGAACCATACCCTTAATTGTAACCAAGTCTCCCAGGTCCGTCTGTCCTGTCTACAAAATTCCACCATTTCTCAGCACTCTCCTTCAACAAGTAGGAAGCCAATGGTACTATAGTAGCATCATCATCAAGTTTTAGAGTCTTCATCCTCTTCTCAATGTTCATAACCCAAGCTGCAGCGACTCCAGGCTCCAAAGTTCCATAAAATCTCAGTGCATCGTACTTCATAAACTCCTTTTGAATTTTAATCATCCTCAATGTCTCATCATCAAACCTCACTGCTGGTACGGGGACTGCAACAACGGTCGAGTTAGCTCCATCGTCCACCGAACATTCTTCAGAATTGGTGGTTGCGGTGGTGGTGGCGGCACCGGGTCAGGTGCTCACTGTGCTGCCTGACCTCCAACTAAATCCATCAGCTCAGTCATACGTCTCTATCCCTAGATGCAGTCAATTCCTTTAAGGCCCTCTGATGTGCCTCATTCATCTTAGCCATGCTGTCGCTCCATCTGTGCGCGCCAATCTCTATCATCAGTCTCATGTGGGCCCCTAGTATCTCACAGGCTATAGGAACTTCCACCTCTCGTACTCATTATGCACTGTGAGCAGTTTAAGAGAGTTAGTTCCGATAGGAGACACGATGAACGAACAACATATCTAACGATATAGATAACATATACACAAGCAAACAGTATCATAACATGTATTTGTTCATTTTAAAACCCTTCCCACCTTAAGCTTGGTCACAATGCATATTAAGTCGATGCGAATCGATTGCCCATACAAATGATTTCATCAATTAACCATTACCAAAAAATTTTAAGTTCTTTGATACTTACTTAGCCCTTAAGGTGACTCAAGTTAGATACTATTTAGGATACCAACTATGATTTTCAACTATGAGTCCTATTCCCAATTTTAGAATAGAACTATTCATGGTTATCCTTAACCAAATGTGAGCCAATACTACTCTATGGGCAACTCCTAACTCCACATTGTTTCTAGGTTCGCTTAACCTAGGCTTTGATTCCAATTGTGATGACCCAAATCCCCATGGACCTTGTAGGGCGATGACCCGATCAGCCTTAAGTTGCGGAATACAACAAGACAATTTACAAATAAACAACTAAGGCAAATAGGTGCAGAATAGAAACGCCTTCAAATGTCTACTAAGAGCGGAATTAAAGTAGAAGTCTTACAACCAAACCAAGTGAACAATGACCTTGCAAAAGTCTACCCATACTAAAACCCTATTTTAATACATAACAACTTCAAAACATAATAAATATAAGTATCTCAACCTTGCAAACAAGAAAGAGTTTCTACGATATGGCATTGCCCTTTCCTTTTGTCCTGAGCCGCAACTAAAGTATTTGGAGGGGGAAAAGTGGGGTGAACAATAAACAACGGGCTCAGTAAAGCAGGATATGCTTTACCGTCAATCATCCTAGTAATACCTAATGCATATATAACTAACATGCAACAAGATATCATTTAAAAATCCTATTATCATTTCGGGCATATTCAAGATATCATAAACAAAGCATACTATAACATGCAAGGTAGAATAAGCAATTGCTCAACATGATAATCAACAAGGATAGCAATGAAGCATGAAAACCATAGAGACAAGAGAATGTCAACTAGATATGTTCATAAATTGTACCCAAACCATACATAGGAACCATTGGTGTACATATACCCAAGCCATTCACTGCTCGCCGACAGTAAATCCATTGGTGTATTCGATTGCGGAGAGAGGTACCGTTACCAGTCAGTCCATCCCAGTCGACGCTAAAGTACTTCCAAGCATACACATATCTGCTCCATTGGTATTCAAGAATAAAGAGAAGTAAAAGGGACATCATTTAATAAGCAATTCATCAACGAGATATCATGGTGGATTCCAAATAGAGCATCAACAATCTCTATGTGAATCCTAGCATATCTAATATCAAGGTATGATTGAAAGTAAAACACACCCCACTTACCTCAAAAAGCTGCTATCCTATCCAATCCTTATCCCGAGTATTTCCTTTTTGGTCCTTCGCGAGTGGCCTACATTTGTTTAGGTTTGTTCTTCATCATTAGCTTACTTATTTAAGATAAGTTTTTCTTCTCGTTTTGGTCTCGAATCTTCCCATTCATTTTTAAATTAGTAAATCATTGGATTTTGGAGATTTGTTGATTCCATGATGTAAAACTCTCTTTTAGCTTTCCAATGGTATAAAGAACGTCGAAATCAAAGTTAAAACGAAGAAGTTACGGGCATTTGAGTGAAACCTAAAATATAAAAATTGTCTTTTTTGGGCCAGCGCCCCAAGGCGCTGGAAATTTTCAAAAATGGCAGAATGATATTGGTCTCAGCGATTCCAGCGCCGTACGTTGTAGGTCACGACGCTGGGAATCGCTGGACCGAATTTCAGAATATTTTCCCAGTCAGCGTCATGGCCACCTTCGTACCGCCTATTGGTAAGGTGCTGGACGACACTGAGTGCAAGACAAAGTTGTTTAACTTGAAAACTCCAGAATTCGTCTCTATAACACCACGCCGACGTCCAAGGGACTAAATCCATAAAAAACAACAGTAAAAGCATCGTTTAAACCATATATATATATATATATATATATATATCATCCATTCATTACATGATTCAAACCTTTAACTTGAATTGAAATCATGGATTTGACAAAATTTGGTGTAAATCTTAGAAAACATCATTCCAACTACAAATTCATTTGGAAACCCAAAGTGAGGTAGAGTGACCCAAACCATCCATCAAAACACAAGGGTCTATCTCCTACCCTAAAACACCATGAAAACCATGCTTTCCTTCAAAAACCATGTAAATGAATTGTGAATCAAAGTATTGGAATAGAGAGATGAAACAAGGATTTTACCTAGTTTTGAAGATGATGAACCTAGTGTTGATATTCCCTATTGGGTCCTTGAGTCCCCAAAGCTTCAACGCCAAATCTCCATCACTTCTGTAGTCAGGATTCTTGCTCTACTTTGTTTTTGTTCAAGCCAACGTGGCTAAACGTCAATAATGTGGTTTATATACTAGAGTAAATGAGCTAGGGTTTGGATGACCAATCTAAGCCCTACATCTCATCCCAACCTCTCTTAGTTCTAGAAAAATCCTCAAGTCCACATTAAGTTCACTCTTCTTTGTAAGTTTGTATTTCCATTTAATTACAAACCATGCCATTGTGTGTTATTATTTACCAAAATGCCATTTTCCTTTGTTTAAACCATAAGTCAAGTTATTTAATTTTACCTCCATTAACTTAGGCCTAATTATCCACCTAAGTCAATTAAATAGTATATAATGCTCTCATTAATCATACCAATACACAAGTACCATGCATATTTACCAAAATACCCTCGATATTGGGACTAATTACTAGATTTGGAAATTAGGGGCATTACATGAAAGACGTTTATATTTTCCCTAGTCTCATTCTTCGGGCAGGTTGTATGTGATTCCTGATATCCTTTTCCCCAAACGTGAGCTGATCAATACCCCCAGCCCTCACTGATTTAGCCATAAAAGATTTGCACGGCGATATCCCTGCACTATTGTTGAGTTCCAATATCTTCTTTATTGCAGTGGTAAGGAATTTTTTGCAGCAAAAAAACCTGGACTTGGAAGGGCTCGCCGGGTGTTTGTGTTCAAGAGAACATTTTGTAATGTGCCACTATGAGTCAGGGAAGAACAGAACAATGGATTGTGCCTTACAATTAGACCGTGACCCCTAGGTTGTGTGGTAAATGCCCTTTGATTTGTAATTCCCTTCCTAATTACACGCAAAGACCCTCGTCACAATCGAATTACCCTTTCTATGCGAAGGCCTCACTTACATCCCAAACCCCATGCTCCTATCATACTGCAACCATACTAGTTTAGCTCCATTAAAAGTTGCAAATATCATTCCTTCTTTGGGGATTTCTGGATGGTGTAATCAATAATATTTTCTTCACTACCCTCCTCCTCAAAGTCATGAATATCTTCACATTCTTCTTCGTCCACACCTCCCTTGATCCTTCCACCATGGTAGTATCCAAATGTGCCATCAACAAACATTTCCTATGGCTACAATGGTCATGCAACGCTCAAAAAATCCTCACACATTTGGATGCATCACAACTATTGGTGAGCAGCACTTATTAAGGTTGCTCAAACTTAATTGCCGAGTTAAGGGAAAATGTTATGTCAAACCCTAAGTTCCCTAAAATAAATGGAAGAAGCAGTAAATAGCATGTAAAGCAGTAAATGCAACCAAAAAGTCACCAGCAAAAGTCGTAAACTCAACACGTATAAACCATAATGGTACATGGCCTAAATGTAAGGTTGGGACTTTCGAAGTAACATTAGAGTCACATGAAAACATTTTATGTTGAATGACCACCAAAAGACACCATTGGAGTTGACCTTTCCCTAAACTCATAATGGACAAACTCAAACAAAAGTTTTCGGAATGAATCGAACGGAACTCAAATGGAAACGTCTTAATGACAAAGAGTTTATGCTCATCTACAACTGAAAAGAAACCATTTCAATTGAGCTTGACCTACAGTCGACACGTACAGACACCAAAACAAAGAATCTAATAAGGAGAATCGAACTAATTACCTTTTCTCCAATGTCGCCTTGCTTTGCGTTGTGCCTCTTTGTAAGATTCCCCTGCTCCAGCTGCTCTAGTGGTGGTCCCCAAAATAGAGAATCTCTTTTTCGAGCAATGGTGGTTTGCGGAAGAGCAATGGCGGTTTGATGCTCTGAAAAAGGTGAAAATTTTGAATCTCCCATCCAAAAGTGGTGGTTTTGATAGGTCTGTATGACTGACAGCTTCAGTGTCAAAGTATTGACAGTCTGCACGTGTGTTAAGAAAAAGTGATTGAGAAAATTTTTTTGAGGGAAATGAATTTGGGAGAGTTTCTTGCTCTTGGGTACCATTGTCTGATGTGTAACGTGCCATGTCTGCGATGTGCGAAAAGTGCGTCAAAATAACAGGACTCTAAAGTGAAATTTTATCTATGTGAAATATGGTGATTTGTTCAGTATGTAATGAACTGGAGAAAATATTTTGATATGGTTTGGTTTCCTAGAAAGGTATAACGGTGTTAATTGTCAAGAAGTGTATAGATTTATGTTTTGAATGATGCAAATGGAAGATTAGATGTCATTGTGTGATGAGGCAAGAGATAGTATGTCATCAATTGAACTTCAAAATGGCATTGATGAAGTGATTTGAATGGAGATGCGAGGTTAACTTGATGAATTGCTATGCCATGCGTGACTAACTTCGATTTGGAAATGTGGTGTTGGGTTTGATGACGAAGCTGTAGTAAGCCCGTCGTAGTATCCGTCCTTTCTTATGTCCATGTCAGTAGGGAATTAACACGGATTGTCAACAACAGGTGTAGGATCCTACTACTATTTTGGATGGAGCAAAGGTTCTTAACGAATACTCTACTTTTCCACCCTTTAAGAATTTTCGCAGTTTTAAATTATCTAGTAGAGGAATTTCTTGCCTTACTTTTCAAATTGCGCCGTTTAAACATCATTTATGTTATTGGTTTGAAAAGTGTAACTGATCTCATAAAGAAAAAAGTATGACAGCTTGTATGGTCTTTCAATGGACTATTTATTTAACACGTCCATTATGCTAAACTTAAAGTTCCTAATTACCAAATATATTCTTATCTATGCCTATTAATATCTTGTTGGTATGTGCATATTTTAGTATTGTGTGCCAATCCTGCAAATATGATTCAGTACTTTTGCTTCATGACTATTAGGTCCCGCCTTCTGAAGGTGACCACATCAGTTCACCAAGACCCATTTATCGAATGATGATCTTTTAATGCACAGTTTGATATATTTTTACGTGTAGAATGTAATAACTACAATGGTACGAGCAAAGCATCAGGAGAGGTGAAATGGATGACAGAAATGTGATGGATTTGTTATGTTTGAAAGTGACAGTAGCCACAACATTTTGAGGGAAAGATAGAATTAGTGATATCTCATTGCATTGAGAATTTTGCAGTTGCTTTAAATACTCAAAAGTGGAAAATGAATATGTATAAATCATTGGAATTAATATTCCAGGGAATTGCTTTTATATCTCTTACATTTGCATTAAGTGGTACATTATGTTTAATTTAAAATCTGGTCAATGAATGTTTCATTGATCTTGTGTGTATACAATCAGTATTTTAAATATGATGTTTTAATGATATGTCGTCATTAAGGATAATTTGATTCTATGGGCCAAAATTTTATTGAATATATTTGGTTGTATGGCAGAATTTCCTGGTCTCAATGACATCTTAAAGAAACATGGGGCTTTGGGAGCTGAGATGTTAGGTCAGGCACAATTTGCAGAATTACTCCAGCATATTTTACAAGACTTAGCAAATGAACTTGCTGCAGATCATATTGTATTCATTCGAAATATCAGGGTTATAAATGGTTCTAAGCTGAGAAAGGTTGAACTAATCATATCTCTTGCTTTCTTTCCTGCATTTTCTTTGTTAAAATTCTGGTGAGCTTTGGCCTAAGCAGAAATTATCACCCAGAAAGTGAACGTCCTTTGAAAAAAAATAAAAATAAAAAAAATCTCAAGCCAGAATTTTGGGCCTTGATGTTTTCTCCGAAGCACACTTCTAATATTTCTCATCTTACAGTCTTGCTGACAAAAACCTTCTTAATGCAGCTCTTAGCTGATGAGATTCAATTGGAAAGTGTAATCCATGAAATATTCAAGGGCGGTAATGGGAGTGATAGAAAAAGTTTCACAGAGAGAATGAAGCTTTTCCTCGGGAAATTCCTGGACTTGCCTTCATCTGATGCCAATGAATCAGTATCTCTTTTTTATGACCTCTTGTCTTCCGAAGTAGATGATGGAGAGAAAGCTGATGAGCTAGAGATTGATGAATTTGAAGCACTGGTGAAAGAGGGTTTTGTAAAATCTGCAGCGGTGCTTGACGGAGAACCGATCATTCATAATTCCCATACTTGAACGGGTGCGGTATTCATTTCATTCTTCAGTTTGAATATATGATCGTAAGAGTTTCTTGTTCTCAGAAACAACATTATTACCTCAAGATTTCGAGTGCAGATCTCTGCTCTTTATTTTTAATGAGATGAGGGCAAGACAACAGCAAAACCCCAATCTTATGATCGTAAGAGTTTCTTGTTCTCAGAAACAACATATTCCCATACCTGATGTTAATCCTGTTACAAGTTCTCTGCAGTTTTAATAGCTCAAGTTCTCGATGTGCTTTGAAATAATAACTGTTTTCTCAGTTAAACTTAAACATGGAGTGTCAGATAAAGAAATGAGAAATATATATTATGTTTTACTGAAAAAAAAAAAAAAAAAAAAAAACTCAATCTGCACTCTTTAATTTTACAAAGTTTGGTTGTGCTGCGAGGTAGATTGTTCTTAGCACCCATATAATAAATATCTCGCTGAATGCATGGATGGGCAAGACAACAGCAAAACCCCAATCTTTTTTTAATTATTCGGGGTAGATCCAACTCTTTGACTTCACTTAATTTAATGTAGTTGATCATGTATGTTTGTTTGTTTGTTTGTTTGTTTGTTTCTTTTTGTGTTTTGGTGCCCAAGATGATGTGCTTTATAATTCTATAATTCCTAAATTAATGCATCTCAAATTTTCTTAGGCGAACATTTAGTATGTAGTTGAGCTGTATGCTTTGTAATTTTTTTTAAAAAAGAATTTTACGTTGCAAACTCAAACTTAAAGGAAAGATATTGATTTTGTGTTCTTTTTGAAAATTTCCATGCGCGTGCAAACAGTTTTTTTAGGGTTCGGGAACCGTCACGCAACTTTTAAGCATTAATTACTGAGTATTCTTTGACTGATCAAGTTCTTCATTGTTTACATTTATGCTCGTTGTTGTTACAATCACCACGGAAACTACAGAGAAAATAAGAACACGGATTTGCGTAAAAAACTTTAAAATCAGGAAAAAAATTATGGGCAATAAACAAGGTATTTCATTATTAATAGTTTAGTACACAAAAAAACCCTCCTCTATTTAATCTTCAAATATAAATCCCAACAAGATTCAATCACACAGTGTCGCGTACCCTCTCGTAGGTCCGTACGTTACGACATATTTGGCTCTCAAACACCTCAACATTATATTTTTTTGAGTCGTACCAACACCTTTATATATATATATATATGCATTTAAACTATTGGGTTTTTGGGTTCATACGCAGCAGAAAATTCAAACACTATTTTTGAAAAATCCCGCTAGGAACTAAATTAAGTTTCATTAAACTAGATCTACAAAAGTCAATCATACCTTAATCAGTAATTTCATTATCCGATTGTTCGATTTTCAAGACGTTCAAGTGCGCGTTCTCTATAAAAAATTCACACACGAATAGTGACCACAATTTGGAGTGCTAGCCCCATAACAGATTGAAAACGTTTTTTTTCTCTCCCCAAATCTAAAGAACTTGAAAAATAGCAAAAACAATAATCTTATTCGTTTTTAGGGTTTCAACCTCTATTTATATGTGTAGATAAACTCAATTAAAAAACCTATTTGTAATACAATTATTGGATATGCAATTCAAGCAAATTACACAAACGTCCATATTAATAAGTTATCATATAACAAATCATAAGGGCTTTTATGTCATGAATTTCATCATATAAAATTCATTACACTAGATCAATTGAAATTGCGCAAAGCCATTTTTTGTGTTCGACCCAATAGGTTCATGCGATGTTGGTAGTGAACCAAAACTATTTTCGTACACAAGTCAGAAGCAGTCTCTAGCAAGACATTATAACTACTCAAGTAGCATGAATATCAAAATCTTTACAACCTAATGAATAATATATATCATATCCTTTTGTTGTGCGATATCATTTGATTAAACATAAGGCACGGAAAGCCACCATTAATGTCCAATCGTACTAGTCTTGATCCTTAGATATACTAAAAATATCCAAGTGACATTGATTATATCAATTCACTTGTACTTGTCCATTCAACAGTCTAACATATCGAGGGATCCACTAATATCTCTCTTTATATGAAAGGGACAAATTCTATCTTGATTACACACATTCGCATATTATTCACGTGGTAACCAATCACAATCTTTAAAATGGTACGATTAAAGACAATGTTTGACTGTCATTTTACAATGCTCTTAATATTGAAGTCTATGGTATTATCAAGTTAAAAGACTAAATGATATACCTATCATGAGTAACACCTATGACTTCATCCATGTGATGTTTTCATAGCGGGTCGGTCCAGTGCCTTGTTCCCTAACAAGCATTCATTATCTCGATTCGTATCCCTATACGCATGATCATCACATGATCATCAATCAAGGTTCACACTAGTTTTAATTCATTATAGTTCCTAGTATAATGACCGATTAGAGACATTTATGATATTTCAACAAATACTCATAAATCTTATTATAAGGTAAATATGCAATCACTAATAATAAAACAACAAACGAAAACCTCTATTTTATTAACTAAAATTATAAGATAAACAATGTTTGTAGATTTACCTAGGGCATATGCCCCAACATGTCCACATGCACTAGGGCTAATCATTCATGTATCTAATACTTAATGACCTAACATGACCATCATGTTTCGCTTTTGGAAGAGCCTTTGTCAAAGGATCTACAACATTTTCTTCTGTAGGAACTTTACAAATCTTCACGTTTCCCCTCTTAATGATTTCTCGAATGAGATGAAAATATCTAAGTATATGTTTGGATCGGTGATGAAATCTTGGTTCCTTGGCCAGTGCTATCGCCCGATTGTTGTCACAATACAAGTAAACGAAATTAGCTATACTCATAACCACACCAAGTTCAGAGATGAACTTTTTGATCCAAACTACATTCTTAGCTGCATGCAATATACTCAGCTTATGTTGTAGAATCTGCCACAGTTTCTTGTTTGAAACTTTTCCAGCTCACTGCGCCTCCATTCAAAGTAAACACTTATCCAGACTGCGATCTAAATTCATCTATATCAATTTGAAAACTTGCATTTGTGTAATCATTTACAACAGGCTCATCCTCCAAATCTTTATAGACCAAGAACGTACTTACGAATGTTTTTTACTGCTATCCAGTGACTCTCACTAGGATGAGAATGATATTTGCTTGTTACGCTTAAAGCATGTGATATATCATGTCGAGTGCACAACATGGCATACGTGATAGATCCAATAGCTGATGCATATGGAATCATATTCATGCGTTCTCACTCATCATTAGTCTTTGGACATTGAGTCTTGTTGAAACTTATACCATGAGACATTGGCAACGACCTTCTTTTAGATTTTTGCATACTGAACCTACTTAGTACCTTATCAATATAAACACTCTGACTTAGACCGATAAGCCTTTTAGATCTATCCCTATAGATTTTAATCCTAAGGATGTAGGCTGAATCTCCTAAGTCCTTCATTGAGAAACACTTCCCTAACTAAAACTTGACACTCTGCAAGGTTGGGATGCCATTTCCAATGAGTAATGCGTCATCAAGATACAATACCTGGAAAACAATCATGCTCCCACTGACTTTATTGTATACACAAGGCTCATCTTCGTTTTTAATGAAACTAAATTCCTTAATTGCTTCATCAAAATGAAGATCCCAACTCCGAGAAGCTTGTTTTAATCCATAAACAGATCTTTGAAGCTTGTACACCTTCATAGATTTCTCAGGATGAACAAACCTTTCAGACTGTATCATATACACGTCCTCAAGTAACTTTCCATTTAGAAAAGATGTTTTGACATCCATTTGCCATATCTCATAGTCATAATATGCGGATATTGCAATTATAATTCTAATGGATTTAAGCATGGCTACAGGAGAAAAAGTCTCATCGTAATCAACATCTTGAGTTTGTTTGAAACTTTTTGCTACTAGTTGTGCTTTATAATATGCACATTGGTATACATGTCAGTTTTCTTCTTGAAAACTTATTTACATTCATTGGTCTTACCACCTTCAGGTAAATCGACCAGGTTCCAAACTTGGTTATCATACATGGATTGCATCTTAGAATTCATGACACTATGCCATATATCTGACTCAGGGCTAGACACAACCTCCTAATAAGTAGTAGGCTCATTTTGATCCATAAGCAACACCTCACTACTATCAGTAATAAGAAATCCAAATCTCTCAAGCTGATGGCTTACCCTATTAGATCTATGTAGGCCTTGTGATACCTGTGGAGGTTCAACTAGTTTAAGACTTTGTTGATCTCCCACTGGCAATTGAGTGTTTATTTGTGGTTCTTGAACTTTTTCAAGACTTATTTTATTCCCATTGTTATATTTTGAAATAAACTCTTTTTCCATAAATACACCATTTCGAGCGACAAACACTTTGTTCTCAGTAGGATTATAAAAGTAGTATCCTCTAGTTTTTTAGGATAACCAACAAATACACACTTGGTATATTTGGCTGATAATCTTTTAGAGATTTGACGTCGTATGAAAACCTCACAGCCCCAAATCTTAAGGAAAGACAAACTTGGTCTTTTCTCAAACCACATCTCATATGATGTTTTATTAACCGCTTTAGAAGGAACACGATTTAGTGTAAACGTAGCAGTTTCTAAGGCGTAACTTCAAAAGGAAATAGGAAAATCTGCATGACTTATCATAGATCGAACCATATCCAATAAAGTTCGCTTTCTCCTCTCAGAAACACCATTCCATTGTAGAGTTGCTGGGGGAGTTAACTCTAAGAAAATCTCACAATTTCTAAGATAATCATCAAACTCTTGGCTCAAATGTTCACCACCTCGATCTGATCGAAGTGCTTTAATAGTTTTACCAAGTTGATTTTGCATTTCAAAATGAAATGTTCGAAACATCTAAAAAGATTCACCTTTATGTTTCATGAGATAAACGTAACCATATCTACTAAAATCATCAGTGAAAGCTATGAAGTACTGATAACCACATTTGGCCATTGGGTTTGTAAGACCGCATACATCAGTATATATTGGACTCAATAAATCACTTGCCCTTTCACTGTGTCCAATAAAGGGACTCTTTGTAGCCTAGTAAACAAGATACACATGTTTCATATGATTCAAAATCAAATGAATCTAAAAGTCCATCTTTTTGGAGTTTAGAAATGCGTTTCTCATTTATGTGGCTAAGATGATAATGCCAAGGGTAGGTTTGATTCAAATCATTTGACTTGAATATCTTTGTATTTATGTTAAGAATGTGAGTATCTATGGACCTTTTTATGTTTAGAATATAAAGACCGTCTCACAAATCAACATTCGCATAAAAACATCTTTACGAGAAATAGAGCATTTATTATTCGCAATAATGAAATTAAAACCATTCAAACTTAAACATGTTTCTGCTCAAGGCAGGAACATAATAACAATTATTTAAAACTAAAATAAGTCCATTAGGTAAAATTAACTCATAGCATCTTACAACTAACGCAACAACCTTTGTTCCATCTCCAACTCGTAGGATGATTTCTCTTTTCTTTAGCTTTTGTACTTTTGGTGAGACCCTGCACATTAGTACAAATGTGAGATCCACATCCGGTATCCAATACCCATGAATCACTAGTAGACAAATTAACTTCAATAACGTAAATACTTGAAGCAATAGTCGCACTACTCTTATTTTTCTTTAGATATTCAAGATAGATTTTGCGATTTCTGAACTAATGCCCGCCTTGCATGACATAAATGAAGATTTCCTACCTTTTTTATTTTCTTTATGGGACTATGAGGTAGAAGCAGCCTTATGCTTGACTTGTTCCACAAGCTTTTAGACAGTCACAACGACCTTGACAACTTTAGTCTTGCCTTTGCCCTTATTCTTTGGAGTTTTTTTTTTCTGAACCATCAACACATTAGCAGAGGGTTTTTTAACATTCTGCTCAGCAGTCTTAAGCATCAAATGCAACTCTGAGATAGAATTCTCCATATTATTCATGTTATAGTTCATTACAAATTGTGAATAACAATCAACAATGAATTCATGATCAAGTCCATATCCAACTTTTGGCATATGAGAAATCCAAGTCTATCAAGATAGTCAATATAGCCCTTCATTTTAGAACATGAGGACGAGCTGACGCACCCTCTGCCATTCTGCAAGAATGAAGGTTATTGACTAACTCGAACCTTTTTCCCTAGCCTGCTGTTGGAACATATCCTTTAGCATCGTAGCCATGTCGTAAGATTCCATGTGTTCCATGCCCTTCTGAAGTTCAGGAACCATGGTTACCAATATAATGCATGCAACATCAGTTGAGTCGTTGACATGCTTAGTATGTGCATCTTTTACGGCTCTTACAACATTGGCTGGTGGTTCTTCAAGAAAATGATCATCCAGGACATACAACTTGCGTTCATGCTTATGAACAATTATCAAATTTCTGAACCAGTCAAAAAAGTTGTCCCAAACAACTTATCCTTCTCAAGTATGGATCGCAGTGACAAGGGATTATTTTGATTTGAAGAGGCCATAAATCTACAACGAATATTATGCAAAAGCTCATTATAGTATAGAGGAATAGACTCCCATTAAATTAATAACCCTCCTAAAACACTATGTTAATTTAAGGGACTAAAATCCATGTTTCACCTAATTCCAAGACAGCTAAGGCATGACACTTTTAATTATATTATTTAGGTAAGTACCTATTACTAATTACATCATATGTAACTTTTAGTTGTTTTATGAGATTACGACATCTTATGTCTTAGCATGTCTTATCTCATCTTGTGCCTAAAACCTAAAACCATTTTGAAAGCTTTATTAAGTCTAACCATTTCAAACAATAGAGAAACTATTACTCAACTTCCCTCACCAAGATAACATAATACACTCTGCGAAGGCAGACCCATATTGATGTGATCGAAGCCTTGACAAGTATTTGAGAATGGATGACACTTGACTTAAAATTTCGAAGAGGGATTTTTATTTGTTTTAGTGATCATAATTTAAACGAGATAAATATCATATATTGCAATGCATGTACAATCACTAAACAAGTTAGGAAATTTTACTAATATTGACTAGTATACGAATTTCCTAAAATTGAAAATAGCCTAAATTTTTTTATTATTATTTTAGCCAATCCAATTGATCAAAACTGTCCATTATTTTAATTTCAAAAATGTTAATTAAAACATTTTTAATTAACTTGGACCCACCTCTAACTTAATGTTTTATTCTAATCCAATTAAAATTTAAGATACCTTGAATCCTTATTCATTACGAATTTGTTATATATCCCACCTATCTTATAGGATTTGCTATTCTTATCCGGTTAAAAGTTTATCTCATATATAATAGGAATATACTAACAGATAACCACACCGAGATATATGATCAAAATCAATTTCGATTCTTATCCATACAAAACGAGCAATTGAATCAAGAAACAAAATATTAATCGTGCATTCAACACTAGGATCATATTAAATTAATTATATTAACCTAATCATGATTTCTATCATGGAGACATACATAATTATTGAACTAAAATGAACTATGTACCCCATTCAATATTAACCAAAATGAACTAAAATGAACTAAATTAATCATATTAACAACAAAATCACATTAACCTAAACATGACTTTTACCATGTGAACATACAAAATTGACATCATTCAATATTAAAACATATGTTAATTGAAATATTCTAAACATGAATTCTATTATTGGATCAAATCATGCATATGTATCAAATGCATGAATTAACAACATGCTTTAAAACAAATTCTTGATAACGATTATCACTGAACATATATGTACATCATATATACATTAATCAAGATCATGTTTTCACACATATTTCATATATACATCAAAGAACACATGCAAACATTCAATAGAATCGAGCCAAGGCTTTGACATCACTGTTGGGTTTTGGGGTTCATATGCAATGGAAAATTTAATTTTTTTTTTGAAAAACCCCAACAAGATCTAAAATAATATCTATTAAACTAGATCTACAAAAAAACCATACTTTAATCCATGATTTCTTTCTCTGATTGTTCGGTCTCTAAAACGTTCAAGTGCACGTCCTCTATCAAAAATCCACAAACGAACGATGACCACAATTTGGAGTGCTAGCCCCAAAAGAGATTGAAAGCGTTTTTATTTCTCTCCCAAAATCGATAGAACTCAAAAATAGCAAAAACAAAAATCTTATTCATTTTTTGGATTCCAACCTCTATTTGTATGTGTAGATAAACAAACCTATTTATAATACAAATATTGTATTTACGCAATTCAAGCAAATCACACTAACACCCTTATTAATAAGTTATCATATAACAAATTGTAAGAGCTTTTATGTTATGAATTTTATCATATAAAATGCATTACTCTGGATCAATTGTAATTGCGCAAACTCATTCTTTGTGTGCGACCTAATATGTTGATGCGACGTTAGGAGTGAACCAAAACCATTTTGGTACACAAGTCATAACTGGTCTCTAGCAAGACATTAAGACTACCTAAGTAGCATGAATTTCAAAATCGATACAACCTAACGCATAACGTATATCTTATCATTTTGTCGTGCGATATCCTTTGATTAAATATAAGACATGGAAGGTCACCCTTAATGTTCAATTGTACTTGTCTCGATCTTTAGGTATACTGAAAACATCTAAGTGACATTGATCATATCAATTCACTCGGACTTGGTTATTTAACAGTCTAACATATCGAGGGATCCACTGATATCTCTTTCTATATGAGAGAGACAAATTCTATCTTGATCGCATACTCTTACATATTATTCACAAGGTAACCAATCACAATCTTTTTAATCGTCCGGTTAAAGACAACATTTGATTGTGTCAAATTACAATGCTCATAATATTGAAGTCTATGACAATCTTAAGTCAAATGACTAAATGATATACCTATCATGAGTAACACCTATGACTTCATCTATGTGGTGTTCTCATAGCGGGTCAGTCCAGTACCTTGTTCCCTAACAAGCACTCATGATCTCGATTCATATCCTTATATGCATGATCATCACATGACCATCAATCAAGACTCATACTGGTTTTAATTTATTATAGTTCCAGTATGATGACCGACTAGGTATAATTATGATATTTCAACAAATACACATGGATCTTATTATAAGGTAAATATGCAATCACTTATAATAAAACTGCAAACGAAAACATATATTTCATTAACTAAAATTATAAGATAAACAATGTTTGTAGATTGACTAAGGGAACATGCCCCAACATAAACGTATGTCCCGCACCACATACAACTACCTAATATTATAAGTAGTAACACATAATTTGGACATTGACACCAAATCATACTTGTTCAATGTGACGGCCCCAATTTTTCACAAATTGGGCCCCTTCGACCTAGGCCCACGTGGACCCCCGAGCCAGTCTCGCAAGGTCAACGCAGGCCTAGTCAGCCTTCCAATCCATCATTACACGTAAATTCATAATTTTAAGTTGAGTTATTAGTATTTTTCAAGTTTTTACAATTTAACGGAAGCAATACTACATGAAATAACTCAACAATAATATCAATGAGTTAGGCAACCTAATTGTGGAACCCATCATAAATGTATCACATCGGAGGAGAGTAAATAAAAGATATACAAAAAATATTCACCTAGCTATGGAGCTTTCCCTCTGCTACTCATCTGCGACTCTGCACTCAGTCAAACACGAGATTGACTAGCCCAGGTAAGTAAAATCCAGTAGAATCTAAACAGTAATTCAAGATAAAATGAAACAGTCCAAAAGTCATGCAGATAAAAACAAAACAGTACGAAATGCATGATAATGAGACTCTAAAACAAAGAAAGTACAACGAGAATGAGTGTCAAAGGAAACAATATAGAGAGGTGCCCAAGTAGTCTAAGACCACCAAATGCGGGTGCCACAGGGTCGGGTCGCAGAGTCGCGGCAACACCAAGCAGACTCGGGTCATAGGATGCGACATCGCCGTACCTAGAATGTCGCGAATGAAGGATATCAACGACGCCCCGAATAAAACACATCTCATTCCGACCAAATACTGTGACTCGAGGTCATGGCCCCGGTTGCGAGCCGACAACCACTCCAATCTGAGACACGAGTACGACTCACTTGGCCCTCGGACACTCATAAGTGAGCGAGAATTCCAAGAAAAAGACATGATTCAACATCAAACAAAAATGCAAGCTCAATGAACTACTGTATATTTTCTAACTGGTTTACTTACAGTTTCCGCGAACAATCCAATTCGTCCTTAAAACGTCTGCTCACGCCTCGATTTGCGCACCCGACACCCGACTCCTACGTCCCTGGTGTCCATTTATACCTTTTAGGCCTATTTTACGAAATCAGTCAAATCACAACCAAATTACGTAACATACAACTCACCATGGCCTTCCAACCTCGTTTGAATCCTCCACGTCGTCGAGCTCGTCGAAGTCGCGCCTCTCGTCGAGGATCGATCGGTCCGACGACGCGTCACCGCGCAGTTCACCGCGCCGACGCCGCTGCCAAGCCAACGCCGCTGCCGCGCCGACGCTGCCGGCCAGCTCCGTCGTCGTCGCTGCAGGCCACCGCCGCTGGAGTCGTCGCGCCACTGGAGCTGGTCCGCCGTCGTCGCTGGAGCCGCGCTGCTCACGCCTCCGCGTCGCCCACCACCGCGACTGGTTCGCTGCTGCTGATCGTCCAAGACTCCGCCGCCGCTGCCTCGCAGGTACCGCGCCGCTGTCCGCGGCCTCCGCGTAGCCGCGAGTCGCACTGCCGGCCATCCCGCGATCTGCTGCCGATCGACGCCCCACCGCGCCTGCCGCGGCTCGCCGATGCCGCTCGCACCGCCGATCTCCTCCGCCGTCGATCTCTCTCTCTCTCTCTCCTCTTCTCTCTCGTCTCCGCCAGTTCTCTCTCTCTTTCCCTCTCTCTCTCCTCTCCTCTCTTCTTTCTCTCACCTCCCGATCACTCTCTCTTGCTCTTATCCAATTCTAATGTGTCCTCGAGATTTGTGCAGAGCGGAACTCGAGGCACATCAAAAACATATAATATTCAGTTGTTTTCCTTAAAAATTGGGCAGCACGCATCTCGAGGCACCACAAATATGCACACCACTTCCACCTCATTTCACATTCTCGACACTCGCACCACACGCATCCCGATGCGCATCCAATGTACATTTTTCCTTTTATTTTTAATGTGACCACATACCACTATAGCCACATTAAGTCGCTACCTCGCTCCCACGTCGGCAAGACGTGACTCGAGCGCGCGTCCCTTTCGTGTTTCGGCTCCACCGCATTCCCGCATATACTTTTCTCAACAATTAGCATTAAATCTTAATTTGAACATTCTCGATGTCACCACTCAAGATTCGGACATACGCATTCGACGAGTGGGTCCCACATACGACCTTGACTTGGCACGTGTCACAAGTCAAATTTTCGGGCCGTTACATTCAATGACACAAAAGCAAACTCCTTGTCAAATTCTAAGTTTGAATAAACTTCTAATTGGCATCATGTATGTCGTTCCTACCCGTCACATGACTCACATAAGTGTGTAGCAATTTGATTCCAACTTGGAATTTGAGTCACTTCATAAAAAATCTTCACGTTAACCAGAATTCAATGACTTGATCTTGCCACCCGCCCTTTTGGGCTGTCATCTTCAACACAAAGAATGAACCAAGTCCTATATAGCCAACTTGGACTTATCAACAATCAGAACTCATTTTTTATCAACTTTTACGGCCCAGATCTTGCTCCATGTTTTTGCATCAGGACATACAATTTCTTCCTCTCACCTTTCATGACAAACGAAGACTTTCAGAATATTTTCAATATTTCACTGTCAAATCCCAAAGTTTTTAATTTGATAATTAGGGCTAATAAAGGATTAATAGAGCTAAATTATGGTTTAGGCCGCGAGTCGGGAGCTAAAGATCGGTGAATTGAGATTTACAACTCATTTTATTATCGTGTGATATGTGCCTAATGTTGTGTAATATATTATATGTTATTTTGCAAAATTCAAGTGAACCGGGTAGATTCAAAATTTACGAGGTTTTATCTCGAGATACGTGTTGAAATAAGTCATGAGAAAACTACAATATTAACCCAAACATTGGCATCGGATTTTGTGAAAAATAAATACGGTTAAATTTAAAAATTCAAATTTTGAACTTAAACAAACTTAACGATTCGATGTGAGTCCCACAACTCGATTTATGTGTGAGACGGGTTGTCCAGGAGTTTCGGAGCGCATTTGTAAATTATCCAATTTTTTATCAAATTGTGATACTTTTCGAGGTTTAATTTGGACAAGAATCGAAGAGATAATTACGAAATAAATAGAAAATATCAAATGACCAAAAAGGGTATTTGAATTGTATAGTTAAGGATAAATACTTAGAGGTATAATAGTAATTTGGTGAACAAACTCCTTAAAAATGAAAAAGGGCCGCTAAGGGCACCCCACCATTTAATGAGGGCACCCGATTAATGTGGGCACAAATCGATTTACACAGGGCACCCAAAAATTAAACCCAAAATACCGAAAATGCCCTCGTGCAAAAAACCCTCTCACCCACCCTCGTGCAAACCCCCGGGCACCCCACCACCCCCACCACCACCACCACCCTCGTTCACCGAATTCCTGGTGGAAGAATTCATTTGTTTTGAACCGACCAAGTGAGAGGAATCCCGAAATCGTGTTCTCCGTCCCTCTCCGTGTGTTTCTCCTTCGTTGTTCTAGGTTTCGCGCATTTTGTAGGGTCCTAAGTGTGTGAGCCGATTCGTCTCCAAATTATGGCTCGGTTGAAGATCGACGAATTAAGTTACATTTGGTAGAGTAGATGTAATGTGTGTGTGGTGGTTTTTTAAAATGTAAAAAAATTGGAAAATCGTGGTTTTCGCCACACGGCCGAGATCGTGTCAACCGTCTCGGCCTTGGTGGAGACATAAGCTAATATTTTTGGGAAGTCGCAGATCTCGGCCACGAAGACAGGAAGAGTTAATGCGTATCGGTTGTCCACTTCCGATAGGGTCTCGATGGCTCGGTCGTCATAGGACGAGAGTCGCGAATTGAAATGGTCAATCCATCTCGGTGGTGTACAACCGAGAAATTGAAATAGGACTCGGTTATACAAGAACGATATATTGGAATACTTGTCGGTCATTGGTGACCAAAAATATGGGTTGTTTCACGAACACCTTGACCACCGCGATATCGGGAATGGATGAATTTGAACATTACGGTTTCAAAAAAATCTCCGTAGTCGTCAAACTAACAATGCAAGATTGAAAATCCAAAGACGACAATTTGCACCGAACCTTAATTAATTATAAATCTCCGTAACATTCAAACTGACTCTAAAAAGGGTCCATCCATAAGTAAACAACAATTAAAACACAACACAACATTTGCATATACATAGAACATTCGGACGAATTGGCAAAATTTCTAAATGTTTAGCCGTCTAGGTACAAGCTTTAACCTACGGTGTATCTAAATCTACAACAGGTATGGTGGCTTCATGATCGCGAGCTTGCAATGGGCGCGATGTCTCGAAAAACGAATCCATCTCGCCAACCTTTGGCGCAGTCCTCAACGTACCGATCCCACGATGGATATAAGGATGGCAGCGGTGCATTCACACGCAACTGCACCTGTCAAAGTGAACAGTAGAACATAGAAGATATTGTCACAAACCCGATTAAGGGGGAAACAAACCAATTCACAAAAAAATCATAGAACTTACCATAACCCAATGGATATTCCTTTCATTCGCCATTGCAATGATAAGTCTGTTGTGCAATGACGACGTTGGAGTACTACGTAGAGGTAGGAATGTGGAGGCACTCCCATGCGAGAGGTTGACGAGAATGACATTGAATGCGGTGGATACTAACAATCCCATGTCTGGAAGTGTCAACCATTCTTTGAAAGATGCCCCCTCTTGCTTCTCTCGGGCAATGCACCGCATTCTTGACGAGCTCGAAACTCGAGCCAAACACTTCCCGCCATAGGTATTCATACCCGATAATCTCATCGTACATCCGTCTACGCACAATCCTCCACCCGTCTACGTCGGCAAGTCCAAGCCCGGAGGCTATACACCTATATCCACAATTCCCATCGGAAACCACATCGATAATGACATCAACATGTGACAACCAATCCGGTTCTAAGCAATGACTATAAGCCATGTTAGATCCACTTTGCGTGCGTCGACCGGCACGACGCATTTGTGGAACCTTGCATTTCTTACGCCTAGAAGCTTTTGTGGAGTGGGAGGACTCAAATCCGATTGGAGATTGGGGTGCCTCCGACACTTGGGGTGCCTCCGGTTGGAGACCCCGTGTCCTCACACCCGCATCCTCAACTTCTGCTCGCACCCACAAAAGACGAAGGTGGACTAATCTCCCCGAGCTGCTCACTTTCGATCCTCCCCCGCATCCTCAACTTCCTCCTCCCCTTATCCAATCTTCTGCGCGTGTCGTGATTGTGCCTCCCACAAATCACGGTGACATACCATAAGGAGTCGCATTCTCCTTGACGTTAATTTGGAAAGGGCGTCCACATTTCTTCGTACTAGTGTGGGTCCTCGCCTTTTCATCATTCCTTGATTTCTTTAAAATTTTTGCCGCTTTCCCCTTCCCAACTCTCTCGAGCCGGTCCCCTATATGTCCCGCACTGTCACAGAGACAATTTTCACCCTTCCCCTTCGCTTAATGCCCCGCATCCGAGCGCTTCGTTACTAACACAAACTTGTTCTCGCCACCAATCGATTGAAGCCATGAAATTGCCGCTTCTCGAGAGGGGAATGACTTAGAAGGTGTAAAAGTGTCCTTGTAGTCCGGAAAATTACAAGATAACGGCATTACCCGCAATACAAACAAGTGTAACATTATAATCAACCAAAATGTACAAAGCACAATCACAAAAAAACCCAAAAAATAGGTTCTCGGTTGTACGGTTACGAAACTTTCTTCATAGTCTCGTTTACGTGAGGCCGATAGTTACCATTACCCTCGGTCGTTCCGGCACCGTGACCTACGTGAAACCTCTCGGTCCTCTGCGCGACCGAGACATTACCATACATCTCGGTCTGCGAGGCCGAAACAATCGCGCACCCAGACAGATACTTCGGATAACCGCAAAAAAAACACAAAAATATTTGCAACATTACCTCAAGGACGACCTCCTCTGGCACCGAAGCATTACGATCCTCCATTATACAATTGAAACAACTTCGGATTTGAAGAAATTACCAAACCCTACGTTGACAAACAAATCATCATTTTCACTGTTATACGCAACTAAACAGTTCAAAAAAACCCGAAAATGGTTGTCAAACATTGTTACCTCGCTGTCGGACGAGCAAGAATCGATCAGCTCTTCGCCAAACGCAATGTGGCTGTGGCTTTGTGGTTGACGCTTGCTGGTGGGGTGCCCTAACTCCTTGTCGAAATGGTTTGTGGGGTTTGAACCATTATATATATACAGGGGCAAAATGGTCTTTTCCATTTTTGCTGGAATTTTTACAAATAAGCTGGGTGCCCTCATTAAATGGTGGGGTGCCCTTAGCGGCCCTCAAATGAAATCAAATAGGGTCTTCTCTTCAACGCCATCACTGTGGATCATTCCCACTGGGGTTTTCATCATTTTCAATAGTTGATTACCCCTTTACTGTTCTTCATTCTCTCTCCTTCCCTCATCGTCCTCACTCACTCACTCACTCTCTCTCTCTTTCTCTCTCTCTCTCCTCTCTCTTTTTCTTTCTCTCTCTTTCTTCACTGTATTTGATTCGATTGAGGAGGAACCATGAGTTGGGTGTGGTGGCGTTAAAGGTGAGCAGTGAAAATTTGATTTTGTGGATTCTTTGATTTTTGGGACTGTGGTCTTGGGATGAATTAGGAGACTAGTTTTGATTTCGAAGAGAGATGGTGGGGTTGTGATTAATTGAGTAATGGAAAGAGGTGAAGAGGAGAAGGATTGAATCGATATACAAAAAAAATAGTAGAACCGAGAGAGAGGGAGGTAGAAGGTGGGGGAGAAAGAAAACGATGGGGGAGGCTTGAGCTCCCCTGCCCAAACGCAATGGGGTTGGGCACCCCATTGATTGAGAAACAAAGTTAAAAAAAAATCTGGGAATCGAGCAGAAGCTCTATTTCAATCCCAAGGTAAGGGATGATGAATTAATCCCAGGCCGGGACCGAACCGAGTTTGGCTTAGTTGAGCTGAACCGGTCTCGGTCTTTGATTAAACTCATCCTCCTTAAAATAAAAAAAGTTTTAAAATTAAAAAAAGATAATAAATAAAAATCCCTAGAAAATGGAAAAATTCAAAAAATGGGATTTTTGAACAAATTAATGGTAATTGGGGATTTTTATGAAAAATGAGAATTTTGGGATTTTCTCGAGGATTTATATATGGGTTTTGCCTCGTAATGCATGCTATGATACCCGAAAATGCCAAGTATTTAAAAATTATTTTATAGCCTAGTTAAGGTTAATTTTCAATGTCAAACAATAATTTGTAATCAAAATTGGAATCCGGACATCTAAGGGGTTGATTTGGAGTGATTCTTGAGTTTTCGGGTTGAGGCAGGATTAATTAAAATATACTAAATTGGAAAAAATTGTGAAATTATTGTGGAATCTTACCGAAGTTATAAATGAATTGTAGGTCCGCAATTAAAACCCCCGTGTGGACTAGTTTACTGATAAGTGTTTAATTAGACTTAAATAGAGTTAGTTTAGTAGTATATTTGGTATAAATATCTCAAAATGAGCTCTAATTGATGATATTTATGTGTTTTTAGGCATACAAGGTATAAAGGAGACAAATGAGTGCTATGATGAGGCAACGAGGAAAAAAAGCACAAATAAACATTTAACGTCGTGGCATTGAGATTAACGTCGTGGAAAGAAAGTACAAGGCGTGGGAATAAAGCACAAGGCCTTGAGAAGGCTTAAAGACCAAAAAATTGACACAACATAGTTGATGTAGTGGCGGTGCCGCAGGGTTGTACACACGGCGCTAGCACAACATACAAAGGGCGCCGAGCTCACTAAATGGAGAAAACACACACAAAAAGGTTGAAGCTGTGGTGGCACCATGGCTTAACACACAGCGTGGGTTACTTATTCACATCGCCGGGACATAAAAAATAAAAAGTTTAGAATTCTAGTTCGGTTAGAATTGTTAATTATGGTTTCTAATTATATTCTTAAGAGTCTAAAGTGTATAAATATGTATTAGAACGTGGTAAACTCATCAATTATTACCCATTATCATAGATTACCACCAATTAACATAGAATAACATAGTTTATATTATTTTTGAGTATTAAGAAGAGTTTTGGAGTAGAAGACATTGAAGACTCCACTTGTGGTTTTTCAGTATTGTTTCCTTGATTTAATTGATGTTATTTTCTTTAATTTTTTATTGCAATAAATACCATGATGTATATGTTGGTTTCAATGATGAGTGAGTAGTTTGTTTATCTTAAGGATCAATGGATCCTGTGGTATGAATGATATGTTAAAGAAAGTATGAATGAATTATAATGATTAAAAGTGTAATGGTTATAATTTGTATTGATTATATACGTAATGTTATGAACATCTTGATCATGTATTTGTTGATTAGAGGTTTTAGGAGTTAACATGGCTATTGGAGCTTTTAAGCCGGATATGAATGATACAATCGTAAAATATATAACATCGATAGATAGTTATTGGTTTGGGAGGCACAAATAGTAAAATTAAGTGGATATGAGTCTAAAGATTTATAACTTAATGCTATGTTGAACTTACATTATTCACATCGATAGGTGGAGTTCTAGTTTACACATTAGGATCTTTTCCACCATGACAATGAATTGAAACGAATCTTAAGGAAATCTGTCTATTCTAATCGAGCATTACACACACATAATGAAGATGAAGGAAGTGAGATATGAAAGCGTAGTAATTCAATACCTAGGTGAAGTTAAGAACTAAGAGTCTTCTTAATATAAGAGTACAAGAGTACAAGTATTTTACATTATTTTCTAGAATAGCGTAATTTAGTTAAAACCAACTAAAAAAATATTTTTTTAGCAATATAGTGAATTTAACTAAATGAACCGTATCCATATAAACCTTTTTATGAGGACGATATCTGTAATCAATATTAATTGATCACATTTTTACTACAATCGAGCTGTTATACTTGTGGTTTCACGATCAAACTTTTGGCGTCGTTGGCGGGGATATGTAGCCATACATTAATTTAGTTAGTTTAAAAAATATTTAAGATTTTTTTCAGTAATTTACTTTCAAGTTTATAAAATAAAATAAAAAAAAGAATAAAAAAAGTAAAAAGAGTTTAAGTTTCAAGTTTGACAATCCGCACTTGATCTTTTGTATTTTCTTTTCTGGGAGAATTAATACATGCATAGTAAAAGAGAGAAGGACTTAAGGCCTTACGATCCTAAGATTGACAAAACCAACAAGAAGAAAGGAATCAAGATGGTGGAGGATCAAACGGGGAATTGAAACCAACATCAGGGCCGAGAGAATTACCAACCCGAAGGTGATCTAGTTGTGCAAGACATAATGCGGGGACAGAGATGTCTTCGTGACTACTTCAAACCGAAAGTTCAAGAGACATACAACGGAGTGATGAGGCTTCCAACCAACACCACTGAGTTTGAACTGACTGTTGGATTTTAGAGTTCATACACAACAATAAATTCAAAACAATTCTTGAAAAACCCAACATGATCGAAAATAAGTTTCATTAAACAAGAACTGAAAAAGTAAAACATACCTTAATCTGTGATTTCTTTCTCTCATTGTTCGATTTTCAAGATGTTCAAATGCGTGTCCTCTATTGAAAATCCACACATGAACGTTGACCACAATTTGGAGTGCTAGCCCCAAAAGAGATAGAAAATATTTTCTTTTCTCTCCCAAAAACCCAGAGAACTCGAAAATAGCAAAATTGAAAATCTTATACATTTTTAGAGTTTCAATCTTTATTTATATGTGTAAATAAGCTATCTTAAAAACGTATTTGTAATACAACTATTGTATTTAGGCAATTCAAGCAAATTACACAAACACCCATATTAATAAGTTATCATATAATGAATCATAAGGGCTTTTATGCCATGAATTTTATCATATAAAATTCATTATTCTGGACCAATTGAAATTGCGCAAAGTCATTCTTTGTGTGCGACCCAATAGGTTCATGCGACGTTGGCAGTAAACTAAAACCATTTTGATACAAGTCATAAGTGGTCTCTAGCAATATTTTATGACTACACAAGTAGCAGGAATATCAATATCGATACAACTTAATGAATAACATATAGGTAGCGGCTAAATGGACCCCAGTTTTTCTAAACAGACCCTATTACTCAAGCATAGCCCGATTTTGCTAAACATACCTTACCTTTATTTTTATAAATTCTAGAAATACCCTTGACTACCCCATGCCCCAGAAGTGAAGAAGTGTCGCCCGCGTGTTTAGAGGTCTCGGCCAACTCCCACCGAGACATTTTAGAGGTCTCGGCCGACTCCCACCGAGACATTTAAAGAGGTATCGATCTTTTGTTGGTCTCGATGGAAGCTGACTAAAACCTCTAAAAAGGTCTTGGACTCGAGACTTCCAAAGCGGTTTGGACTTGTGTGATTGAGACTTCCAAAACGGTATCAGCCCTGTGTGTTCGAAATCTACAGGCGACAAGAACGAACAAAAAAATTTTAAAACTCCAAAGAAATACATGAAACCAACCAAAACATTATTGGGTTTTTCTCGGAATCGCTAAACTTTCTTGATTCCATTGTTTGTTTTTTGCAAAAAACGCGAGATTCAAGCACCTATTCAAAAGCCCAAAATCTAATAACACAATCATAAACACCACTATCGACTTAAACGCAAAAAAAACCCAAGAAAACTCAGAAATCGACATGAAAATAGGTGGTGAATACACCCATGACGTCGAATCATTGTGGTTTCGCTTGGATTTCGTCAGATTGGGGCTGAAAGTGTGAGCACGATTCAAGTGAGGGGTGACTGGGATATGAATGAGTGGGTATGAGCAGGGTATGGGTAAGCAAAAACCCATTTATATGAAGGGGTAGTTGGGTCATTTCACACATGAATTAATTTTTTTTAAAAAACTTAGGTCCATTTAACAAAAACTAGGATCTTTTTAGCTGCTCCCTAACATATGTCATATCCTTTTATTATGCGATATCATTCGATTAAACATAAGGCATGAAAAGTCACCCTTAATGTTCAATATTCTCGGTCTTTAGATAGACTGAAAACAACCAAATGACATTGATCATATCAATTCACTTGGACTTGGCCATTTAATAGTCTAACATATCGAGGATCCAGTGATATCTCTTTCTATATGAGAGAGAAAAATCTTAATTATATACCTTCACATATTATTCACATGGTAACCAATCACAATCTTTATAATCGTCCGGTTAAAGACAACATTTGATTGTGTCAAATTACGATGCTCGTAATATTGAAGTCTATGGTAATCAAAAGTTGAAGGACTAAGTGATATACCTATCATGATCGAAGGACTAAATGATATACCTATCATAAGTAATACCTACGACTTAATCCATGTAGTGTTCTCATAGCGGGTCGGTCCAGTACCTTGTTCCCTAACAAGTACTCATGATCTCAATTCGTATCCCTATACGCATGATCATCACATGATCATCAATCAAGATTCATACTAGTCTTAATTCATTATGTTCCCAGTATAATGACCGACTAGGGATATTTAAGATGTTTCAACAAATACACATGGATCTTATTATAAGGTAAACATTCAATCACTTATAATAAAATATCTAATGAAAACCTCTATTTTATTAACTAAAATTTTAAGATAAACAATGTTTGTAGATTGACCTATGGCACATGCCCCAACACTGACCGTCTATTACCAACATAGTGCAGAATAGCCTATTAAACGAGCTACCAAATGAAGATCCAATTGCACATGTAGAGAATGTTATGGAGAGGTGTGACAATGTTCACATCACTAATGTTACAAATGAGGTAATCATGATGAGAATTTTTTCATTCTCATTGGGGGAAAATCCAAATCCTGGTTCCAAGGACTAAATGCAAGGAGTATGACTTCATGGGTAGAAATCAATGAAGATTTCTAGATAAGTTATTTCCCACAATGAAGGTCAGTGAAAGGAAAGTGAAAATCAACCAATTCAAGCAAGAGGATGCCGAGTCTCTGGGTGAGGCTTAGGAAAGATTCAAAGAGATGCTAAGGAGATGTCCATGACATGGATATGTCAAGTGGGCACAACTCCAAATCTTCTACTATGGAATGAAACACATCACGAGAACATTAGTTGATGCCGCAACGGGTGGTTATTTACTAACAAAGGATGAAGAGGGAGCATTAAATCTTCAAGATCTTATATCCCAGAATTCTAAAACACGAGCTTGTTCCACAGTGAGAAAGCCAGCAAAAGTATATATGATTGATTCATAAGCTGTGATCATGACACAACTATTAAACCTGAGTAATCAGATGGCAAAGCTATTAATGGAACAACAAAGTCCACTGATATAACAACCCGTTAACCACAAAACAATGGTGGTTAATCCATTGGACATGTAACAAGGAATGAAGTTTGAATATGTAAACTTCATGAACAACTAGAACTATGGAAAGAACTTCAGGCCGAGATAAAATGGCTCCTCAAAGATTTTATCAAGGATACAACAACCCAAACTTCTCATATGGGAATCCTATTAATGCATTGAAGTTACCTCCATATTTTGATCAACAAGGGAAGCTAGGCCAAAGTGAAGAAATGACTTCATTGATGTCGATTGAGAAATTCTTGCAAGCTATTGACATCAACAATAGGGAATGCCATGAGAAATAAGAGAAAGATATAGAAAATGTGAAGCAAGCTCTGAAGAGGATGAATGATGAAAGAACATAATCCATAAAGAATCTGGAGAGACATATTGGTAAGCTAGCCATTGCTTTGAGTTTAAGGAAGCAACGACAGTTTTTGAGCAATATAAGCACTAATCCTATGGAGAACATAAATGTAGTCCGATTAAGAAATGGAAAACAACCGATGACTCAGTGCAACCAAAAGATATAGCAAATGGCATAAGAAAACTAATTGATGAGCATCATCAAAGGATTCAGAATACTTGAAAAGTGACATAAGTAAGCAAAAAAAAGTTGCTACAACAGAAAAATCAAAATTGGCTCAAAAGAAGGTACGTGAGAAAAGAAGAAAAAAGATATGGCACCAAAGAGAGTGACATTTTTTGACAATCCACAATTAATAAATCCACCACTACCATATCCTCACGATTCAAGAAACATAAAGATCAAGAACAGTTCAAGAAGTTTGTAAAGATGTTTAAGAAGTTACACATAAACATCCCGTTCCCTAATGCATTGGAACAGATGCCGAATTATGCAAAAGTTTTTGAAAGACATAATGACAAGGAAAGTGGAATTAGAAGAATATGTAACGGTCAACTTGATAAAAGAATGCAGTGCTATTTTACAAAGGAAGTTACCTCAAAATTTGAAGGGCCTATAAAGTTTTTCCATTCCATGCACTATAGGAGTACATTTGTTTGATAAGGTCTTATGTGACTTGGGAGCAAGCATAAATTTGATGCCATTATCAGAATTTAAGAAACTAGGTTTAAGAGAAGTGAAGTCAACCAACATGACTTTGATAGATGTTCAAGAGGGAGAATTAAAGTTATGAGTAAATGATGAGGAAGTTCTGTTTAATATCTACAAAACCTTGAGATTTTCAAGTGAGGGAGAGCATTGTAAAAGTATAGAAGTTAGAGATCTAATTTCTGATTGATCTAATTTCTAATTTTAGTTCTGAGATAGCCAAAGAAAATACGCTAGATAACATGTTGGAGCAATGTCTAGTTCAAAGCAAAACAACAAGTTTTGCAGTTAAGAGTGAAATTCAGGAGGAAGTCAATGCTTTATCACCAATAGGACCCCTCCAAAGTTTCATAAAGATTTAGAGAAACTAGAAATAAAAGTGGAAAGTGCAGTTACTGAACCAACAATGGAATTAAAACCTTTGCCAGAGCATTTGAGATATGCGTACTTAGGAGAAAACTCAACATATTATGTTATTATTTCGGCAGCTTTGATATAATTGGAAAAAGGAAAAATGCTTCAAGGTTTGAGAGAGCATATATCAGTATCGGGATGGACAATTAAAGATTTAAGAGGAATTAGTCTAACAGGCTGGATGCATAAGATCTTAACGGAAGAGAATCATAAACAATCAATTGAAGCTAAAATGCGACTAAATCCAATGATGAAAGAAGTAGTAAAGAAAGAGATTTTAAAATGGTTGAATGCCTGAATCATTTATGTTATCTTAGACAGTTTGTGGGTTTCACCAATACATGTGGTACTAAAGAAAGGAGGAATGATCATTATTCAGACTGAAAATGGAGAGACATTATCTACTAAAACATTAACTGGTTGGAGAGTTTGCATTAATTATTGAAAATTAAATAAGGCTACATGGAAAGATCACTTTCCTTAACCATTCATTGATCAGATGTTAGATAGGTTAACATGATATGAATACTATTGTTTCCCAGATGAGTATTCAGGATATAATCAAATTATTATAGCACTAGAAGATCAAGAGAAAACTACGTTTACTTGTCCTTATGGAACGTTTGCATTTAAACGGTTGCTATTTAGATTATGCAACACACTAGCAACATTTCAGATATGGATATTGGCTATTTTTTCTAATATGATGGAGGATATCATGGAGGTATTTATGGATGAATTTTCTATATTAAGAGCATCTTTCGACTTATGCTTACAAAATTTGGCATTGGTATTGAAAAGATGTTAAGACACAAATTTAGTACTTAATAGGGAAAAGTGTCACTTTGTGGTTTGAGAAGGAATTATTTTGGGACATAAAGTGTTTGTTCATGGATTAGTGGTTGATAGAGCAAAAATAGAGCCAAGTGAAAAACTTTCTATACCAAGAAATATTATAGATATAAGGAGCTTTTTAGGACATGCGGGTTTCTACATAAGGTTTATCAAGTATTTTTCAAAGATCACTAAACAACTTTGCACGTTGTTGGAAAATGATGTTCCATTTGAAATGAGTCCAGCATGCGTAAACACATTTGAGACCTTGAAAGTAGCTTTGATTTCAGCATCAATTGTGGTAGTACTAGATTAGGAGTCTAACTTTGAAATAATGTGCGATGTAAGTGACTATGCAGTAGGAGCAGTGTTAGGCCAGCGGTGAGATAAAACATTTAGAGCTATAACTATGCAAGTAAGACATTAGATCCAACACAACAAAACTATACTACCACAAAAGAAGCTATTGGCAGTGATGTTTGCGTGTTACAAGTTTAGAGCTTACACAGTGGGATCAAAAGTCACTGTGTACACTGACCTTGCATCAATCTGTTATTTATTTGCAAAGAAGGATGCAAAATTAAGGTTGATTAGAAGGTTCTTATTATTGCAATAGTTTGATTTGAAAATTAAAGATAAAAAGGGAAGTGAAAACTTGGTCGCAGACCATCTATCTAGGTTACCTCATAAAGAAGGTGATATATGGAAGTCGATAATCGAAGTATTCGTGGATAAGCAGTTATTTCAAACATCCAAAGTCATGGAGTACCTTGATTTAGACTCGAACTAAACGAGTAAAAAGGCATCAGACTAATGACGTTAAACGAAGGGCTATTAGGAGGCAGCCGTGGGTTTTTAATATTATTTTTTGAATTTCATTTTTTTATTTTGTTTAGTTAGAACAATTCAAACGTTTTAATATCTTTTTAACTTTTGAAAGTTTTGTACTAAATGTGTAGGAAAGACCATTTGTCGGGTGACATTTCATCGGAAGAAAAAAGTCTCAACGTATGCGGCTTATTCACTAGAGCATCAAGGAGTTAGAGGGATATTTTTGTCACTTTATTAGTTGTTGAAATTTTATGGTTATGCATTTTTAATGTTTAGATCTTGAATTATATTATATTATGTTTGTGTGTTTAGTGTTTTTATGTTTCAGGCTTATTTTTAAACTTTGAGGACAAAGTTTAGTATACGTTTGGGGGCATCAACACTAAACTATGAGAAGTAGTAAGAAAGGATAAATGAGGATAAACATTGTACGTATGATCATAAAATTTTATTTTTGAAGCAGTTAAAAAAGAAAGAATAATAGTGTATCTTTTTCATTTACTTATTTTTTAAATGTGTATAGGTAGTCAAGATTAGATTATATATAGTAATATGTAATGAATAAATAAAAGTTCATGTCTTCAATTGAGGATGAGTAAGAATACAAGAATCTTATTAATATGAAACTCGAGAGAGTGTAATCAAGTTTTTGAAGAAAATAAGAATTGTAGCAAACAACGGTATAATTTCATGATTAGAAACTTAAAGTTAGGGAAGATCATAAACTTGAAACAAAAGCAAGAAGAATACTAGAACACTTTTTGTTGAAAAAGTTAGATCTTTACAGAATTTTATAATAAGTATGAATCTTACTTAAGTATAAAAGTAAATAAAGACAAAATACTAAAAGGGGAAGAGATAGGCATGGTGTTTAATGAAAAGTTGGAGTTGAAACTTGCTTGATAGAGTGAAAGTGAGAAGTGCTAACAATAGTTTTAAACAAAATAGAGAGTCCCACAAGTTCTACAGGAAAAGGAGCAGAGAACTTGATGGTTGGAAAGACTGAGAAAAAACGGAATCCATAGGAAACAGAGTCCTAGAAATATATATATATATATATATATATATATATTATAAAGAAAGACACAAGTTAGATTAAAACTCTTCAAATGATAAGATTTAGCTCGAGTACAAGTAACTTAGTTAAGTTAAGTTTTCTTTCCAACAATGTTAAGTCATATAGACTCTTGAACTATTAAAGTCTACAAAAATAGTATGATCTATGCTTATTTGTGAATTATTGAGCTTAATGAGAAATCATGAGATTGTACACTTGCTACTTGAGTGTTGAAGTGACATAAACTTGTGAGTAGTGATGGTTTTGGTTGTGAACTACTTTTGAGTTTCGAAAGTAAATTATATGTGTTGTTAAAGCTACATGTTTTTTCAAAATATTAGTTTTTGCAAAGAAAAACTCTTGAGTGAATTATTAAGTTGAACTTATTTGAATTAAAAAATACTCCATGAACTATGTAAATTGAATAAGGTATTATAAGTAGTAGTAGTAGTAGTAGTAGTAGTAGTAGTAGTAGTAGTAGTAGTAGTAGTAGTAGTAGTAGTAGTAGTAGTAGTAGTAGTAGTAGTAGTAGTAGTAGTAGTAGTAGTAGTAGTAGTAGTAGAAAATTACTCTCTAATTAAGGTTACCGACCCGTGATGTGGCTCGAGAATGGGTATACAGTCCTAATACTCAGCTTGAGGATCGAGAAATATGTTAGATTTGATGTGGTGTATTCTTAGCGTGATGTATATGTGTAGACTTATAAAGTAACTCCTACTAGTATATAGAGGTCGAGATGTGAACGGGGAGGCCCCTCGAGATGTCGTAGACATTAATTTAAGTTAGCGTAACTTAAATAATTAGATTAATGTGGCTATAGTTTGATTTACATTAATGAAGCCTAAAGTTAGCGAGTTAAAATATTAGTTATTGATATTCCTCGAGATACGTGTAGATACATCAAAAGACCAATTGAATATAAATTGATGTTAGTAAGATGGAGTTAGTGGAGAGTTAATGGAATTGAAATCAAGATATGGACCATTAGATTAGTCTCGAGATACATGTGTATATTAAGATCAATTGCTATTAATCAATCTTATCATATATATATAAGATTGTATGAGATAAGCATGCAAATCATTTGATTTCATAACTTAGGAGTGAAGAAAAAGCTCTGGAGGATGAAGACCAAAGATAAATCAGTAAAGGTGAAGAATTTTTGGAAAATTTCTAAGGAGTTGATCAAGCTAGGGGTGGTGTACAAGTAGTTAACAAACGTTTGGCTAAAACTAGAGGTGAGAGTCCAGTTCATATTTTTGTGTGATTTCAGAGGGTAAATGAAATCATATTTTATATTGGGTTACATATTTGGATTCATTGTGAAAACCATTAAATTTGCTATAAAAAGAAGTTTATTATTTGGAGTTAAATTGACCAAGTTATGATCAATAAAAGTGTTAGGTGTGCTCTTGAGTTTTATTAAAAAATGCATGCATATTTTGATGGTTTAATGAATATATATAAAGTGTATGCAGATGTTGTTGCTATGGTGGATATGTTGGGTCCCTGGAGGAGGGTAAGATGGATCCAAGGCGATGGAGATGGCCAATTGGAGGAAGAAACCCATAAATTCGAAGTACATAATTTTTGGGATTTCTTGCGTTCAGCTTGCTAGGTGTGTTAGCTAGCGCGCTACCTGTGTGCAACACTAGTAAGTATGGGTAGCATGCTTAGGGGTCACTAGCGCGCTAGATAAACTACCCGATGCGCTAGGTGCTTTTGATAGCACACAGACTGCAATTTCCTAACTTAAACTCAAACACCTTAAATAAGCGTAACACCCTAAACGAAGGTCTAAACACATTCTAAAACATATCAAATGATACCAGGAGCCTAGATAAGAGTCACGGAGGTTCGGGTATGAGTTTTAAGGTGTCGAGAGGTCGGATTAGCATAGGAGTTGGCGTGGTTTTTAAGTAAACTGATAGAGATATTTATTTCCATTTCTTTTCATTATGTTTCTTGATTACAGTCATCTCAAAAGATGTGTTATTATACTCTAGATGCCATGACTTTGTTGTCCTCTTTCATTTCATGAGTTCGTTATCATCGCATTGGTTGATGTTTATATGGTATTAATTGGCTCTTTATCACGTGCTATGTTATTCTTGGTTGTTAAGTGAGTAAGTGAAGTAGAATAACATGCTATCTGGTAGGTGATTTATGGTGTTGTAAGTCCATTCTTTTGTGCGTTAGTTATGCAATCACTTTGTTTGATTCCTAAATTGTGTTTCTTTTTGAGTTGTGAAAGTAGTTCTTGTATCTAGGATCATTATAGAGATAGGCGCGACACACAGGGTTACTAAATTTTTGAAGATGTCGGGATCTCACCACTAGCTTTTGCAACACACAGATTATGGGACCCGGGGTTGTTAGCAAGAATATATAAACGTGTAATTATGGAGGCGTGGGGCTCAGTTCCGACCTTCAACAGAGGTGTAGAGCACAACTACATCCTGAGATAGTGGAATAGAGTTGATGTAATTTAAATTCATAGTCAACTGGCCTTCAATCATTACTGCTTAGTCGAGTGTTAGTTTCAGGTTGTTTACTGGAGTAATCTAATAGCATGATCTTTTCTCAGCTTTAGTTGCAATTGTTATGCTTTCAGATACTTGTCAAATATTTTTCGAAATGTGGATAAATGTCTCTCAGTGTTACTTTCTACATTACTGTACTCATTGTCCTTTTTATGACGGTGGGTGCAGATACTTCGAGTAACAGACTAGGGAAGGAGAAGATTGACGATTAGCTTTGAGCTGACGGATGATAGTTTTTGCTACTTTTGTAGTAATCATTTTGTGTAATTATTACTTATCTTTTTGTATAACTTTGAGTTGTATATTGGGTTGATAAACTAGACTTCCCTACTATTTCATGTATTATTTTGGTTGGTATTATATGATCATCTGTTTACTTGGTTTCCACAGTAGGTGTTTTTATAAATGTTTCCGCTAATAATTAAGATAATGTTAATAACTTCTTAATGAACTCTATAAATCATAATTGAAAATAAATGAATAAAGTTTATGTTAAACGTGTACAATGAGGTGAATGAAACAAAAAGGCTGACTAATATGTTGTTAAGTCCTACATGGTGTGGATTAGGGCTTAATGATGGGATTAGGCCAGGAGGTACCCGGTTAGGTGAATCGGGCCATCACAACTTAGTAGAATACACTTTTGCTCGGGATGTGCAAAATTCCAAGTTTGAGGGTATTTGATAAGTGTTTAATTAGACTTATATATAGGGCCAGTTTAGTAGTATATTCGGTATAAATATCCCAAAATGAGCTATAATTGATGATATTTATGTGTTTTTAGGAATACAAGGTATAAAGAAGAAAAAGAGTGATATCATGATGAAATGAGGAGAAAAGGCACAAATAAACGTTCGATGTCGTGGAATGGAGGCTTGAGGCCGTAGGAAAAAGCACAAGGCATGGGAAGAAAGCATAAGATGTGGAGAAGGCTTAAAGACCAAGAAATAGACACATTATAGTTGACGCAGTGGTTGCACCGTGGGGTTGTACACACAGTGCCGAGACAATATACACAGGGCGTTGAACTCACTGAATGGAGAAAACAAACACAAAAGGTCGAAGCTATAGCAACTCCATGGCTTAACACACACAACGTAAGTTACTTATTGACAGCCCCATGACATAAAAAATAGAAATTTTAGAATTCTAGTTTGGTTGGAATTGTTAATAAGAGTTTCTAATTGTATTCTTAAGAGTTTAAAGGTTATAAATAAGTATTAAAATGTGGTAAACTCACCAATTATCACCCATTATTATAGATTACCACCAATTAACATAAAATAACATAGTTTACATTGTTCTTGAGTATTAAGAAGAGTTTTAGAGGAAAAGACATTGAAGACTCCACTTGTGCTTATTTGGTATTGTTTCCTTAATTTAATTAAAGTTATTGGATTTAATCTTTGATTGCAATGAATACCATGATGTTTATGTTGATTTCAATGATGAGTGAGTAGTTTGTTTATCTTAGGGATCAATGGATCTTATGGTATGAATGTTATGCTAAAGAAAGTATAAATGAATTACAATGATTTAAAAGTGCATTGGTTAGAATTAGTATTGATTCTATATGTATTGCTTTGAACATCTTGATCACGTATTTGTTGATTAGAGGTTTTAGGAGTTACCATGGCCATTGGAGCTTTTAAACCGGATATGAACAATACAACTGAATAATATATAACATCGATAGATAGTTATTGATTAGGGAGGCACTGATAGTTATTGATTAAGTTGTTATGAATCTAAATATTTGGAACTTAATGCTATGTGGAACTTACGTTATTCATACTGATAAGTGAAGCTCTAGTTTGCACATTAGGATCTTTTCCACCACGACAGTGGGATGAAGTGAATCTTAAGGAAATTTGTTTATTTTAATTGAGCATTGCACACACATAATAAAGATGAAGGAAGTGAGATATGAAAGCATAGTAATTCATTATCTAGGTAAAGTTGTGAACTAAGAGTCTTCCTAATATAAGAGTAGAAGTATTTTACATTGTTTTCTAGAATAGAGTAGTTTAGTTAAAACCAACTAAAAAGATATCTTTTTAGCAATAAAGTGAATTTAAATAAGTGAACCGCGTCCATATAAACCTTTCCTTAAGGACAATATCCATAATCAACATTAGTTGATCACATTATTACTACAATTGAGCCGTTATACTTTCGGTTTCACGATCATTTACTAACACGGAGGGCGAAGAGTTCGCGGTTACAATGTAAGTAAATCCCATAGTGACCTTTACATTATATGATTATAAGTTTCGTATAAATTACGTTGATTCTTGCTATTGCGTCATTTGTTGTACATGCATAAACCGGGGGGGGGGGTTAAGGTCGATTCGAGTCTTCTTATAGTGTTTACTATACCGTGGTTATATGGGAGAACACTATATTAAGCTTGAAAGGTTGGAGTCACTGATACTTTACATCACGTGGTTATCATGAGATCACGTTGAACTAAATCATACTTCCATAGTTTAGAGGAACGAGAATCGTTTGGTTATCCTCTCAGTGCATGAGTCCTTATTACTGTTTACTTGGATTGTGGTCGAATATTAGAAGCGATATAGATTCATGATTGTATTTAAATTCCTTGGAATATATTGTTCGTTTAATCTCTTGGATTATTATGCATTTGATTATTACAGGTGTACTGGATAGTGTAGGATTTACTTGTTTTCCATTATCGAATTTTTATAATTAGCTAATGACAAGTTCAAGCGACGACAAATGAAAGGGAAAGCTGTCGAATTTTATATGACTTGCTCAATTTCATTCTCTCTATGTATATATATTTTTTGATATAATATATTATATAAATGAATTTTTAGGTTCGTGTGTGATTATGATATCCTTTGAACGATTGTAACAGTTTAAGATGGATTATGATAATTTTGGAAGCTAAGGTTGGTTTAATTTGAAGATAAAACTAATTTTGATCTTTTAAATCAGGTATGAACGAATATATATTCTGTTGATGTAATATATATTGTTATGGGATGGATTGTGAGTCATTCGTCATTTACACTAAGTTGAATAGGTTTTGTTGAAGATTTTTAAAGGCCGAGTTTTGCAGTGCAGGCTTAAAAATAGAGGAGGTGTTGCCAAAACATTTTTACGGAATTTTGAGATTAATTTAATCAACCTAAATGAACTTTGAGGTTTCAAATTAACTTTAGGATCCTTTAAGGTTGATAAAGTTTTATATTTGTTGATTACGAGATCATGATTATGTTTCTTTATTGATGGTGAGGTTAGAGCTGACTAGATTATCAAAGAATTAAGGTAAACTAGGCGATCAAATGCTCCAATTAGGTAAGGTCTAATATTCACCTCGCCCGGAGTACATGTAACCCTCGTAATCTAATTCGAAAAGATAAATTAAATTTTGAGTTCAACTCGTCACATGTAGAACATCTCGAAGCGTTATGACGCATCCATCAAATAGCTTTAGCTGAACTTCATTAATATTCAATATTGGTCGCCGAAAGTCTTCAACCATCGACTTAACTTCGCCACCGTATAACTTGCATAATTACCGACTCATGCCTTATGTACACAAACATGGCCTATGGCATCGCTGTTAATTACCCGTTCTCCTTATAATCAACAATCCTATTCTTTGTTGGACACACACGATAATTAGTATCAGTCTTAAGAACTAACAAATTGTCAACATCATTACCTTCAACATTGGAATCTCCCTTTATTGAATAGGAGCTTTTTGCCGAACCTACTCATTTTCTTTTTCTATTCTCTCTGTCTTTCCTGAGATATCCTGATTGACCACATCTTCAACAGACCATTTTCCCGTACTTCTTAGAACTCTTCCCAACAACTACAAAACCCGAGCTTTCTGATAAACTTTCTTCACTAGTCATCAACTTCTCGTCAGATATTAACATGGTAGTTGACTTCAGCTAAACTAATGGTTCCCTTCCTGTACATCAGTGTTGGCTTCATGTGGTTGAACGGAGGCAGAAGTGACTAGATGAGTTTTAGCGCCTGATCCTCATCTTTGATTTGCTCTCTCGATTCCTCAAGTTCAGAGACAATCTCGTTTATAGCACTAAGATGATCAATAATACCTTCATCCATCTTCAGGTGATGGTACCACTCCTTGAGGTATCATCGATTTGACATGGTCTTTGTCATATGCATGCTCTCCGATTTGTCTTAAAGACCTTTCGCCGAAGAAATATTCCAAATTGAGTTTTATGATTCTCGCAGACCTCAAATCTAACTCTTCACAATCCTCATTACTTTCCTTCCCACGACCCTTCAATGCTTGACAGAGCTCAGATTGAATCAACAAATATTTGACTTGAATTTTTCACAAGCCAAAGTTCATCTTCCCATCGAACTTCTCCACATTGAACTTCATCGCACTTGTGTACTTAAATATCTCGGACAACTTCACCTTAATAGTGTAACCCCTTCATATCTGAATCACAAAGAAAATAAGAAAACACAGATTTTGTGGAAAACCCTAAAATCATGAAAAAACCACGGGCAAGAAAGAAGGTATTCCACTATTAATAGTTTAGTACGCAAATGAAAGCCATCCTCCATCTAAACCGAAGATAAAAACCCCAACAAGACTTAATTTCGCAATGTTGCGTATCCACCCATAGACCTGTACGTTACGACATACTTGGCTCTCAAACACCTCAACATTATATTTTTTCGAATTGTACAAACACCTTTACATAGGTGTTTAAACATATGACTCATACCACATGCAACTACCCACTATTACAAGTTATAATTGTAACCACACGTGATTTGGGTATTGATACCAAATCATACTTGTTTGATGATACAAAAGTAAACTCCTTGTCAAATTCCAAGTTTGAATAAACTTCTAATCAATATCATGTATATCGTTCCAACCTGTCACATGACTGACGTCAGTGTATAACAATTTGAGTTTAAGATGGAATTTGAGTCACTTCATGACACTTATTTTTTAGTGCGTTCTTCTCTTAAATTTTGTTTTCATTGTTTTTATTGAAGTATAAGGGTTCTATCGAACAGATCTCGAGCATGCTGCCAATGGCATAAGTGTAAGACCATTATTATCTCAAATTTATGTATCTTATGAATTACCTAAAGTCTCTTGAACTCTCTTTAATTTGGGAAGCTTAAAGGTTATTCCTCAAGCCTAAATAGAGCATCTTGTAACTATCATACGTGTGTTGAAAGTTGAGGCTCATAAGGGTAATAAGATTTTGGTCTAATGCATTAGGTATTTCAACAAGATAATCAATTCTGCATGTAATTCTCTAACTTATATATGTTTTACTATGTTTAAGAAAGTTTACATGTAGTATCAGAGACTACTAGATCAGTAGAGTTTTCCACGAATTGTTCGTATGTTTTATCTTATGATCTAGTGTGATGTTGAATTGGTCATGATAAAGTTAGAGATAAATCAACCTTGATGAACTAATTTGTTGCTAAATTTTAAGTCTTATGGCCCGTTCGATTCACATGTAAAATAATCCAAAGATTATTTTACACTGGGATTATAACATGAGTTTGGGTATTAGTCCCAATAGAGGGACTTGTTCGGTTGGGGTATAAAGGGTGAGATTAAACCTGATCTCAATAGGTGAAGTTATTAAAGTGACCTTTTAAATCTACAAACTTATTCTCACATCCTTGACAAGCTTACAAAGCCAAATATACATATCAAAGCAACTTCAACGACACAAACAAAATCATTTAGAAGCAGAAGCCTAATAAATCCATTCATTAAGCAAACCAAATGTAACTTAAACCATCACATTTCCCATCAAATTAAGTGAACAAAATTCATGAGTAGTGAAAAAAATTCAAAGTGAACTCGTCGGCTATAATAATTGTGATATGTTGTGTGTGTCTATTTGTATTAGTATGAATGAAAATTGCAAATTTAATGGTGCATCTCGTAGGACCGCGCGATATAATTAATAAATGCAGTTGAAGTTTGAACAAATATTTAGTAGTACTAAATGTGTTATCAATGGATAGTGTTGATTCATGATCATGGAAACGATCTGTTGATTTGATTCACGCGCGGATGGTATCTATAGTGCTACATTGATATACTAATGTCACACACCATAAGTTTTTTGGTGTTGAAGAGTCGAGAATAGTAAATGAATGTGTGTTTTGGGTGTTTATAATGAGGGTATTTTGGTCATTTGAAATTCACCAGGATTAGGATAAAATAATACCATTGAATTCATGGTTTTAAATTATCCCAATTTCGTGGATTAAAATAATCCTATGAACAATTTTTATACTCGAATCGAATAAAGTATTATTTAGTATCATCACTTATCCCACCCTATCCCATGAATCGAACAGGCCATTAATGAAACTCAATATCAATTGTTTAATATACTTATTGTTGAAGTATACTTTATAGGTCGATTGATGAGATTACAAATGAATTATTTTCATGCCTCTTCTATTAAATAAATTGATAGATAAAGCAACTCGAACATCATGCACAGTTTTATCTAATGATGCTTCAATTTCTATACATTACTTGATCTAATTATTAACAATCTATAACACTATTGTCGTCCCACCAGCCAGCACCATCATTATCTCTACCCATGAGGACGAGGTCGGTGATTACATTAATTAATAAGGTTGGAAGTTGGATTGTTGGTAATACTGTGTTTTATTTGGCTAATCGATCGATTTCCTAACCGTAAAGAAGATGAATAGTTTCTATCTCTCTAAGAGACATAAAACTTGGTTTTCCCATTTTGCATACAACAAATAAGAATTAATATATATATATATATATTATGGCTTCTAATGATTAAATTGTTATGTTTAAAGTGTTCACGTATGCACTCCTATGTTGTAAGTAAAGAAGAAGAAACTGTTAATCTTCCAAAGAAATATTTCAATAAATGAAAGGATATGATTTATTTCATTTAACTTGTATTGTCATTTCCAATGTACACCAACTCTTCCATGTATTGTCAAATTACTTGTAATGTGTTGTATGACATGGGGTGTATGTGTTAATTGTCCCACATTGATCACTTGTAAAGTGTTGTATGACATGGGGTGTATATGTTAATTGTCCCACATTGCTAAGACACATTTGTCATCATACCAAATGACCTATATAAAGGGTGATAACCTCATTGTAAGAGCACACCAAGTTGAATGAAAACTTCTCATTCCAACTATCTCATTTCTTCTCTTCTCTTTTGTAGTAGTAGTTTGTAGTAGTAGAAGTTCTTAGTTTTCTATTTCCTTCTCTAGTTCTTAGCAAGTTCCAACTCAATTTACAACACGTTATCAGCATGAGCTTGCTCTAGCATTAAGGAGATCTTGAAGTTCAAGAAAGCTTGTTAAGGAGACAAAGCTAGGAAGGTATAACTTTTGTTATTTAAATAAGTTCAATTTATTTATATATTATCATGGTTGCTTCCTTTTATTACATGCATCACTTCTATATGCATACTTTATTCATATACTATACATTATAACGTCACCGATTGCGAAAGTATGCTTTGTAGTTGCTTCTTGTACGATCTTCTACATCAGAAATCAAAAGTCAATATGTGACATAACTAGTTTTCTCTTAAAACTACAAACGATTAGTTATTGTTCTATTCTTGATTTTACAATACAAATAATGCTATAAGTTTGAGTTGATAGTGGGTAAGCCTTGTCCCCGGTAAAGCTAAACATTGAAAGGGAGACGGGTAATCCCGTTCGAGGAGGCATGGCATTTAAGCAGACTTTGTCTCGCCACCCAACCTGGAGGTTGTCCCACCAACTCATACGAATAATACATTTGATTATTAATGAATCAAGTTGTGAACATATACTTAATCATATGCTATGTTTTTTTTACATAAAAGAAAAGAGAAAATTATTTTCTATTATATTTACTTTCAAAATATTAATCAACCATAGTTGAATTTGTTACCTTATTATAATTCTTGTCATGATAATTAGATATTACAAATTATAAATAAAGCTTGCATCTATGCAAGGCTGTATGTTGTACACAATCATTTGCCAATATCTTTTTAGAGATTTGAAAAGTGAATATTTCATATATATTTTCACCCTATGGAGTTATAAATATATAAATACCAAAAAAAAAAGGTAATACTCCAAAAGCTTAAAATGAGCGGTTGAGTCTCAAGCTACAAAATTTAATCACCAAATCTTAATTATAATTCCACAATTTTAATTACCTCTATGTTGAGGCTACGTGGAAATATGAATGATGAGACAATTAAAATAAGGCCACGTGGCCCGCCTCGATTTATTGCTGCAACAAATATCGAGTGCGCACATCAATCCAATAAATATTAAGGATTGATTTCTTGTCTCATGGTAGTGAGTAGTAAAATAATGAGATATTATAAATATAATATCCTCTCCGTCCAATTAGTTCACTTTCAAATTAAGAAGCATATGTTGCATATAATGATCATGATCGCAATAATAAGTTTATGGACGTGGAAAAGGTGAAAATATCGTGTAAATGTCGTATTGACAATTCCAACAAAAGGTGGAACAAAAGTGGTGCACCACTACAAAGGGTAAATAATTATTGACAATGAGCGCTCATAATTGTGACATTTTTTGGTCATATATGAAAGGCTATTTTGCCTAAATATTGTCATATATATACCCGAAAATTTTTGTGACATTTACCATGCCTTTCAAAATCAAAGGCAAAATATTACGAATTTTTGTCAATGAAATATGACTTTTTTCTAATTTGCCAAACATTATTTGTCCAGATGGATCAACAAATCATGTGTTCAAATCATGAATCAAACAAGAGCGATATATGCCTTGCTGATTGTGCTACAACGCACACAATCCTTAAAAATAGAGAATATTTCTCTAATTTGAACTTAGCTGAGGCTAATGTTCAAACAATATCTGGCATCTCCAATTTGATTAATGGCACTGGAAGAGCAAATATTATGTTGCCTAGGGGAACAACAATTCATGTTGACAATGCCTTATACTCTGAAAAATCTAGAATAAACTTACTGAGCTTTAAAGATATTCGACAAAATGGATATCACATTGAAACCGTGAACGAAAATAATAGAGAATTTCTCTATGTCACATTGGTTTCAAATGGGAAAAAAAGTGTTAGAAAAATTCCCAAATTTTATCATCTGGATTATATTTTACTCATATAAGGCATGTCGAAACGAATGTCGTCTTGAATAAGAAAATTAATGATCCAAAGACATTCATTTTATGGCATGACCGGCTTGGTCATCCAGGATCATCAATGATGCGAAGAATAATTAATAATTCGCATGGACATCCTGTAAGGAGTCACAAAATATTTTCAAATTTGTGATTATAATTGTGCTAGTTGTTCTCGAGGTAAATTAATAGTTAAACAATCCCCAAGTAAAATTGTTGTGGAGTCCCCAATTTTCTTAGAACGCATTCAGGGGAGACATATGTGGTCCTATTCATCCTCGTGGACCATTTAGATATTTCATGGTTTTGATAGATGCATCAACTAGGTGGTCACATGTTTGTTTGCTTTCGACCCGCAATGTTGCATTTGCTATACTTTTAGCACAAATCATTAAGTTAAGAGCATAATTTCGACAACCCAATCAAGACCATCCGTCTTGATAATGCCGAGGAATTTCAATCTCAAGCATTTAAAAATTATTGCATGTCTATAGGAATTACCATTGAACATTCTGTTCCACACGTGCATACCCAGAATGGTTTGGCAGAATCTCTTATCAAACGCATTCAATTAATTGCCAGACCTTTAATCATGAGAACTAAGTTATCAACTTCAATTTGGGGACATGCAATCCTTCATGCAGCATCTATCATTCGTTATAGGCCTACTGCATACCATGAACATTCCCCTATGCAACTTATTTTAGGTCAACAACCAAACATTTCACACTTGAGAATTTTTGGTTGTGCAAAGTATGTTCCTATACCACCTCCCAATAGAACTAAGATGAGTCCACAACGAAAACTTGGATTTATGTTGGATTTAACTCATCGTCCATTATAAGATACCTTGAGCCCTTAACAGGGGATTTATTTACTTGCACGTTTTCTTCGATTGTCACTTTGATGAAGCAATTTTCCCACCATTAGGGGAGATAAGAAGCCAATTCAAAAGGAATGACGCGAAATTGCTTGGAATGCATCAACTTTATCACATTATGATCCACGCACAAATCGGTGTGAACTTGAAGTTCAAAAGATCATTCATTTGCAACAAATCGCAAATCAATTACACGATGCATTTATAGATGCAAAACAAGAGACAAAATCACATATTCCAAATTTGTAAATGCTCCTGCAAGAATTGATGTCTCTGTGCAACAAAATGCACAAGAACCAACGAAACGCTTAAAGCGTGGAAGACCAGTTGGTTCAAATGATACAATTCCTCGAAAGAGGAAAATGGGAGTAAAAATAAATACAAATCAAAATACTCCTGAGAAAGCACAAGAATCCTTTGATAAGGATTTATCAGAACTAGTTGTTCCTGACGAGGGACAACGACCTCTAGAAAAAGAGGAAAAAGATGTAAATAATGAGATCTCAATAAATTATTTAAACTCTGGTAAGATTTGGGATCGAAATAAAATTGTTCATGATGATATATTTGCTTTCAATGTGTCCTTTGAAATATGTGAAAATGATGATGATCCGAACCACGATCACGGACGAATGTCGAAAAAGACCTAAATGGCAAAAATGGCAAGAGGCTATCCAAGCGAGCTAAACTCGTTAAGGAGAAACGAGAGGTTTTTGGACCGATCGTTCAAACGTCAAATGGCATAAAACCCGTTGGACATAAATGGGTATTTGTACGAAAGAGAAACGAAAAAAATGAAGTTACAAGGTATAAAGCAAGACTTGTAGCTTAAGGTTTCTCACAAAGACCTGACATTGATTATGAGGAAACATATTCTCCTGTTATAGATGCAATCACATTTCGGTTCTTAATAAGCCTTGCAGTTTCTGAAGGGCTTGATATGCATTTAATGGATGTCGTTACAACATATCTGTACGGATCTTTAGACAGTGATATATATATATATGAAAATCTCTGAAGGATTTGAAATATCCGAAGAAATAAAATCAAAACCTCATAACATGCATTCTATAAAATTACAAAGGTCTTTGTACGGATTGAAACAATCCGGACGAATGTGGTACAAACGCCTTAGTGATTATTTACTGAAAGAAAGATATGTAAATAATCCGCTTTGCCCATGTGTCTTCATTAAAAGATCATCAACATGATTTGTGATTATTGCTGTATATGTTGATGATTTAAATATAGTGGGAAACCACGACGACATCGTTAGAACATCCGAATACTTGAAAAAGGAATTTGAGATGAAAGAACTTGAAAAACAAGATTTTGTCTTGGTTTGCAAATTGAACATTTTTCAAGTGGAATATTTGTCCATCAATCAAATTATATTGAAAAAATATTAAAAAGATTTTATATGGACAAGGCTCATCCATTGAGCTCTCCAATGGTTGTCAGATCACTTGAAGTGGATAAGGATCCATTTCGACCTCATGAAAGTGATAAAGAGCTACTTGGTCCTGAGGTACCATATTTAAGTGCAATTGGTGCACTTATGTATCTTGCAAATTGTACAAGATCGACATTGCTTTTGTTGTCAACCTACTAGCAAGATATAGCTCTTCACCAACTCAAAGACATTGGAATGGGGTTAAACATGTTTTTCGATATCTTCGAGGAACAAGTGACATGGGTTTATTCTACTCGAGAGGGGTAAAATTGAATCTCCAAGGTTATGCTTTGATCTTTGGATTTTTATCTGATCCCACAAGGCCCGTTCTCAAACGGGATATGTATTCACATGTGGTAATACTTTGCTATATCATGGAAGTCGATAAATCAAACAATGGTTGCTACTTCTTCCAACCATTCTCAAGTACTTGCAATTCATGAAGCAAGTCGTGAATGTGTATGGTTGAGAAACATGATTGAACATATTCAAGAATCATGTGGATTGTCTTCAATAAAAAATTCTCCAACCATATTATATGAAGATAACGCGACATGTATTGCACAATTAAGTAAATGATTCATAAAAGGGGACAGAACAAAACATATTTCACCAAAATTCTTTTATGCGCATGAGCTTCAGAAGAATGGTGAAATTGATGTCAAGCAAATCCGATCGAGTGATAATCTTGCTGATTTATTCACAAAAGCCTTACCAACTACGACATTTAAAAGGCTTACATATGGTATTGGCTTGCGTAAACTTAAAGACATTGCAAGCAAAGAAACTGAACAAGTTTCACCCATGTTCACATGAGGGGGAGTTATTGATTAGTGTATTGCACTTTTTTTCCCTTAGCTATGGTTTTATCCCATTGGGTTTTCCTAGCAAGGTTTTTAATGAGGCAATCTTAACAATATTATGCCCGTCTTAATATTTATGAGAATAGTGTACTCTTTTTCTTTTACTATATTTTTTTCCACATGGTTTTTCTTAGTAAAAGTTTTAACGAGGCACAATCTCTAAGCAAGTGTCATCCAAGGGGGAGTGTTGTGAAGTGTGGATGACCATGCATGCACACCAACATATTGTGTAGTCATGTAACTTGTATTGTCATTTCCGATGTACACCAACTCTTCCATGTATTGTCAAATTACTTGTAATGTGTTGTATGACATGGGGTGTATGTGTTAATTGTCCCACATTGATCACTTGTAAAGTGTTGTATGACATGGGGTGTATATGTTAATTGTCCCACATTGCTAAGGCACATTTGTCATCATACCAAATGACCTATATAAAGGGTGATAACCTCATTGTAAGAGCACACCAAGTTGAATGAAAACTTCTCATTCCAACTATCTCATTTCTTCTCTTCTCTTTTGTAGTAGTAGTTTGTAGTAGTAGAAGTTCTTAATCTTCTATTTCCTTCTCTAGTTCTTAGCAAGTTCCAACTCAATTTACAACAATATATATATATATATTATGGCTTCTAATGATTAAATTGTTATGTTTAAAGTGTTCACGTATGCACTCCTATGTTGTAAGTAAAGAAGAAGAAACTGTTAATCTTCCAAAGAAATATTTCAATAAATGAAAGGATATGATTTATTTCATTTACATTATCATGGTAATAAAACTTGCATAAATATTTTATGGGTTGGAATATATGCATTTGAGTAACGTTTCATTGCATAAGTGATGGTGCTTATATTGCCATAATGTAAATGATGTTATTGGGTAATTTCTTACTGTTGAAGAAATGAACAGTTACGTTTCTTCAAATATGAGATTCCTTAAGTTTTTTTTTTTCCATAAAGTCCAGCATATAAATTATTAAAATATTTTATGGGAATATATATATATATATATATATATATAACAATTAAGAAAGAATAATTATGGTGTTTTTGTATAGATGTTTCTAATAATTTATTTTTTTATTCAGGCTATAACTCAAGATATTGTTATATATCATGCAACATATATAATTATATATAATAGACCAAAACACCGCACAGAGGTCATATTGGGTATTAAAGTGGAACCCATACATGATTTCTTTAATCATGTTGTTAATCAATGAATACATATGTTACTTCATTTGTTTCTCGAATGATAAGTCGGGCCTTTAATATTAGGCTATTATCTATATATATAATAAGCCTACATCTTGAGTGTACCACATGGCGGTTTCAAGCTTTCTCGTTTAATATTAAACCTTTACACTATTGTTATTAATAAAGTTTACATTGTTAATCAAATAATAGTTAGTAAGCTAATTTTCACGTCTTAAATATTATCTAATATGGATGGGCTAATGTTTTATATCAAAATTAACATCTTTTAATGTATAATGAATTGTCATTTGCATATGCAATAGTAAAAAAATGTATTATTGTTGATATTATGGATAAAATTTGTTATTTATATTCTGGAGTTGGATTAATCACCAAAGTGATCCAACTATTTAGTTTAAACATCAAAATTATATGAATATTTATATGCATTTTCTTATGATATTATGATAATTATTAGAAACTGATTTAACCTAAATGTGAATCAATTTCTAATAATTTATAATTAAACTGATTTAATGCATATTAGTTTTGCTAATGATAATTAAGAATGAGAAAGATACGCAAAGGTACCTCATCTTCTTGATTTTGATTGATTACTAAAGTATCATGCTTGGCCTAAAGGCGCACCATATTTTCTTAGTAATATATAAACTAATATTTTACGATAATATAGATATAAAAATTATTAAAATGTTATAGCTGACCCAAAGGTGCACCACATTTTAGTAATGTAAGTTTTATCTTGTGACAAATTAAAAATGAAATGGATACCCAAAGGTACGTTACATTTTTTTAATTAATTGTTTACTAATTTATTGAATAAAGTATATTATGTTTTTACCCAAAGGAAAATCATAATATTACTAATCTTATGAATTATTCATATAGATATATGTGGACAATTTGACACTCCATCTCCACCTAGTGAAAAATATTTTAATACTTTTAATAATGATTTTTCATGATAAAGATAAATCTATTTGTTGCATGAAAAACATCAAGGAATGGATGTTTTAAAAAACATATATTACCAAGGTTAAAATAAAATTAGATAAAAAATAGTAAAATTTGTGGGAGAGTCAATTCACAAAATATAAAAATAAAATAATTAAGTTGCATAACATGTCCCACAACCTATAACTTTTAATGAAGTAGTAGTTGCCCTACTAGTGCTTCTCATAAAGAAAATATTGAGATCGCTATCAATACATCTACTAATAATTCAAGGTAATTAATATTTCAAAAATCTCATAGTAAGGAATCTATTATATCTCATGATCTTTTGGTGTACTTATAGGAATCTGATTATGACATAAAACAAATATTAAAGATCCAATTTCTCGTGATGAAGCCATTAAAGTGATGATTATATGGAATGGATTGATGTCATGCACAATGAGTATTTAATTAGTGGCTTAAAATAAGTCTAGAATCAATATAAAGAAATTATTGAATGTAAATGAGTTTTCAAGACTAAACATAATTCTAAAAGCAATATCAAACAATCTAAAGCTAGGCTTGTAGATTTAAAATTACATGAATGAATGTAAAGACTGATTTTAAATGAGAGTTTAGATGAAGAAGTCTATATAAATCAATATAAAGAAACTCATAGTAAAAGAAAATGCTCAACTAGTTTGCAAATTTAAGAAGCCAATTAATATATAGATTAAAACAAGATCTCGTCAATGGTATATTAAGTTAAAAACACCATAACATCCTTTGAACTTAAGAAAATATCATCAATCGATGCATATATTTGAAGGTCAGTTGGAGCAAGTTCATCATATTTTGATTTCACACACTGATGATATTTTGCTTAACAATAGTGATCTCGGTATGCTATATGAGATTCAAGAGTTTCTATTTCAGAACATTGAAATGAATGACGTACCAAACCGAATTTTAGTTTACTGTTATCGTGTTGGAATGATACCAAAGTAACCCTTGCATAGACCATTAGTGAGTTGCAAAGAAGGTTTTATGTTAATTATAATGGACAAAAGATTACATGCTCACTTATAGAAAGTCTGATGATACGAATATTATTGGTTATTCAGACACCAACTTAGTGGTTATCTTGATACTAGAAAGTCTACTTTTGGGTATGTTTTTCTTTTAACTAATGGAGAAATTTCTTGCCAGAGCACTAAGCAACAAAAAATTATGACTACTTCTACTATGAAAGCTCAGTTTGTAGTTTAAAGCTATAAATCAAATATTGTGGTTAAGAAACTTCATTTAAAGGTTTGGTACTATTAACTCATTTTTCAAGCCATTAACGACTCAATATGACAATTCTGTAGTTATGTTTTTCTCTAAAAGTAACCGATTTTAAACTGCCATAAAGTGTATGGAGTAAAATACTTCGCACTTAAAGAAGTTTAATAGAAAATAGTGTCAACAAAGCATTTTAGCACATATTTTATAATTGCAAATCCCTTAACGAGAGGATTGCCACAAAAAGGCATTAAGAACATGTCGACAAAATGAGCTTTGGCTGTAATTCTTAATAAATTTTAATTTGAGATTTAATTATGTTTGTGTTTATTTTATGAGATCTCATTTACCGTGCTAATTCTACTAATGTATGTGCACATATATGCTTTATAATAATTATAAGTGAATTTAGTCTTTGACACATGTTGGCCACATTTTACATCTGTGTAAAAAGAATAATATTTTGATAACTAACAATATCTTAAATCTCAACCATCCTGATCTCTTGGGAAGTTCTAAAATTGATAGGATAATAAAATCACGTATAGCTTGATTTTAACAATAAGGCTATTTGTATTTTTATGTGGTGCGTAAAGTTATATAGAAATGTTTTCCAAATTCTAGAGTTGTGGAAAAGACCGGAGTTCCATACAAATGAAATAAGATAAAGGTATACTTTTGCCAATACTTTTTAAATTCCTATTTTGATCAAAACCTATATTGGTATCAGAGCAACTAGGTAATTGATATCCTGCACACCGAGATGGTTTTTGACAAGGTATGCATTTCTTATTATTGTTATGGTTATATTATGCTACTCTTTGATTAATTTTTTTAATGCATTTTAAGTGGAAAGTTAATTGCGCAAATTATTTTAAATTATAATATGTTTTTGGGCTTATAAGTGATAATTGTAAGCATTGTGAACTCTCGATCTCATACCCATAAATAATTATTTATTATTTTAAATGGATTTAGTGGCAAATAAATGAAAGATTATTTTTGAATAATCAAACTAATGAATAGTTTTGTCTTTAGAATTGATGGCTTCAGCGACAAAAAAATATTATTGTTGGGCTGAACAAGGGCGAAAAGCTCAATGAGGACAATTTTGATATATGACATTGAAAGGTGCAATATATCTTAGAAGAGAAAGAAGTCTTGGAGACTCTTCAGAACATGATGCAAGACGATCTTATGTGCGAGCTTGAGCAGTTTGATATCGCTCAGAAAATGTGGAATGCATTGAAACAGAGGTTTGGGATAACTTCCGCAACAAGATTGCTTTGGCTCACTATCAAATTTGAGACATCTTTTAAACGTTAGCATTACTCGATAAAACAACATTTGAGAGAGATGTAGAATATGATATGTGATCTGAATACTGTTGGTCATGTTCAATCGGATGAACAACAAATGCAAGCAGTTATCCGATCTCTTCCTCAAAATTGGGAGCACATGAAAGTTGCGATGACCCACAACAAGAATATCAAGAATTTTAATGATATTTCTCATCATGTGGAGCTGGAAGTAGATCGCTTGGAAACAGCTAAGACTTCAACTCATGTAATGATTGTGCATGGAGGCTCCTAGAATACTTCCTTTAAACCTGAAGGAAAACCAATAGCTAAAAAAATGGCAAACACATTGTGGATCACCCTCTGAAACCAAAAAAGACTAATCGTAAGCGAGGCAAGCGAGGTAGCAAAAAAAAAGGACAAGAAAGAGATGGCTTGTCAAAACTATGGACAAAAAGGAAATTTTGCTAGGGAATGTCCTAAATCAAGAAAATATCAGGTATTTTCTTTTAATGCATCTCACAATTGCTTTATATTTAGCAATGCTTTATTTGTTAACTTTAATCCTTTATGGATTATTGATTCAGGAGCAACAAACCATGTAGCAAAAGACCGCGGGGAATTCATTGAGTATCGCCGCATCCTAGTGGAAGCACAGTGGATATATGTTGAAAATAACGCATGTGTAGCTATTTGAGGAATTGGCACGTGTCAATTAAAGCTTCGCAATGGGCGCATACTGCTTCTGCATAATGTCCTATATGTCCCTGAAATAAGAAGAAACTTAATTTTAGTGGTTTTCCTTCTTAGTCTTGGTTTTAGTTTGAACTTTAATAACAATGGCGTCACTATGTTTTTGGACACCACACTTTATGGTTTTGGATACTTGTCCAATGGTTTTGTTATTTTGTACATTAAAAGTGATGTTGAAATTGATGATAATGATGGTTGTTTTCCTATTTCTGCATATTCAGTCTTTGTTAATTTAGATGCAAATATATGACATGCTAGATTAGGTCATATAGGAAAAGATCGAATGAATAGTCCTACTAGATAAGACATTTTAAGCTTACTCGCAAAGGTAGACTTGCCTATTTGTACACATTATCTAGTTGGAAAAACAACTAGAAAACCATTTAGAATAGCTGTAAGAGTTGATAATCCATTGCAATTAATACATTCATATATATGTAGTCCAATACATGTTAGAGCGCGACATGATGCATCATTTTTCATCACATTTATTGATGATTTTACTCGTTTTGGTCATATTTTTCTGATCTCACTTACAAATGAAGTGTTTGATTGCTTCAAGAGATAAGTAACTCTGGTTGAAAATCAATTAGAGAAACGTGTCAAAATGTTGAGAACTGACTGAAGACGTGAGTATTTATCAATTTAATTTAAAGAATATTGTGATAAAAAGGGATTACTAGATAGCTTACCATCCCTGGCACTCTGAAACAAAATATTTTTGCAATAAGGTTTAATCAAACTTTATTAGATATGGTTCAATCTATCATGGCACAAGCAATTTTTTCAATTTCATATTGGGGAGATGCATTGCTAACCGCAGCTCATGTACTAAATCTAGTACCGTTAAAATTAGTAGCTTCCACGTCATATAACATATGGACTGGGAAAAATCCCAATCTTACAAATTTGCACCCTTGGGGTTGCGCAACATATGTTCACTATTGATAAGTAAAAAATTAGACATATTTTATAGTGTTTTTATTGTGTAATTTAGGTTGATTTTAGATATAAATGATGATATTACACTAGGTATTCTCTTGTTTTTCTGATTTTAAGATTTAATTAGGAAAATGAAGAAATAGAAGAAAAAGAAAAAGAAGAATAAGAAGAAGAAGAAGAAGAATAATAAGAAGAAGAAAAAAAAAGAGCAAAACACTCAACTGGAGAATAAAGCCAACGATTGGCCAACGATACGAGATTACAAAGGAGGCGTTGTCTAAATTGGCAACAGAGAAGAGCCAGCAAATCATTAGAGAATTGGAGTTTACATTAGGAATTGCCAGATGAATCGTTAGGGCATAAATACCTATTTCCAGTGATTAACTCAGCGATTTGTGAACAAAATGAAATCGCTGACAAATCACTGAGGTCCGTTATGAGCTTTTTTTAGATTAATACGAAGAATTTGAGTTTATTTAAGATCTGTATACTTATGAAACAATAAATAGGACCATAGAGCTTCAAGATTTCTCTCTTACACACTCTGAAAACGCATTCTCTAAGCCTTTATTAGCCATTAATTAGTTTTCATTGAGTTTATATTTGAAGCCACATTAGAGCTTTGTTTATTTCACTAAGAGGTATTTATTTAATTATGTCTTTCAATTATATTATTGTGTTATTATTTCCAGCATGTGTAAGTAGTTTATTAATCTAAACAAACCCTTGAAATGTATATACTTTGGATTGTTATATAGTAATGATTAAGGAATCATGTACTTAATGCTTTAAATCAAATTATACACAACAATCACGATTTTAATAAGTTGTGTTTGTGTATTACAACTAATGATTCTATGTTGCATGCGTAGTTGGAAATATGTATTGTGATATTCGATTTTCTGAATCTATGTCTATGATTATTAACAACAATTATAGAAATAGTAACTAGGATTAATTTATAGGGCCATACTACCCGAGTGGATGTTCTAGGTAATTATGTTCTAAGTTATTTATTGATTGACACATTCTGATGAATACTTGATTTAGATTAGGCATGATCTTCATTGAGTGTTAATGCTTTAGTAATTTTATTTTATTGTGTTTTATCCAATAGGTAGATTTACAATTATAAGAATATGACTTATTTTCCATTGAATATAGGAAAATTGATGGTTTGCTAAAGGCTATCAACCTTTTATGAATTAGGATTTAATGATTCTAAGATTCCATGTGATATAATTATAACTAGGTTATGAGGTGATGTTATGGTCTAGTGTTTTAGTTATTTAGTATTTTAATTCTCACTTAATTAAGAAAAAAGACTTTCTGTAGAAGTTTTGCAAAATCCCTATGGAGACGATATCACATTTACCATTACTACAAATAATAAGAAAATACGAGAAACTATTGTGCACGCTTGACACGTGTTAAGTTTTGGCGCCGTTGCCGGAGATTTTTAAATATTATATGGTATACACACTTCGTCGCTCAAATTCTACAGGATCTTTATATTCGTTCTATCCCGAAATAGATAGAGCTTTTAATCAAAGTTTAAGACAACAACTTTGAGAAAATTTAGTTAATAGGATGGAGGATAACAACAACAATAATAACGACGATGTCATTAATAATAATAATAGAATTATCAATAATAATAACAATAATAATAGAGAACTTACTTTTAGACAAGCAAGTCAAAATGTTATAGCATATGAGTCTATGTGCTTAGCATACCCCGATGGATTTCCTGAATTTTAACTTAAATCTGGATTTATTAGTGCTGTGCCTAACTTTTATGGTAAAGACAATGAAGACCCACATAACTTTATAAGGGAGTATCAACATAAAGTTAATAGGATGAAACCGATAGAATGTACCCTAGAACAAGTCAAACTTAAAGATTTTCCTTTTGCATTGAAAGATCAAGCACATGATTGATTGTTCTATCTCCCCAAAGATTCAATAACTACATGGACTTAAATGTTAGAAGCTTTCCTAGATGAATATATGCCCGCTAAAAAAATTAATTCCTATAGAAAGCATATCACAGTTGCAAATATGAACGATGATAATAACTTTAATGAATTCTAGGATAGATTCCAAAGATTAATTTTCTTATCCATAACATGGATATACTCAAAAAGCTTTATTAGAATATTTTCATGAAGGACTCAATCACTTTGAGCAAAGGTTATTAGACACAGTATGTGATGGATCTTTATTTTAGACAACATCTATTTTGACTAAGGAAGCAATTAATAAAATGGTTAAACAATCTAAAAAATATGGTGAAAAGGTTGAATCCTCAAGAAAGAAACTTTATGAAGTTGATCATAGAAGAAACAATATGTCCGATGAAAAAATTGATAAAATATCTAATATGGTTAAGCTGTTAATCAAAGATAGCTTTAATCAAGTTAAAGCTTATGGATTCTGTAATAAGGTTACACATCCTACGGATGTGTGTCCTACTTTACGTGAAAAGAATACTGAAGAGCTTAACACAATGATGAACCAATTTCATGGTCCTTTAAGAAATCAATATAATAACAATACTTATCATCCTGGAAGACAACACCAAAATCTTAGTTATAGTCCTCAAAATCAAAATTTTAATACATATAGACCAAGAGCTCAGATGCAATCTGCACCTAATCAGCAACCTTAACAAAATGGTCAATCTACAAATCCAAATTTAGAGCAGATCTTGCATTATTTTATGAACCAAAGTCATCAAAACTTTACATAGATTTCTCAAAATCAGATTAACATTGACACTACTATTAATGAATTGAAAAATCAGTTAAGTCAAATGAATTTATAAATAAATAGGTTAGGTACTCAACATAGTAATCGAGCTAAAACATCTATTCAAACTGATGTTCTCCTACTAATCAAGCACAAGTTAATGTTTTATTTAGTGATGAGAAAGACACACCTATAACTGGAAAGATACTTAAACAAGGTAATAAAAAGAAAACACACAAAACTATTAAAGAATAAGAAAAAAGGAAATGATGGCTAATGTCATTCCTACTAGAGAATGGATGGCTGAACAACTGAAATATACACATTTTCCTGAAAGGCTATACCTATGGTATTTAGCCAGAGTAAGCTTACGAAAAATCTTTACAAAAGACTGAAATAATTGATAAGGATGAAAATGTTAAGATTTTTGATAATTTGAATAAAGATATGTATTCATATTCTACCGTTCCACAATGATTGGCTAATGCTAGGAAGGAAGAAAATAATGAGACATACTTGAAGCATTTAAGAAAGTAGAAATTAATAAATAATTGATGGAATCAATTATACAAATTTCTAACTATGATGAAGTTTTGAAAGAACTCTTTGAATCTAAGGATAAATTTTTAGAATAATCCAAAGAAAACTTATGACAAATGGTGTCTGCTTTAATTAAAAAGAAAATATCTGAGAGATATTCCGATCTACGAATGTTTGGAATTCCTATCAAATTAAAAACTTCTTTTATAGATTTTGCTATGTTTTATCTTGGAGCATCAATTAATGTAATGTCACTTAAATTATAGAGTTATTGAAAACAGGTTCATTGACTAATACACCTATTAAGGTGACCTTAGCTGACAATACAGTTATTAAACCTTATGGTTTACTAGAAGATGTTTTAGTAAAAGTAAATGATTTAGAATTTCTAGCTGACTTCTATTTCATGGAAATGAGAGACTCAGTATCATCTAAATCTCCGCCTATACTTTTAGGAAGACCATTTCTTAAAAAGCTAAAACAAAGTTAGATATTTTTGAATGAACAATGTCTATGGAATTTGAAAACAAAATTTTCTCTTTTCATTTTAATGATGAAGATGTCTATGGTAATTTTGGTGAATCTAATAATGAACAAATTAATGATAATGAATCTTTAGAATTAAATTATAATTTAAAAGTTGAAGTATTTGTTATTAATGCAGTAACAATGGAAGAAGAAAATGTTATGATAAAGAATGAACAAGTTGAAGATACTTCAAATGCAAATATAATAACTCAAGAACGGAGGGTTAATCAATTGAAAAATGTTGAGAATGATTTTAAAATGGAGGAATTCAAATGTGAAATCCGATAATGTCATAAAATTGACTAAACAACTAAGAAATTTTGAATTTTATTTGGAGTTTAAGTATCCAAGGTGGGACCAACGCATTATGGATCAGAGATTAAAAGGTATGTTTTATTTTTGTGTGATGTGTGTTTAGTGTGCGTATTATATTGTATTTTGCCACGAAGTCGGGGCGTGTTGAGGTGTATTTTTAATTTTCCATACTCGGGGTTGCAAGTACATGTCTGAAGGGCACGAGTGAATATTAATTATTAGTTGCTCAAAAACTAATTAACCAAATGTTAATCCTCACTTGAGAATTTTGCCTCGGTTTGCATGCAAGTCGGGATCAGTAATATTGTAAAATGAAAACAAATTTTATACAAGACTTTACATCGAGCTTTATGTCAGTTGGCAGTGGTTGAGATTAAGATTGAGTCCAAATTGTTGCAAGTTTGGTTTAGTATGGCAAGAGAATTGGTCTATAAGGGTTAAGTCTGTCGTTGACAAAGTTAAGATTTTTATGGTTTTGGTGTAAGTAAAATCAGTGTTATAGACGTTTTATGAAGATGAACTATTTTTTTGAGAGTTTGGTTCAATTTGGTGAAAAATCGGATAAAAAAATGAGCGCTGAAAGCTAAAACAGGTCAAAAGAGAAATTTCAGGAATTAATAAATAAAAAGAAATTATGATGCTGACAAGTAATTTATATAAATAAAAAATCAAATCAAAATAATTAAAATCGAAAGTTTTGTTTCAACAGAAGCATTTAGTTTCGTTGAAACTGAACCCTCTCAACTTGGATTTTCGCTCTGCGATCTTTCGACGTCCGATTTTCACCCTGTTTCTTTTCGCAAACAGTAAAGCGTCACGAGATGGTCATTTCGAGCTAAGTTTCTGTGGTGGAGATGAGGTATTCGGCTCGCAATTTGGTAAATACTCAATTCATGACATTTTCCTCAATTCAATTTGAATTCTCACGATTTCTCGATTTCTTTTGTGGGTTTTTGATATAAATTACTTGGGATTGTTGTGAATTGATGTATTAGATTGATTTGTGCCAATTTGCAATAACTTCCACCGACGTAGGTTAGGGTTTTGATGATTTGAACTAATGTGATTCAATTGATAACTATTTTGGAAATGTTTTTATAGTTGTTATTGATTTACATTAGATTTATGGATGAATTTATCATTGGGTTTGATCCAATTTGACTCCACGGGCCAAAGAAATATTATGATGTTGGTATCGAGTGGTTTTGTGGAGTTTTTTTGTTGAGTTTTGAGGATTTAATTGGGAAAATATTGATTTGGAGAAGTTTTCTAGTTCAAAATAAATAAAATTTGCCTAGTTTACAAGCCATATTGGAAAATTCATAACTTCTCCGCCGGTGATCCGATTTGAGTGTTCTTGGAGTCTATGGAAAGTAGGACATGAGTACTATAAGTTCCTTTTAGGTTATCATTACAAGTATTAAGAATTTTAAGGTTAAAAAGTTACCCAAATTGGCTAGTTAAAAGCCAGTTGAAACAGTTATATAGATTAATATTTTTGGAAACTGTTATTAAGCATACTTAGGCCACAATTTTTATTAGGTTTTGTGATTTGGTTCCACTTGAATTTTGACCCATAATATAATTAGGTATGCAGGGAAGCTATTGGAACCATTTTCAAGGTGATCCAACGCTTCGGGAATCCTGAAAATTAAGCTCAAAGTTGGTTGGTTGTAAGTAAACCCTATAGTGGTATTTACTATTTATGGAATTTATGTTTGTACCTACATTTGTGCTTAATCTGCATTGTATTTTTCATATTCTTAGTCATACATTCATGTCATTCGGACAATGGTTTGTTAATGCTACGGCTCACGAGCGGGACTCGAGGCTAGGTTTCTTGACCAGATAGACTGGAACGTGAAAAACCCAAGGCACTCAAGTTTTCGGTAAGCATGCATTGATGAAAGGGATGTAGTTGGAGTGTGGTCGAATATTTCCGTAAACTAGTAGTAGCCGTACTTAGCATCTATTTCCCTAAGTTAAGTAATAGATATAAGACGATTGAGCTGGCACATATAGCTGGGAAATCCACTCCGACACATTACCTTTGCATCTCATAAACTCCTAGTACTGTTTCTGTACTACATTTGAAAGTCGACGTCCGAGTATAGTTAAGAAAAAGGAACAGAGGGAATCACGTTGTTATTTATATTTTTTGTTATTTAGAAATGCAATTACATGTCTCCATGTATTCTGAATAACATTTGCTGGAGTACAGAGCAGTGTAGGAGTTTACTTACTTGACATCTTTGAGTTGTTTTTTATGATGTCAGATTTTCAGTGAAGACAAGGAAAAATGGACAAGAGTCGATTATTGTGGTGATTTTTTCTCAATTTAAAAGGTTAATTCTTGTTGTATATTGTTATTAGATATCATTTTGGCTTTCGGGGTGAGTGTAGGGCGTGAAACACTCTAGAATAAGTATGATACCCTTACAAATCAGTTTTAAGAATTTTCGAAAATGTTTTATGGTTTCAATGGACGTTAATTTGGTTCATGAAGTAGTATTAGTTTAGTTTAAAGTTGTACAGTTGTAAAAAAGGATTTCACCTTGAAAGTTAGTGTTGATGATTTAAATTCTATATATATTGTGAACTACGGGGAGTTGTGTGTCCTTTTAGGCCTCTCCCTAATTCTGATGTCTATTAGTTGACTTTTCCAGCATTCCACTTTTAGGGGAGTTGCTGCCAAAATTCTTAGAAAATATGGAGAACAATCCGTATGATTTTTTAATTTGCTCCAATTAAACAAATCATGAATTGAGTTTCATTAAGGATATAAATTTAGTTTTGGTGCATTATTAAGGATTGAATTAAAAATTATTTTTTGGTTAAGTTAATTGAATGGGTTAGGTGCCTAATTAAGGGAAATTAGGCTAAGTCAGGACTTAGTGGGATGGGCCCTAACATTAAAGCTACGAAGAATGAGAAGAAGAAAAAAAAGAATCTAGCAATTGTCAAGATTGATGATCTAGGAGATATATACATAAACATAAAAGTCATATGGGCTTGGTATTTTAAAGCTATTTGTGATACAGGTTCTAAAGCAAAATACATGCTAATTCAATTCTTTCTTCATCCTCAACTGGAGTTTGATGTTCTTGCTTCTGAAAATGTTACTCTACCAAATGGTTATTCAATGAAACCAATAGGAATCGTTACTAATGTACTAGTTCAAATTGACTAGTACATTATTCCCATAGACTTTTTGGTTATGTCATACTTCATCAATGAAGATCCTCCATTAATCTTAGGATGACCTTTCTTAGCCACTTCGCAAGCTGTCATGGATACTCTGAACAAGACAATCACTTTTAGGGTACATGGCTAAGCAATCACTTTCTGGAATGACACTAGAGTGGACAATCCTACATTTATGTTTATAGAACCAGTTTAGAGCTATGTGGTTCAGTCAAGCCAACGACAGTAAACAGAAGCGCTCTATGAGTTTCAACCCATACTCTATATTTACTTTTAGTTTTAGTATTAGGATTAGTTAGTTGTTTTCATATTCTCTCAACTTTTGACTCTTATAATGGGGATAGTTTAGGAATTTAATTTTGGAATAGTTTTATGTAAGGGGGTTGATCTGCTAAACTAATCGCTGAGCTACTAAGGCTCATTTTCATCGATTTAGACAGAGATTTCCTAGCGAATTCATTTAAACCCTGATTCGCTGAGAATGAATACGCGTTTATAAAAATAGAAACCCAAAGTCACCACATTTATTTACTTCATGCTCACAAACCATTGCAACTTTTCGACCTAAAGACCAAATATTCGATTAGATTCAACCTTCCAAAGCTAAACTTTAGTGTATTTAAGTGATTACCACCTCAATATTCATACATTCAACCCAAAATTTGGTGAGTTTTGAGAGTGTAGAGCCAACTTGGGATTGAGCAAGGGGAATTTGGAGTTGGCACTTGGAGGACTGTTCTAGAGGATATTAGAATTCCAAACTTGAAAGATTCACTCTTAAGAAGGTAACCAATGAAAACCCTAACCTTTTATCGATTTTATTTTTTTATTTTTCACGGATTTTTGGATTGTTATTTAGGTTAGGAGCTAAATTTTGAGATTTTTACTCTAAATTGATTTTGATGTCAAATGTTTTCAATTATAATACTAGTATGGGAGTGGTGTGATAATTTGTTTATTGCTATCAAACTTTTACACTATTTTCTTAGTATATGGCAAATGAAATGAGTTTTATACGCAAACTAATTTGAGACTAAGTTTCAAATGAGTTTGGAGGTTTTGTATTTGTCTAACACATGACTTGAATTACTTACGAACGATTATTTTTATCAATGATGTTTAATCAATAAATTTCATATGAATTTCAAACTCTCGATTTATAAACGACTTTTTTCCGATGAATTTTTCCTTATTAGATAGATAAGTTGAATTTCATCGAACACTTTTTCGACAATTTGGTTTTAAATGGTTTTACAGGCTTATTCTTTTAGTTGTATTTATTGAAATGGCCAGAAGTGGAAGAGGTAGAAATTCGATTGAGAAAAAAGGATAGGGGAAGTTAGTAGAGAAAACCAAAGATAAATCCAAAGTTTTCCCAATTAGACCTTCGGCAATTTTTTTCAATACACCTAGAATTAGACCATAAAGAGATCCTACCCTACCTTTATCGTGTAGCTATGATTATGAGGAAGAATATGAGGATGAGAATGAGGGAGTAGAAATTGAGATATCGAAGGGAGTGAAGAATTATGTTCTTAGGAAGGAAAATTTTATCAATGAGAAGGCCTTTGACAAGTTTAAGAAAGATATAGAGAGGAAGAAAGTCGATCCCGGATAGAGGATTCAATGTGAAGAATGAGTTGAAATATTGGCCTAGGATCTTAGATATCATTGATGCGAGAAACTGAGGATTATTGACTAGGGACTATAATCATTTAGACCTTAAGGATGTTCCTCGTGAGAAAGGATACAACATTTTTAGTAAAAGAGATTTATGTTAATGCCTATAGAATTGATAGCAATACAGAGTCACAAATTAGAGGAAGAATAATGGATTATTCTGCTGTGAGAATAAATCGGTATTTTGATTTACCGAAAGTTTACCAAAGAGAAAACAATGAGTACCCGAAACTTGAATATGCAATTAAGTACCACTACCCTACCAAGGTAATTAAGGGAGGATTAGAGGCAATCCATGGAGATATATTCAATTTAGACATGGGGGGGTACCTGAAGCACATCCCTAGCAAATGTTTTAGGAAGATCACGAAAGCATGGTGTTATTTCATCAACGCCAGCTTACAGCCAAGTCTGCAATATTACAAGATCGTGAACTACAATGTAGCTTTGCTTTACCACATTATGAGGGGATTAGAATATTTGGATGTTGGAAAGATTATCTATGATTCAATAAGGAGCGCCATCATAACAAAAAAGAACAACGAATTACAATTTCCTTTGATGATTACAGCTCTTTATAGAGCAGATCGAGTAAACATGGCAGAACTTGAGATGAATGTTTTACCAAAGAAAACTGTCATGGATGAAGTAATAGAGAGATATGAGAAAATTGATGGATATGAAGACTCTGAAGATGAGAGAGAGAAGGTTGAGATAGCCAGCGGAGAGACGGAGCAAAAAAAGATTAAAGATGAAACGAGGAGAGTTTTGGAAGAAATGTCAAGAGCTATAAACGATCCGCATGTGGAGCGACCTACTATAGACTACGGTGGACATTACATGGAAGAGTTAGAGTTGCCCTATATAAGTACAAATTCAGCGCAATTAAATGAGAACTCTAAGGAATCAAGAACTGGTGTTCGAGAACTAAAGAGCCTTAGCAAGGACCATTCATAGGATGGAAGGACAATGTCTAGAAGACATAGAAGACAAGGAGGCGCAGAGATTCTTGTTATTGTCTACACAAATGCGGCTACCAAGTAATCGTAATTTTAATGATCAACTACAGCCTGGTCAAGACTGCACATCTATGATCCCGTTGCGACTTACTAGTCTCAGAGGATTGATCCAGTGGCAGATGATGATGATGATGCGACTTCAGGATGATGACATTGGTTTTTTACTATAATTTATCTTTTTTTTTCTTTGAGTGATAATGTGTGAGGTCTTACATTTAACTCAGGTGATGATACTATATGTGATTTGTGCTTTATGATTTGATACATTTGATACTATATTACCACATGTGATATTATGTGATGGTGATTATGTTGCTACATTTAATACATTGGAGATGGTTTATTCTAATTTTTATGCACTATATTTTATGAAGTTTATATATTGAGTTTATTTTTATATTGATTATCTAATTTAAGATTATATTATTGGTTTATACTTCACGAGGTTTAATTGTTTTGTTGGAAACCCGACTTAATCTTAAACCTTGAGGACAAGGTTTGGAATGAGTTTGGGGGTATTTTAGGTGAAGTATAACAAATATAGCAAATAAATCAAGGAAAGAAAAGAAAGGTAGAAGATAAGTTCAAATTTATGCAAAGTTCAAACTTTTGATCATATATTCAAGTGAGTTGATTAGAATTTTCAAATTTCTTCTGAATTATTGTAAGTATGATTTCATTTTACTTTATTTTTAGTTAGGAATATAATATAATATAATGAATATATAATAGATTTTTGAATGGAAGTGATGTTTGTATTACCCAAGTGAATACTGTGATAGAACGAATCAATTTCTTATAACCTTTTTGATTAACTTTACTTGATGTATACACTGGATTGATTGCCTTGTGTTAGTAATGAGAACGGGTAGAAGATCGAAATAATAGTGCAAGATAAACAAGACACATTTCTAGGAATCTTGATAAATAAAAGCTATTGATGAAATATTTTTAAAGTATATATATAGAAAATTATTATACCACAATTGAAAGAAGAAATGGGTTAGTAACTAATGAATCCTATAAGTTAGAAAGAATGCTTTCTTCAACATTAGTAGACAATGAGAAGTACTAACAAGAGTTTATAAATATATAGAGCATCCTATAAATTCCATAAGAAATGGAGTAGAGGGTCTATAGTGGGAAAAATGTGAGAATGTCCACAGAAAATGGAGCAAAGACTAAAAAGTCAAATAAAAATATTTATAATAAAGAAAATAATTAGGATGAAGTAGAAAAAAGATGAGAGATCAAAAAGATGGATGTTCTTAAACACTTCAAGGAAAAGATTTAGTTCGAGTGCTTGAAGCTAGAGTTGAGTGAAGTATTTCTTAATCTAACACGTTTTAAACGATATATTCATTAGTATCTTGGCAAAATTCCTATTGATTTTGATTGTGGTACTATTTATAAAGTATTTTCTAAAGTTAAGATTAATCTAGTGGTTTTTGTGTATTGAGATTCTATACTAGTCATTGTAAACTTGATGCTTGTCAATGGAGATTGAGAAAAACTATATTATGTACCGGGCTTGGTATTGAACTTTAAGTTCTAAGGGGTGTTGCATTGGGTGGTTGAGTTATCATTAAGGGATGATTCGTTTTGTCTAAATCATTCTACTCTATTATAACTTTCATTTATTTGTGGGTAATATGTTTCTATTTAAAGATCATTTCTTTTTTAAATTTCTATTATTTAAAGTTAAAATGAATTAGGTCTAAATCAGTATATAAAGAATGAAAAGAGAATATAATTGAGAGTATTCCTTTGCTAGGCATAACAAAGTGACAAGTTTAGGGGTATTTGACAAGTCAATAATTATACATGCTTTATAGTGTAATTTAGGTTGATTTTAGATATAAACACTGATATTACACTAGGTATTCTCTTGTTTTTGTGATTTCAAGATTTAATTAAGAAAAATATAGAAAATGGAGAAAAAGAGAAAGAAGAGCGAAACAGTCAACAGGAGAACAAAGCCAACGATTAGCCAGTGACATGAAATTACAAAGGAATTGCTATCTAAGTCGGCAGCAGAGAAGCGTCAGCGAATCATCAGCAAATTGGAGTTTACACTAGGAATCGCCAGATGAATCAATGGAGCACAAAAACCTATTTCCAGTGATCAACTCAGCGATTTCTGAACAAAATGAAATTGTTGACAAATAGCCAAGGTTGGTTATAAGTTTTTTTTAGATTAATACGAAGAATTTGAGTTTATCTAGGGTTTTTATACTTAGGAAACTATAAATAGAACCCTAGGGCTTCAAAATTGCTCTCTCACATACACTCTAGAAGCACATTCTCTAAGCCTTTATTAGCCATTAGTTAGTTTTTATTGAGCTTATGTTAGAAGCAATATTGGAGCTTTGTTTATTTCATTAAGAGGTATTTACTTAATTATGTCTTTCAATTGTATTATTGTGTTATTTATTTCCAGCATGAGTGAGTAGTTTATTAATTTAAAAAAAAACCTAGACATAAGTATACTTTGGATTGCTATATAGTTATGATAAACGAATCTTGTACTTAATTTTTTTTAAATCTAATCATAAACAACAATCACGGTTTTAATAAGTTGTTTTTGCGTATTACAACTAATGATTCTTGTATTGCATGTATAGTTGCAAATATGTATTGTGATATTTGGTTTTCTGAATTTATGTTTATGATTACCGACAACAATTATAGAAGTAGTAACTAGAATTAATCTATAGGGCCATTTACCCGATTGGATGTTCTAGGTGATTGTGTTCTAAGTTATTTATTGATTAGGATATTCTGATTAATATTTGATTTATATTAGGCATGATTTTCATCGAGTGTTAATGCTATCATATTTCTATTTTATTATGTTTTATCCAATAGGTAGATTTACAAAGATAAGGATATGACTTATTTTCCATTGAATATAAGAAAATCCGTGACGACCCCTTCTTCAAATACGGCATGGCCCGGCTTAATCCCGTCATTAAGCCTTAATCTCATCCACATAAGACTTAACAACATATTAGTCAGCCTTTTCAAACTTTTCTCTAAACTAGCTAACTTTAAAATAAGCAACCTATTGTTATCTTATTGATCAATATTTCAGAGTTAATTAAAATTTTTATAACTTAACTTAATTCAGCGGAAGTCTTAACAATTTAGCGGAAACCATTAACATAATTCCTAAATATGTGGAAAACCAAGAAACAAAAATCACATTCATATATATAACAAAACGATGATAACAATATATCAACAAGTGTCTCTAGTCAGGTAACTATCTTACAACCCATAGTATACATCCCCGAAAGTGTATAAAAAACATATATATATATATATAAGTCATACAACAAAATCAAAAACCTACAATATCAAAGGTAGCAACACTCCATTGGCTTAGAGGTAGTCGTCGATCTTCTACTTGTTCGGTCTGCTACTCGATGGATCTGCACCAAGAAAGTAGAAAGTAACACTGAGAGACATTTATCCACAATTTCAAATATACAACAAGTATCTGAAAGCATAAAAATAGCAACTATGATGAAAAAGAATCGTGCTATAAGATACTGTAGCTAAACAATATGAAAGTGCCACTTGACTAAGCAGTAATGATCTAGGGCTGGTCGGCCGTTAAATCACGTCAGCCTAATTCCACTATCTAGAGTGTAAACAATCTCACGTATGCCTTCACATCCTTACAAACTCCCATCACATAAGTAAATACTCCCAAATGCCCCTCACATGCAATGTATACTTGTCAACAACCCTGAGTCTCATACCCCGTGTGTTGCACAAGCAAGTGGTGAGATCCCGACAACTCCAAGAATCTAGTGATCCCGTGTGACGTGCACATCTCTATCATATCATGGTCTTAGATACAAGAACTACTTTCATAACACAAAAAATGACGCGGTTTAAGAATACAACAATGTTTTTGCATAACTAATGCACAAAAGAAAATAGATTTTCAATACCATAGATCACCTACCTAGGAGCATGCTATTTCATTTATCTAAATTCTACCACAATAAAAAATGAAATAGCACATGATTTGGAATTAATGAAACCAATTAAACAACAGACAATGCCATGATAACAAACTCATGAAAATAAGATGGAACAACAAAGTCATGGCATCTAGAGTACAATAGGTAAATCAGTCCAAATGATTGTAAATAAAAACCATAGTAGGAAAGAAATGGAAATAAATATCTCAATCATTTTACTCATAATCCATGCAAAGTTCCTAGGCTAATTCGGCCTCCGACACCCCATATATCACAAACAACCTCTCGAGACTCCTCCTTAGTTTCTTGAGGTTAATTAAGGTGTTTTAGGACTCATACAAACCATCAAAGTTGGATTAAACCAATTAGAAAAAATCCAAAATTTTATTGGAAAATTTACCAAATTCCAAGTATTTGGCGCTATGGTGACGCTATGTGTATAAAGGTCACAGCACAGCCACGACATCACCTTTGTATCACACTAAATGGACATGGCACTATGGTGGCGCCATGTGTTCAGTGGCACGACACCGTGACATCGCCGTGTCCATTGAATCTTTGCCACACAACTCAGGTCTTGGCGATGTGGTGGCGCCGTGAATTATGCACCCATAGAGTTAAGGCGTTGCACTTTACTTAAAGTTCAACCTTACATTCGAATGATCCATACACCTCAAATACACCTAAATCAAGCTTGATCATCACCAATTTACCCAAAATTTACAGAACTTAGGTGTTGAAACCCAAAATCATAGTTTTTCCTAAATATCCATCAAAGCATCTACAACTTCAAAAAACCATAACTTTCTCAATTCAAATCGAAATCCGGGTTTTCTTGATAGCAAATTTATTGGTTTTTTGTAAGGAGTCTAAATCTATCAACGAATTTTGAAAATGATTTCATTTACCCTCTGAAACTAAGAAAAAACCAGAACTGAAGTAAACTCTAAGTCTTTTTTAACAAACTTTAACAAATTGATAGTGTAAACTAGCTAACATAGTATTAGATCACTTAAATCTTGATTAACCCCTCACAAATTCACCAAGATCCTTCACAATCTTTGAACTCATTCTTCATATCTCTTTTCCTCCTTGTTTTGATCAAATGAAATGAATTCGCATGTTGATGTCATTCAATCTTATATATATAGTGAGTAGGGTTTTTAGCCCTTAATCTCATTTACATCAAAAATCTCTAGATCAATCTAATGGCTCACATCTTGGTTTACATCCACTAACTCTCCACTAACTACTCCTTGATAACACCAATTGCAACTTAATTGGTCTTGTGATGTATCCATATGTATCTCGAGGAATATCAATGACTAATGTTTTACTTAGCGAAGTTAGGTTACATTTAATGTAAATCAAATTATTGCCACATCTAATTAGCTATTTAAGTCATAATAACTTAATCTTAACTTACAACATCACTCTCTACCCCGATCCCACGTAGGCATGCATGTCGAGGAGCGTCTCCACTTACTTCTCAACACCTATACATAAGTAGGAGTGACTTAGTAATCATGACATATACAATACACTAGGCATACATCACAACAAATCTAACATATACTTCGGCCACATGCCTTGGTCAATGCACGTATCTTGATGTGGGTCCCATGTCACGATTCAATGATCGTGATTAAGAAATTAAACTAGGATTAGAAATTTTAGTCGTGACAAATATTTCCAACTAATGAAAATTTTATCCTCGAAATTAAACTTCAAGTTAAATTTATGCCTGACTAAAAAAGGTACAGAAACCTATCTCTCATATAGTCTTCATGTTCCCAAGTGAGTTCTGAGTCACCATGGAACTGCCACTTGACTAACACCTTCGGGATCGACTTACCTCTCAACTACTGTACCTTTCGAAAAAAAATATGTACTAGCTGCTCCTTTTAAGATACATTCTCGCTCATGTCAATCTAGCTCAAGTCAATTGTCGGTTGTACGCCTGCTTTCGACTTAGCCAGTAGAAGCACGTAAATATGGAAGACTAGATAAATCCCTGACATCTATGGAGGTAACTCAAACTCCTAAGCAACCTTCCCAACCTATCTCTTGATCTTGAAATGCCCGATGAATCTCGATGCTAACTTGCCTTTCAAACCAAATCTGTGAAGACCTTTCTGATGGGAAACCTTTAAATACACAAAGGCTCCCTCGGTATACGTGAGATCGTTGTGATATGTCTGCATAATTCTTCTGCCTCTCTTGGGCCCCTTTAAGCCTCTGACGAATCTGTCGTGTTTTCTTTATATGATGAACACCAATTTCAGGTGCCCAACACAATGGTGAGTGAAACGGTCAGCCATATAAAGCCTCAAATGGTGTCATCTCAATGCAAGCCTGATAACGGTTGTTGTATGCAAACTCAATAAATGGTAGGTACTCCTCCCAAAATCCGCTAAACTCTAATACACAAGCCATGAGCATATCCTCTAGAACCTGAATTAACCTCTTTGTCTCTCCATCATTCTAAGGGTAAAAGGTTATGTTAAACTGTAGGCACGTACCATACTGCTCCTGCATACTCCGCCACATCTAGGACGTATACATAGCATATCTCTGACGTGATTGTCAATGGTACCCCGTACAGCCTGATAATCTCTCTCTTTCAAATAATAATACACTCAAGTGGTCAAATGTGTAATAAGCAACAACTGGTAAGAAATGGGCAGATTTAGTCAATCTGTCCATAATTACCCAAATAGAATATGTCATCTAGCAGTCCTCGGCAATCCTCTGACAAAGTCCATGGCATATAGGGGTGGCAATTCGTGTCGGCGAGTCGTAAACGTGTCGTGTCATAAACATGTCATGACCCATATAATGCAAACCCATTACATGACATGTTTATTAATTGTGTTAATTGTTTTCGTGTCTAAGTGGGTCGTGTTAAACATGTCGTGTATTCATGTCATCCATTTATTAAATATTGTATTTAAAGATTTTATTTTATTTAAATTTTTATAATTTTGTTACTACTTTTTAAAATATATCTAAATGATTAAATTTGAACAAACATACTAAAATAGACAATAAAATATAATGTGGTTGTATATAGTCGTTAGTTTTACTTTACTTTTTCATTTAAGTCTTTATTACTCTAAATAATAAAGCAAAAATGACTCGTAATAATAACATAAACAAAATTATAAGAATCATCTAAAAAATTTCTAAATTTTACTTTGGTGAAAAGTTTTATTTTTTCTTAATAAATAATTATCAATAAAATCTAAAACATAAATAATATATTAAAAGTAAAATGAATATTTTCTCTCAAAAATAAAATAAAATGTGATAAAAGATGTCTATAAATAAAATAAATAAATCATGCTATTAACATGCATTCAAATGGGTGAATTTTGTACCAATCTATTTATTATACCAAATTTATTATTTATACATTATTCTTTAGTTGTGTTAAGCGAGTCATAAACGAGTTAAGCAGGTTGACATGTTAATGACTCGTTTATTAACCGCATATAAATGTGTTAACATGTTTATGACCCAGACCCACTTAAGCCAAACCCACGACATGTTTATTACGTGCCGTGTCGTGTCGTGTCGTGTTAATCATTTCATGACCCAGATTGCAAGCCCTAATGGCATAGTCTTCCCACTTCCATCATGGAATGGGAAGCGGCGGAAGTAACACTCAAGGTCTACGATGTTCACTACTGGCAAATCCCTCTTGTTCCTAATAAACTCTAATATTTCATCCCAGGCCAGCAAAATGTCTCCTCTTGTCATGGTACATCTTAGTCCTGCCTGGATGAACAATGAACAAGGAACGGGGTGAATCGTGAAGAATCCCATCCCTTCAATCTGCCATTGATGGTATCTACAATCTACATATAAATCTCAGAGACTGATTCATCATCTCTATCCAATCGACACAATCACCACTTTTAGCTAACTCGCTAAACCTCGGGTATAAAATATCAGTTCTCTGACCCTTTGATACTCTTTGTGCAGACATTATGTGTAGCCTCGTCTATGCACAAATCCTCACCCGAGTGTATGTAGGAATATCTGACTCACTCATCATTGTCGCTGACTTGAGTAATCCATACTCATATGTCATATGACATCTGATAATCTAGGCATCTCCAGTCGGTATCCTACTTTGCACATCGGTAACTACGTTAGCTTTTCTTGGTGATACTCTAGAGAGAATTCATAGTCCTTTAAGAACTCCAACCATCTGAATTGTCTCGTGTTCATCTCTTTTTGTGTGAAGAGATACTTCAAACTTTTGTGATCATTTTAGAGTGTGAATCTCTCTCCATATAAATAATGTCTCCATAACTTTAGAGCAAACACCACAATTGCCAACTATAAATCATGAGTGGGATAGTTCTTCTCGTGTATCTTCAGCTATCTAGACGCATAAGACATTATGCCTCCGTCTTGCATCAATACATAGCCTAGACCCGTATGAGAAACATTTGTATATACCAAGAACCCTTGTCCAGCCTCTGACAATATCAACAATGGTGCGGTGGTCAACAACCTCTTCAGCTGAGCAAATGCCTACTTGCACTCCTCATACCAATCAAATACGACGTCCTTTTGGGTCAATCAGATAATCAGTGAAGCAATTTTTTTAGATATCCTTCACGAACCTATGGTAATACCCTGCTAACCTCGAAAAACTCCTGATCTCCCTGACTAACGTCAATGCCGACCAATCCATAATACCTGAATCTTGATCGGATCCACTGTAATCCATGTTGTTACAACAACATAACCTAAAAACTTGACCTTTAACAGCTAAATTTCACACATGTTGAACTTGGTGTAGAGTCTATGCTCCTTCAAAGTATGCAACATCTCCCTGAGGTGCTGCTCGTGATCGTCTTGAGTCTTTGAATAAATTAGTATATCATTGATAAAAACTATCATGAAGCGGTCAAGAAATGGTCTCATCACTCGATGCATCAAATTCATAAACATGGCAGGAGCGTTGGTTAATACGAACAACATGACCGTGAACTGATAATATCCATATTTTGTATTGAATGTTGTCTTGGACCTATCATCAATACTGATCCTAAGCTGATGATACCCTGATCGCAGGTTTATCTTAGAGAAAAATCATGCTCCTCTTAGCTGATCAAACAAATGGGATGGGTTCTCCTCATGGCGCCATAGAAAGTGTGATGAATCCCTTCTATCCCAAATCTTGAAGCTGACTCCTCAACTCCTCCAACTCTCTCAGAGCCATGTGATACGGTGGTACAAAAATATGTATGGCGCTTGGTACTAACTCAATAATGAAATTTATCTCTTTCAACGATGGTAAATCAGGTAAGTCTTTAGGGAACACCTCTTAAAACTAGCATACAACTAGAATTTCTTCAAGTGTGGGTCCTGAATCTCTGCTACTATATATAATGCTATCAGAGTCTCTATCCTTCCACTATTCACAAGTTGACCTCTCATGCCCTCGACTCTCAGTGAACTACCACTGTATCTGAACATCGGACGCCCTGGGATCTCAAATATCATTGTCTTGCTGAAACAGTCGGTATGAACATGATACGCTGCTAACTAATTCATCCCTAACAATGTGTCAAAATCTAAAAACTGGAGAACTCTAAAGTCTGCAGATAACTCTACCCCACATATCTCTATTGGACATCCCTCAACAAGACAATTAGGGTAAATCATATCCCTAGTGATGGTACTCAAAATAAAATGTACACTAACTATAACCGGTGTTAATCCTAAGATGTCTATCATGCGACCAGAAATGAAAGATATTGTAGAACTTGAATCAAACAAGACATATAAATCTCTAGCATAAATAGAAAATGTACCATCAATAAGACCTCGTGTATCATCAACATATGGCTGTGCTATCATGTCCGCTCCCTCTCGACTATGCTGTGGAAATATTGCTCCTGGTTGGAGACAATCTCTCAACATGTGCCCAACTTGGCCACATCTATAACAAGTAATTGGCATGCACTGAACTTGTGCCTGATCCTGGGCCTGTGCCTGTATTTGCCTCTGTTGGTAACCATCTCGACCTCTACCTCTACCTATACCTCTACTTAGGCCTCCAGCACCCTGGCGTTAGTGGTGGTGGAAGTGCCGGTAAAGTAAGAGCTGGTAACGTAGGTCAGACTGGTGGTGGCAAGGGAAGTCTACCCACTATACTCTGTAGTGGAGTAGGATATGATGCTTAGGGTACAGCTAGTGTGGCTGCCCCTATCCCTAAGAACATCTTTCCCATCTTTTTTATCCCTTTCCTCTAAGTCTCCTCCTCTTAAACTCCGCGACCTAATTAGATGATAATGCTAGTCCCAACAGTGTCACATCTACAACTCAACTCAAATAATATGTCTCATGAGAAAGTGCAGGCTTATATATCTCTCCCAAGGTCCTGACACCTTAACTGACCACATAACCTTATGTCTGGTCTCAGTTCATATCCAAAATGATACATATCCTCAGAGTCATCTTTCACTAAATCTCCAGCAAACTGTCTCTAGTAGTGGTTTCTATCTCTGTAACTCATCACAAACTCATCAGTTCCCTATCTTTGGTTCATGAACTCCTTCCTCAACCTTTTCATCACTGTAGGTGGGAAGTACTGCTGATAAAACTTCCTATTGAATGCATCCCATGACTCAAAACCTCTATTAGTAGATATCATCGCATGCCACCAAACATCAATGTCTCTCTACAGTGTATATGACAAAATCTCAGCCTGAAGTCTATCCTAAATCCTCAAGACTCTATGTAGTTTCTCCTAGAACAATATCCACTTCTTAAAGTCTCGTTGTCTATCGAAGTAAACTGGCTTCAGTCTAATGAAATCCTTCACCGATTGAACCTCTGCTAACGTACTAGGAGATGTAGGAGTGGGAGATGGTGTATCAACTATCTCTGCGGTTGATACTATCACAACTAGAATAATATGTACCATCGGAGCTGATAGTGTCACAGTAGGAAGCCCTGGTGCCAATAATGTGAGTAGTAGTGGTGGGGGTCAATGTTTGTGCTGGTGGTGCAAAAGGAGCTGTCATCATGGCAATAAAGTAAGCTAATTGATGTCCCTAAGCTGAAACTCGATCAAACAGCCTCAGATAATCATCAGATAACGGAATGAGAGGTTGGTTACCACTAACACCTCCATCCCCATTGTCGTGTGAATCAACCATCTGTGTCTGCAAGTTGATAGCGAACGCGAACTAGCTACTACGTAGATATCACATATGTATACATATAGAAACTAACATATACATATATAAATTCCCCATATTACTTTCATTCGCTTCCCAACTAATGGTTTTTAGGTAAGGATCATCTGATTTCCACAACTAAAATTTGTGTATTATTAAAATGCATAAGCTAATTATTTTTAAAGTTGGCTCTAATACCAACTGTGATGACCTCTTCTCAAACTAGGGCACCATCCAACCTAATCCCGTCACTAAGCCTTAATCGCAGCCGCATAAGACTTAACAACGTATGAGTCCGCCTTCTCAAACTTTTCTCTTAACTAGCTAACTTTAAAATAAGCAACGTATTGTTCTCTTGTTAATCAATATTTTAGAGTTAATTAAAATTTTTATAACTTAACCTAATTCAGCGTAAGTCTTAACAAATTAGCAGAATCCATTAACATAAATCCTAAACATGTGGAAAATAAGGGAACAAAAATCACATGCATATATATAACAAAACGGTGATAACAATATATCAACACGTGTCTGGTCAGGTAACTATCTCACAACCCATAGCATACATCACCAAAAGTGTATAAAAGACATATATATATATATATAAGTCATACAACAAAATAAAAAACATGCAATATAGAGGTAGCAACACTCCAATGGTTCAGAGGTAGTTGCCGATCTTCTCCTTTCCCGGTCTACTATTCGATGGATATGCACCCAAAGTCATAAAAAGGACGGTGAGTATAGAAAATTATAAAGTAACACTAAGATACATTTATCTACATTTCCAAATATACAACAAGTATCTGAAAACATAACTATATCAACTATGCTGAAAAAGAATCATGCTATAAGATACTGCAGTTGAACAATATGAAACTGCACTTGGCTAAGTAGTATGATCTAGAACCGTCGGCTATGAGTTACATCACATCAGGCGTATTCCACAGGGCGTAAACAATCTTATGAATTTCTTATCATCCTCACAAATGCTCATCACTTAAATAAATACTCATAAGTGCCCCTCACATGTGATGTATACTTGTCAACAACCCCGGTCCCAAACTCATGTGTCCATGCACAGCTCTATCATATCATGGTCTTATATACAAGAACTACTTTCACAACTCAAGAAATGAAAAGGTTTGGAAATCCAATAATGTATTTGCATAACTAATGCACAAATGAAAATAGATTTTCAATACCATAGATCACCTACCTAAAAGCATGTTATTTCATTTATCTAAATTTCGACACAATAAAAAAAATGACATAGCACATGATTTGGAATCAATGAAACCAGTTAAACAATAGATAATGTCATGATAACAAACTCATGAAAATAAGATAGAACAACAAAGTCATGGCATCTATAGTAAAATAGGTAAATCAATGCAAATGACTGTAAATGAAAAGCATAATAGGAAAGTAATGGAAATAAATATCTCAATCGGTTTACTCACAAATCCACGCAAAGCTCCTAGGCTAATTCGGCCTCTCGACACCCCGTATCTCACCAACAACCTCTTAAGACTCTTCCTTAGTTTCCTGAGGTTAGTTAGGGTGTTTTAGGACTCATATGAACCATCAAAGTTGGATTGAACCAATTAAAAAAACCCTAATCTTTTATTAAAGAAATTTACCAAATTCCCAATGTTTGGCATTGTGGTGGCGCGGTGTGTACAAAGGTCACAACGCCGCCATGGCGTCACCTTTGTATCACACTAAATGGACACGGCGCTGTGGTGGCGCTTTGTGTTCAGTGGAACGGTGATAGCGTCGTGTCCCCTGAGCCTTTGCCACACTACTCAATTCTGAACGATGTAGTGGCGCTATACATTATGCACTCACGACATCACCACGACATCAAGACTATGCACTTTACTTAAAGTTCAACCTTGCATTCTAATGACCTATACACCTTGAATATACGTATATCAAGCTTCAACGTCACCAATTTATCCAAAATTTACAAGACTTAGGTTTTGAAACCCAAAACCATAGTTTTTCCTAAGAATCCGTCAGAGCACATACAACGTTAAAATACCATAACTTTGTCAATTCAAATCGAAATCCGATTTTCTTGATAGCAAATTTATTAGTTTTTCGCGAGGAATCCAAATCTATCAACCAATTTTGAAAATGATTTAATTCACTATCTGAAATCAAGCAAAAACCAAAACTGAAGTAAAACTCTAAGTTTTTTAACAAACTCTTACAAATTGATAGTGTAAGCTAGCATACCTAGTTGTAAAGCACTTCAATCTTCATTAATCCCTCACAAATTCACCAAAATCCTTCACAATCTTTGATTTCCTTCTTCATATCTCCTTTCCTCCTGTTTTGATCAAATGAAGTGATTTTGCATGTTGATGTCATTCAATCCTATATATAAAGTGAGTAGGATTTTTATCCCTTGATCTCATTTACATCACCAATCTCTAAATCAATCTAATGGCTCATATCTTGATTTACGTCCACTAACTCTCCACTAACTATTCCTTGACAACACCAATTGCAACTCAATTGGTCTTATGACATTCCGCATTTATCTCGAGGAATATCAATGAATAATGTTTTATTTAGCTAAATTAGGTTACATTAATGTAAATCAAATTATAGCCACATCTAATTAGCTATTTAAGTCATAATAACTTAATCTTAACTTACCACATCACTCTTTACCTGGTTCCACGCTGGCATGCATCTCAAGGCGATGCGGGTCTCACGTCACAGGTCAATGATTTTAATTAATGAATTAAACTAGGATAAAGAATTTGGGCCATGAGAAAAATTGATGGTTTGCTAAAGACTATCAACCTATTATGAATTAGAATTTAATGATTCTAAGATTCCATGTGATGTAGTTATAACTAGGTTATGAGGTGATATTATATTCTAGTGTTTTAATGCAATCCAAGTATATTACATTGTTTAGTGGGGGATTTGTTTAGATGTTTGTTTAGATATTTATATTATATTGAATTAGAATATTGTTTAATTAAGTTTGCATTGAATTGTTTGAATTAGTTTAGTTAGTTTGGTTAATTATGTTAGTAGTTATAGTTTTTAGTTATTTAGTATTTTAATTCTCATTTAATTAGATTAACTAAATTAAGAAAAACAAGAAAAAAGACTTTCCTTAGAAGTTTGCGAAATCCCTGTAGAGATGATATCATATTTACAAGTATTTCAAATAATAGGAAAATACGGGAAACTATTGTGTACACTCGACATGTGTCAAATTTCCATCCAATAAATATGGAAAATTGGGACCAAGGGAAATAAACTATTTTTGTTAGATATTCTGAACATTCTAAAGTGTTTGTGTTCATTGGTGAACAACCAGGTGATAGTTTTATTGAATTTGAATCAAGAGATGCCACATTTTTAGAAAATGAGTTTCCTAATAAGAATGAAGCAATAAGAGATCTCACTTTTAATGAAGTTGATTATTCCTCAAAGAATGTAGTTCCAAAACTAGATTCAAATGCAGTTGAGACTAATCTGAATTTGGCACCTATTCTTGATTCTAATGGGAGTAACATTCCAATAGATACTTCAAATACAGAAGAATTGCGTATAAGAAGCTATAAAAGTGTGCCTCAAAGACATTTTGAAATTAAGGGTCATGCTTTTATGACTGCTTCGCATGATGAAAATGAGCCTCGTAATGTTAATGAGTGTTTGTCATCATCAGCTAAGGAACAATTGCAAAAAGCAATGGATGAAGAAATGGAGTCTATCAAATCTAACCATGTTTGGGACTTGGTTGATCTACCTCTTAGACGTGGATCAATTGGGAACAAATGGATTCTCAAGATCAAACTTCAAGTAGATGGATCAACTGAAAAATTTAAAGCACAATTAGTAGCTAAGGTACAAGAAGGGATAGATTATGAGGAAAATTTTTACCAGTTGTTAGGTTTGCCTTTATTTGTCTATTGCTTGCTATTGTTGCACATATGGATTTAGAATTACATCAAATGAATGTAAAAACTACTTTTCTGAATGGAGAATTGAATGAAGACATATATATATATATATATATATATGCAACAACTAATAAGTTTTGTTGTAAAAAAATAAGAGCGCAAAGTGTGCAAGCTCAAATAGTCAATATATGGTCTTAAATAATCTTTAAGATAATGACATTTAAGATTTTATCAAGCCGTAACTTCTTTTGGATTTAATAAGATTGATGAAGATCATTGTGTATATATTAAGTATTTTGATAAATAGTTTGTGATATTATCCTTATATGTGAATGATATACGTTTAGCTGGAAATAATATTGATTATGTTATTGCCATTAAAGAATGGTTGTCCTCTAATTTTGATATGAAGGACATGGATGAAGAAAATTTCGTACTGGGTGTGAAGATTCATAGGAATCATTCTAAAAGAGTTCTTGCTTTATCGCAAGAACAATATATTAAGAATATTCTTGAACGATTCAAAATGACAAATTGTAACCCCATTAACACTTCAATTGCTAAAGGCGAAATCCTAAGCATGGAAATATGCCTAAAGACTCCAATTGAGAAAGGCAAAATGTCCAATGTCCCATATGCAAGTGTAATAGGAAGTATAATGTACGCGATGATGCGTATACGTCCCGATATATGCTACGTCGTTGGTTTAGCTAGCAGATATCAATCAAATCCTAGTCAAGCTCATTAGAAAACATTGAAAATGATATTAAAGTATATGAAAGGCACAATGGATTTACGTTTGTGTTACCAAAGTAATAATCTACAGCTACTTGGGTACTCTGATACCGATTAGAGCAGCGATCCAGATGAATGCAAATCAACTTCAGGATATATTTTCCTATTGAGTAATGGTGCAATCTCATGGAGTAGTAAAAAGCAAACATGCATTGCTTTGTCAAACTTAAAGGCAGAGTTTTTCACTTGCTTTACTTTAGTGCAAAAGGCAATATAGCTTAGATGTTTTGTTATGCACTCGTAAGTCATCAAAAGTGCATTGAGACAAGTGATATTTAGTGACAGTCAAGCATTCATTGCCTATAATGATCAGAAGTATCATGGAAAGACAAAACCATCGACACAATGTATAACTTTATGAGAGACATCATAGCAAGAAAAAAGTTTTCATACAACCTATCGGTAGGGATGTTTTTCTAGGTCATGTAAAATCCTTGGGATTGCGTAGACTGTAAATTGTTTGCTATAACTTCTTATTTCGATTCAATAAATAAGCTTTATTGGGATTTTTTATTTCTTGCTCTGATATAAGTCATTATTGATTCGAAGTATGAAAACAAACTCACTAATTGGCTCTCACAAAAGTAATCGCCTTTGGCGGTAGTAGTAATGACGAGAGATGAGACATTAAAACTTATTTGATAAATGTCACCTTGATTAGAGTCAAGATGAGGTCATTTATGCAAGACCGTAATAGATGTCTCACTATCTATAAAGCCTATGAATAAAAAACCAGATGTGAGATCTAGTGAATGGCGCCTAATTAACGCGAGCTCAATAGATTTCAGGTTAGGCGCTTTGGGAGTGACTGAACTAAGATATGTATAATGTATTTAAAGAATTGCATACATTCTTATTAAGAGTTGCTCCACTGTGACAAGTAAATAATTACATATGTTTTATGACCATTTAGAAGTGAGTATATAGTAAATTCCTAGATCCTCACTGTGTGAGTCTAATTGAAAAAAGTTTTTATTGTGACATCCGAGAATTTTGTAAACTTAATTAGGAGAATAATTGACTATTTTTGAATTTAAATTTGGGATTTAGGTATTCGAGGTGGGACCCAAGTGTTATGGACCGAGATCATATGGTTTAAATATTATTTTTATGTGACGTGTGCCTATTTGATGTATTATACACTATTTCGACTCGAAATAGGGTCAAGTGGAGTGTATATATGATGTCCGTGAGTTTTGGAGCGCGTTAGGAATATTTCTCAATTTTTGACAAAATTGAGGTATTTTTTGAAATTTAATTTGGACCTAAAAAGAAGAGATAACCATGAAATTAAATAAATAATTAATAAATTGGTGGGCGCCTAGTACATGCAGGGTCGAAGGGTGACACGCATGGGATGCACAATAGTGTGCACGCCCGAGGTTGGTCGTTGGCGCGCGTAGCGAATTTATAGCTTCGAAAATACATAGGTGTATATGTGTGTATATATATATACATGAATCCAATAGTTTTAATTCAAGTAAAATTATACATTGGATTCGCCTCGAGACACGCGTAGTGTGAGTATCGAAGAGGTAAATGAGTTGAAAGTTGGCAGTTGGAGGGGTATATTCACGCTTCGAGATGTGTGTCATCCCATCTCAAGGAGAATTAAGTGGTGTTTGGTAATTACAAAACCATAAGATCTACCTCAAAATACGCGATACTTATCTCGAGGAGATCAATACAATTGATTTTGCATTAGTCGGTTAGTGGTGATTATCTTGTTAATAGCCACAAGATTGACCTCGAGATACACAACACGTATCTCGAGAAAGATCAAAATGATAAAGGAACCATTAGATTTGCCTTGATCACATGAATCTCGAGAAAATTTTAATATTTATCCCAAACCACACACACTTCCTCCTCATCTCTGTTTCGATATCGATTCTCATAAAGAGATCGAAATTTGGAGAAGGTGAGACTGAGTGGGAAAGAGAGAGAGAGAGAGAGAAAGAGAGAGAGAGACGGAGGGATCGAGATCGAGGTGAGTGTGTGTGTTGTTTGTTGTTGTTAGGTTATTGTTGATGTGCCATTATCGGTTGTTGATGTTGTTGTCGTTGTGTTGTTGTGGAGAGGAGGTCCAAGGAAGACGATGGTCGGGGAGGGTCTCCCCTGCCAAGACGTGATTCAAGGTTGGTCTTGATCTAACCATAATCGAAAAAATTTAAAAAAAATTAAATTCTGATTTGAAATAGAGCGGTATCAAGGAAGAAGATGAAGGGGGTTTGATCCCCAAACCGGACCAAATCGAATCGAGTTTCGATTGAAGAGGTCAAACCTCAATTAAAAAAAAGAATAAAAAGAAAATGCTGGAAATTTTGAAAAATAGAAAAAATTAGAAAAATTATATTTTTGGACGGATAAGTAGAAATGGGAGACTACTATAAAAATAAGGATTTCGACATTTTTTAAGGGACTTATATCAAGGTTTTTCCTAGTACTACATGTTATAACACCCGAAAATGTCATAAATTATGAATATTATTTAAAAGCATAGTTAAGGGTAATTTTTTATTATGAACCACAATTTGCAGTCAAAATTAGGATCCGGTCACCCGACGAGTTGATTTGTGTGATTCCAAGTTTTTAAGACTTGAAAATATCAAAATAACTCAAAAACTTAATAAATTTAAATAGGAAACTTATCCGAATTTCTCAATGGATTTATGGAACGTCGAGGATTTTGAAAACACTCGGGACAATGCTCAAGAAATAGTTTCAAAGTACGTGAAAGCCGAAAAAATGTTTTGTGAGTTTCATAACTAACTTTGAGTTGGTTTAGTGGTAAGTGAACCTTACAGTGATCTTTACTATTGATTGAATATCTTTGTAACTGTAATTGTATCATAGCCTACATTGCATTTTATCATTATTGGTCATGCATACATAAAGTGGGTGAGGGGGATAAGCTTATTTCAGAGTCTGGTTTGATTGAAACTTGGTTTTAATCCTGCCTCTACACTGTCTAGTGAGACTAGCGGAATCTAATGCTGACAAGTTATCTCTGCATTTCATGATTTCTTAATACTATCTATGTACTATTTCTAGAAGTCGACATCCGATTATAGTTAGGAGACAAGACATGAGTGGATTGCATGAAATATTGACGCATATATTAATTGTTAATTGGAATTCAATTACATGTCTCCATTTATCGATTAATAATTGCAGGAGCACAGATCAATGTAGGAGTTTACATACCCGACATCTTCGAGTTGTTTTTGATGATTTCGGATTCTATATGAAGAAGAGGGATGAATAGACAACACTTGAAGTTTATGGTGATCGTTTTCAAAATTTAAAGCAAAGTCTTGTTTTAAATTGTTTTCACATATTATTTTGGGAATCTTGGGGTGAGTATAGGACGTGAAGTTTCGTTGAATGATTTTGATAGCTTTTTTATTCAATTTTGGTCTATTTGGGATTGTTAAGTTGTGCTTATAGCTATGAAAGCTCTAAATTAGGTTATAAATTTGATTTTGATATATATTATGAACTGCAGGGAGTTATGAGTCCTTCTAGGCCTTTTCCTAATTCTGCCGTGTATTAGATGGAGGTTTTTCGGCAGGCTACTTTTAGTGGATGTGCTGCCAAATTTTTTACAAAATATGGATATGAGTTCTTAATTTGCTCTAATTGAACAAATCATGTATTGAGTTTCATTGAAGATGTAAATTTAGTTTTGGAGCTTTATTAAGGATTGAGATGCAAACTATTTTAAGGTCAAAGAAGAAAGAATAGATTAGCTGACTTGATTATCAAATGATTAAGATAATCTAGGCCGGTTAGCCGCCTTGATGTCGAGGGGGCTGACAAACTTGGTATTAGAGCCAAGGGTTGGCTCAATTAAGGATAAACTTTGGTTGAGAACCAAAGAGTGATTAAGCGCGATTGGTTGAGAAGTGACTGTGAGCTGGGATGTTTTTTATTATGTTATGCTTGTGTTATAGTATGTATTATCGTTAAATTTACGATAAGAAGTTTATTCTCCTTATCTGTTCGATACTTAACTTATAAGATAGGATGAGTAAGATTAGAAATTGATAGTTAAAAAGGGAATAGGCTTATGAAACAAAGATGAGCGTAAATGGATGTGAAATAGACTTGTGAAGTCCGAAATCACAAATGGTGTTGTACGTAGTTCGGTAATAATATAATTGATGAAGTATCAGTTATGAAACCAATAGGAAATTGGTTAGAAAGGAAGTCCAAATGATTAGGATATGTAAGTACTAAACATGAATTTCTTTTGGAAATCGAAAATATTGAACTACCACAACTATAAGACGTTCAATAAAATGTTAAAATAGTCTCAACAAGGAAAACGAAAACACTTTATTTTGAACATAAAAATTGATTATATAAACTAAATTTGATTGGAAAATCACAATGGGATTGTGATTGGAACGAGCAAGTTGTCTAAGTCGATTTCTATAAAAATAAAATACTTTGAAGTAAAGTATTGTCTCCTTTATGAAACAAAACAAAAAGTAAAGTGTGAAATAGAATCATGGTTTAAAATAGTCAAACGAGAAGTCCTTAAACTTTTGATTGTTTACTACTTAAGTTACTTATCCATAAGTGACGTTGAGTAAGTGGTTCTATGAAATGCACGAGTTAGAAGTAATCTTTGTTAACACCAAATTAGGTGTTGTTATGAAACAAAGATCAACAAAAAAAATTATAACTTAAAAATCAAAAGTATTGTGATAAGATCAACGTGTAAGAAGTTAAAATATTGGGGAAGTGGTCTAATAATAGCTTGGACTAGCTATTAAACATCAATACAAGTGATTGTATTTTGAGATTCAAAGTACCCAATAAATCACTTTTAATAATATTTAGTTATGACGCCTATCACTACATCTTAAAATATAATTAAGGAAGGGATAGACATACTGATTGAAAATTAGTAAATGATTTATTTAGGACGTCAATTTGAGCTACTATATTGCAAGAATTTTCATTGATATGAGTTAAAGGATTGAAACGACATCCTTTAAGAATTTGATTAATCACTAAGTTAATAAGAGTTTGGAAAATCAAATTCTTCTACCTCTTCAGTTGAATAATAATGGAAATGTGAATTCATCAAAAGTAATTTGATGAAAAGTAAGATACAAAGTTATTTTACATAGTCTCTTGAAAGTATCGAAATTCTTTTTGAGAAAAAGAAAAGTTGAGAAATTTGAGAGTAATGGAAATAACTTAATGCAATAACAAACAATGAAACTGTTTGCGTAAAGAATTTCTCTGTTTTGAATAAAGGTTAGCCAAGGAATACTTCAATTGATTGAGTGATCATAAGAACTCATATTATCCTTAGCTAAGTTTTCGAAAAGAGAAGAGATATAAATTGCCTTTCTAAGTTAAGATTAACAAGTTGTAAGTGGCCTAGGTGTTGAGCTAAAGTCGTGGTAACTTTATAAAGGGATTAAGATTAAGATCATTGTGAGTATAGCTAAGATTGACGAAAAATAAATGGAATAGACTTAGTGTATAAAATAAAATGAGACGTTAAGACGACTTGTGACTAATGGAAGTGACACTAACGGACTCCTTTAGTCAAGACCAAACACTGGAGTAGGTGTGCATGACCAAAAGTCTAATTAACTTCATTTCATAATCACGATTTATTTACAACGTAGAAGATTAGTGATTGCGACACTATTCTTTGAATAATCAAATGAGCGGTGAGGTTCGGTATAAAAGAGTCTATGAAGTTTCGTTAGAGTCAATTAGAAGCTTAAATATAGGCAACTAAATGGTCAAGATATTCTTACATATGTTTGAAAATGGAGTTTCAGGTGAATGAGTCCCGATAAGGCTTAGGATGTCGAACTATAAGTTTAATGGAATTTAATATATCTTCACAAGGACCTCACTGGGAATCAAACTCCAAATGTTGAGAGTTTTGAACCAAAATAATTTACAACTAATATAAGTGAATATGTTGTTAATTTGGTTCAATTGTAGTGTTACATCACCTGATTATTCAGTTGTGAAGTTTAAAGCACTAGTTATTGTAAATTGGAGTTGATGTAAGATAACTGAAACGACGGTGAAGATACAAATGAAAATGAAAAGAGAAGCACAACTTATAGTTGTGTTAGTCAGTAGTATCCCTATTAGTTGGAAATGCTAAATAGATGACATTGTATCTGACTTGATATGTTTGAAGAATTGAATATTCTTCCATTGTAATTGAGTTGAAATGAAAAAGAGATAACATATTTATAAACTTGTATGCATTACAAGTTAAAAGTTACACTATGAGAGTATAATCATTGAATATGTTGATATCTCGGTTTAGAAATGTATGTCTACTCAAGTAATGGATAATTATCTCTATTCAAGTAATGAAAGAAGTCTAGTGAACAGTAATGATCGAGATATGAAATCTCAGAATTTTGGCAGTTAAGTGAATGAATTATGTTCTTGGTGAACTTATGAATAGAGAATGTTTGATGAAGTTAGAAAAGCCGATAATTTTTCTAAGCAGTCAAAGAAAAAATTAAATGAATTAGCTGACAAGTTGGAATTGGTAATTATTTTCTAGTCCACAACCTAAATGAGATTGTGAGTAGATATTCAAAGAATGAGTGAGAGTTGCATGACGTGGCAGGTTTTATTTTCTGATCGAATTAAAATCTGAGATCTCTTGTCATGGGATGATTGATGTAATTAGAGATCTATAGTCATGGGATGACTCATGTAATTTCAGGTTTCTGTTGAGAAACGCTAGAATAGTGATGGATCAGATAGACACGCGACTCTACTTTATATCTAATGTTGACCTCACATATTATTTGCAGCACTTATATTTAGACTGATGATAGTCTAAGAACTGATCGATCAATAATTCTAATAATGAATGATTAGTGATGAGAAAAAAAATTGGATGTGTATCAGAGTTTGGGTGGATATGGAAAGAATTATCAATGATTTGTGGAATAGTATTCAGTTAAGAATGAAAATCGTTTTATTGAAAAGCAAGATAGGCTAGATCTTGCTAAGTGTTGATCCTTGAATGAGATTTAAGATAAGAAATGAGTAGAGAAACAAGTTTATCGAATATTTAACAAAGCTGATTGTTAACTCCTCAGAAATTCACAAATTGTCAAGATTGGCAAAGTAACAGAGAAAACTTTTCATTAAACTAAGAATTTAGAAATGAAAAGTTGAAATATTTATGATCTCTACCACCAAGTTGTTGATTACAATGAAAGTGATTGAGTCTACTTAATGGTTTCACCTTGAAAATAATTTTACAGGTTTGGATTAAAAGAGTTGTATATGAATGATCATTTTCTCATATTTATTTTGGTTAAGTAACTTGTAAGTTTAAATTTCGATGACAAAATTGTTAATTAGTTGGGAAGATTGTAACATCCGAGAATTTCATAAACTTTATTAGTTAACTAATTAAGTATTTTTGAATTTAAATTTGGGATTAATGTATCCTGGGGTAGGACCCACGTATTACGGATCGGAGATCATAAAGTTTGAATATTATTTTTATGTGTCGCGTGCCTATTTGATGAATTATACATTATTTCGATGTGAAATAGGGTCAAGTGGAGTGTATACGCGGTGTCCATGAGTTTCGTAGCACTTTGAGAATATTTCTCAATTTTTGACAAAATTGGGGTATTTTTTGAAATTTAATTTGGACCTAAAAAGAAGAGATAATAACCATGAAATTAAATCAAATAATTAATAAATTGGTGGGCGTCTTGTGACACGCGGGGTCGAGGGTGACACACGTGGGATGTAAAATAGTGTGCAGTCGTTGGCACCCGTGGAAAATTTATAGTCGCGAAAATACAAAGGTGTATATTATTTATATGTATATAATATAGTTTATATATATATGAATCTTATAGTTTTAATTGAAATAAAAGTATACATTGGATTCGCTTCGAGATACGCGTAGCGCGAGTATCGAAGAGGTAAACAAGTTGAACGTTGGCGGTTGGAGGGGGTATATCAACGCCTCGAGATGCATGTCATCCCATCTCAAGGAGAATTAAATGGTGCATGGTAATTACAAAATCATTAGATCTACCTCGAGATACGTGATATGTATATCAAGGAGATCAATTCAATTGATTTTGCTTAAGTCGGTCAGTGGTGATTATCTTGTTAATAGCCAAAAAATTGACCTCGAGATACGTAACACGCATCTCGAGAAAGATTAAAATAATAAAGGAAGAATTAGATCTACCTCGAGATTCGTGCGATACGAATCTTGAGGAAATCTTAATATTTATCCTAAACCGCACACACTTCCTCCTCATCTCTGTTTCGAGATCAATTCTCATAGAGAGATTGAAATTTGGAGAAGGTGAGAGAGTGGGAGAGAGAGAGAGAGAGAGAGAGAGAGAGAGAGAGAGAAATGAGAGAGAGATGGACGGATCATGACCGAGTTGAGTGAGTGTGTTGTTTTTTGTTGTTGGGTTGTTGTTGATGTGTCGTTCTTGGTTTTTGATGTTGTTGTCATTGTGTTGTTATGGAGAGGAGGTCCGAGGAAGATGATGGCCGGGAGGGTCTCCCTGCCTATACATGATTCGGGGTTGGGCTTGACCTAACCCCACTCGAAAAATTTAAAAAGAAAATTAAATTGTAATTTGAAATAGAGCATGTATCAACGAAGAAGATGAGGAGGGTTTTGATTCCCAGATCCCGAACCGAACCGTGTCTAGTTCAAAGTTCGGTGACTAGGATCGGTGGTTCATTGGTCAAACCTAAATTAAGAAATGGGATATTTCGATGAAAACGAGGATTTCGACATTTTCTCGAGGACTTATATTAGGGTTTTCTCGTAATAAGTGTTAAAATAGCCGAAAATATTTAAAATTTGGAAAATTATTTAAAAGCCTAGTAAAGGGTAATTTTTATTTCGAACCACAATTTACATTCAAAATTGGGATCCAAACATCTGATGAGTTAATTTGGAGTGATTTCAAGTTTTTAAGACTTGAAAATATCAAAATAACTCAGAAATTGTTCGAAAACTTAAGAAATTATTCGGATTTCTCAATGGTTTTAAGTAACGTCAAGGATCTCGAAACTACTCGGGATGAAGCTCAAGAAATAGGTTCAAAGTATATGAAAGCCGGGAAATTATTGTGTGAGGTTTCGTAACCAACTTTGAGTTGGTTTGGTGGTAAGTAAACCTATAGGGATCTTTACTATTGATTAAATATCTTTGTACCTATAATTATATTATAGTCTGCGTTGCATTTTATCATTCTTGGTCATGCACACATAGAGTGAGTGAGGGGAATAAGATTGTTTCGAGTCTAGTTTGATTGAAACTAGGTTTTAGTCCTGCATATACGTAGTCTAATAAGACTAACAGAGTCTAATGCTTACAAGTTATATCTACATTTCACGATCTCTTAATATTGACTATGTACTATTTTTGGAATTCGATATTTGATTATAGTTAAGAGACAATGACAGAGTGGATTGCATGTCATGTTGATGCATATATCTCATTGTTTATTTGGAAATGCAATTATGTCTCTATGTATCAGACTAACAATTGCAGGATTACAGATCAATATAGGAATTTACTTACCTGACATCTTCGAGTTGTTTTTGATGATGTCAGATTCTATATGAAGACAAGGGACGAATGGACAAGACTCGAAGTATATGGTGACTATTTTCAAAATTTAAAGTAAAGTCTTGTTTTAAATTGTTTGTACATATTATTTTGGGAATCTTGGTGTGAGTGTAGGATGTGAAGTTTCATTACATGGTTTTGAGAGTTTTTTTATTCAATTTTGGTCTATTTGGGATTGTTAAGTTATGATTAAAGCTATCGAAGACTCTAAATTAGGTTATAAATTTGATTTTGATATATATTATGAACTGCGGGTTATTAGTCCTTCTAGGCCTCTTCCCAACTTTGTTGTCTATTAGGTGGAGATTTTTCGATAGGCCACTTTTAGTGAAGGTTCTACTAAGATTTTTACAAAATACGGATATAAGTCCTTAATTTGCTCCAATTGAACAAATCATGTATTGAGTTTCATTGAGGATGTGAATTTAGTTTTAGAGCTTTATTAAGGATTGAAATGCAAAGTATTTTAAGGTCAAAGAATAAAGAATGGATTAGGCTAACTAGATTATTAAAGGATTAAGGTAATCTAGGTTGGTTAGTCGTCTTGATGACGAGGGGGCTGACACTTATATAGTTTAGACTTCCTGAATTGCCCTTATAACTTTTGAATACACTATAAAGTAAGGAAATAGTGCTTGCTACTTTAGTGAGTTACCTATGGTCAATTATGATTCGATCTAAACGTGCTACATTAAGAAAGCAACAGATTCTAAACTAAGTAATGGAAAGGCAAAGGAAGATCATATGGAATCATGTGATTTCATTTTACATTGTAAGTCACGACACAGGTGTCGCATCAATTGGACGATAATATTAGTTAGATTATAATTCTAAGGTTTAAATATTGCTCTTGAAAGGATTAGAAAATGTTTTGAACATGCATGACTATATGGATCTAGGGAAAAGTGAGAAATATATATATATTGAAACGACCCTTCCCCGACCAAGGATCGAGTCACCTAGCCCAGACCGTTACTCAAGCCCGATACCCGAACCGGGCCCAAATTTCGGTCTGGCACGCCTAAACAACCTGCAGAATAACATATAGATAATATGGCAAAAGAATGCTGAATTTAAAATTATAATAAATACCATATGTCATCATAAGCAAAATCATGGAGTATCTCAAACTCATCTAAGTAAATCAAGACCATATAAATTCCCATAACCTTCACATGCTTATAAATGTATCCAACTAACTAAAGTAAGGTTAACTACCCAATAGATTTGCCTAGGTTACAACCCTTTTGAACAATTTTCAAAACAAATATTAGATTTAACATATAATGCTCACGCTGCAAGGAGAATCCAAGTAATAACATTTCCCTTTTCATGATCTATCACACTCATAGATGGACCTGTAGTGTTAGTGGGGTGAGCTAAAGAACCAACGGAGCCCAATAAGAGAAGAACTACGCTCAAATATTAAACATGCAAGTAATACCTATAAAGCAAAATAAAGCTCGCATGCATTTAAAATCAGGATAACATTGATATATGTAGCATGACATCAATTTCATATATAATAAGCATATCATAATCATAAAATGACTTAATCAGATATATGGAGTTCAAAGAATTGTAAAACATAAGAAAAATCAACTTTTTTGCATGCAAAGGGGTTCCAAGAGAGATACATAGAACGTAATAGATATAAATGTAAGTCTGTTGTCTCATTTTTCATTACATTCCCTTGTTGACCAATCATCATAGTATATAATAAATAAGCGTGGGTGACTTGATTCCACCTTGTGTCCACAGCTCCTCAAGAGGCCTGAATGACTTGGTTCCATCATGCATCCACGACTCCCCAAGAGGCCCTTGCAGAAATGGGTGACTTAGTTCCATCGTATTACTACAACTCCCCAAAAGGCCCTTAACCATGTAAGGTGACTTGGTTCCACCATATGAGTATGGCTCCCCTAAAGGCCTTACATGAAGTCAACCAAGGTAGGTAACGACCCCATCCCAAGTCATTTTGTCAAGATCATGAATTCTAATTATACTAATAGCATGCCATATTTAATAGATGAGCGGAACTCCACACTTACCTCGATACGCCGAGCTTAACTCCCTCGGTCGACCTCGCACGCTCGGAGCTCGATGTGAACCTCCTTGCGAATCTAGAAACATTTAAACAATCACACTATTCGACGATTCGAAATCCAAAATTAATTATTATTTAATTATTTCGAATGGGGCCCACTAGTGTGGTTCCCGCGGGTCCCCCAACGCTTGTGAGGGGGTCGAGGGTAGGGGCTCGCCCCAACTTTCCCTCAGGCTCAAGTGTACGCCACATTTGGAGCATATTATTTTTATGCGTTTATATACATATATAATATCTATACTTTATTTCTTCTCTTTTATTTTTTACTTTTACTTTATTTTATTATATATATTTAGTATATATAATTAGTTAATTCATTTTTTTTTTTTCAAGGCCAAATTGGCCCATGTTTGAGTCCAGGGGGCATGGCCCCTGGTATGTGCGCACGTACTTCGTGTGCACGGGGAGCAAATTATCCCCCCATCCATTACCCTCTCGGGCGTTACGCCCAAGAGTTGGTGGGGGATTTTGAGGTCCGACTACGGCGCACCGACCGAGCCGGCGGTAATGCTGCATTGCCGTCAAATCAGCGACGGTGATGCGTTGATCGACTTCGCTTCGTGGCGCGATTTCACTTGTCGAAATCTTTCCATCTCCTCAAAAAGGGGTTCCAAACTCGATTTGGGTTATTAGAACACGAGCCCTCCATTAATTGGTGGTTCTGCCCTAAGATTCACCACTAATAATTATCAAAACATAGAAAAATGTGATATACACCATTAATGGATGCTAGGAAAAATAAAAGCTTATCTACTTGATGTTCTTTCAAGTACACATGCTTCTTTTTCCCTTTCCAATCCTCTTCACGATCTCCCTCTAACTCCCTGATTGATTTGTGTTGAGATAATCAGTGTATTAGGGTGGCTCACTAAATTATAATAAATATATATAGGGTTTTTAGGGTTTGATTTTAACCCAAATCAAATTACTATTTTACCATTTGTTGGTATTTTGGATTTTTGGGTCGTCATAACATCCCCAATTTTAAAGAACTTTCATCATCGAAAGTAAAAGTAAGGCACACCTGTAGCCTGATGTGTCCATTCGTAATGATTTCTTTTACAACCTTTTTTTAACTGATGCAAATCCGCACCTACGAAATCTACTCGTACCCCTCGTGAAATAAAATCTTACTCTTGACTCTAACTTCTCAGTAGTCTCATTTTCTTCCCACACACCAAAACTCACAATGTCGGCTTCATATGAGTCCCAATAGAATCATTATATCTTAGCTACATGCCAAGTCCTTGTATCATTACGTATTTCTGAGTATTCATTTGTAACTTCCCTCGAAGTCGCTACGTGCAGACACATCGTCTAACCAACAAGCAAAGATAACCATACTGAGATGTGATTTGGTGTCTATCTATGTCGAAAAATACCTATGCCTATCGGGTAACAAATCTGTACCGCCAACTGGTAGTAGGAACAAGGATAGATGTCTGCTATAATATGAACACTAGCACACCATCTCTATCACCATCCCAATTACACATATCAATGAATCATGTCCGTGCGACTTATTTGTGGAGGCTACAAATGAGCAGTCATAGTATTCCTTTTTGGGATTATACTTTAACATTAATGTTATTACTCGTTTATCAACGTTAATTTTTTTGTGGGTTCATAATTCAAGTCAACTCTTGACCAACGGTCAACCCCGTAACTTCTCCGTCACATTTAACTATTTACTTACATATCAAGATTCCACCCTATGTAAGCTGTGGAATCATCATCATCATCGCTATCCCTAAGCGGGTTTCGATACTTATTTGTATGCATTTTATTATATCGTAATTTTTTTGTTTCATACCAAAGCCTCCTATTGTAATTACTCGAATTTATGGAGACTCGTCGTATCATCCTCGTACTAATCAACTTTCATGATCCTGAGTGACCATTTTAAATTTTTTTCGCGTTGGTCAGGTTCACATTTCTTACACAATCATCTCTTATCATTCCATCGAGCCAACTCTTAGTTCTTATAGTTAATTTAGAACTTCTCTCACTGAGAAATCAATGATGGTATAACTTCCATGTCATTTCTTGAAACTATATAACCCATACCTTGGGTTTTGTCATTAAGGACTCATAATCTCACTATGATCCAATTATTTTAAGTTCATAATTCACCCTCAACATTTCAGTTTGTTGCTCGTGTGCGTTACTACTATCGCACTTTCATTAATTTTTTTTTCTAGGTACTTCGTAAGTAAAGTGCACGACAGTGTACTTAGTACTTAGGCAAGCGTATTCGCACGTCATGCCATTTAAAGCTTTGGTTCAATGGTATCCAAACTCACATTTATACATGCTTCCATTTAAAGCTGGTGGTTTCCACTTTTAAGATCGCATTAAGCTCTCAAGCTTCTGAGTGTAAATGACACAATCTGTTTAAAAATTCTTAACGGTGTCACATTTAGAAGATCTCATCTCCACCTAGAGGTACATGTCTCATAACTAGCTTAATAAGTTTTTTTCGTCTTTCCTAGTTATCGTATTGTTCGTGTTACACAATATGAACTTCATCGCAAGTCGATCCTAGCTTAAGATCCCCAACTTTAAATTGTCAACCTATCATTAGTTCGAGCCTTTATCTTTTCCAAAACTGTATAGTTTGGTAGTTCAGGTTCTTACAATAACGTTTACTCTTATAGAGAAAATTTTGGGTTACTTTTCACACGTAATTATTATTATTTCTCATGTCGTCACCATTTCGATTAAGAGTTTTAAGTTTTGAGACACAATACTCACACTTGAAAGTCCAACGGCTACAAAAGCTATCATAATAAGTGTCTTCCCTATTGGGATCACAATTCTTCATACCACCAATTTATTATATTTTTTATATGCGGGTCGATCCTATCTTAGGATCCCCAATTTTAAAGATTCAATCATCATTGACTTCGGTTAGATGACATTAGTTACCTTATTTATCTTTCGCCATTATTTTCATTTAACTACCCTTACGATCATGTTAGGTTCCCTTTGCCTCAATAGTTGTTAGTTCACGTGTCCATTACCGAATAATCATACCGGCAATATTCTTTTAGGTGTGTATCCCTAATCTTAATGATTCAACTATCATCGGGTTTATTACGACAACATTAACATTGATCTACACCCTACTGTACAAATTTCGAGTCATATAAAGCATTTAATTTTGAGGCATTCATTGATTTCTCAATTAAGGTATCGTCACTACATACCTCACATTCATTTCGAAAACGATTTATATATCAATTTTTTTTGGTATCCCCAAATTTTATGATTCAACTCACTTTTAGTTATATTAGAATATTTTATCTTTGTGTCGATTGCCTTTAATTTATATCATCTTAATCTCGAATCAGGAGTCCTTACGACATCTACAATTTCTATTTGGCAACGTGATCTTCACACGTGGAAATTCACTAAAAATAATCCTTGACTTGAGATCTCTAATTTTAGTAACTCGCCTATCTTCAAGTGTACTAGTTTGACATTTTGTATTCACTGGATTTCTTCATTGAGTTGTTTTTAGGTACTTTTTAACTTCTCGTTTACTGATCATTACGACGTGTTCTTATATTTTGCATTAATCCTCATTTTAGGATTCCTCAATTTCGATATTCAATCCCATTGAATGCTGGTTTAGATTTAACTTTCTTCTACATAAGGTCGATCAAAACTTGAGGAAGGTGATTCAATTTCCTTTATGTCAAATCCAAATCAAAACTTCATCAAAGTCTTGAGTTTTCATCAAAAATCATAATCCCAAAACAGAGTCATTTTCACGAAAAATATAAAACTATATTCGCGTTTCGGGCGACTGTAAACACCTTTTTAAATCAATTTGGTATATGCCAATTTAAAAAGAATAGATCATAACACCATACAAAGTTTTTTTATATCTGTTCATGGGATGATGGTTTAGATACAAACCATTACTTTGCATTTCATTAAGTCCAACTTCAAATTCAGTAAAAACTCTTTTGTATAACCGAATTAGTTCGAACTGTCTTAAATTCAATCATCCAGGAAATCTCAACCACGTTCGCAAAACTCATTTCAAGATAGTTCATTTTATTTAAATAGCTTTTCGGCTTCTCACGATGAGTTGAAAACTCATCAATCGAGTTCATCCCATTTCAATGATACAAATCACTTAGTATAGATTTCAAGCACAATTACGACTATGTGTTTTATTTTTTGAAATACATGGAAGTCTATTCACTCTATTTTCATTTTTTTTGAATACTAAGGAAAATGAATCATTTCCTTTCATACTTGCTTACGCTTTCAAAACTTGTAAAATAAGCAGAGTTATTCCTTAGAACTTCATGAAAGTGTGATAAATATTAACTCAGATTGACGCAAAAATCATGATCTAATATAGTCATTTTTTCTTAAGGAAAATATATTACATAAAATAACAAAAGTCGATTGTAATATTGACCTTTTAGTCGAACTTAGACTGATGATTCACATCTTTAATCAAGAATTATACGTTTAAGAGTACACGTGTTCTCCCTATCTCGAATTAAGTCTTCAAGTTTAACTTCATAGCCAAAATATCTTAACTTGATTTATTTATGTCCAAGACTCATTGGCATCCTTTCTATAATCATTAACTTCTTTTAAACATATATTATGAATTTTAACCGTTTTATTAGAATTTCAAGAGTCAAAATTGCTTCTCCATGGTGTAACCACGTCACTACTCCATTTTGTATATATACCGTCGCATCTCACTGCCCTTTAAAGGCTCATGATTCTTGTCTAACTATTTTATTTACTACTCTACTATTTTGTATAGGCGCACCTCCATGTAATTCCAAACCAGGGCTTGTTCATTCTCGCAATAGTCGTTTCTTTTTTTTTTTTTTTTTTTTTTTTTTTTGTAGTTGTTGCAAACATCACCCGAAGCGTGTGAACCTTCTAAAAAGTTCGCCTCGATTTTGTTGCACCGTCCATTGCCCTTCCCTTCTCGTGGAACTCACATTCCTAGTCTTAAGAGAAGACAATTATCTATATATCTAGCGATATATTTATATATACATGGTAGCAAATAATCATCATAATAAATCTTTTTTATCAAATTTCTTATTATCTCTCATCCCATCCTAGAATTTTGTCATTTATGCATGTTAAGTCGAATTTGAACCAATGTCCCATACCATTGATTCGTCTAACTTAAACTTGACCTGTAAATCTTAAAGGCGCTAAAAACTTAGGTTACGCTAACCTAACATCTCCCTAGGTTTTAATCCCTACTATCTGATAACAACTGAAACGACCCTTCCCCGACCAAGGGTCAGGTCGCCCGGCCCAGACCGTTACTCAAGCCCGATACATGAACCAGACCCAAATTTTGGTCTGGTACGCCTAAACAACTTGTGGAATAACATATAGACAATATGGCAAAAGAATGAGGAATTTGGAATTATAATAAATACCATAAGTCATCATAAATCAAATCATTGAGTATCTCAAATTCATCTAAGTAAATCAATACCGTATGAAATTCTGATAACCTTCACATGCTTATAAATGTATCCAACTAACTAAAGTAAGGTTAACTACCCATAAGATTTACGTAGGTTACAACCCTTTTAACAATTTTCAAAACAAATATTAGATATAACATATAATGCTCACGCTGCAAGGAGACTGTAAGCAATGACATTCCCCTTTTCATGATTTATCACACTCGTAGATGGACCCGTAGTGTAAGTGGGGTGAGCTAAAGAACCAACGGAGCCCAATAAGAGAAGAACTACGCTCAAATATTAAACATGCAAGTAATACCTATAAAGAAAAATAAAGCTAGCATGCATTTAAAATCAGGATAACATCGAAATATGTAGCATGACATCAATTTCATATATAATAAGCATATCATAATCATAAAACGACTTAAGCAGATATATGGAGTTTAAAGAATTGTAAAACATAAGAAAAAACAAATTTTTTGCATGCAAAGGGGTTATAAGAGAGATACATAGAACGTAATAGATATAAATGCAAGTATGTTGTCTCATTTGTCATTACTTTCCCTTGTTGACCAATCATCATAATATATAATAAATAAGCATGGGTGACTTGATTCCACCGTGTGTCCACGGCTCCTCAAAATGCCTAGGTGACTTAGTTCCTTCGTGCATCCACGACTCTCCAAGTGGCCTTTGCAGAAATGGGTGACTTGGTTCCACTGTATTACTACGGCTCCCCAAGAGGCCCTTAAGCATGTAAGGTGACTTGGTTCCACCATATGAGTATGGCTCCCCAAGAGGCCTTACATGAAGTCAACCAAGGTAGGTAACGACCTCATCCCAAGTCATTTTGTCAAGATCATGAATTCTAATTATACTAATAGCATGCCATATTTAATAGATGAGCGGAGCTCCACACTTACCTCGACTCACCGAGTTAAACTCCCTCGGTCGACCTCGCACGCTCGAGGCTCGATATGAACCTCCTTGCGAATCTAGACACATTTAAACAGTCACATTATTCGATGATTCGAAATCCAAAATTAATTATTATTTAATTACTTCTAGCGGGGCCCACTCGTGTGGTTCCCGCGGGTCCCCCGTCGCCTGTGAGAGGGTCGAGGGTTAGGGCTCACCCCAACTTTCCCTCGGGCTTAAGTGTGCGCCAGATTTGAAACATATTATTTTTATGTGTTTATATACATATATAATATCTATACTTTATTTCTTTTCTTTTATTTTTCTTTTTTATTTTTTTACTTTATTTAATATATATATATATATATATATATATTAGCATATATAATTAGTTAATTAATATATTTTTTTTTGTTTCGGGGGCCTTTCAAGGGCCAAATTGGCCCTTTATTTGAGTCCAGGGGCCATGGCCCTTCGTGCGCACGGGGAAGCAAATGCTCCCCCCATTCCTCACCCTCTCGGGCGTTCTACCCGAGAGTTGGTGGGGGATTTTGAGGTGGGGCCCACTTGGAGGCCTTTCCCCCTTTCCGGCACCGACGCACCAACACGGGCGATAGTGACGCTGCCGCCCTTCACCGACGGTGATGCGTTGATCGACGTCGCTTCATGGCGCGATTTCGCGTGCCGAGATCTTTCCATCTCCTCAAAAAGGGGCTCCAAACTCAATTTAGGTTATTAGAACACGAGCTCGAATTAATTGGTGGTCGTGCCCCAAGATTCACCACTAATAATTATCAAAACATAGAAAAATGTGATATTCACCATTAATGGATACTAGGAAAAATAAAAGCTTACCTACTTGATGTTCTTTCGAGTACACGTGCTTTTTTTCCCTTTCCAATCCTCTTCACGATCTCCCTCTAACTCATTGGTTGATTTGTGTTGAGATAATTAGTGTATTAGGGTGGCTCACTAAATTATAATAAATATATATAGGGTTTTTAAGGTTTGATTTTAACCCAAATCAAATTACTACTTTACCCTTTGTGGGTATTTTGGATTTTTGGGTCGTCACATTTATTGACTCTAATTGAGTTGTTAGTGTAGAGCTCCCGCTTGCAGGTTATCTCATTTTCGCACGACCTATTAGTTACAATGAAACACTGTCAATTGAGAACTGAATGTTTTTTCCACACACGATATGCGAGTGGGAGATATCTATGTTATCAAAACATGGGACGCTCATGTGTAGTGTGATCGGCCCGACTTGACAAGAAAGTTTACACACGATGTGCGAGTGGGAGATGTTGGCCATGTTTTACGCATGTGTAAAACGGATTATGTTTTGACAACTAACAATATCTCAAATCGCAACCATCCTAATCTCTTTGGAAGTCCCAAGATTGATAGAATAATAAAATCACATAAGGCTTGATTTTGACAATAAGGCTTTTGGCATTTTTGTGTGGTGCGTAGAGTTCTCTATAAGTGTTTTCCAAACTCTTGAGTTATGAAAAAGACCGGAGTTCCACACTAACGAAATAGGATGAAGGTACATACGCTTCCGCCAATGCCTTTTTAATTCCTATTTTGATCAAAACCTTCAACACGGTTATTATGTTTTTTGAATCATATAAAATGAATTAGTAATGCTCGTGGTACATGGAAGAGAATATATCATATTTGATGTATAACCGCTATGACTCGCATTGCTATTTTATTTTATAATGATTTAACGATACCAAACATATATGTGCGCTGATATAAAAGTTATGTGATGTTTGGTTATGTGGGTTAAGTAGGAGAACCATTAAGATATATGTGACCCACATATTATAATAAAAAGTATGATATGAGTGAGAGAATGTAAGACCATTATTGTCTCAAACTTACGTCTTAATTTATGTAACCTATGAATTACTTAAAGTCTCTTGAGCTCCTTTTAAGTTACCAATTTGATAAAAATTAGTATTAATGTGGGAATTAAAGGTTCTTCCTCAAGCCTACAAATAGAACATCTAGTATCCATCATACGCGTGCTGAAAGTTGAAGCTCGTGAGAGTGATAAGGTTTTGGTGTAATGCTTGAGGTATTTCAACTAGATAATCGCTTCCGTGCTCCCACGAGTAGTTCTCTAACTGATCTATGTTTCATTAAGTTTAAGAATGTTTGCAGTAAGATGTTAGGAACGTTAGGACCGCATGCCAAATCAACGAGATTAAAGTCAGCTATAGGTTGATTATGGTGGAGTCTCAGCTTAAGGATGTTAGAATTTTTCAACAGCTGGTTTATACAGTTTCAGGAGGAACAAAATAGTGACGAAAGTTGATAAACTTTTATGCACTTTGCATAAGACCATGCATGTTGTAAATTAATATGGACAAACTAGTAGATTGTTGGTACTAAGGAAGGCCCTACTGATGTAGGTCTGGTCCCGTTACCGAACTGTTTTACCAAATTTTTTCATGTTCTTTTGTTTATCATAGCACAATCGGCCGGAACATTCAGTGGCAGCTTCCGCAAACTCTCTGATCGTGAATTTCTGTCACTTGATTTTTTATTTTTATTTTTTATCAATGTCACTTGATTTAAATGAACAGGTACAAAGTTATGATGGTAGAGTTATTGATTAAAGAAAGTTAATTAGGGAACTCGTTTCCAAGTTGTGATTAAGACAAGCGTATGCACAAATTTAGAGAAATAATAAAATTGTGAGCTCCCTTACCTATATGTGACTTGGAGCAAATTCAGAGTAGTCAAATAGTTTACATATAGGGTGGGTTAGACAAAAAAAATAATACTTCTCCATAAAAGACCGGCTGCTAGAATGACATGGCCAACACACATTGAAAGTCTGGGAGCACACGAGCCATATGTGCACGCCTCGAGATGTGGACATATGTCAATCTTAGTGCAAAACACAGAGGTCCATGGCGGAATGTGCATTTTGGTGTGTGTTTGCGATGCCATGCTAGCATTTATCGAAGGGGAAAAAAAATAAAAAAAAAGAAAGAAAAGAAAAACGCCATTGAGATTTGTATATTTGAGGTAATAATTCATGTGATATTTCTCTTCTGGTTTCGGTTGTGGAATTCCACGATCGAATTATAATTCTCTGGCCCCAGGTGTCTATATATACAATTACATAATTGTTACATCAATTCGAGAAATTAATTTTTATTACTAATTAAGAAGAAGCTCTACCGATAGTGAATCAATTAGCTAGCTGGTGCAATCTCAACTATGCTTCTTCTTTGCCTTGCCTGCGGCATAAACCAAATAGATTAAACGATATTAATATATATCTCTTATAGCTTATTCGGATTTTTTAGTTAGAAAAAATAATAATGAAAAGATCCAACTAAAACATTAAATTGGATATGACAGAAAATAAATAAATAAATAAATTCAGAGTCCGGTTAAACCAAACCCTATCTATGTTGTAACCACCCTTATTATAAGCTCACCCCACCTATTTTTATTATAAGAAAATTCAATTTGCAGTCTTTCTAAATTAGTCATCTCTAATGTCTTCCTCATGTACTACAAGAAATTGAGCAATATTGCGACGGGCTTCTTCCCGTCGCTATATTTTGGGCGGGAAAATTCTCGCCCATTGAAAATTTCCCGCTTCCACGTGGCGTAGAGGACGTCACATGGCCAATCATAATGGCCCTGGTCGCTATATTTGGGGGCCCCACCTCTTGATCAAACCCTCCCTCTCTCCTTCTCCCTCTCCTCCCCTCATTGATCCCTCTCCCCTCTGCGTGCCCTCCCCTCCCCTCTCCTCTACCCTTCGTCTCGGCATTCGCCCCCTCCCCCCTAACACACACACACACCCTCTACCCTCATCGACCATCGATCTCTCTCCTTAGCTCATGTCCGCTCTCATCGACCCTCGATCCCTATTGTCCGACGGCCAAAACCTTAACCCCACCTCTCTAGCTTGGCTTCTTTGTCTCTTTCGTGCGTCGACACCGACTGGTCGGATCCTCCCTCTCGACCTCGTCGTCCGCCCCGCGCTGCGCTGGTGTTCGCCTTGCCTTACCGTCGTCTGCACCGCCCCGCCCCGCTGATTTCGAAGCCGCATTCCGGCGATGCCGTAGATATAATTTATATTAATTTATATATTTTAATTAAAATAAATAAGTATGCATATATATATTTGTGATGTTTTTATATTAAAAATGGTTTTTTGGTGAGAAATAAGTTTTTTTAATAAAATCTTAAAATAATAATTTATGTTGATATCTATGTTTTTTGAATATTTGTGAAAAAAATGTGCATGTAAATGTGTTGTAATTAAAATTATTGATATGTATTTTTTTATGCTTGTGTAATGTCCATGTAATGTTTTATAATGAAAATGTGTAATGTGTTATAATTTTGGTGAAAAACAATAACTTATGTTTGTATATTTGGTGAAAAAATGTGTAATGGACTTAAATGATATGCATGATATGTATTTTTGATGTTTGTATAATAAAAATGTGTAATGTGCTTATATATGATTTTTTTATATTGATATGTTTTTTTGTAATGTGTTATAACTTTGGTTAAAAAAAGTATAGTATGTTGAGTTGAGTTAAAATTATTGTTAAAAATATATAAACTTAAATGATGTGCACTTCACTAAGAAAACTTCATATAATAATTGGAAAAAATTAATTGGACAAAATAAATTTCAAGTAGGACAAAAATAAAGGATTAATAATATTGTATATATACACAAACATAAAATCACTTTAAAATTAAATAAAGAAAATATATTGAAAAAATATATAATTGACATATATATAAATCTAGTACAATGCTTTTAAACTATATATATATATAGAACTTACACAATATGTAATGAAATAAAAACTTAGTTAAATACAAAAATTTAAAAACAAAAATAAAGCACTTAAAAACTTATATATATACATATATATTATGAATGTACAAATTATACTATATATACAACTTATAATATATATTTGTATAAAGAAGCACTGAAAAATTAATAATTATATACAAATATATATAACAACGCTTTTATATTGAAACAAAATAGAGGACTTCAGTTTTTGAAAAAAAAAGTAGCTAGTACTTATATATATAGTATATATATAAAGAAAATTAGAATAATTTAAACTATATGTACTTAAAAAACTTAATTAATGACAAAGTAGTACTTATATAGTTTATATATTGAAAAAGTCATAATTGCACATAATAAATTTCTTAAAAAAATAAATTATACATTTAAAAACTCTTACCACCTAGATACATATATTGAAACAAAATAGATTACTTAAATGCAAAGAATAATTATGCTGACTAGTTGTATATTGAAATAAAATTATAATAATTTATAATAACATCATAAACAAAATATATATTACGCAAAGTATGTGCAATTAATGCAATCAATTCGACTAATTACAGTAAACATTCGATTAAAATGTATATAGTGATTGGTGCGTACGTGTGTTTAGGGTTCCTTAGGTCTTTCGAGATGTATGTATCTCGAGATTGGATGTACAACCGCATTGAAGGCAGTTACACTTGATTGAAGTTTGTGGCTAGCGTGAAAGACTTTATAAAATTGGTCATGCAACACCGCACCACTTTCATCAACAAAGGGAAAATTTGATGTCCTTGCCGAAAATGTCGCAACGAGAAATACTACGATGTAAACAAAGTAAGGCTTCACCTAGTAAGTTAAGGACTCATTCGCGAATATTATTGTTGGACCAAGTATGTGGAGGGATAATTATTAAACGATGTGGACGATGAAGATGATGATCTAATTGATGAATATTCGATGTCATATCATCATATGATATAGATTACACGAGCCAAATTTTGATTGGAACTGTGAGGAAGAACCGAACCCTGAAGCAAAAAATTTATTCGAAATGATTAACGTAGCAAATCAATTGCTTTGTCCGGGTTGCGAGAAGATGACAAACTTTTAGCAATGGCACGTTTGTTGACGATAAAATTGAATCACCATATTTCAGAGCAAGCATCGACGAAATCTTGCGGGTCTGTAAAGACATGTTGCCTGAAGATAATTGTTTGGTCGATAGCTTTTACAAATGTAAAAGTTTAATGCACTGGTTGGATATGCCGTATGAGCGAATCGATTATTGTCCTTAATTATTCATGCTTTATTGGGGGCCCAACTCCAACCTTATGTCTTGCAATTTTTGTTGGGAACTTAGGTTTAATTCCAACAAACGTCCGCTCAAGACAATGCTTTACTTTCCCTTGGCGCCTCCTTTACAAAGTTTGTTCGCGTAAAAAGCTACAACGAAACACATAAGATAGCACGCAGAACACGCTAGAGATGAGGACAATACAAAACATTGCCTCAATTCCATGGCATGGAACCACTTTAATCAAGTGAATCCTACCTTCAGTTCCAAAGTTCGTAACGTTCGACTTGGGTTATGCACTAATGGGTTCCAACCTTTCGGAATGACCGACAAACCGTATTCCTAATGGCTAGTGATTTTAATACCATATAACTTGCCTCCGTTGATGTGCATGAAGAAATAAGTGATGTTCTTAACGGTGATCGTACCTAGATCCGACCAATCCATCGCAAACAATTGATGTGTTTCTCCAACCATTGGCGAAAGAATTGCAGGATTTATGGTATGACGGAGTGCCTACTTACAATGTATCGACAAAAAAAACTTTCAAATGCACGTTGCACTTATATAGACTATCAGCGACTTTCCAGCATACAACATGTTGTCGTGATGGAGCACGCGTGGGATGGCAACTTGCCCTTATTGTATGGATGACACCGACGCTTTCCTGTTAAGGTTAGGCGGGAAAGCATCTTGGTTTGATTGACACTATCATTTCTTGCCGCGGTATTCAAAGGAGATGAAAGATAAATTTAGTTTTCATAAAGATAGAATTATATCAGACAAGTCACCGACCAATAAATTAGGTGAGAATATCTTGCGTGAAATTGAGTCTTTAAGGCTGATGAAGGTTACTGAATTGAGATTAGATGTTATAAACAACAAAGTCTTGAAGACTAGTGGGTGGAGAAAATGAAGCATACTGTGGGACTTGCCATATTGAAAGACGAATCTTGTCAGACACAACCTAGATGTAATGCACATCGAGAAAAATATTTTGACAATATTTTCAATACAATCATGAGTATGTCAAGGATGATGAAAGATAACGCAAAGTCTAAGGAGGACTTAAAGGAGATTTGTCATCGACCAGAGCTTCATTATGATCCAGTATCTAAGAAATATATAAATTCATGATACGCGCTTGACAAGCGCAGAAAACAAATGTTGTGTAAATGGATTAAGGAATTGCACTTCCCTGATGGTTATGCATTTAACAACGGCAGTTGCATAGACTCTAAGAAATTGAAGATGTTTGGAATGAAAAGCCACGATTACCTTGTATTCATGCAACAACTTTTGTCGATTGCATTTCATGATCTTTTAGAGAATGACATATGGATTGGGATCATCGAGTTAAGCATTTTTTTAGAGATTTAACAGCTAGAAATTTAAATGTTGAGAATCTACGGCTTTTGCATGAAAACATTCCAAAAATATTATGTAAGCTAGAAAAAATATTTACGCCAAGTTTTTTCGACTCAATTGAGCATCTCCATATCCATCTGGCACACGAGGCTATCCTTACTGGTCCAGTATAATTTCGGTAGATGTATCCTTTTGAGTGGTAATAAATTATATTTGTTGCATGTCTACTTTTTCGTACATAACTTAAAATCAATTAAAATGTATATCTACCTAATTTACCTCTATAAATATATGTATTTGAAACATTTGAAAAATAATGTTATGAATAAGGCAAGGTTTGAGGGCTCAATATGCAATGCTTATTTAGTGGACGAGGCAACTGCGTTTTGTTCCTATTATTTTGATGAACATATCCAGACATCGCACAACTGTCCACCCCGCAATTACAATCGTGGAGTCGATCCAACTCAAGATTTTGATGGCAACTTCTCTATCTTCACCCACCCTGGTCGGGCCTTTGGGAAATCAAATAAACAATATCTCACGGATGATGAGTGTAATGCTGCACACGCTTATGTGTTGTTAAATTGCCCGAAGTCGCTCCTTTCATGAGGTATACATTAATACGTTACAATACACAGTTTTCATGTCAATTGTTTAATAGTCTTATTCTATTCAATCGTAATTCTTGATTTCTTTTATGTCATGTAAGGATGTACGTATCGGAGTTGCATTCCAAACAATCGAATATCACACGAAATGCAATCGATGAACATCTTGAGAAACAATTCTCAACTTGGTTCCAACACTTTGTACGTAATTAATAAATGTGTATTAACACAATTCTTTCTGTTTTATTATTTAATTGAAAACGAAGTTTATCATAAAAATTGTTTTGATTGTAGGCGCCATTGTATATTCAAGATCTAATACTTTTAATTCTTTCGTACGATCAAAGTCGACTATGCACCGTATATCACGCGTATCTTATTAATGGCTACAAGTTTCACACGGTGTCACATAACACAAACAATGATATGCATAGTAGCAGGGTGTGCATTAGAGGCACAAATTACGTAGAATGTGATAATGACTTTTACGGGTATAGGTGTCAATTTTTCGAGCCCGAACGGGTCTGGGTCCGGGTCCGGGTCACCCTTGATATAAACGAGCATTTGCATTGTCCAAATCCGGCTCGGTTGTAAATTCGGACAAGTATGCCTTGCCCATACCCGATTCACTTTTAATCCAAGTTGTCCAAATGTCTAGATTTTGTCGAGTTTTTTAAAAATTATTTTATGTCTAAAAGGTTTTTTAACTATTAAAATCATTGCAAATACCTCGTAATATAATCTTCTCTAATATAATTTTAAAAATTAATGTTCAAGTTGTAGTTAATATTTTAAATTACAAGACATAATAATGTTTTTTTATTAAGAAAACAAAATGCATAATGTTGTCTCAAGCAATTTAGCTAAGTCTCAAAACTAAAATAGTACATTTCTATACAAGTTATGTAGTTTCTTTATTTCTATTGTTGTTTTTGTGAATTATACTATGTATGGAAGTATATTTTCAAAATAAAATAGATATCTTTTAAAATCGAGGCCGAGTCCGGGCTTAGATTGTCTTGTCCAAATCCAATCCAAATTTTAATTTGGACATCAAAACCTTACCCAGACCGGACCTGAATTTAAAAAATTATTGTCTAAGCCGACGGGCCGAAAAAAAAAATTGACACCCTTATTTACCGACAATTGCAAAAAGTGATATAAATCAAATACGGTTGGTTCTTACATGACGTGTTATTCAAGTGTGAATGATTTAATCTCATGCCCAACGTCTGGATAAGAGTTCACCGCTCCTTAAAACTTTTTGATGTGCATCGAAATCTGTAATTGTATAAGTACGAGCCTTTTATACTAGCAATGCAAGCTAGTCAATTGTACTTTCTTTTTTATCCAAGTGTAAAAAATGCGCAGAATAATTGGCAAGCCACGTGCAGACTTCAACCGAAGTTCATCGATGAACACAACTTAGTCGAGAACGTTGATAGTGTGCCAACCCAATAAGACGCTTTTCAAGAGCAGCTACCTGACCATGATATTGAGGTTGATATTGGCAACAATATTGCAATTTCTCTAGCTGATCCTAGTGGCGCACACATGTCAGACGTCGATGAAGAAGACGATGAAACTGATAATTCCGAGTTTCATCGAATGATGGGAACAGTGACAATGAACCATGATTTAACCATTTCAGTAGGTAAAGGAATACGAAACCTAATATTGTATTTGTTGACTTGTTACGTAATATTTAAAATATAGGACATTTATATGTAGCTATTTCTAACTTAGTTTTTATTTTAAAAAAAAGTCATGTCAGGCGAGAGGATACGATCCATCACGCAGTGAGAGATCCGGTGGCACCAGAGATAGCGGATCTCGTCATTCAGATCATTCACACTTACGATCTCATGACGATGTTGCTCCACGATCTAGTCGAGGCGACGCAGACTCAAGCATCGGCATCCTCAAGAGTATCACTCCCAGCGGCCCCCTTATATCATCCGTACCTATATCCACCCTTTTAACAAGCCCCTTCTTCCATCGATGCCCCCTCTTATTTACGTCCACCACATCTCTCTTCAATAGATACGGCATGTCTTTGGCATATGTATTTGTCGATGATTCGACCTGTATGCGATCTACTCGCGTTTATTTCTTCGCTACCTACGCCACCCATCGCTGGTCACGTTACCATGCGGCAAGGTTTTGCCCCTACTTTTTCATCGAGGGATCATCATCTCCTTCACGTCAACAGATCGCTAGCACGACCACCGACGGCCTCACCACCAAGCCTTTTTCATTTGCATGTCTCACAGTTACTGAGTTCTTCAACACGCCCTTCGAGCAATCTTTCCATCTGTACTGCCTCATATGGATGATAACGAGGCGTTCAGGCTGCTAGGGCGCCCAGAGAGGCAACACTCATACCCAAGCTGGGGGCGAATATTTTTTGTTGTGAAGGATGAAAGATAGTAAGTATACGTAATTTAATTACGCATGCCTACGTTTCGTTAATTTTCCAAAATTTTGTTCTAAAATAAATTTTTAATTTAGTGGACGCAAGTTGCACCTGTTGCACAGAGCTACACGAAAGATGACCAGGGCATACAAGTACTCCTTACACAAGGATGGCTATTCCTGGGAGCATGTTCCTCAACACATTCGAGACGTATACTGGAATTAATGGAAGGTAAAAAATCTTTAAGTCAAGGTTGTTTATTTTACTTAGGATAAATAGATTAAATTTTAATATTTTTGTACATAAATGACTTTCAATTAGGATCTTTGACTGAGCTATTAGAGATGCATACGATAGACGGATCGTCACTCGGTACGCCGACTTCATTAACAAAGTGTGTTTGAAAGATAAGAAGCCGAGCCGCATATCTACTAAGATCTTCGAGCACTACAAGAAAATGCGGTCCAACCCCGAATTTAAGAAGAAATCAGAGCAAGCAAGCAAGAATCGGCAGACAGAGACAAGGGGACTCGGTACGGGTGTAGCTGTGTATATAGGTGGTTCCATATCCATCTATCAGCGCGTTAGAGACTGATAGGTCATGCTATAATAATTAAGTTTATATATATTATTAATAATAAGTCTCAAACTTAATCCTACTTAAACATATGTTTTATATGAGGAGAAATTACATCGACCCCCTCCTGCTTTGGAGTTATGTTTGTACTTCCACACCAAGGATCACGACGGCGTTACTTTCATGGATCAGATAGTAGAGAAGATTGTCGTAAGAAACTAGTTTTATAGTAATTGTTTGTTCAATTAATTATAGGTATTAATGACTTATATATATGTTTTGTGAATGTTTAACTTCTTAATACAAATGGCGATATGTGATAGACGCATCGAGCTCACACAGTTACAGGGTCCCGACATGCCTATTGATGAGACCGAGCTGTATTAATCTGTCGTGGTGCGAGACGACAAAGGGCGAGACATATAGACTTGGGTTGACACCATCAGAGTCGAGGCATAGACATGCTGGAGCAGGATCTTCTCGGCCTATATTTGCCAATAATAAGCCTATTGAGCAACTAAGGGGCCAATAAGGAGATGCAAATAAGTATTTTAAGGGTTATCAATGATAAAACCCTCGACCGTGACCAATTGCAAGAGATGCAGGGACACTTGGGTCACATGGAGCAGGCTCTGATGGACAGATTTAGAATTTCATTCGCACCACCAGCAGATCCTGATGATGACTCGGAGACCGATCATGATCTTGATGATTGAGTCCTCCGATGTATGCACTTACTTAGACTTTAGATTTTTTTTTTTCATATTTTGTAGTCATACATGTAGATTTTTATACTTGTAAACTTTCTTTTGTTATATTTATTTCATGTATTTCTTTATTTATTTCAATTATTTACTTTAATTTATTTATATTTATTTATTCTTTAAAAATTATTATTTTCACCGAATAAAAAATAAAAATTGTTATTTGTAATTAAAAACTGATATTTTTTCAAAAACTTGTTTTATAATTAAAATATTTCATAATGTTTTAAAATAAAAATAATAATTTCAATATTAATTTTAATAAAAAAATAAAACAATTATTTTATAATAATAAAAATGTTTTATAATGTTTTAAAATAATTTTAATATAAATAAATTTTGAAATCTATTTTTAAAAACAAAAAATTTAAAACAATAATTTTATTATTAATTTTAATTAAAATAAGTTTTGAAATCTATTTTAAAAAACAAAGAATTAAAAAAACGTTTTTAAAAAAATAATTTTTTTTCTCTAGAACAGTGACGTGCTCCTGTTGCTATTCTTGTCCACGTGGTTGTCAGACAAGCCACACATGGCAGTTATTGGCGATGGCTTTAGCGTTGGAGCCCGTCGCTAGTGGTGACGTGGCAAAAAATGGTTTGACTTGTTCCACGTGTCAAAAAAGTGACGGGTTTTGGCGACGAGAATAGCGATGGGTGCCCGTCGCTATTTCTGACACCCATCGCCAAAAAAAAAGCGACGGGTCACCTCGTCACTAAACCCTTTTAGCCCAGAATAGCGACAAGTTTCCCCGTCCCGTCGCTATTTTGATACATTTTTGTAGTGATGCACGCCCTAGTGCTAATAATATAGGAAAATTTCATTATTTTTAAGATAGTACATCAACTTTTTTAAAAAAAAAAAAAATGTGGGGTGAACTTATCAATAGGGGTTGTTACAACATAAATTTTTTAAATAAAAATTTCAACATTGGCTTATATTTAAACCATGACTCAACACCAACGGTTGGTTGGCTCGAGTGGTTCGGCACTCGAGTTCAAGTCCTATGGATGGAGGCGGTAGCTAGGAGCTCTTTGCCCCAATTGTGGGCCGACTGGAGTGAGCCCAGAGTAATCGATTATTTCGGATACTAAGTGGTCTAGATCAAGAAAAAAAAAAGGTATATAATAAACCATAAAATAGAGAGAGAAAAAAAAAAAAACGAAAGATATAATAGGTAAGTGATCATTACATAGTATCTTGTAGCATGGTTGTTTCAACGCTGGATCATCAGCAGCTAAGGGAGGTTCTTGACCAAATATCATCTCGCAACTCATATCATCAAAATCTACCAAAAAAGAATTTATTAATAATTCTATATAGAAACTATTTAGTCATCCATTTAATAAAAAATAGTATTAAGTTCATTTTAATTAAGCCTTATTAATTTCTTGACAGGAGAGACCTGCTTAATAAACCGTATATGTCGATCAGCTAGCAATAAACTTTTAGACTCCAACTCTCACCTTCATGTAAAAGTAAGGACATATATGCAAGAGCTATCGCTTGTTAGCTTACAAGTCATCGCACATAGTATATATGAAGGGGTGTGAGCTACCCAAATCTCTGCCCTATGGCACCTTCTCAATTTTGTGGTGGACCAAACTGCCCTCCACCATTCAGGCACCACATAAATGTGTCACTATGATGGGTGCAATGCAATTGATTTAGTGCTTGACTTGATGACTTTTTCATAGTTTTCACATGATGAATGAATTGATTTCATGAATTCATGGTCTCAGAATGCACGACATGTATGATGCATGGTAGAGAGCATGGCATCACAATTAGCACCCTAAAGTGGTTTATTCGTGACCCACCACCGCAGTTGATTAATTTGGTTTCATTTTGATGAAGGTTAAATATACAGAGATGATCACATTGCATGTTGGACTGGACGATGTTACGTACGCACAAGAAAAGTCATAGGTGATTTAGTTTAATTACAAAAGTTAATATTTATTTAAGAAACTAGATTTAAGGCATCCTCGCGCTTCACGCGCGGCGAAGAATAAATATCTACATATTAGATAAAATATTTTGATGAGGAAAAAAGTGGAACAAAAAAAAAAAAAAAAAAACTTATGATGTTCTCCCTCCCTTCTCAAATATTTGTCACGTTTTGAAGATTTTTTGTTTTAACTGTAACCTTAAGAAATAAAAAATTTAAGCATAAATTGCTTCATATATTTCCGATTCTAACCTCACTAAAGACAAAATGGTATATTTTACAATAAATACTAATTGAATTTGTGTTGTAATGGACGAAAGAAAAAAAAATTGGTGATACTTGTATTACAATTTTTTTGTCAAATACTTTGTGTTACAATTAGAAACCCCTCAAAAAAGACAGATAAAAAAAAACGAAAATTATTAAAAAAATCGAAATCGAAAATAGAAATTCCTTAAAAAAAAATCGAAAAAAGAAACTCCCAAAAAAAAACAACAAAAAAAGAAAATTATTAAAAAAGTAAAAAATTAGATTTTACCATCCTACCCCTCACTTAATTGCGAGAAATATCAATGGCTTGTATTTTTTATTTTTTCTTATAAAATATCAATTATGACATCATAATACCACATGTCACGTTGTGAGAACTTCTCACATTCCACGTGTCGCGTTGTGAAAAGTTTTTCACATAAACAGTTCTTATATATATATATAAAATCATGAATCTAGTAGATTTAGTAGATTTTTGTGTTTAATTAGAGGTAGTTAACTAGCCACCTAAGGAATAAATATAGATTTAGATGTTATAGTACGCTAGGCTAGTTGATGAGTTAGGAAGTTTCCTTTTTTCTCTTATGTATGATTTAAAAGTAATTGGGCTCCATCCTTTTATATTAATTTGTCTCTCGTGCAATCTTATATTATAATAAATTATGGCAATATGCATGGTCATATATATATACAATAAATCTACTTGGACTCATTTGTCCGGACTCATTTGTCCGGACTCATGAGGAGATTTTTAAATTTTTTGTAAATATTTAAGGGGTATTAAAGGATTTTACAAGTGATTATGGTTGTTTTATTAATTGTTTGATGATGTATTTGAAATTAAAAAAATTTTGAGTCCAAACTCACGAGTCCAAATAGCATATATTTGTACTAGTAATTAATAGATGCTATTTATACGTACTGGGAACCATGTTGATAGGCATTCCAAAGGAGTTATGTATAAATTTCTGTGATGGCATCTTACACATGTTCACACACATTCCCACGCATCTGCTTTTCTCTAAGAACCTACAAATTAAGTCATAATTAAGTGATTACATGTACATGTGTAAGACATAATATTTTTCTTTGATAAGAAATTAACCAATTACTTATTAAATTGATTTTATTTGGATTAGGTTAATATCTAATTAAAAATATTGATTGATTAAATTAGAGTTTTTTTGAAGTAATTATATAATTAAATTAGAGTTCAACTTAACAAAATCACCTGCATTTCTTTATGTGCACCACATTCTTTTCCATTCTGCCTTCCGTCTCATATTCCTTAACCTGGCTTAATGTTTTGGAAATTAATCAAATATATTTCACATTATAATTAACCAATAAGTATAAATATTAAAATAATAATTAATAGTACTTAATTATATCCAAGTAATATCATTATGATCTTATCATTAGTGGGTGGGACTTGGTATAAAATTAGATAAATGAAGGATCACTGTGAGATAAAGTCAAAGCTCAGTGTTAAAGAAAATTATAGTAGTTGTTATATTTCATAGTTTATGTATTTAGGAAGTTTCTATATTTTAATATCTAGGTAGTTTTAGTAACTTTCCTTATTTTATGATTTGTTCAGCTCTATAAATAAGAGCACTCTATTGTACTCAATTAATTTGCCCACATTAATACAATTTTTAGACTCTTCTTTGAGATCTATCATGGTATCAGAGCTTGGTTTTTAATTCTAGGTCGGTCGACTTTCGAGTCGATGACCGATTCGTGATCTCCTATCCTTTATGATTCTTTTGCGATGCCTCTGTTCAAGCAATCTGTCTCGCGTTTTTGCTTCTGTGCTTTTGTCTGCTGTTGCACAATCTTCCATCTGCGGTTGCATCATCACGTACGTGTCCCACTACGCCTCTCCATTCTATCCGTGCATTCAGCCCCTTGTCACGCACAACCCGTTCACCATGTGCGATGTGTCACATATATATTTTTATTCTTCTTTGATTTGATGATAAAGTTACAAAGCATGTGTGCATCAGAGTCACTTTGGTATCAATTAACTTGGAAGACATCTTGTTCGATTTGTTCTCTCCATCATCAACTTGCATCACCATGTACTTCCCCCTCTTCGTTCACTGTCTTCATCACCGGCTTGTCGTTGTCGGTTCGTCGACATTGTTTGCCGGATGAATATTTCTACGTTGCTGTACGTTATCTTGTTTGTGTTCGCTTTTTGCTACTACCACTTTATGATTGCGTGGAATCTTGCGTTACGCTGTGCACTGTCTTCGTCGCGTCTGTCGATATGTCGACTCCGTTTTTACCCGTCGTTGACTATGTCGACTCGCTATCCGTCCGTCGTCGACTCGTTGACTCGATATCCGCCGTTCTACGATTTCGTTGTTCTGACTCGCCACATCTCGAATCCTTAGATTTGTCGTCTTGGGTGGTCGTTGATCTGCTCCGCAACGAACCTTAGATTTGTCGTTTTCGATTCGATTGACAACCTCAAGTTGAACCAACTTGAGTTAGTTGAGGATGGTGTTAAGGAAATTATAGTAGTTGCTATATTTCATAGTTTATGTATTTATGAAGTTTCTATATTTTGATATCTAGGTAGTTTTAGTAACTTTCCTTATTTTATGATTTGTTCAAATTCTATAAATAAGAGCACTTTATTGTACTCAATTTGTCCACATTAATACAATTTTTAGACTCTTCTTTGAGATCTATCACTCAGGATTTGCTTTTTTCTTTTTCTAGTTTATAAATTAAAAAATTGATGACGAGGAGAGACTGTCATTTGTCATAATCTCAAGTTTTTTTTTTTTTTTTTTTTTTTTTGAGTCATATTCCTAGCTTAGTTTAATATCATATAGTAGGGTACCGATCAAAAAAATATATCATATATAGTTGGGAAGGTTTCCCACTCCCCTTGCATTAACCGTTGGATTATGGCCTCAAATTAGTCTGACGGTAATAGATGCAATATATAAATATAAATATATTACGATTAGATAGGAAGATTTGGATCTCAGTTTTCATATACAGTTTTACTAATTAAGGTGAGGAGTATTTGTTAGGAAAAAAATACTAAGGTTAAGTTTTAAAATAATGAAAGAAATTATGTACGTAAAATAGACATATACAAATAATAAACCTCTGACGGTCCAATGAGCCAAGCGAAAAAGAATGTTGTGAAGATTGCAAAGAGCTCCCTTTTGAATTTGGATGTTGGCAGCAATGCCCTAATCTGTCATTAATTAATTTTAGTTTACATTGGAAAAAAACAAAAATTAAATTGCAATGATGAATATGGATGATGACGAGCTTTTTTTTTTTTTTCAACAAGAACACACAGAGTTGCAAATGGAATTCAGCAAGTTTCGCGATTTGTGATCAGTTAATTTTGAAGCTAATCAAACGTACGAATGTCTGTTATGATGAATCACCAATGAATACCCAATAAAACCGTTACACCGATACAGTACTCAAAGGTAAACAAACAACATATAAAATAAAAACACAAGAATTTACGTGGAAAATCTCAAAATCATGGAAAAAGCCACGGGTAAAAAATAAGGCAATCTACTATCAATAGTTTAGTATACAAAAGAAAACCCTTATCTACCTAAACCCCAGTTAGGTACCCCAAAAAGATTTAATCTTACAGTGTCGCATACACGCTCGCAGACCCGTGCACTACGACACAATCGGCTCTCAAACACCTCAACACTATGTCTTTCCACTTAACTGTACTCACCTATTTATAGGTGTAGGTGCATATACACATAAAACCAACATAAAATATTAACTCCTAATTGAAATACAACACATTAATGTAGTTTGTATCTTATAGCAATTTCAATTACTAATTAATCACATGGGTAATCACTTGTGTATGCATGAATTCATGTAAGACACTAATTTGAGTCTAACTCAAATTACAAGTTTTAGCAGCATGCCACGGCCTAACAATGTCAACTAGAAACCACTGCGGATATATATATATATATATATATATATATATATATATATTTATATAAGGTAGTTCTACCATGGTGATTGAAAAAAATCACCATGAATGGTAAATTTAAGCTTGGATCATTGGATTTAGATCCAATAATGATCAATATGCTTTCTTGGAACTTAAGCACACATTTAAGAGTCATAAATGTAGTTTTCATATTCATCATTGGATCTAAATCAATGATGAAAATTTTAAATCACCATGATCCATGGTGATTTAAAAAAGTCACCATAGTAGAATTTCTTTATATATATATAGATGGCGCATTTTTTATTAGATCTAGACAAATCTGCAATCTCTTCAAAATTTTATTATTTTAATAATTAATCATCAGTTCAATAGTTCAATTAATACTATTGAATGTGAATAAGCTTGGAAATTAATCACCTAAAAAATGAATTAAACCATCAATTTCTTTTCCAAATTAGTGAGGGGAAAAAAGCTGTTATATATTTAAAGCATTTTTTATTTGGTTATTTAAAAATTGCCTCTTGAAATAGTAAAATGGCAAAACATGCTATTACCACCCTGGCTAGCTTATATACATAGTGTAGGCTTTAGAAGGTAAAAATGGTGATTGAAAAGATTTGCTTTAATATTAAATATTAATTGGTTAAAGTATTTTAACATTTCACAACTTTTGTTATTATATATCAGCTATCGTAACCTTTTTTAGATGATTTGATTTCGGATAAATTTTTGTTATTATATCTCAGCTATCATAACCTTTTCTAAATGATTTGATTTGTATCCCAAGTTAATTTTAATTTTAACTTAAAATTTGATTAGGTGACACCTTAATATAAATTTCAAAAGTCATCTCATCACCTATATATAATTATCAAAACAATTTATTGATTTTATTATTTAAACTCATTACTTAAATGGTATATCATCAAATTTGGAATTCGAAAATAATTTAAGATATAAATTAACCAATCTAAAAGGTTAAGATATAATAACACATCTCAAAAGATTATGATATAATAACAAAAGTTGTGAAAGGTTAGGATGTTTTAACCAATTAGGCCTAATATTAAAATCAACAATTTATTTTTCTTATAAGATTATACAAAGCAACAATTTATATAGAGGCATGCACACTCACACACATACATGTACACATACTAGTTTTATATACGTGTTATGCACGTTTGAGCCCGCTAGGCTAGGGGGAATGACTTTATATGAATTATCTAAAAAATATACAATAATTTGGTCTTGTAATATATATAAATTAAGAAATAAAATAATTTAATCTATAATACTCAAAATATGTTCAATTGATGAACCATTCGTATCACTTTTGCTTCTTTTGTAATATATTTATATATGAATTCATCTATAGTATCACATCAGTTACGTAAAAAATAATTAAAACCTAATGTGTACAAATTAAAGATTGTATTGACTTGTTAAAGGACATGAAGTCCTATTCGATTTGTTATGTTCGTAGATCAACGAATTTAGCTGCCTACACTGTTACAAGGGAAGCTAGTTTTATATTTGGTCGAAATGAGTGGTGGGTGTACCCTCATTTCTTGCTACAGCTTTTGACCAATTATTTGGAATAAAAAGCTTACGTTTGGATTTTCAAAAAAAAAAAAAAAAGAAGATATAATTAACAAACAACTTCAACTTAAAACAAAAAAAAAAAAACCTTTTTCAAATTAAGCATCCCAAAATAATAATAAAATAATTTTTAGTATAAACAAACAAAATTAGGGGAAAATTAAACATGAAGAGACCGAAAGAAGTTTCCATTAATTAATTTGAAGGGTATAAGTAGTATTGCAATTATTACATGTAAGCTAGATGATGATAATTAAATAAATAAAGAACTCTGCATGTTAATTAATAGGTAATTAAAGGGTAAAAATAACAATTCATGTGACCATTGAATCTTTTACTATTGGTGCTTATTAATATTAGATAAATATATACTTGAAATTAAGTATAATTAACAAAATAAAGAGGTGTATGAAGATGAACTTGCCATAGAAAGGATTGGCCAAGGAATGGCTCTCTCCAAAGTTTCAACTACCAACTCTTGCTGTTTCTTTGTGCTGAACATCTGCGATACGAAAATCGCTGCCTCGACAAGCCCATCGTATCCACTCTTCTCCTTTTTAATCCCTGAAAATTCATCTCTCTGATTTTCATATGAAATATTCATATATTTATATATCAATATCTATGAGAAAACAAACATGCATATGAACCTGTTGCAGCTTGGATATTTTTAGATAGATAGTCTATGGCAATTAGATCAAACCAACTATCATTATAAACAGTGACGGTGTCTGTCGATGATCTTATGCTTTGATATTTATAACTAGGCCTTGTCAGAACAGCCTGAGTGGCCATTCTTTGAGGCGGTCTCGACTTGCGAACACTACGCCACCGGTGAGCCCAAAGAGAAGGGATAACATTAATGGTACTCCTATGGTGATCATGAAAAGATGGATTTGCTTCTAAGACATGAAGAGCAAGAGACAAAGAGGAATTCATGGCTTTGTTGATGATGAGGTATGATCATAAAAGAATTGCTAGAAATAAAAATAGGGAATTAAGAAAAGATACTGTTTGGATTTATCGGATCAAAAGAGGAGGTAGAGACAAATGAGGGTATAGAAGCATTTTAGAAACCAAGCAGGGGAATATATTTATGCAAGGAAGACTGAAATCTTACGAAACAAAGGCAATTATGAATTAGCTCTGTGTGCTTTGTCTTGTAGTAAGAATTAATTTAGACACTCCAATTACACAAGAAAAAATGCTACTTGCAACAGAACTGCATACATAAAAGAGACTTCTACATTATTAGATGCTCTCAAAGGATGCGTTTATGTGAGTCGAGACTAATCTAACTAACCAAGAAAGTTGGATATGTATTTTACGTGATTACAGACTAATCTAGCTACCACATAAGAAATTAAGTAGTTGGTGTTCAATTGGACACCACTAGCTAGAAATTAAGCTGTATTTTTGTTTATGCTCTTAGTATGTGCAAATTAAACTGGATAAAGTCAACAAAGGAAATTTGCACATAACAGGACAGCAAAATCACTGTATATAGTAAAATCGAAATTGATATTAATTATTTGCACAAGATAAGGTAACAATGCAAAACTGACCGTACATGTTGGATTGTCATAGGAAATTGACCGAAGACAATAAGTTGTAACGGAATAAACTGAAACCGAATATACTGACTTGTTGGAATGTGTAGATCGAATAATAGTTCCACATCGGCTAATTGTGATGACTTAATAAATAAGTACTTAAGTGGTTATCTCACCCTAAATAGTACCGAGACATTTTAAAGTGAAACTCCACACCTGCGAGTTGAAGGTGGCTAAGGTGGAGACAATATCGGTACTAGTGAGATCTACGAACTCGCGAATAAAGGTGCGAGCGGGCCCAACAAGTGGTATCAGAGCTGATGGTTCGACTGAGACAAGGCATATATGTTGGTAGTTGCGGGTTCCTCGAGTAATCTTTTCTCGAGATGAGTGATTGCAGATCATGCGGTGAAGCATCTTCAAGAGAACTGGTCTAAAGTGGAGTAAAGGCACCTGAGATTTCGGTCCAAGGTGGAGATTGTTGGGATGTATGGACCGAATAATAATGTCACATCGGTTAAGTGTGATGACTTATTAAAGAAGTACTAAAGTGGTTATCTCTCTCTAAATAATAAAGAGTCCTTTTAAAGTAAAATCCACACATGTGAGTTGAAAGTGACTAAAGTGGGGATACGGACCTGCGGATAAAGGCGCAGAGGGTCCAACTTGACTAAAAACAAAGAGCCCCGCTATGGGCACCCCACCTATTAGTGAAGACACACCATTGTTGGGCACCAAGTGGTTTACCAAGGGCACCCAAAAAAATTAACTGAAAATCCCAAAATTGCCCCTAAGTGCACCCCACCATTAATCCACCAATTTGATAAAACGAAGGGGCAATTTTGTCATTTGTATCTAGGTAAAATTTAGAGGAGAGAATAACCATAAATTTTGGGTGCTTTTAATAATAGGAGGGGTGCCCATATCGGCGCTCAAAACAAACTAGAGTAGAGAAAAAGGATGGAGAAACCACTTTTCTCTTTATAGTTGGAAAAAGAAAGAGATGCGATCTGGCCTCGAGATGCATTGAAGGGCAGAAATGGAGCAATCAGACGACCACGCAAAACAACACGGCTTTCCTTTGCGCACAGGTTGGGCATGGTGGGCTTGGTCGGGCGAGCGCGGATGGGGTTGGGCAGGCAGGCAAGGTCACTCGGGCATATTCGCGAGATGAATCGAAGGGGGATTAATTTGCAGGGTGTGCGACGTGCGAGGCGTCAAAAGCACACACGCCAAACGTGATTGTGGTAATGCAGACCAGGGGCAAGGCTGAACGGATGATGGCATGGGCAAGGCAGTGCAAGGCTGCAAGTACTCACGAAGCAACCACCAATTAATAATGTAAGCACTGACAGAGCAGAGGTTGGGCACCGATGCAAGACGCGCGACAAATGTATAGAATATATATTGTTGGCAGATCAGCGAGCACCACATAAATTTATATAAAAATATACAAAAGTTAAATATTTTAAATATTTACATTTAATTTCATTTAAAATTTAATAATTTTTAATGAAGTTTTTAATATTTAGTTTTTATAAATTAATTATATTTCAAATATTTAATTTTAAATTTTCAAATATTATATTATATTATATTATATATAATAGATTTTGCATTTTATAAATATAAAATATTTTAAAATATTAAATATTAAATATATTATATATAATATCAAACTTTTAAATTTTTTTATTCGCCAATTTAGCGACGTGGTTAGCGAGGGGCCCCGTCGCAAACCCCCAATCCACGTAGCGGCCAACGAGCCACGTGGACAATTGGTGACGGGGTTTTAGCGACGGCCTCCGTCGCTAATTGTCACGTGGCATGGTCAAACGAGATTTGCCCAAAACCACGTGGCAAATTTGCGACGGGAAGTGGCGACGTGATCCCGTCGCCAAACTTGACGCACCATCGCTAAAAAAATTAGTGACGGGGTTTCCCATCGCTAACACGGTATAGCGACGGGAAATACCGGATTAGTGACGGGTTTCCCCGTCGCTTATCCAGTATCCTTTATGTGTGTTCGGAGGGCATGAAAGGAACAAAAAAATTCATCCGACACTTCTATATATATATATAAAAGGAATTGTTTTTGTGAGAAGATCTCACGACGCGACATGTGGCTTTTAAGAAGCTCTCCTAAGATGACACATGACATGATGATATCATATTTAAAATTTATCACAAAAAATAAAAAAGCATAAGCCATTGATCTTTTTCACACTTAAGTGAGGGTATGATGATAAAACACAAAATAAGATTTTGATTGTGACATGATGACGTCATTAATTAAAGTATAATTTCTATTTTCATTTTTTTCTATTTTTTAGGTTATGTTTTAAATTGAATACAAATAGAACTTTTTGGTTTTTAAGTTTTTTTCATAATTTTTAATTTTTGTTTTTTTTACTATTTTTATGTTATGTTTTTAATTGCTATACAAATAGGATTCTTGGCTTTAAATTTTAATTTTCTAATTTTTATTTTTTGCTATTTTTTAGGTTATGTTTTTAATTGTTAAGCAAATAGAGCTTTTGGTTTTAAATTTTAATTTTCTAATTTTATTTTTTTGCTATTTTTTAGGTTATCTTTTTAATTGCTATACAAATAGGATTTTTGATTTTTAAATTTTAATTTTCTAATTTTTTTTTTTTACTATTTTTTAGGTTATGTTTTTAATTGTTATACAAATAAGATTTTTGATTTTTATTTTTTTTTCAGAATTTTCTATTTATTAGATACTACATACTACGTACATGATATATTAGATTATTTAAAAAGAAATTAAGCTATACATATTTTTTAGGTTAAGTTTTTAATTGTTATACAAATAGAATTTTTGGTTTTTAATTTTTTTTCGAATTGTTCCTGTTAGAAGCTCTCACAACGTATCATGTGGCATGATGATATCATAATTGGTTAGGTGGCCCAATGATATAGTATTAGATTTAGAGTAAGTGGTCATGAGTTCAAACCTGGTTATTTCTATGTAATGCTATAAATATTTAATGTTTTGTGTAGATTTAAAAATATGCATAGTATTTGCAAGTATTTTTTATTAATTGTTGAGGGACCTAAAATGAGCGACTTTGAGTTCATATAACAAAATTACATAATAATTATTTTTATATTTTTTCAACGTTTTTTATATAATATTTTGATACTTAGTTTTGCCCTCACGCGAAGAGCGAGATGCTGACTAGTTTTTTATGAAACACTACTCATGGTAGCGTCTAGGATTCTCGCTTATCACTAGTTGCCAAACACAACTTATTTGTCGAATTAGCTTATCAGCTAGATTATAATCTAGTTGATAAGCTTTTTTGTGCTTACCAAACAAAGCCATTGCAACTCAAAAATGATCTTCAATAAACAAAGTAGATCGAATGAGACATTTTTTTGGTTTTAATTTTATTTTTATAAGAAACGAGATCTTTGTTTTGTTTTGTTTTGTTTTTGTTTTTGTTTTTTGTTTTAATTTCTATTACAAAAAATAATGATGTGACAGTGAAAGGATGTGTATGGTAGACATCTTCCACTTTGATTATTTGCTACATCAGGTAGATATTCAGGCCTTGTTTGGTTAGGGGTGGAGTTAACTCTCAGGAAATAACTTGGAGGGGAGTTGGAACTAATCTTATTTGATTGTCTAACTTCTCTTCAAGTTATTTCTCAATTCACGCCTAAAGGTGTGAGATATCTCTCTCACCCTCCACTAAGGGAGTTATCTCTCACGAGTTTGTTAACACAATTACCCCTCATTAATATTTTTTTAGTACCCACATTTATCTCTTTTGTTTGAAAGATATTTATTTCAATTTATATATTTTATTATTTACGAAAATTTGCAACTTTTGTGTAAGTTTAAAGTTGAACCAAACATGAAAATATGATCTTTCACTGCGAGTTAACTCTGATCGCACTGTAAGTTGGCAAAAACAAACCAAACAAGGCCTCACAATCCATAGTCCTATTGGAGAGCTCTTATTTAATTGAATGTCCATTGTATCTTAGGTGGATCAATTTTCGCTCCAATTTAGGTACCATTAGAGATGCTCTAGGATCCAATATCATGTCAATATAATGAATTAAATTAATAATTTTTTTTTTTTTTTGAAAAATATATTAATCAGATGAAACTGCATACAAAAAAGTACTCTACTTGTAGAACTGTATGTACAATGCATAAATAAATAAAACATAATCAATGAGAATCAAGGAGAGGATCATACAAATATAGGAACTAAAATATAGTTGCCTAATACATGAATGAGTTCTTACCATCATTTAATCTAACTTGTATCTGCTACCACATAGGTCCTTTGCACCTGACATGGTTGATGTTCCAAGTGTTGTCCTTTCCACCTCGTCCACTGGTTTTTATTTATTTATTTATTTTAGATTGACTTAAGGTTGACCATAAATTGACTTAAGGTTGACCATATACCTGCTTAGCCAACCCAACCGGCCTTCCCAACCATATATGATGGGCAACGAGTCGGGTACACAAGGGTGGCGGACATGTTTCAGGTTATTACCTGTGTTACCTACCCAAGGAGGGTCGAGTAATGGGTAACATACATTTTTGAAGTATTTCGACCCAACCCGACCCGCCAATGTTAAACAAAAAAGGACTGGATTAGGACTGCGATTCCCAACTTTGTTCACTACATTGCTCCATTGCCTTTAGATCTCAGCTCTCGATCAACCAATCACCATCAACCACTCAACCTCGGCTCTTTGATCTCACTCACCAGTCAAACCAATGGTGAATCAAGCAGTTTCAATATGTGTAGAGTTGCTTGGTTGAGTTTGAGAGTCTTAGTGGGTTTTCTGATTAGGATTGAGAGTGGTTTAAGGTTGTAATGGTGCATAAAGCACATGAGTTTCAATAGAGTTTTTTCATGGGGAAAATTGTGGTTGATGATTGAAAAGGGTTTTAATTGGTTCTTGAACGATTGAATTTGGATTATGTACGTGCTACGATTTTGTGGGTTAATGCCGTTTAGTGCGTTTCTTAAGTGGTGAATTGGTGATTTAAAAAATAGGAAGCTTTGTCTTAGTTATGGAAAGTATAAATTCTTAAAAGATTTGACATTCAAATTCGAGTTTTCGAATTCTTCGTACACAATATCTAAGGTAATTTTCTTAAAGGTATTTTGGCAATCAAATCCCACAATTATAGTAATTGATTGCCTATCAATAAATTTCATAATTTTAGTGATTGTCAATCAATCAATCCCATAATTTTAGTAATTGCTAATCAAAAATATTTTCTTTAGTAAATATGCTCTTTTCGTAATTTATTTTTATATATAATTTTCTGTTATTTTTTGAAGATTCTTTTCAAGCATTTTACTGATTTTAGGCGGGTAGGCATTACTCGATCGACCTGCCATTCGGATAATGGGCCGGGTAGCGACTTTCTTTTCTAAACATTCAGGTAATGACGGGTAACAAGTTTTGTTACCCGACCCATCGAGTCAGACAGGAAAACCTGTCAGGTAAGGCCCGACCCAACCCATGTACACTCGTTGATTGTTAATTGAAAGCCAAAGAACATAGGTAAATGTAATGAAAACTGGTTGATGTTCCAAGTGTTGTCCTTTCCACCGCCTCTACTGGTCTTTATTTTTTATTTTCATTTTTTTATTTTACTTCAAATTGACTGGTCTTTTTTGAAAGACAAAGAACATACGTAAATGTAACCAAAACCGGTCATCTTAGTATTTTCTTAATTATATTATGTATAGACAATAAAACTTGTACAATTTATTCTTTTTACAAAGAAAAATGATTTTTTAACCCACTTTAAGTACCAAGATTTGACACATTTATGTGACATACACTAACATAAGGGACCCATAACAAATATTGTTGCTATCTTGTCATTGACTACTTGATGTTAGCTTATCGTGTCGACCAACCGATCTGTTGAGTGTAAGAGAAGAAGTCAACTTTTCAAAAGAAGATTTGAGTTTTTGAGTGGAAAATGCGCAATGCCCCTCTACCCACCATGTATTAATTGCATTACGTGATACATAAGCTTGCATCCGGAGTTGCGAATTGATGGTGTTATTTCAACATTTACCTTTTTTATTGTTTGATTGATTGGTGATCGGTGGATGATTGATTAGCTGGCTAGCTAACTGCCTGAAAGGAGGAGCAACAATTGTGGGTCCCTAATGCAACATCAGCTTAGTGCTCAATGTAGGTGCTGAAAGTGAGTTACTTTCACGCATTTTGTTGAAGGAAAATACTAAGATGACCCATTTTGGGACATCTGTTTGTTGGTGTTCATTCATTTCTACATCGATGTTTGTCTGCGCACAAATTAATGTGTATTAAATAGACACCAACAATTGAGTATGTCCATTCCGATCCATTCGAAGTGTCCCAAAAAGGTCACCCTAACATCACTTATATAATTAACTAGTCGTTGTCTCACGCTTCGCACATGGAAGATACCAGGTTTTTAATATATGTAGACATGAATTGGTTACAAACTAAATTCCAAATAAGAATACTTTTCTACCCAAAGTAAATAGGAATACGTAAAGATTCTAATTAATTCATATCATGTCCGTTTTCCTCATTTTTTGAGATTAGAACCAGCAATAGACACTTATTTCAATAGCGGAGTAAAAAGGGAATAATACAAATAAGCAAAAGCCTATTTGTAGCAAATATTTTAATCAAGTTTCTTAAATTGAAAGTAATTAAATATTTGTAATTGAGTGTCTAATTGATATATATGTAGTGGTATATAATTTTTTTTGTATGATTTAAGAAGAGTATTCACAATTTTCTTATAAACATTGAAACAAGATGCAAAGTGTATGCAAAAACTTGATGATAAATGTATTAGATACACATGAATCATCAAGTTTGTGCATACACTTTGAGGAAGAGAAGATTGCCCATTCACGTTGCAATACATGCATTTGCTGAAGTTATAGCAAGTTCTCTCACCATGGATTTTTTTTTAAACCTTCACAAAACATAAAGTTCACATATTTATGTCAATCAATAAAAGAAGTTAGATAATATATTAAGTATTAGATGGAGATATATATATTGAAATAAAATATAGATGGTTTTCGAAAAATTACCTCATTTTCATCATTTGATGTGTTAATATTTTTGAAGATCTATTGATAGACAATATTGTTCACAAACATTTTGTTTTGAGTTTCATCATCTGCATTCAATATTAGTATCCTATCTCTTCCGGCCACTCTAGATACGACTACATACAATTGACCATGTCAAAAGACTTGCTTTAGTAAGAATAATCCCACACATTTTAGAGATTGACTTTGACTTTTGTTGATTGCCATAGCAAAACATGGGGCTAGAGGATGTTGATGTATCTTTATCTTGAACGACCATTAGACTCATTAAGTGACATTATGATCCTTGGAATTGTCACCGTATTCCCTATGTTAGCTCCAGAAATAATTGTCGTTATTACTGACCATGTTGCAAAATGCTTTATTACTAACCTTGTTCCATTGCATAAACTCTCAGTCTGATTACAATTTCTAAGAAGCATAACTGTCACACTCACTTTTAATTGGACATCGTGATTGGGGACTCTTGAAGATTACAATTTATTGAGAAATTCGATTGTGTAAAGTAACTCTTCATCATTTTCCGCAGTATAGTATCTATAAATGGTATCAGAGCTTAAATATGTAACCTTCTCCCCTGGCATTAGATCCACAACAAATTGGTCCAACTGATGTATTGGTTCAGTTTTGGAGTCAAAATAACACGTTCTTTCAAATAAGAAGAGTCGTGAAACCGTTCAACAAGTGATGGGTAAACGACTTGTACAATGTATTTTATAAGGTCTCCATCATGATGTAACAACGGATTCATTGGGATTTTTAATAATTCTTTATCCGGATCGTTATAAAATGCTCCATCCTCAACTTGAAGCAACCATCTATCAAGTAAAGCAAGATTTTCAAATTGTGACCTTAGAGACCCAATGGAAAGTGCATATTCTGATTGAGTTTGAAGAAATTACAATGTTCACATAAGTAAGAATATTTAAGTGAAACTTCTATAATACCAACTTTTTCACCTTTAGGCACAGCTAGCAGTATTTGTCTAAAATCACCTATAAGAATAACTATTAGGCCTCCAAAAAGTTTGTCAAAACTATTCTCACGCCTCATTTGAGAAATGTCTCTCAAACTCCTATCGAAATAGTATTTATTGGCCATAAGAGCTTCATCCCATATTATCAATGATGTTTTGCTAAGAAGTTCAGCTAAATAGTTACCATGTCTAATTTCACAAGATGATTTAGCAGTAATTTTCAATGGGATATGAAACCGTGAATGAGCGGTTCTACCATTCTGCAACAAAAGAGCTTCTATTCCTGATGATGCAACTGTCAACACTATTTTCCCTTTTGACCAAAGCTTTGTAATTATTGTTTTCCACACGAAGTTCTTTGCTATTCCACTATTGCAAGCTATTAAAAATAGCTGTCCCTTCTAACTAACAATTGAGTTAATAATAGCTTCAAATGGTACCTTTTGACATTGGTTCAAAGACTTGTATAATTCTTCATGTAATGCCTTCATTTTGTCGATGTCATAATCTAACTCCTCAGCGACCAACCAATTTCCTACATCCCTTACCAATGAAAAATTCGGAACATTGGAACATGCATGTCATCAATATCCTTTAATGTCTTCCAAAAATTCTGATGAATATTCTCAATTTCAACCAATGTGTACTGTTGAAGTTGCTCAGGAAATAGTTCCAAATCTGAAATCAGAAGTATTCTCCTTTGTAAATAAGGTATATGGAACGACCAGTGTGCCTAACTAGGTGATTAACAGTAATTCGAACATTAATTAACTCGAGTTAAGCTCATGGTTAAGCCCGACTTGTTTTAAGTAGTGTGTTCATGGGATTGCGTATCGTTTGGTGTTTGTGTGACTTGTTTATAGGTTATTTGGAATAATGGAAATCAATATAACATATAGTTGAAAAACCTAGTCAATTGAAAAATAAGAGACATTGGATCATCCTCGAGATACATGGCGTGTCCTGATTTGGTGTCACTTTAGTGACTTGTATCACTTTAAGCTTGGAACCATTAGATTTGCCTCGAGATCTGCATTGATTTTGATGATGAATTAAAGGTTGAGGTGGTTGAATTAGGAGGTGTATTACTTTAGTTTTAAGTAAGATGAGATTGAGATGATAATCTTAATCATTACTTCACCACTTTCATCATCTTCACTGCCGCCCCCTCCTTAACGTTATTGCTTTCTCCGTCGAAACTTGGTGAGTTTTCTATTTCGTCTCATTGTTTTCATGGAGTTTCATCATTGAGTTTTAGATTGGATTTGGTTGTAGGATTCATGATGGCTCTGTTATTAGGCTAAGGGTGATGAGGAAGGTTTAAAAGGTTCACTGGAACCTTGGTTGTGGTGGTGGTAAGTGATGTCAATAGTGGTTTTCATGAGGTTGTTGTTATGGTTGCCGATGTTGAGTTTGTTTTTGTCATTATTGTCATTAAAGTTTGAGGTTGTTGGAGGCGTGGTGGAGGTATGAAGACTTGTGTAAGGACTCTTTGGAGTGTTTGGACTTGTTTAGAGGGTTCGAAGAGGTCCGCGAGGTTGTAGGGGTCGCAGGGGAGGAAGGCAATGTCGATGGGAGAAAACAACAAATGGCGTAGTGGGCATGAAACCCACGGCGTCACCTAGCTATTTTTGCAGCAATGCTACATCGTAAATGGTGTCGTGGTTTCTGCTCATGAAGTGACCACGACGTGACCCACGACATAGTTTACAATGTCAAAATCGAAAATGTGATAACTCGAGTTTCAGTTATCAGATTCGAATGAAACTTGGACTGAATTACTAGGATCATACTATAACCATTTTAACATCAACATTGATCCAAATAAACTTGTACTGGTGTAAAATTAATCAAAAACTCCTTACAAGACTTAGACGGTGTAACGAGATTAGGAAATCCAAATCGAAGTAAGTACAAATTCGCTTATTTATTAACTTTGCCTGGCTATGTAGTATATTTAGTTCATATAGTTCATGGACTTAAATGGGGGATAAGTACACTGTGATTGGGCTTTAATAAAAAAAGAAAACGGTGTATGATGTGATCGGTGAGAGTAAATCATGGAGTTGGGAATAGGTGGCATATGATATGGAATTGGTTCTCGGCCTATATGTTAAAATCTTACCCACTAAATTGGTCGCTTGGATTACACATTCACTAGAGAGCTTATGATAGAACCATTGAACATTAATGGATTGGCTAAACGACGCATTGACCAATGTGTTGGTCTAGCAATCGCATTAATGGTATCGGTGGGTAATCGACCATAATTTTACAAATGAAATGGGGATCACAGAGTAATAGCCATTAAATGTTTGACTTACATTTTTTTATGTATTAGATTATTTTATTTCCTATTTCCCGCTAGCTATGATTGGTCATATTGCTATTGCATTTTATTCTTGAATATTATGTGGATTGTTGATAACTTTGTGAATCCTTACCTACTGAGTAAGTTGGAGCACTCACCCCAAATTACAGTTCAGGTTCGCAGCCTAGCACTTCAACTAAAGGGAAAAAGAAGGCATAGGGTTTAACAATTTTCTATATGATGTAATGACTGTACATATATATAGTGTTTGAATTACATGTTTGTAATATAACATGGTTGAGAGATTTCTATATTATGTTTTAGTTTTAATAAACTCAGGATTTCGTAAGTCATTTGTATTATCTAAAAAGTATTTAGTTTTCGTCATTATACTTAAATTTTCATTTCAATATAGATATATTGGTTGAGTTTATCAAGTACAAAAACGAGGCTGCTGGCTCTAGTTAAGTCTAACTAGTGTACTAGGGCTTAATTAAGGTTTCAGGCTGGGTATCACCTTAATCGGGATAGGGGATAGGTTCACCACTTATGAATTAAGGAGTAACTCTAATAAAATTTGGTACTGGAACACTTGATAATCGGTTTTATCGTAATTTTGGAGGGAAAATGGATATGAAAAAACTATTATATGTCATTTGTTGCATTTATTATTATCTATTAAATAAATATAAGTTCCATGTATTCTCTGAAAGTTACCTTAATGATGTTCTCTCCTATTTGTGTCTCAGATACAATGAGTATCGGTGGTGAGGATTTTGATAGACCTAGACATCATGATAACCAGGTTGAAGAGAGACAATGGAAAGATAGAATGGAACAACAAATGCAAGATATGAGGGAATCTCATGCTATACAGATGAAAGAATTACTTGACTCTTAAACTAGGCTGATGGTTATGGTGATGGCACAAATGGCACCACCACAACCTAATTCTTTACATGTAGCTAGTCCCGAGGTTCACAGAGTAGAGGATATAGTTGAGTCTATTAGAACTGTATCAGTTCAGCCTTTTATGGATCCTCTAGTTCATCACGATGCAACACCAGTTGTGGTTGATGATTATGAGAAGACTGAATTTCTCAAGATTAGGAAGGGGTTCATGAAGTATGATATTATGATGTTTAATGGTTCTATGGATAATGGTGTTGCAGAGATATGTATTTTAGAGATGGTGTAATGATTTGTTGCTGTTGAGGTGGAGGACTGGTTTAAGGTTAAATTGGTCACCTTTTTTTTAATTAACATAGCTCGCAAATGGTGGAATTCCTTAGAGCGAGAAGGAAAGACAATTGTTACATGGCCTAAGTTTAGGATATTTTTTTTACAAACAATACTTTCCTAAGTTCGTGAGGAATAGGAAGAAGATTGAGTATACAACCTGACTTAGGGAGACATGACTATGAGGTAGTATGAGTAATGATTTATTGAGCTAAGTGAATTTACTCCGAAAATGACTGAGCTTGATGAGAACAAGATTGATAAATTTCTTTGGGGCATGAAGTATGAAATTCGGGTTATTGATTCTTCTCATGCTCATATCAGTTATGCCCTTATATTTGAGAGTGCAATGAAGGTGGAAACAATTATGTTAGCTAAGCAATTCGGAGCAGTGCCAGTTTCGCCACCTGTTCCTCAATTTCCTGGTATTCAGAGGGCTCAAAAAATTCTTACATACTTAACCAGGGCAGTTTTCAGGAATTAAGCGTTCTCGAGATTTCTTTCAACATAAGGCAAATAACACATTTTTGGGTGAATCGTCTTCTACAGTTTAGCTGTTCCGATGGAAACTACTTATGTTAGTGCACTGGTTCCTTTTATTGCACAAGCTTCAGTAGAAAGACCTATCCCACCATCGCAGGTTAGTGGTAAGGCAATAAGTCATTATAGTTCTCAATCGTCTGATTTAAGGAAATTCTTACAAGTTAGTATTGTGCCACAAAGACCAAAAGTTGTATGTTATCAATGTGGACAACCACGGCATGTGCAATGATAATGTCCTACTCTAGCACTCTAGCACTCGGAATATGTGGCTAGTGCGGTGCAACCGACACGAGGACATGTTCATGTCGTTGCTGAGGATGATCCTAAAGCAACTGGAAGACTTCTGGAAGGTAATTTAAAATTTAAAACTTAATCGTGCATATTGATTTATGATTTTATCATCGTAGTGTTGTGTCTGATATGAATATATGTTGATTGTGAGTGATTTGAATTCTTAAATTAGGGAGCACTAATGGATTAAGTAAAGATGAAATTAAAAATTGAGGTAGAGTAAGTGCTGATGGTTTGAAATCCTATATGTCATCAATTATTTTACAAAATCTTAAATTTTCAATTGGAAAATAATGAGTCAAGTGGGGTAATAAAAGGAAATATGATAAAATTATGGAAGATAAATGAATCAAGTTTGTAGTTTTGCATTAATATTGATTCTCTAGACAGATAAAAAAATGTTATTCTTGACCGGATAACCAATTGAAAGTAATTCACTCAGTGATGCGTAGCATAATTTTAGTAGTAGTCATGCAAAAACATTGGAAAATAAATAATGATTTGATACTTAGTGTATTTTTGCGCGTACTAGGTCCAAACGACGATAAAATGGGATGACAAGTAAAGTGAGAAGACTGAGCAACAAAGCTAGGAGTTGGAACGTGAAAGTCGTAATCTTTGGTCATGTCGCTAACCTCGGCGCCATGGCGCCCAATTAGGCACCACAGCGCCCATACCAGGGGTTCCAACCATGGTGCCGAAGCGCCCCAGTGCCCACTTGGCAGTACATCGCCTACACCAAGGGGTTCCCACCATGGCCCCCGGTGCCATGATGCCCCACCTGAAGCCCCAGTGCCCAACTTAGCGCAAGGCCTGACACTTCAGCTCCCAACGAGGACTCGAGCACATGTCTTTAGATCCTAGCGCTGAGCACGACGCCATAATGCCCACCTTAGTGCTGCCGTCAGTTAGAGAACTTTTTGGACATTTTTTAGGGTTGTGAGCCCATTTTTCTGGACCAAAATACCCCTGGACTATATATAGGGGTGTGATAAGTAGCATTAACAATTTTTGCTTTGGAGAACTTGGAGAACACACTTTGGGAAGCTATGGTATTATAAGAAACTTGGTGATTCATCTTGGATTTCTAGGTATTGATTTGAAAGTTTCTTTAGTTTTTATCATGTTAAATGTTGTTTGTTGCCCTCTAATGGGGTAATACACTTTTCCCGAGGATCGAAGGATCCCGGGTTGCTATTCTCTCTAATTCAAATGTGATTCATGATGTTCTCTTCAATTTGTGGTGTGAATTTGTGTTTGCTTGAATTTAATGCTATACTTGCCTTGATCAAGTAGGTATAGAAATTAGGGATTAGACTCACCCATTTCAACCCAAAAATATGGAACACAACCCTTGAACATACGGTACGTCGACCGACGGTCGCTGACGAGGGATGCCTTAGAACTTGGAGTCTAATGCAGCATTGCACTTACGCTACTCATGCCGACTGTGGAGTCCAAGTGCAACGCTAGAATCTCCATTGCCGAGACCTCAGGGTGGAGTGATAATTTATGAAAACTCACCTATCACACTTGAATTAGGGATTGTAATATGAGAATTGGATAGAAAGAATGCAACCTAGGTGAAATCAACTCCCTTGGATTATTGCTTCATTGTTAAAATTCAATTTAAATTCCTTGAAATTAGTTAGAGTAAATTAGCTGTCAATTTCTTTTACAAAATCAAAATCAAAGTTTCCTAACTCTATTTCTTAATTAGATTACAAATTAGCACTAAACCATCCTTATGGATTTGATATACCCGGTACCAACATTAGTTGGTGCCACTATTACTTTCGCATTGCCGTACACTTGCGGCTCGTGTCAAGTTTTGGCGTTGTTGCCAGGGACAATAGCTAGTTGTAATTTGATTAGGATTTTTTTTCAGTAATTTTAGTTTATATTTTTTATTTAATTCCAATAACCATCTATACTAGATCTTCTCTTGGTCATTGTTTCAAGTTTCTCTTGTCTATGCAAAGTAAAGAAGGTGGTGAGTTACAACTCGACGACCATGATTTTAATCTAACTCTCCAAAGTTTTATAGAGAAGATAAAGGCGAAAAAGAAACAGAGGGCAATTACCATGGCAGAGAATCAAGGAGAAGAGGAAAGGCCACGGTGTCTTCAGGATTATTTCAAACCGGATGTACAAGAAACGTATAATGGTTTGATACAGATTTCGGACAATAACTGTCCATTTGAACTCAAGCCAGGGTTAATTAATATGGTACATAATAGTCTGTTCAACGATCTACTTAATAAGGACCCAGTGGCTTATGTGGAGATGTTCTTAAAGAAGTGCGATACCATTCACATCAATAATGTTTCAAAGGAGATCATTAGAATGCGACTCTTCCCTTTCCACACTTACGAGGAAGGCAAAGTTATGGTTTCAAGGGCTTAATCAAAGAAGTATCACATCTTGGGCTAGTATCAATGAGAGATTTCCTCAAAAATTCTTTCCTCATGTGAAAGTGGCGGAACAGAAACAAGAAATCAACTTTTTTCGGCAAGACGAGATGGAATCGTTGGGAGAAGCTTGGGAAAAACTGAAGGAGTTATTGAGGAAGTGTCCGGGGTATGAGTTAGAGAAATGGGCTCAATTGCAAGTCTTTTACTACGACATAACTTCAAATACAAGGACTCTAGTTGATGCAACCTTAGGTGGTACTTTGCTCTCAAAGAGTGATGAAGATGCATTTAAGCTTCTTAAGATGATGTCCATGAATTCATTTTCACAACCAAGAGCACAATCATCATCAAAGAAGGCACCGAGAATATATGAAGTGGATTCAAACACTGCAATAATGGCGTAATTGTCCAACTTATCTAGTCAGATGGCTAAACCTCAACAAGGGCAAGCAAGTCAAAAACCATAACGTCCACAACATGTGAATCAATTGGCTTTGGTGGGCAACCTATTGGATCAAATGCCTCAAAGTCCGGATTATGAAGAAGTAAATTACATGAACAATCAAGGTTATGGGAACAATCTCAGGCCAATGGCTCAAGCTACACATTGATACTATTCAAGGATAAATTCCAATCCAAATTTGTCTTATGGAAATCTAAGTAATGCTTTGCAACCACCTCCGAATTTTGAAAACCAAGTGCAACAAATACCAACTCAAATTGAAGAACAAGCATCTTTTAAAGCAATTGAGCAACTTTTGAGGGCTATGGATATTAATCATAACCATAGGCATGATAAAAATGAGAAAGAAATGGAGGTAGTGAAACATACAATGGATGAAATGAAACAAACTTTTAAAAGAATTGAGGAGGAAAGAACTTAATCCATCAAAAATATGGAGCAATAAATTGGGCAGTTGGTAACAGCTTTGAATGCTCACCAGGAGGGCCAATTCCCAAGTAATATAGTTGTGAACTCGAAAGAAAATATCAGCGCAATGCAGTTGAGAAGAGGTAAGACGTTGATTGAGTCGGTTTAGAAAAACGTCAGTGGGTTAGAAACAAAATGAGGAAATTGAGGTCAAGCAGTGTGATGAGCTTGAGGAGTTAGAGCATGATGAGTCTACGCGACTGGGCAGTGTGATCAAAATGAGTAGAGTGGTTTGAAAGGTGATGATGATATTGTAGAGAGTTCTGAGGCAGTCATAAAAGGAAAAAATGTCGAGAGGGGTAGTTCACCTAAACGGGATATAGTGCTAAACATAATTACATTTTCTGATAACACTCCTATTATCACTCCACCATTATCTTATCCTCAGAGGTTCGAACAATAGAAAAATTAAGAACAATTCAAAAAGTTTCTTGATATGTTCAAAAAGTTGCAAGTGAATATCCCTTTTACCGATGTTCTTGAGCAAATGCCACACTATACCAAGTTCTTGAAGGACATCATTACGAGAAAAAAAAAGATTGAGGATTTTGAGATTTTGAACTTGATTGAGGAGTGTAGTGCTATTCTACAAAGAAAGGTCCCACAGAAATTGAAAGATCCTGGAAGCTTGACCATACCTTGCATTATTGGGATTTGTCTCTTTGATAGGGTGTTATGTGATCTTGGAGCTAGTATAAGTTAGATGCCCCTAACTGTTTTCAAAAAGTTAGGTTTGGGGGAGGTCATACATTTGAACATGATTTTACAGTTAGCGGATCGATCCTCATCTAATCCAAAAGTTGTGATCAAGGATGTGCTTGTGAAAGTTGATAAATTTATCTTCCCTATCAATTTTGTAGTACTAGACATAAATGAGGATGATGAAGTTCTATTGATAAGGTGGTTTTGTTCAGCATCTTCAACACGATGAAGTTCCCGAATGCTAATGAACAATACAAAAGCATAGAGGTTGATAGAGTTTATGAATGTGTGACTGAACTATTGCCACGACCCAAATCTCTAAACCCCGTTTTAATTCCTTAATCAGGATCATCGACCCTTGACGTGGGACCTACACTGTGATACGTGCACCGACCGAGGCATGTGGCCGAGGTATATCGTATTTTTGTATTGATGTGTGCCTAGTGTTATGTATTGTGTAGACTTACTAAGTCAATTTGTACAGTTGTAGGCGTCGAGACGAGAGCGGGGACACGCCTCGAGTAGCGTGCGAGCAGGGGAACCGGGTAGTTAACATTTTGGTAAGTCTTATTTAATACTAATATGAAATAAGGAATTACTTATAAGCCTATGGTTGTGTTTGTTAATGTAAATCAAATTAAAGGCCTATAGTTGCGTAAATTAAATGAAAAACATAGGATTGGTCTAGAGATACACATTGGCACATCTAGGAACTAGGTGAGTAATGAAATGGTGTCACTTGAGGTTGAGATAGTGGGAGTTAGTGGGATATATGGCAAGAGGTGGACCATTAGATGTTCATCGGGATAATTAAATCCATAGAGATCAAGGGCTAAGAAGGAACATCACATTAATATATATTATTAGTGATCAAACAACATGCAAACCAAATCACTCATTCATTTTTGCTGGAGAAGAAGAAGGAATTTCTGGAGAGGAGTGAATCATCAAGGTGTTGAAGGAATCCATGGGAGTTGGTGAGAATTCTCCAGCTAGGGTGCTACATCAACTAGGTACACATCCTTTTAGTTGAAATTAGAACAAGTTCTGGTTTTAGGCTAATTTCAAATGGTAGATGATTGAGTGTTTGCAATTGATTTATATATTTAGATTCCTCATTTCAAGCTGATAATCCAGCTATATTGAAGTTCTTAATTTGGTTTTGAAATCATAAAGATATGAATTTTTGAAGTTGCAACACCAAAACTAGAATTCTGCATGTTGTATTAGGAATCAACCTGGGTAATTTGGTCATAATCTACCCATTTTAGATCCAAATTGATCCGAACCAGTGGTATTTGAAAGCTTATTTAAAGGGGAATAACTTTGCTTAACTGAAGGTATTCTGATTCAAATTTTTTTATATCCAAACATGCTCTGCAAGTAGGTGCGGGAATTATAAAGGAAAGTTTTGAAACTAAATTTGTTAAGGGCATAACTCCCTAACTACTTATCCAAATGAGCTGATCTTTTAGTATGTTATATTTGGACATATTTTCTGCCTTGTGACCCAAAAATCACATTTTTAGGAACTATATATTGGGAGAAATAATTTTTCTAAACCTGCTGGTCGGATTAGATTCCAATTAGACCTATGTTTAGTAAAATCATGACATCTCTTTCATTTTAAATCAGAATTTTGAAAACTAAACCTTTCCAGAAAGCTAAGAGAGAAACCAACAAAAATGTTTCTGATGAAGGATTTGGATATTTCGACTATTTCATGCTTTAAAGTGCGTTAAGATGTATAACTGAAATTGAAACTTAATTTAGTCTTTAGGGGCTGATTTAGGAAGATTGATTTAAAGTCTATTAAACCAATTTGAATACACAATAAACACCACTAAATTGAGCTTAAACCCACTATATTTGAACTAATGAGACACCAAACTCAGGAACCTAGGAAAAGGGTACGGGAGAGAGAATACAAGATTTGGAGTATCGGGAGGCTAATAAAGCTAGGACTTTACTTTGTTGTTGTGAGTATACCAATGGTAAATTTACTTGGCATCTCATTTCTATTAATTGTTTTACTTGCATAGTCCTTTTGACTATTTTGCCTTTGTATTCTTATATCATGTGTTTGTGTCTATGCTCACTTGATGAGTCTAGTTTGCATGATATCCATTCATTTGATTTGATTCGTTGATTCTATCCCATGCTATGTCTATTCTTGTTGTTTTAAATGTGAATTGAATGATAAATAGCATGCTATTAGGCTAGTGAATATCTTATAAATGTTTAAGAGGACTTGTATTCCTTATTTGTTTAGGTGTGTAGATGTGCCTATGCCTTGACAAATCCATACTTGGTATTTCTTGAAATTTTAAAAGTAGTTTTTGCATTTAGGTCCCGTACTCGATCGAGGTGTGCACGACTCACGGGGTTAGAGTCCCTGGGGATGTCGGCACATGTTACTTAACACTGTATGACACTCGGGGTTAGAGTCCCTAAGGTGGTCTACACACCGGGGTTAGAGTCCCTGGTAACACTTGGGTTAGAGTCCCTTGTGCTAAATGATTATTGAGTCGGAGTGACACATTTCACTGCCGACCGGACCTAAATCACTACTACTTAGCCTAGTGTCAGTATCACTTGTTTAACTCTGGTATTTACTCGCATATGGTTTATTTTTCGGTTTTCTCATTTATATGCTTTTAAATACCATTTGAATATTTGGAAATGCAAATTAAACTTGTCATCGGGGATTACTGTTTTATTCTTGTACTCACCGTCCTTTTTATGACGGTGGGTGCAGAGCCGTCTACCAGCAGGCCGGGCAAGGAGAAGATCGGTGATTATCCCTGAGCCCGCGGCGCGTCACTGCATCGATTGTAGGTCTTCTTTTGGTATTTTTATTATATATGTTATATGTCTTTCATATACTATTAGGGGTTGTATATTGGGTTGAGCGTTAGTTCCCCGACTTGACTTAGACTATTTTACTATTTCAATGCATTTTGAGGACTTTATATATGTGATGTCATTTCCTGGTTTTCCACACTTTGGAGTTTATAAATGGCTTCCGCATAAGTTACTAATTGCTTCCGCATAATCAATAAGACTTCCATTAATTAATTAATTTAATAAAAAATTTTAATTAACTCTAAATTTTATAAACACGAGAAAAAGGCGTCTAGTGTATTACTTATCCCTCGTGGATATGATTAGGGCTTAATTACGGAAAAAATTAGGAGTCTTGGTATGTAACTAGTTATTAGAACCTAGGGATAAATAAGAAAAACGTTATTAAGTCCCGCGATCCTTGCCTAGGAACTATTTTGGATATGATTAGGGCTTAATTACGGTTAGTTTCCATTGTATATATATATGCGTATTGCCACGTAGTAGCTGATTTGCGTTCGCTATCCACTAGATTAGGGGGATTTGGGCGAGGGGAGACATCGTATCAGTTGACAATTTTTAGAGGATGTCTGACCAGACGATCACTCAGGAGCGACAGATTATCGATTTCATCGCTTACATGCCGGCGCAGATGACAGCACTGGTTTCGACCGCCCCCGTCACCACGGCTACTACTACAACATCCTCGACCACGAGACTCAACACTATGAGAGTTCGACTTGCATCTAGTAGAGAGATCGAGACTCTAGGTAGTGTTGTACGCAGTAGCGGAGAGTCAGAGACCCAAACTAGAGGAGATACCGATTGTTCAAGACTTCCCAGATGTTTTCCCAGAGGATTTACCTGGATTATCGCCGTCGCGAGAGCTAGACTTCATTATCGACCTAATATCGGGTACCAGGCTGATCACGATACTGCCATATGACTCTGAGGGAGTTAGAGGAGTTGAGGACTTAGCTTAAGGATTTGGGGAAGAAGGGATTCATCACACCTTCGATGTCACCTTGAGGAGCGCCAGTTCTGTTTGTGAAGAAGAAGGATGGCAGTCTGAGACTATGCATCGATTAGAGGCAGTTGAACAGAGTGACAGTTAGAAACAAGTACCCACTTCCGCGAATAGACGATTTATTTGATCAGCTGAGAGGAGCACATATTTTCTCCAAGATAGACCTGAGATCGGGGTATCATCAGCTTAGGATCAGGGATGAGGACAGGTCCAAGACGGCATTCAGAACCAGATACGGACACTACCAGTTCACGGTCATGCCATTCGGGCTGACCAACGCCCCCGCCGTATTCACGGATTTGATGCATCGGGTACTTAAACCATATCTCGACCGCTTCGTGATAGTCTTCATCGACGACATCTTGATATACTCGAGGACACGTGAGGATCACGAGTAACACCTCAAAGAGACGTTGCAGACATTGAGGGAACACCAACTTTTCGCTAAGTTCAGCAAGTGTGAATTCTGGCTTGCAGAGGTCAAGTTGTTGGGGCACATTGTTGGAGCACCAGGGACTGCAGTAGATCCACCCGAGATTCAGACGATCATGGATTAGCCGGCACGGACATCAGTACCGGAGATCAGGAGCTTTCTGGGGTTAGCAGGATACTACCGTAGATTCGTGAAGGATTTCTCGAAGATCGCTTCACCGATGACGAGGCTGACACAGAAGGATGTTGCTTATGAGTGGACTGAGAAGTGCGAGGCTGCATTTACTCAGTTGAAGAGGTCAATAACCACCGCGCCAGTGTTAGTACTGCCAGAGACTGGACATGGATTTCTAGTGTACACATATGCTTCTCATATGGGTCTAGGTTGTGTGTTGATGCAGGGTAGCAGTGTCATGGCATACGCATCGAGGCAGTTAAAGATACATGAAATGAACTACCCCACGCACGACCTAGAGCTGACAGCGGTTGTATTTACGCTGAAGACTTGGAGACACCTTCTGTATGGAGAGAGATTCACACTCTTCACTGATCACATGAGTCTGAAATATCTCTTCACACAGAAAGAGCTGAACATGAGACAGCACAAATGGTTGGAGTTCTTGAAGGACTACAACCTTTCCTTGGAGTATCACCCAGGAAAAGCGAACGTAGTCGCAAATGCGCTGAGTAGGAGACTGACTAGAGATCCCTAGGTGGTCAGATGTCACATGATGCATGAGTATGGGTTACTCGAGGTAGCGGCGACAACATGTCAGACAAAGGTTCCTACTGATACACAGGTGATGATTTATGCATAGATGAGACTACAGACGGTGTCTACACAATGAGTGTCAGAGGGTTAGAGGAACGAACGGTTGTACTCGAGATTCAGCGAGTTAACAGAGAGTGCAGAGTGTACAGATTGGGCAAAGATGACGATCAGTGCCTGAGATACCGGGGCACGTTGTGGATACTAGAGGTGTCAGAGCTGAGAGATGAAATCCTTCAAGAGTCGCACCGTTCCAGACTTACCGTACATCCAAGCAGGACTAAGATGTACCATGACATGAGGAGACATTTCTGGTGGCCTGGGATGAAGGCAGACGTGTCTAGATTCATCAGGAACTGTGGTATCTGTCAACAAGTGAAGTCCGAGCATCGCAGACCCGGGGGATTACTACAGCCGCTTCCCATTCCTCGATGGAAGTGGGAAAACATCTCTATGGATTTTGTTAGAGGATTGCCGAGTACCGCGAGGAAACATGATTCAATTTGGGTTATAGTTGATAGACTGACGAAGTCTGCTCATTTCCTGCCAGTGGCATCGCATTACACGTTCGATCAGCTGAGCGTCCTGCTCGAGAGAGAGATTATCAGGCTGCAAGGGGTACCATGGACGATCACGTCAGACCGAGATGCTACGTATACGTCCAGGATGTGGCGGAGTATGCAATAGCAGTACGGTACACACTTATAGTTTAGTATGGCTTTCCACCCTCAGACCGACGGGCAGACTGAGAGAATGATTCAGGTCCCCGAGGACATGTTGCGGGCATGCGTGTTGGAGTTTGTCGGATCTTGGCCAGAGTACCTACCATTGTATGAGTTCGCTTACAACAACAATTATTAGGCGAGCTATTTGTCACGACCCAAATCTCTAAACCATGTTTTAATTCCTTAATCAGGGATCATCGACCCTTGACGTGGGACCTACACCGTGATACGTGCATCGACCGAGGCATGTGGCCGAGGTATATCGTATTTTTGTATTGATGTGTGCCTAGTGTTATGTATTGTGTAGACTTACTAAGTCAATTTGTACGATTGTTAGGCGTCGAGACGAGAGCGGGGACACGCCTCGAGTAGCATGCGAGCAGGGGAACCGGGTAGTTAACATTTTGGTAAGTCTTATTTAATACTAATATGAAATAAGGAATTACTTATAAGCCTATGGTTGTGTTTGTTAATGTAAATCAAATTAAAGGCCTATAGTTGAGTAAATTAAATGAAAAACATAGGATTGGTCTAGAGATACACATTGGCACATCTAGGAACTAGGTGAGTAATGAAATGGTGTCACTTGAGGTTGAGATAGTGGGAGTTAGTGGGATATATGGCAAGAGGTGGACCATTAGATGTTCATTGGGATACTTAAATCCATAGAGATCAAGGGCTAAGAAGGAACATCACATTAATATATATTATTAGTGATCAAAGAACATGCAAACCAAATCACTCATTCATTTTTGCTGGAGAAGAAGAAGGAATTTCTGGAGAGGAGTGAATCATCAAGGTGTTGAAGGAATCCATGGGAGTTGGTGAGAAATTCTCCAAATTAGGGTGCTACATCAACTAGGTACACATCCTTTTAGTTGAAATTAGAACAAGTTCTGGTTTTAGGCTAATTTCAAATGGTAGATGATTGAGTGTTTGCAATTGATTTATATATTTAGATTCCTCATTTCAAGCTGATAATCCAGCTATATTGAAGTTCTTAATTTGGTTTTGAAATCATAAAGATATGAATTTTTGAAGTTGCAACACCAAAACTAGAATTCTGCATGTTGTATTAGGAATCAACCTGGGTAATTTGGTCATAATCTACCCATTTTAGATCCAAATTGATCCGAACCAGTGGTATTTGAAAGCTTATTTAAAGGGGAATAACTTTGCTTAACTGAAGGTATTCTGATTAAAATGTTTTTATATCCAAACATGCTCTGCAAGTAGGTGCCGAAATTATAAAGGAAAGTTTTGAAACTAAATTTGTTAAGGGCATAACTCCCTAACTACTTATCCAAATGAGCTGATCTTTTAGTATGTTATATTTGGACATATTTTCTGCCTTGTGACCAAAAATCACATTTTTAGGAACTATATATTGGGAGAAATAATTTTTCTAAACCTGCTGGTCGGATTAGATTCCAATTAGACCTATGTTTAGTAAAATCATGACATCTCTTTCATTTTAAATCAGAATTTTGAAAACTAAACCTTTCCAGAAAGCTAAGAGAGAAACCAACAAAAATGTGTCTGATGATTAAGGATTTGGATATTTCGACTATTTCATGCCTAAAAGTGCGTTAAGATGTATAACTGAAATTGAAACTTAATTTAGTCTTTAGGGGCTGATTTAGGAAGATTGATTTAAAGTCTATTGAACCAATTTGAATACACAATAAACACCACTAAATTGAGCTTAAACCCACTATATTTGAACTAATGAGACACCAAACTCAGGAACCTAGGAAAAGGGTACGGGAGAGAGAAATACAAGATTTGGAGTATCGGGAGGCTAATAAAGCTAGGACTTTACTTTGTTGTTGTGAGTATACCAATGGTAAATTTACTTGGCATCTCATTTCTATTAATTGTTTTACTTGCATAGTCCTTTTGACTATTTTGCCTTTGTATTCTTATATCATGTGTTTGTGTCTATGCTCACTTGATGAGTCTAGTTTGCATGATATCCATTCATTTGATTTGATTCGTTGATTCTATCCCATGCTATGTCTATTCTTGTTGTTTTAAATGTGAATTGAATGATAAATAGCATGCTTATTAGGCTAGTGAATATCTTATAAATGTTTAAGAGGACTTGTATTCCTTATTTGTTTAGGTGTGTAGATGTGCCTATGCCTTGACAAATCCATACTTGGTATTTCTTGAAATTTTAAAAGTAGTTTTTGCATTTAGGTCCCGTACTCGATCGAGGTGTGCACGACTCACGGGGTTAGAGTCCCTGGGGATGTCGGCACATGTTACTTAACACTGTATGACACTCGGGGTTAGAGTCCCTGAGGTGGTCTACACACCGGGGTTAGAGTCCCTGGTAACACTTGGGTTAGAGTCCCTTGTGCTAAATGATTATTGAGTCGGAGTGACACATTTCACCGCCGACCGGACCTAAATCACTACTACTTAGCCTAGTGTCAGTATCACTTGTTTAACTCTAGTATTTACTCGCATATGGTTTATTTTTCGGTTTTCTCATTTATATGCTTTTAAATACCATTTGAATATTTGGAAATGCAAATTAAACTTGTCATCGGGGATTAATGTTTTATTCTTGTACTCACCGTCCTTTTTATGACGGTGGGTGTAGAGCCGTCTACCACCAGGACGGGCAAGGAGAAGATCGGTGATTATCCCTGAGCCCGCGGCGCGCACGCATCGATCGATTGTAGGTTTTCTTTTGATATTTTTATTATATATGTTATATGCCTTTCATATACTATTAGGGGTTGTATATTGGGTTGAGCGTTAGTTCCCCGACTTGACTTAGACTATTTTACTGTTTCAATGCATTTTGAGGACTTTATATATGTGATGTCATTTCCTGATTTTCCACACTTAGGAGTTTATAAATGGCTTCGGCATAAGTTACTAATTGCTTCCGCATAATCAATAAGACTTCTGTTAATTAATTAATTTAATAAAAAATTTTAATTAACTCTAAATTTTATAAACTGGTAGGACTAGTGTATTACTTATCCTGAACACGAGAAAAAAACGTCTAGGTTGTAAAGGCTGACTAATACGTTATTAAGTCCTGCGTGGATATGATTAGGGCTTAATTACGGGATTAGGCCGGGCGGTGCCCTAGATTAGGAGAGGGGCCGTCACAACTATCTCGAGAGAAAGCACCAGAAGATCCCTTCGAGAGATTTTTAGTGCAGAGCATCACAACTAGCCCCACCAATGAGTATGCAATTCAGGAAATGATTCAAGAGTTGGCAACATTGAAATCAATTAAGTTTTAAAAGGCAGTTGAGCAGTTAGAACTTGAGTAAGAAAGTGCAGTTATTGAGCGGACTCAAAAATTGAACCCTTTATCTAAGCATTTACGATATTCTTACTTGGGAGAAGAGTCTACATATCCTATGATCATTTCAGCCTTGTTGACTGAGTTGGAGGAAGAAAAGTTGCTTCGGGTCTTACGAGGGCATAAATAGACTTTAGGTTGGACAATCAAGGATATCTGAGGAATTAGCCCATCAATTTGTATGCATAAAATTTTGATGGAAGATGATCCTAAGCAATTAGTAAAGATTCAATGATGCTTGAATTAAGTGATCAAAGAAGTGATGAAAAAGGAGATATTGAAGTGGCTTGATGCAAAAATCATATATGCAATCTTCGACACTCATAGGTTTCACCAAGGTGCATGTTGTCCCTCAAAAGGGAGGAATGAGCGTGGTATAGAATGAGGAAGGAAAGACGTTGCATACAAGAACTATGATGAGTGGTGTATCTGCATTGACTACCGAAAGCTGAATAAAGTGATACGAAAGGATCATTTTCCCTTGCTATTTATTGATCAGATGCTTGACAGATTAATGAGATTTGACTATTATTGTTTCCTTAATGGGTACTCTGGCTATAATCAGATTGCTATCTCACTTGAGGATCAAGAGAAGACCACCTTCACATGTCCATATGGTACCTTTGCTTATCGATGAATGCCATTCAGTCTTTTAATCCCCCAATGACATTTCAATAGTGTATGATGGCAATTTTTTGGACATGGTGGAAGATGTAATGGAAATTTTCATGGATGATTTCTTAATTTTTGGGGCCTCGTTTTACTTTTTTTTTGCAAAATCTATCCTTGGTTTTGAAAAGGTGTCAAGATACCAATTTGTTCTTTAATAGGGAAAAATGTCATTTTATGGTTCGAAAGGGCATTGTTCTAGGCCATCGGGTGTCTTCTAATGGTTTAGAGGTTGATTGTGCGAAGATAGCTGCAATTGTGAAGCTTCCGGTACCTAGAAATGTTAATGACATTAGGAGCTTTTTAGGGCATGCCGTGTTTTATCGTCGCTTTATTCTGAATTTCTCAAAGATCACGAAACCTTTGTGTGGGTTACTTGAAAAAGATGTTCCATTTGATATGAATGATGACTGTTTGATTGCATTTCACACCTTAAAAAAGAAATTGATTTTGGCACCTATTGCGGTTGTTCCCGATTGGGAGTCAGACTTTGAGATCATGTGTGATGCCAGTGATTTTGCTATGATGGTATATTGGGTCAGCGGAGAGAGAAGATATTCTTGGCTATTTCTTATGCAAGCGAAACATTAGATCCAACTCAGCAGAACAACACCACCACCGAGAAGGAGTTGTTAGAGTTGCATTTGCCTGTGACAAATTTTGTTTATATATTATGTGATCTAAAGTCACGATATTCATGGATCACTCAACTTTTCGTTACTTATTTGCAAAGAAAGATGCGAAGCCGCAGTTGATTCGATGGATTCTTTTGTTGCAAGATTTTGACATTAAAATTAAGGACAAGAAGGGCAGTGAGAATGTAGTAGCCGAAAATCTTTCACGCCTACCACATCGAGAGATGGATACAAATAAGCCAATTCAAGACACTTTCCGGATGAGCAATTGTTTAGAGTGGAAGTTCAAAAAAATGTACTATGGTTTATTGATTTTGCGAATTACTTGGTGTGTCAAGTGTTGCCGCTTGATTTGAGTCCGTCCGAGCGAAAGAAAGTTTAGAGTGATGTAAAACAAGATATCATGGATGAGCCTTACTTATTTCGACGGTGCAATGATGGGCTGGTTAGACAATGTGTTTTCGAAGATAAATTCATGGGAATCTTAGAAGGATGCCACTCTTCTTCATTTGGTCATCATTTTGGTGTGCAAAGGACAACGACGAAGGTGCTCCAATGTGATTTTTATTGGCAGAGTCTTTTCAAAGACACTTATATCTATTTTAAGACTTGCAGTGAGTGTCGAAGGACCAATAATATATTGAGAAGACAAGAATTTCCTCGAGCCACTTTTCAAGAAGTGCAATTGATTGATGTGTGGAGAATTGACTTCATTGGTCCTTTCTTGATGTCTCATAGGAAATAATACATATTAGTCGCCATTGATTATATGTTGAAATAGGTTGAAGCTATTGCTACGGCGAGAAAAAAAAGAAGGGTTGTTATTGAGTTCTTGAAAAAGAACATTTTTTGTCGGTTTGGGATGCCTTGAGCCTTGGTGAGTGATGAAGGTTCTCATTTTTGCAATAGAGCATTAGAAATGGTACTTTAAAAGTATGGTGTACGATACAAGACTTCTTTGACCTATCATCCTTAAACCAATGGCCAAGTCAAAATGAGTAATCGTTAAGTGAAACAAAATTTGGAGAAAAGCATTAATTCTTGTTGAAAAAATTGGGCATTACATCTTGATGAGGTACTATGTGCTTATAAGATGACATTCAAGACACTGATCATGATATCTCTGTATAGGTATATTTATGGGAAAACGTGTTACTTGCTAGTTGAGATGGATTACAAAGCATATTAGGCACTGAAACCGTTGAATCTGGACATCAAGCCCGCCGGTGATGCTCGGTTACTTAAGTTGATGGAGTTGGATGAGTTTCGACTTCATTCATATGAAAATGCAAAGTTGTACAAAGAATGAACAAGAGTTGACATGACCAAATGATTAAGCACATAACTTTTGAACCGGGATAATTTTTGTTGCTTTAATTCACGGTTGAAGCTCTTTCCGGAAAGTTGAAATCAAGGTGGTATGTACCATATACGGTTGTACGAGACATGGCCTTTCGGAGTGGCAGAGCTTCGGGAAATGATGACAAGACGTTCAAAGTTAATGCCTAGAGAGTGAAGGTCTATAATGACTCAAAAGTGCAGCAAAGCGAGTTTGCCGCCACTAGAGATTTATGGTTTTATGTTAAGCGTCGAGCTAACGATGAAAAGTTTAGCGCTACTAAGAGGCATCATAGAGTTATTTTGTTTAGAGTTTTAACAAGTTTTTAATGAATAAAAGATTGGGATTACTTGCAAGACTAACTCGGTGTATCTTAATGATCTCAAGTTGATCTCCATTTGCCGGGTGGTTTTTCATCTAAGTGGATGAGTTTGCAACAACCAATCGAAGGAATGCATGAGAGTGTCGCAGTTTAGCTTCCATTTTGAATAAACTCTTTCTCTATAGTTTAAATTGTCTTCTTAATATCCAAGTTGTAATCAAAACATTGTTTACAGGGTGTGTAAGTTGGTCCGAGATGCGGGCACTGGTCTGGGAGCCTCGTTGTTGGGCTGAAAGCCCATAAAACTTACCATGTTGGTTCGGGGCATTGTCTCTGGCATCGTTGCGCCGAGCTCAGCGCCACGAAACAACATGTTCTGGACCTGGTGCTAGACTGAGGCGCCACGGCGTCGAGCCCAATGCCACAGTCCACAACACCACTGATCCAAGCGCTGAGGTGCCGGGATCAACGCCGCTATTTTTCAAAAAAATCAGTGACGTTGAGGCAGGCGCTGAGGTGCCCAAATCCGCGCCTCGGCGCTACAGGTGCGAATAAGTCCTGAACTGGATGCTAACCCTAGCGCCATAGCGATGAGTCCAACGGTTAGGGTATATATTATACATTTATTTTCTTTTCTCTCCCACTTCACCTCTCCATCCTATCCGACCCTAACTCCTCTCCTACCCTCTCCAACCCTCAAATCTCCTTTCTAATCCACCAAATAAACATCAAATCAAGTAATTAGGCATTAGATATTCAATTTCTCTTCACTTTTGAAATCACATTGTGGGTTTTTAGGTTGTGCACTTCACTTCTCTACAAGGTATGTGTTCTTACCTCTATGGATTTTCAAAGACAACTTTGTGCTAGGATTACTTGATTATTGATATGTTTTAGCTTGTTTTTGTTGTTAATATTGAATTTATGCAATAATTGGAGATGTAGAGATGTTTGTTTCAATTGCCTATAATGTTTTTGATGAAATCTCCCAATAACAACATGTTTTGCTCTTTTTTGTGTCTTTCATAGAAAATTCATGATTATGTATGGACGATCGAAATGCATTCAAAATTTCCTTGCTTTCTTTATGTTTCATTGCCTCATTAACTTGTTTGTGTGTTTCCAAAATATGATCCATTGTAGTGCTTATTAAATTGCATTTAAAATATCAACTTTTATCAACTTTTCGCGGGTAATATTTCCATGAATATCAATTTTTAAGGTTGTGCTCTCGCATTGAGCACTTTCACTAAAGTTTGGGGGAGAATGTATGATATAAATTGATAGATCAAATAATTTGGTACTAGTGAACATTTGAATGTTTTTGATCTACTATTTTACCTCACTTCATGTGTTTGTTAGAATATGTGTACTTTTGTGCCTATGTTTTCTATTTTTAAGGACTTTCATTTTAATTCCACGCTTTTACTGATTATTGTCACCTTGTCCATAAATTTTGCAGAGTAATCCTTTCGTTTAAAGTTCAAGCTTCATTATATATTTCGCCCTTATATTTGTTTTCTTAAATAATACTCACTTGGACTTAAATATTCATTTTCTTTTTTAGGATGAGTACGTGCGCTCCATTAAGGTCTAAGTTGCACGTAGTTCAATCTTCTCGATCAAAATGGTAGATTGTTGAATCTGAATCTTTTCAGCATCAACGAAAGAGGAGATTGACTAATATTTCAATGAAGGAGCTAATGCAAGGTATAAGCAAGACATGACCTTGAAAATTAAACCAGAGCGACTCTTCACTGTCTCTCGCCAAGTACACCAAGCATATCTTGAATATTGTGGCCCGTAATAAATAGCAAAATGCGGCTATCCAAAGGAGATGGTGATAAGGAAGTGGGGATTGATGAGCTTACAATGGAGTTTTATGCAAATTGCTACCATAAATATAAGGGAAAGAAAGTATGGGTGCAGGGTGTGAAAGTTCTAATTGATGGTGATGCTGAGAACAAAGCTCTAGGCATATCAGTTGATCGGAAAAAATCCTACATTCCGCAACGTCTGAGAACCTACATAAAACAACATATTTCTTAGATAATTTGTGTTCCAGGGAGAGCTGTGTGGAAACAAAGTAAGGATATTGTCCATGATGAACAATTGTTAACAAAAAATTTGTGGTGTGCCTATCGAGGTTGACTCTACTTTATATACTCCACTTTAAAGCTATCAGGGAATATTAGTGAGATCACTTATGAGCGCTCGACTCAATTGGCGCATATTTTGGCACGGGATGATGTGGACTTCAACGAAGTCATTTCACAATCATTGTTAAGTTTTTTCAGGGCCCGCCAATGAAAGTTTAATATCACTTGTGTTGGGGTATGTGCATTAGGCCAATTCTCAGTACACGTTGTTTAACTATTATAAGTAGATGCATGTTTCTTTTATAATAGTATCCATGAATAATTAATGTATTATTCTAAATGTCCCTAGTCAGTTATTATTAAGGGAACAATAACAAATTAAGACTAGTATGAGTCTTGATTGATAATCATGTGATAATTATGCGTATACGGATACAGATCAAGATAATGGGTATCTGTTGGGAACATATGTTGGACCGACCCGCCATGAGAACACTACATGGCCAATGTCATAAGTGACTCTCATGAGAGTTATATCATTTAGTCCTTTGACTTGACATCACCAGAGACTTCAACATTAGGAGCACAATAATTTGATACAATCAAACGTTGTCTTTAACAAGATGATTATAAAGATTGTGATTAGTCATTGTTCGACTAATGTGTGGATGTTGTGTGATCAAGATGGAATTTGTCCCTCTCTTTTAGAGATAGATATCTATTGGGCCCCTTGATATGTTAGACTGATAAATGGTCATGTCTAGTGAATTGATTGGATTAATGTCACTTGAAAATTTCAGTCTACTTGGAAATCGAGACTAGTAGATTGAACTATAAGGGTGAATTTTCTATGTCTTCTGTTCAATCAAAAGATATCACGTGACAAAGGGATATGATATACACTTTGTATTAGGTTGTATTGATTTATTGATCTTCATGCTACTTGAGTAGTCATAATGCTTTGCTAGAGACTGCTTATGACTTGTGTACCAAAATGGTTTTGGTTCACTGCCAACGTTGTATGAACCTATTGGGTCGCATACGAAGAACAAATTTGTGCGATTTAATATGATCAGGGTTAATGAATTTTATTTGATAAAACTTATTTTGAAAATTCTCATTAAATGTCCTAGTTTGAATAGGATTCAAGATTCTCATACATTTCTAGTATGACTAGAAAATTTGTCTTTTAGTGAATTCTATTTTGAATAGGACTCTAATTGGAATTATAGTATGACTTTAATTCTTATTTAAGTTTTAGATAAATTACAACTCTTATTGGATTAGTAGTTGTAGATTATCTATGACTCTATCCTTTTTGGAGTTGAACTTTATCTAGGACTCTATTTGGAGTGTGACTAGGAGATTCTTTTACAGCTCAACCTAGTGTACTATAAATAAGACATTAGGGTCACAGTTGTGAAGTGGTTTTTCTCGAGAGAGAATTCCCGAGAGAGATTTTTCTAGAAAATTTTTGTGAGAATTTTTGTCCTAGGATTTTTGGAGCTAGCACTCCGGATTGTGATCGTCCTTTCGTGTGTGGATTTCTGATAGAGGACGTTCGTCTCTCGCAACATCTTAAAGGAATCGACCAACACCAAACAAGGCAGACATGGAGTTGTTCTTGCTAAGGTATGAATTTTTTTATTAGCACATCAATTTAATGGAATCAATTGGATCTTGGTTCGGGGATGTTCGAAAGGGTTTCGAAAACTTTCGCTGCGCATGATCCTCGAAACCCAATAAGTGGTATCAGAGCCAGTAGGCATGATTTAATTAAATTGTAATGTGCCCTAATTTATGATATACATGATATATAAGTCAATCATGATATTTTATATATGGTTACATCATTGGGTTTAATAAACTTAAGCTATATGCAAAAGTGTGAAAGTATCGGCATGGTGTTGTTGATGTAGTCGCACCATCACGCACATACATGCACAAAACGGGTACGTATCAAATTTGGCGAATAAGATCTTGCTATTTGTGTACATAGATATGTGTAATTTAATATGTTGGTGGTTGTATGGGATATGAAAGCTATGATATTGATAAAAAAAGAGTAAAAAGACTTTGGCTAAGATGGGATTCGATCCCTAGCCATTCAACTCTTTTTGGAATGCTTTAGCCATCCTAGCTAGCAATTCAACTTGTAAAAAAATCACGAAATAAAATTAATGGGAAAATATATTTGTAATAGGATTACAAAATAGAATAAAAGGAGGACTTTTGTTCATAGTAGGATTCGATCCCTAGTCTTACAACCCGTTGGAATGCCTTAACCATCCTAGCAAGCAAACCAATTTGTAATAGGATTACAAATCAAAATTAAAGTACAAATCTGATTGTAATAGGATTACAAAATACAATAAAGTTTTTGTTGAGAGCAGGATTATATCCATCATCCACCGACTCATTGGAATGACTTAGCCATCTAGGCTATCCATTCCAAGTTGTAATAGGATTACAACTCTATTTATATTAATTGAGTTATATATATAAATTGAAAGAAGTTTTAATTGATTAATTACCATTAATTAAATGGGGTAATTGTTTATTAATTGGATTGAATTAATTTAATTGGAAGATATTTTAATTGAATTAATATCAATTTAAATTAGTGAGACTATTATTAACATTAATTAAAATATTTAATTAAAATGGGTTAATTAAATAGAGTCCAATAAAAAAATTATATTGAGATATATTTAATTAATGAGATTGATGAAAATATAATATTTCATGCACTTGAAAAATTTAAGGTATTTAATTTCCTTAATTTGTTTTATGATGCCTTGTTGATATATGAAGATGTTTATTCTTGTTTTATTTTAATGATCTTTATTTTATGCATATTGGGTATATATATGATATTCCATAATTAAATAGATGGTAGAATTTGTCATTGTAAAACACTACATGGATAATAAAACTTGATAAAAATCCCTTGATTAGAATTTTAAGTTAATGCCACCCATTTTAAACACTTGTCAAGGCCTCGATCACATCAATATAGGTCCGCTTTCAGGTGGTGTATTGTGTTATCTTGGTGAGGCAAGTTGGGTAACGATTACCTGGATGTTTTAAATTGGTTTAACTTAATAAAGCTATCAAAATGGTTTTGGGCTTTAGGCATAGATGAGACGTAACATGTTGTGACATATGATGTCTAAGTCTCATAAAGAATCTAAGAGTTAGATATGATGCAATTGGTAATGGTTACCTACCTAAATAACTTGATTTTGAGTGTCATGCCTTAGCTGTCTCAAAATTAAGTGAAATATGGATCTTAGACCACTAAATTAATATTTACGAAGGTTATTGATTTAGTGAGAGTTTAATTACTCACTAATAAATTATTCTGCATAATATTCTAAGTGTAGATGTTAAACTCTTAGTAACACTAATTCATAGCAACTGCGATCAATCCTTGAGAAGGACAAAATAATCTTTAAGACTAATTTCCCTGTTTTGATTAGAATATTGATAAATGTTATCAACCATAAAATAAGGGTGTATGTCTTAGATTAATGATTCCTTTAAACTACCATCTATTAGTACAAGGATTAAATTTCATGTTAGCAAATATAAAGCCGGACTTTAGGAAAGATTCGGGCCGTGAAAACTAATGACATGACAGTGACACTGAAGGAAATGTTCCAACAGTAAGTCACATGAGAAGAGCATAAGATTGTAAAATTACTATATTCTTGTAAAATGGTTGAGAACCTATTAATATGTCTTTATGTTTGGAACATGAAAGACCTATATTAACTATCTCAAAAGGCTTAAATCTTCATGTGCCAAAAGTTGGCGGTAGATTTGATCTATAATTCATCAAAATAGTTTTAAACTACATAATTTGAAAGACATAATAATAAAAGGGGCCTTAGATATATATTTGATGGTTCGTAACATAAAGGAATTTAATAAAGAAAGATAAAGGGAAGGTGAAAGCTACAAAAGGTGTTTGTGTCGGACACAGAAACCTTAGTTGTGAGCTAGACTTTGCCGAGTTCTAAAGAAAGCCTTAAAGAACGGATTTTGTTTTTCATAGAATGAAATTGTTTATTTAATAATGAATTACAAATCCTATCAGGAAGACATAATTTTGAATTGTTACGAACATTTCAAAATGAGTATAAAAAATCACTTGACAAACTATTAACATACTTTGATGAGATCAAGGTGGATAATATTTGAGCCAAGAGTTTAGGTGACCATATTCGAAATTGTGAGATTGTCTTGCAATTAACTCCACTAGGAACGTCATTTGAGAAATGATATTTTAAGAGGATAAATTGAACTATATAGTATATAATTTGATTTATGATGTGTCACACAGACTTTTCTATGATGTCTTATTGAGGCTATACATTAGAAACCAATGCACTCGCACTAAACCTTATTTTCCTTAAAGTGGTTGATAAAACTTCATATATGATATGAAATAAAAGACCTAGTTTGTCTTTTTTTGAGATTTGAGGTGGCGAGACTTGCGTAAGACGTTTAGTCACATAAAGAAAGATGCCTAAATCTTTTGTATCTAATTGTGGTTAAACACTATGATACTATTTTATACAATTGAGAACAAATTGTTTGTTGCTCAAAATGATGTCTTTCTAAGTAAAGAGTTTATTTTAAAGACACTATTGAGAATAAAATAAATCTTGAAATTCTCGAGGGCCACAAATGAGAACCGAACCACTTCAGAAAAATCAACAAAGTTTTTGAACTAGTTGAATATAGACAAGTAACATATATCTCTTGAAAATCTAGAAATAAAAAATTGGCCAAAGAAGTTTGGTATTTCTTATTATTGATAGTTATGATGTATTTTCGATACTGGATAAAAAAGAATGACTACTTATTAAGAGACATGTCTCATCTAGATTGGATGAAAAGACTAAGTGTTATGAACTCTGTTTTTTAATTCATGTATGTTATCCAAGTTTGGAACATGAATTATTTACCTGAAAATGGTATGACCATTGGATGTAAATGAGTTAAAGTGACATGAAAAAGGAAAAGATGCATACTTAAAAGAAAGGCTTATCGAAAATTCTAATCTAAATCAAAGTGTTGATTATGATAAGATTTTTCACTGATAGCTAAGCTCGAGTTTTAGAATTCTGTTGTCATTACTTCATGGTTTGACTATAAGATATGACGAAGGATGTCAAAAATAATATTGCTCTACGATCCTTAAAGATGTGTATGACACAATTTAATAAAGGTATGCAAGCTTAAAGGATCCATTTATGAATCATAGTAAGCTTATCAGAGTTGGGATCTTTGTTTTGATGAAATTATTATTGAATTACATTCATTAAATCGAAGATAAACCTTATGTATAAATAAAGGTTAGTGGGAGAGCAATTATCTTTCTAAATCTGTATGTTAATGATATATTATTCATTAGAAACGACGTCTTAATACTGCACATGTCAAGTCTTGGTTAAGGAAAGTTTCTCAATGAGATTCTTAGTTAATTAGGCATATATCCTTGTGATATAGATCTATGGAGATAGATATAAGAGGCTAATCGCTTTAAATAAGAGTGCTTATATAGATAAATAACTGAAAAGGTTTCAGTGTATAAGATTCTTAAAAGGATTCGTACTTATGTCTTATAACATAAGTCTATGCAAGACTCAACGTCTTAAGACAAATGATGAGCGGGATAATGTGAATAAGATTTCATACGCATAAGCTATGAGAATCATCACATATGTTATACTTTACATTCAACTTGATGTCATATGCTTTGGGCAAAACATACATCTCATAGATTCTAGTGAAAGTCACTAGATATTTATTGATAACATTCTTAAATATTTTAGAAGCACTTGAGAGATGTTATTAGATTTGCAGACGTTTGAAAGATACGAGTCTTGTAAATGGTTACACGATGCAAAATTTCAAATTAATATAAAAGATTAATGATCGCAATATGGATATGTGTTAACTTCGTAGGAATGAGTTGGAAATGTTCTAAACTCACTCTAACAAGTTCTACAACATAAACTGAGTTTTTAGCGGCATTTGATGCAACAAAAGAAAATGTTTAGATCGTAATGTTCATGATTGAATAAGGTGTGGTTCTAAGTGTTGGAAATAATGTTGGCTTTTATTGTAAAACCAATGGACAAAATTAGGTTATGGAACCTAAATCACACTATCGATCTAAATAATCACTTGAGTGTTTTGTCTTATAAAAGAGAGAACGTAAAGATTTACAGAACATCAATAACAAACAATGTAGCAAATACATAAACAAACTTTTTCCACTAAGAATGCATTAAGGTTACTCAGTATTGGATACGTATAGTATTAGACCAAGTGCAAGTGGGAGATGTTGGGGTATGTGCCTTAGGCCAATTCTCTAAATGTTGTTTAACTATTATAAATAGATGCATGTTTCTTTTATAATAGTATCCATGGATAATTATTGTATTATTCTAAATGTCCCTAGTCATTTATTATTGTGGGAATAATAATAAATTAAGACTAGTATGAGTCTTGATTGATAATCATGTGATGATTATGCGTATACGGATACAGATCAAGATAATGAGTATCTGTTGGGAAGAGATACTGGACCGACGCGCTATGAGAACACTATATGGTTAATGTCATAAGTGATTCTCATGAGAGTTATATCATTTATTCCTTTGACTTGAGATCACCAGAGACTCCAACATTAGGAGCACAATAATTTGCTACAATCAAATATTGTCTTTAACTGGATGATTATAAAGATTGTGATTGGTCATTATTCAACTAATGTGTGGATGTTGTGTGATCAAGATGTAATTTGTCCCTCTCTTTTAGAGAGATATCTATTGAGCCCCTCGATATGTTAGGCTGATAAATGGCCATGTCTAGTGAATTGATTGGATCAATGTTAGTTGACAATTTCAGTCTACTTGGAGATCGAGACTAGTAGATTGAATTATAAAGGTGACATTTCCATGTCTTATGTTCAATCAAAAGATAGCGCATGACAAAGTGATATGATATACACCGTTTATTAGGTTGTATCGATTTATTGATCTTCATGCTACTTGGGTAGTCATAATGCCTTGCTATGGACCGCTTATGACTTGTGTACCAAAATGGTTTTGGTTCACTGCCAACGTTGTATGAACCTATTGGGTCACATACGAAGAACAAATTTGTGCGATTTAATATTATCTGGGTTAATGAATTTTATTTGATAAAACTTATTTTGAAGATTCTCATTAAATGTCCTAGTTTGAATATGATTCAAGATTCTCATACATTTCTAGTGTGACTAGAAATTTTGTCTTTTAATGAATTCTATTTTGAATAGGACTCTAATTGGAATTATAGTATGACTTTAATTCTTATTTGAGTTTTAGATAAATTACAACTCTTATTGGATTAGTAATTGTAGATTATCTATGACTCTATCCTTTTTGGAGTTGAACTTTATCTAGGACTCTATTTGGAGTGTGACTAGGAGATAGAGTTCTTTTACAACTCAACCTAGTGTACTATTAATAAGACATTAGGGTCACAGTTGTGAAGTGGTTTTTCTCGAGAGAGAATTCTCGAGAGAGATTTTTCTAGAAAATCTTTGTGAGAATTTTTGTCCTAGGATTTTTGGAGCTAGCACTCCGGATTGTGACCGTCCTTTCGTGTGTGGATTTACGATAGAGGACGTTCATCTCTCGCAAACATCTTAAAGGAATCAACCAACACCAAACAAGGCAGACATGGAGTTGTTCTTGCTAAGGTATGAATTTTTTTATTGGCACATCAATTTAATGGAATCAATTGGATCTTGGTTCGGGGATGTTCGAAAGGGTTTCAAAAAATTCGCAGCGCATGATCTCAGAAACCCAACAACTTGTGGATCATCACTCTTCTCTGCAAGCGAGCAAAAGTCCCTTTCAAAGATAACGAATTAACATTGAAGTTAGGTACTATTTCGAATGCCTTGCTCATGCAATGTGGTTCGCCTCCCAGATATATAGATTCTAATGATGATCAGCCATGACGATGGCGACAAGAACCATCTCAGACAGAACGATGTTCGTGACGATGAGCACTTACTTAAGCTATGGAGCGAGAGGCAAAATAAGGTGAGATAACAGCTACTCAGGAGGGGATGAAGACCCGAACCCACTAGTTATGATTGCACATCGCCAGCATCAGCAGCAGCACCCTCCGGATGATAGATACTTTCGACTGTTGGAGGACATACAATGAGAATAGCGAGCTATGCAATAACAGCTGGATTGAATGGAGCACTTGCAACAAGCACGACTCATCGAGCAATTATCATATCAGCGTGCTACTGCTTTCCATCATGAAGGGATGATGTGATTTACAAGACACATGTTTTGCCACCCTTATGATCGTAGCTATTTGCCCCTGAATCCAGCCTGTTATTATGATGATGCTGACGAGCATGGTGCGAGAGACGACTTCCTTCTCTCTCGAGGACCGATCTCTCTTCTTATCTATCCGAACGTTAGGCTATTCCACTCAAGGGAGTCTTAGTTTACATACTCTATCTCCTATTTGCTTATTTTGTTTCCTTTATGTTTATACTATTTTGAGTGCTTCATATTTGTCTTTTCATTCGCCATTGCTTCTTGTCATCTTGCCTGTTTTTGGCTTGTTTTGTTTTAAGGTTCATTGAAGACACTGATCTGAATAAGTTTGGGAGGGGGATAACACTACAAAAAACAAAATCGAAACGGAATTTTCCGTTATTTGCGAAAATCCGTCTCGATAGGAATCGAAAAGCGAACGAGAGACGAACGCGTTCGTCTCTCGAAACGTCGTCGTCGATACGATCGAAACGGAAAACGAATTCCGTTTCTGATTAGAGACGGAATAGAGACGGAAAATATCCGTTTCTGATTAGAGACGGAAAATATCCGTTTCTGATTAGAGACGGATTTAGAAACGAAATTAGAAACGAACGAGAGACGAACGAAAATGGAATTTATTTCGAAATGGTACATTTGTAATTGCATTCGTCTCTCGATTCGTTCTTGATTAGCAACGAATCGAGACGGAATTAATAAATTTATGAATTCGTCTCGATTCCGTTTCTAATCAACAACGGAATCGAGACGGAATCATGACGGAATGCAAATAGTCGTCTCTCGATTCCGTCTCTAATTAGAAACGGAATCGAGACGGATTATTCCGTTTCGATTCCGTCTCTCGATTCCGTTGCTAATTAGCGACGGAATCGAGAGACATTCTTATTTCCGTCTCTCGATCCATTTGTGATTGATAGAAATATTTCGGAAAATTAGAGACGGAATAGCAACGGAAAATTTGAATTCGTTGCTAATCCGTCTCTAATTTTCTCGTTTTGTTTAAATATGGCATTGATACATAATCCAATTGATTCTCCAACCTAAAAATCAAAATACAACCCGATATGACATACTCCATCGCCTGCACCCCCTCCAACAACTCCTTGGGGGTGCTAACATCCCCAAAAGAAGCCAAATTGCGCATCCATACATCGACAAAATATATCAACAAAAATTAAAAAGAGAAAGAAAAAATGTGAAACTCAAAACTAGCCAAAAAAATTATATATCCACGGAAAGTTGTCATGTATTACAAAAGCTCCAAAATTTGGAAGTATAGACAAAAACCACCAATCCTATCGTTCAACAAGCAAAAAAAAAAAAGAACACTCACAAAAGGTCCAAAATTTGGAAGTATACACAAATAGGACTTCATCTAATAACTAAAACGCAGCTTTGAAGCATTTCGAATCTCCATCGATGGCAACAACCAGGTGAGTATGCACACGAAAGAAGTAGGCAAAGGAGAGATTATTGTACTAAGGATGTACATTGGAAGCGAATGAGAAAAATGGTGGATTTGAAGAAACATAGAAATTACTAATAATCATACATAACAAGTCGGCTCAGAACCTAATTTATAATTTCTTTACGATTGAGTTTGCTTTGGTCTTTTGTCAATTATGCACATATGTAGGTAGAGACAGTACTAGAGGTAATAAGGAACATGAAAGAGGATAATGGTGAAGTGCAAGAATGCTAAAAGGAAAAAACTAAACTCAAATTTGATCCCCAAACTCCCATCAATGCGTAGGAAAATAGCAACATTGACCCCCCCAAACTCCCATCAATGCAACATTCACAGTTCAAATTTGATCCTAAACTCGAATTTCATCCCATATAAAAATGCTTGTGTGCTCGAAAACAAACCAACCATGTGTTCCTACTTTAAAAAAAAAATTCCAAATGACATTCAAGAAATGCGGTGAAGAAAAGAAATAAACCATACAATGAGGAATAAGAAAGCTTCCAAAAAATACATGAACATCAAGCAAATGCGATCAAGGACTGAAGTTTTGTTGTTGTTGTGAGTTTGGGGGTCAATGTTGCTATTTTCCTACGCATCGGAGATGGCGAACAATGTATCTATAAGATGCACCTATCATGTAAGTTGAGTTGGATTATTTATCAAGCTTTGAAAGGCTTGCATTTCAACATGCATATGATAAGTAATGGTGAAGTGCAAGAATGCTAAAAGGGAAAAACTAAAAGTTAAGCACAAACCTATCATGTAAGTATGATTCTAGAACTCATCCTCTCACCCCATCTAAAACTTTGTGTGCTCCAAAGGTGACAAGCCATGTGTTCCTACTCAAAAAAAAAAAAAACAAACCAATGGGATTATCAAAAGGAAGAGAAGAAAAGAAAAAAAAGAGAACAATGTATCTATAAAAAGTCATCATCTCATCCACCAACCTCTATATTTTCCCAGCCTCTCTATTTTCCCATCAATCTTGATAGGAAGTCATCATCTCATCCACCAACACCGCTTTGCGTGCTCCAAAACAAATCGGCCATGTGTTCCTACTCCCAAAAAAAAAAAAAAAACCAACTGATGTCCTCTCTTGCAGTGAAGAAAAACAAAAAAACTCACAAATAGAATAAGAAAGCTTAAAAAGAAAAGCTCACCAGCAGCAAGCAAAACTGAGATAGGAATGAAGTTATGTTGTTGTTGTGACTTTGTGGTGTTACTGTAGGAACTGGCGTGTGATATCGCTTGTGATTTTGGTCCCGTCTGTGTAGGAACGCTTTCTTGCTCGCTTCTTTGCTTCTGCTTGTTACTGAGGAAGAGGAAGCTGCGGTACAAAAAGAATGCACAAAAATGGAACATCGACCTAAAAATGCACAAAAAGAAGTGTCAATCATAAAGTAATTCGAAGAATTTCTAAAGTTGTCTACACTATAAAACGTTTAATCTAAGAATTTGAAACAAACAACAAGTGAAGTACCTATGTATCACCAACTTTGCTCATCTCTCGAGAGCCACGCTTACGTCTCACGCCCAACATTGTCCCCTTGTTGGGGTGGATCGACCGGATCTATTTGCGGCGGGGCGTTCTTGCGGTCATGAGGTGGCGGTGGTGGTGGCGGTGGTGGTGGTTGTTGCTTGAGCTAGGCCTATTTCGTCCATGTCCATCCCAAGACGCCGATGCATGAACTCCATAACCTTTCGTAGTTGCTCCGCAACGACATCGAACTCTGCCGCGCGCACCACATCCGGCGTCTGCGCGACGTGCTAGCACCAGGGAGCTCCGTATCTCCTCTTCTTTCTCCCTACGGACCCGAGTCCGTAGACACGTCCTTTGGAAGACTCACCCGCCACATTGAGGTACACCGCCTCATCATCCACCGATTGCTCCGGTGTAGCACGGGTCACCTCCCGACGTCATCTGGAGCCTATCCCGCATATATGCACAACAAACAAAATACATGATATGGGGTAAGTGAAAGACTTACTAATATTTTACACATCATTTCTATACTTACATAGAACCGCTCCGATCTAGTATCGATGAATGTCATCCTGTCGTGATTAACGGTGTGGAGATGCAAATACAAGTCATTCACGATCGGTGGCGTATCGGATGAATCACTGCTGCGTGCGGGACCAAGCATAGTGAACAAGAGTATAAATGTACAAAATATCCTAGATGTTACAAAAAACTTACCAATCTTTCTTGGGTAGTCACAAATGACACGGAACCACCACCGTGCTTCGAGGTTCCACCCGGGGCCTTCGACCTCGGTGTTCCTATTCTCCGTCGCTTGCCTAGACCTAGCCTGGAAGTCCTCGCTCTCCCGATCGCAAGTATCTCCTCCATGCCTCATCTCAACTTAAAGCGTCCGCACCCGATTCTTCTTCAACTTGTGCATCAACGCGGTGTACCTTGTGCTCGCAAGCATGTCGTACGCCGCTCGCACGAGATCCTCGGGAAGCGCATCATCCCATCTAAAAAATATCTACAAATTGGCGATTGCTATTGTTAGCACTTATTTGAGAAAATAGTATAAATCATAAGGCATATGATAGTCTTGCTTACCTTCCATTGGCGCCGATATTGGTCTTTATGATGAGGCGGTACCGACTTCCAACAATACCCTTCAGAATCATCCATCGTTTAAAAACTTTTGTCATCCTCCGTGCACAAAAGTGCGAAGGATGCAACTCCTGTGTTTCATGAACATGGATATCACCTTAACTACTTCTCCAATATTTGACATCCATATTGAAAATGACATATAAAAGTCAAACACAAACTTACGTATCATTGGCAATCGGCGTGATAGGGATCCCCGCACGCGAGGGGGCTCCATCCCCGTCCTCTCGAGGTGGCGCGGAGGGCTGTCACCTCCAACCCCGCTCTTACGTCTTCTTGTCGGGATGCTTTGCGGTGATGCTTGTGGCGGGGGTGCAGGCCTCGTGGGTAAAGGAGTCATTGATGTCGGAGAAGGTGTGGGGAACTGTATATTAGGCATAGTCCTTGATGACGACGATGATGGTACAGACGACCCCGACGGTATGGAAGGGGAAGGTGACGCTCGGTGGCATATCGTGCTCGAGAGACCGAGAAGTCGGAATCGATAATGCGGTATCGAACCACGACCTCGACCGCCACGACCTCTATGGACCCCTCTGTGGCCCGACCACGAGGCCGATTGGTATTTCGCCGCCGCGATGTCGGTGCGCACCTATTCCGCTTTGGACGATGGCCTCCTAATGGCAAACCTCGACATCCCCTACGACCACGTCCGGCCATGATACCTAACAATATTCACGAGTAAAACATCGAAAAGAAGGGCATACAAAAGTTAGGAAGTCATTAATGAGTCATCACAATCTAAAGAGAAGGAATTGATTGAGTTATGTTGTTTATGTAAGAAGCTTGGGCATTATCAAAGGATTGTTGTAAATGAAAGACATGATTCAAAAAGAAAGATAAGCCTACTACTTTTGTATGTTCGAATTAAATCTTCTTGAAGTTTCTTTAAACACTTGGTGGATTGACTCGGGTGCTACTATCCATATTTCTAAGATCTTGTAAGGATTTCTTATGATCCAAACCATAAAGGAAAACAAGAATCTATCGTCCTAATCATAGTACAAAAATTGTAGAAACTAAAAATACAGATTTTATTGAGAATGGTGAAGTCAATGAGAGTATTACGCCATAAAATGTAAATATTTGAGAAGTAAGGGATCACATCCTTATGCCCATTACTTATAAGAACAATGGCAATTCCTCGATATAATTCACACCAATAAGACAGTTGTAGGCAAACTAAAAGAAATAGCATTAAGAAGGTGTGAAAGATCGAAAAAATCAGCTATTCTAAATGATTTTGAGGTATATATGCAAGAAAATGATTATGATATAATAATTACTAATGATCCAATATCTTACTAAAAAATCCTAAATCACGTTGATTCGACAAATGGATCGATGCTATGAAAGATGGGTTGAACTCGATGGCTCAAAATGAAGTTACGGATCTCGTTGAATTGCGGAATAAACGTGACTCTAGTGGTAATATTGAGAGATATAAAGCTAGACTTATAGCCAAATATTTTACTCATAAATATGGTATTGATTATACGAAACTTTATCTCCAGGTTTCTAAGAAATACTTTTTAGAATAATTATGGCATTAGTAGCTCATATTGACTTAGAGTTGTAGCAAATTGATGTACGAGACCTTTCCTAAATGAGAGTTTCGATGAAGAAGTTTACATCGGTTTGCTTTGAAGAATTTAAGATTGTTGGTACTGAACATATTGTATGTAAACTTAAGAAATCAATATATGGACTTAAGCAAACTTCTCGACAGTGGTATCTTAAGTTTAATGATACAATAACATGTTTTGTTTGTAAGGAAAACATCATTGATCAATGTATATATCTTAATGTTAGTGGGAGTAAGTTCATATTTTTGATATGATATGTTGATGATATTATGCTTGCCATAAATGATTTTGGTCATTTATTTGACACTAAGCATTTTCTCTCAAAAAATATTTTTGAGTATCTGTGGTATCCAAACACTTTGTCTTACTCGTCCCACATGCCTTAGGATTGCAAAAAGAGACCACCAGTAGCCCGACATTTAGTTGTGTGGGGAATCGAAGTTGAGGCCGTACGCCTAACCTATATCGATATCAGAGGCATACAAATACCACATAGTATCAACGCGTCTACTACTTGTTCACTCATACCTCCTTAAGGTTATAGGTTTATTCCATTCTCTAGAAATGTAATGTGAAATAGCAACATTCACTAAAAGAGTAATCCTAGTGTTTCTAACCCTAACTAGTAGTAGAAATTAAGTAATTATAGGTACTATTCAATCGTAACCAACAACACCTAACTAATCAATCATCCATAGCAAGTGCATGAATATGAAATTACTAACAACTATAACATCAAACGACAAAGTAATTACCTCAGTACATGATTCTAATGTATTATAATGTTGATCATGACATGCTTTACCGATAAAATAAACATGGAATAACAACCAAATACGAATGACATGCTTTACCGATAAAATAAACATGGAATAACAACCAAATACGGAATCAATATAAATCTTGAATTGCTCAATTAAAAGGTTGAAATGAAATAGTACATATTAATAAACCTAAAAATAGAACAAGCATAACCTCAAAAACTATGCATGTAAGAGAAGAAGCGAACAAAAACTTCTAAACCAAACAAAAGACACAACATTAACTTAATAGATCAAGTGAAGAACACCAACTAATGCACATGAAAGCCAATCCGGGGAAAATGTGAGCAGATACAATGTGAAGAGAATTCGGGTGTTAAAATTTTTTTTTGTTACCTTGACGAGCGAGAAGCGGAGCGGTAAGCACTGAGAGCGACCGAGAGAGCGAGAGCAATAAAGACACGGAGATTCAAGATCGAAATTCAAAAAGAATCGAACGATGTGCACTCATTCACCGCACAATCAACCAAGGAACAAATCAAATCACTCAAGAACAGTTAAAATAAAACCTCATAAAGTAATAACAATTATAAGAACCGAACTCTTTAAATATGTCTCCCGATCAAGAGTTTGTTCCTTCACGAGTTCATAAACAATAAGGTAGTACTATAACACGGCCAATTGCCAAGACGAATTTACAAAAATAAAAAGGATTCCATGACCATAATAGCTAAGACCTTTCAAGAAAATAATTTTTTTTTTAAATCCATTTATTAGACTATATAGTTTGCCGCTAAGAAAACCTAGTATACACAATGGTCAGCCACATTATGTTCATTTCCTATGTTTGAACATCAAGGCATATATATGACTGCCTTGCCTAGAGATATAACTTCAGATTCAAGTGAAAATCTATAACATATTTCATTCATGAGCATAATATTTGCAATGCTAACAAGTATTACGACTTTAATATTCCTGGATGCCGAGATAAGGTACGTAGGAACACCGGACACCCCGAATATTTATTGATAGATGGAAATTTATGAAGTCTGCATGCTTAATTTAAATTGGAAAATCTTTCAAGATAAAAAATCTTCTTGCCTTCAACTCCGATCTTTACTAGAAGATCGAACTATCAAATGAACCATAGCGGAAACTTAAATAATTCTCATGTCACCCTTGGTTTTCCATAAATTTTTTAAATTAGATAAACAAGGGGACTAGAATGCCAACTTTGACAGACGCAAAAGTTGAGCGAAAACATTGTAGCGATTCGAAGTACTTCCTCAAAACCGTCACAAGGTGAATGATCTCTATGAAAGTGAAGAGCTCTTGATCATGAGTGTTGCTGCATTATAAAGAACAATAAAAAACAAATAGAATATATCGAATGTAGTAAGACTCCAAAACTACAAATGCCTTGCTAACCGGAATCGAGAGACGAGAGAGCGAGAGATATCGGCGATGACGGAGACCGGCGCGCGACGAGACGGAGAGAAACGAGAGAGACGGCGAGACCGAGAGACAACGAGAGAGACCAGGTAGCACGACCAGACGGAGAAACGGAGACCACCGCGACGAGACGGACAGAGCGAGAGACAGCGAGAGACCAGCTAGCACGACCAGACGGAGAGACGAGACGATCGAACGGGATGGACGTTTGGGGACGAGACGATCGAATGAATTTGGACGAGACGGAGAGACAGATTTAGGTTTTTGGAATTTTTCGTGAAAATGATTTAGGGATTTCTTTGTTTTGTTGGGAGGGGGTGCGGGAAAGAGGAGAGGGTGCCATGATCCAAGAAAATACAAATCTCGAGGAATGATGAACGTTCATAAGAAATGAAGAATTTGGCGGGAATGGTGGCGCCAAATTTTAGAGACGGAATTTAATTCCGTCTCTAATTCCGTCTCTAATTCCGTCTCTGATCCGTCTCAAATCCGTCTCTGATTTTTTCCGTGTCAATTCCGTCGCTAAATGTTAAATTTAGAAACGGAACTTATTCCGTTTCTAATTCCGTTTCTGATTTAGAAATGGAACTTATTTCCGTTTCTAATTCCGTTTCGATTTGTCGTTTTTTTGTAGTGTAAGCTTGCATCCTTTCATAGTCATTTTGAGAATGATTGCATTATCGGCTATTATGTGCATGAAATAGGAAATAATGTTCTTCTATTGATTCTTATCTTATGTGGCTGACAATCTGGGATAGAAATATTATCAAAACAATGAGATGAAATACTAGAGGAAGAGTAAAGGGCACAAGTGCTTAAGTGTTTAGCTTAACTAGATCAAGGATTCTCTGGAGATGCCAGTGTAAAGAAAGACCTATGCCAACCCAAAAAAGGGATAAATTAAAAGTAGGCAGGGTTTAATAAGGATTTGGGGATTCTAGAGGTTGTTTAAGATCCATTTTAGGCGATAAATTCTGAACTTTAAGGATTAAGGAGAGGAGTTAGGCCTTATTTGAATATTTTTCCTAATATCCTATATTTCCTTCCCAAACATGAGATCGCTAGTCATCCTGTTGAGCCTTACTTATCATGAATTCTTGTCACCAAACATTGTCCCAAGCCAAAAATCCTTAGACTACCTAAAGTTAGATTGATGAGCAACTTTTATCTATGATGAAAAGAGCTTGTAAAGTTCGAGTGAAAGATGAAATCAACCCGAAAAAAGGGGAACGTCAAGAGAAAATGCATAAATCCACTAAATAAAGCCTTAAGAAAAAGAAAATTATGGATTAGTGTGATGAAAAAGAAGAGTTATGAGTGAAACTCCAAAGTGAACGTGAAAATTTAATATTTTTGAGAGTTTATTTTTTGTAAAAGCTCTATGTTTGTAAGGAAAGAGTTTTTCAAATCTATTTAACTTTGTTTGAGCTTAAGTATCTGCTTTTTGATAAACCAAGCCGTGGCCCCACTACAACCTATTGAAGACCTAAGGACTTTTGGTCTTTTAAGTTTGATGATAGTGGAGAGGGCAGTGAAAAATAAGCTTATGGAATCTCTTGGAAGTTGATGCTTTAAATGAAGAATCATTAAGGTTTCAAATGTTTTTGTGGACTCTCTCGAGTAGTGGCGGCTAGAATCGCGAATTGCACTTAAGTTGTCGAAAGTGGATTCTTATGAAGGTTGGGTTGAAATGCTGGGTTCGTAGGCAATTAAAAAGCTTTGAGTTGAGTCAATGGTTTGAATTTGAGATTGGAAGATGCCACTAAGATTGAGAGATGAATAACTAAATATGGGAATAAGTTGTGTTTGCTTATGGTCGATGTTTTCAAACTGTGGATGGATGCTATTAATGTTTAGATTGTTGGTTTAAACTAATTGCATTTCTTTGTGCTTAATTCTTTCTTAAGAACTAGGAAAATCTTAAGTTTAGGGGTGTGATTTGCGTAACATAATTTTAGTAGTTTTTTGAGTAGTATTCATGCAAAAAAAATTGGAAAATAAAAAATGATTTGATACTTAGTGTATTTTTATATGTACCAGGTTCAAACGATGATAAAATGAGATGACAAGTAAAATGAGAAGGCTGAGGAGCAAAGCTAAAAGTTGGAGCGCGAAAGTTGCAATCTTTGGTCATGGCCTTGACCTCGACGCCATGGCGCCTAATAAGGCGCCACAGTGCCCCCTCATCGGTGGTCTCTTGTCCACGACTCCCTAACGCCCACTAGGTGACATAGCGCCCAGACCTAGGGTTCCAACATGGCGCCCTATCGCCCACCTAGTGCCACTACGCCCAGACCAGGGGTTTCCACCATGGCACTGACCCCAGCGCCATGGCGCCCCGCCTGGTGCCCCAGCGTCCACCTTGGCGCTAGGCCTGGCAGTTCAACCCCCAACAAGGACTCGAGCACATGTTTTCAGATCCTGGCGCCGCAAAGACCCGCCTTAATCTGCCGTTAGTTAGAGTACATTTTGGATGTTTTTTATGGTTGTAAGCCAATTTTTCTAGGCCAGAATACCCTTGGACTATATAGGGGTATGATAGGTAGCATTCACAATTCTTGCTTTAGAGAACTTGAAGAACACACTTTGGGAAGCTAGGGTATTGGACCAAACTTGGTGAATCATCTTGGATTTGTAGGTATTGATTTGATGTTTTCTTTTCATCATGTTAAGTGTTGTTTCTTGCCCACTAATGGGGTAATACTCTTGTCCCGGGGATCAATGGATCCTGGGTTGTTATTCTCTCCAATTCAAATGTGATTCATGATGTTCTCTTCAATTCGTGGTGTAGATTTGTGTTTGCTTGAACCTAATACTATACTTGCCTTGATCAAGTAGGTATATGACTTAAGGATTGGACTCACCTATGACCTTGGGGTTTTCAACTCAGAAATAGGGAACACAACCCTTGAACATACGGTATGTCGATCGACAACCATTGACGAGGGAGGCCTTAGAATCTGAGTCTAATGCGGCATTGCACTTATGCTACTCATGCCGACTAGGGGAGTCTGAGTGCAATGTTAGAATCTCCATCACCGAGACCTCGGGGTGGAGTGAAAATTTATGGAAATTAACCTATCATACTTAAATTGGAGATTGCACTATGAGAATTGGATAGAAAGAATGCAACCTAAGTGAAATCAACTTCCTTGGATTATATGTTCATTGTTAAAACTCAATTTAAATTCCTTGAAATTAGTTGTCAATTTCTTTTACAAAATCAAAATCAAAGTTGCCTAACTCTATTTCTTAATTAGATTACAAATTAGCACTAAATTTTCCTTGTAGATTCGATATACCCAGTACCAACACTAGTTGGTGCTACTATTACTTCTGCATTGCCATACACTTATAGCTTGTGTCACTCAGCCGGATAAGTAGCTAAGTAAGAGGTATGAAATCTAGAGAATGATCGAAAGAAAGCACGTTTTACTCTGTGTATAATTGTTTAGAGTCATACAAAGATAATAGTTGAATTGATGCCATATGACTATAACTTAGATTAATATATTATTCTCGACCGGATAAGTAGTTGGAAATAGCTCACTCAGTCGGATAAGCAGTTGAGTAAGAAAAGAAAAATATGGAAAGTGGTTGAAATAAGAGGTGTTTCTCTGCTATGATGGTTCAAAGTCCTATAGATAGGGTATCACAGACTTGAGGGTATACTACCATAACTCAGGATAAATAAAAATAGTAATTACGTACATTGTGGTTCAGATTATATAGGGGTCAATTTCCTTTATATCTTTGAAGCTATAAGTAGTTTTGAACTAACTTTTAATTTTAAGGATAAAATTATCTTAAATTGGAGAGAATGTAACGACCAGTGTCCCTAACTAGGTCATTAACTGTAACCTAAACACTAATTAACCCGAGTTAAACTCATGGTTAAGCCTAGCTTGTCTCAATTAGTATATGCATTAGATTGCGTCATTTGGTGTTTATGTGACGTGTATATAGGTTATTTGGAATAATGGGAATCAATATAACCTATAGTTAAAAATTCAAATCAACTGAAAAATGAAAGACAATGGATCATCCTCGAGATATGTGACATGTCATGATTTGGCGTCACTTTAATGATATGAATCACTTTAATCTTGCAACCATTGGATACGTCTCGAGACCCACATTGATTTTAATGATGAGTTGAAGGTTGAGGTGGATGAAGTAGGAGGAGTATTACTTGAGTATTAAGCATCAAGCTTACGATGACTAGTATAAAATCTCCAAACACAAAAACCACTAGATTAATCTTAATTTTAGAAAACACTTTATAAATAGTACTACAATCAAAATCATTAAGAATTTTGTCAAGATACCAATGAATATATCGTTTAAAATGTGTTGGACAAAGAAATATTTCACTCAACCTTAGCTTTAAGCACTCGAGCTAAATCTTTTATTTGAAGATTTTAAGAACATCCGTGTTTTTCATCTTTTATTTTTTTCTACTTCATCCTAATTATTTTTCTTTATTATTGTTATTTATTTATTTATTTTCTTTTTCTTTTGAAATTTGAGTCCCTGCTCTATTTACTGTGGACATTCTCACATTTCTCCCATTACAGATTCCTGACTCCATTTCCTATGGAATCTATAGGACTCTTTATATATTTGTAAAATCTTGTTAGCATTTCTCATTATCCATTAAACTAGAAGAAAATATTCTTTCTAACTTATAAAATTCATCTGTTTCTAACACATTTCTTCTTTCGATTGTGGCATCATAATTTATATATATTATAAAAATACTTAATTAATAGCCTTTGTATCACAAGATTCTTAGAAATGTGTCTTGTTCATCTTGCACTATTATTTCGATCTTCTACCAATTCTCATGACTAACACACGACAATCAATCCCTTTAAAATCATCCAGTGCATACATTAACTAGTAAAGTTAATCAAAAAAGTTATAAAAAATATTTTGATTCCTTCTATCATAAAATTCATTTGGGTAATAAAAATATCACTTTCATTCAAAAATTTATTATATATTCATTATATTATATTCCTAACTAAAAATAAAGTAAAATGAAATTCATATTTACTTGAATTCGGATGAAATTTGAAAAACTTCATCAACTTAATTGGATATCGGATCAAAAGTTCGAACTTTGCATCAATTCTGAACTTATTTTCTACTTTTCTTTTCTTCCTTTGCTTTCTTTGCTATCATTGTCATACTTCACCTAAAATACCCCCAAACTCATTCCAAACCTTATCCTCAAGGTTAAAAAATTAAGTCGTGTTTCCAACAAAACAAATATACCTCGTGAAGTATAAACAAATTGATATAATCATAAATTGGATAATCAATATATAAAGTCAGTATACAAAATTTTCATCAAATAGAGTGCATTAAAAATATGAATAATCATCACTAATGTATATCAAATGTAGCATCACAATCAAATGTATCATCAAAACACCATATCAAATGTATCACATGAAATCACATCACTAAACATAATATAAAAGAAAGCATATCATCAGGACATATTACATAGTATTATCACCAGAGTTACATGTAAGACCTCACACATCATCACTCAAAGACAAAGGAGATAAAGTAGAGTAAAGAAATCAATGTCGTCGTCCTGAAGTGGCATCATCATCATCCTCCATTGGATCAATCCTCACAGATTGGTAACTCGTAGGGGGATCATAGAGGTTGCCGTCGTAACTTGGCGGTAGTTGATCATAAAAATACCATTAATTGATAGCCTCATTTGTGAAGATGGTATAGGAACCTCTGCGCCTCCAAGTCTTCTATGTCTTCTTGACATTATCCTATCCATCATGTGAATGCTCCTTGCTAAGACTCTCTAGTTCTCAAACACCAATTTTTGACTCCTTAGAGTTCTCACTTGATTACGCAGAATAGAACCCATAAAGACTAACTTTGACTCCTCCATGCAAAGTCCATCAAAGTCCGTAGCAGGTTGTCCACATTTGGATCATTTCTTGCTCTCGACATTTCTTCGAAAACTCACCTTGTTTAATCTTTAATCTTTCTTCTTTGTTCCGTCTCTCTTCTGGCTATCTCAACTTTCTCCCTCTCATCTTCAGAGTTTTCATATCCATTAATTTTTCTAGAACTCTCAATAACTGCATCCATGATAGTCTTCTCGGTAAAACATCCATCCCGAATCCTACCATGTTTACTCGATCTTCTTTGCAAAAAAATCATCAAAAGAAATGGTAATCCGTCATTTTTCTTCATTGCGATGGCACTTCTTATCGATTCATAGATAATCTTGCCAACATCTAAATATCCTAATCCCTTCACAATGTGCTAAAGCAATGTGGCTATGTAGTTCACGATCTCATAATATTGCAGACCTGGATGTAAGCTGGCATTAATGAAATAACACCATGCTTTCGTGATCTTCCTAAAAAAATTGGTAGTGATGTGCTTCAAGTACCCATCCATATTTAAAATGAATCCATCACCATGGATTATCTCTAATCCTCCTATAATTCCCTCAGTAGGATAATGGTACTTAATTGAATATTTAAGCTTTGTGTATTTATCTTTTTCTTTTTGGTGAACTTTCGGTAAACCAAAATATCGATTTAGTCTCGCAGCAGAATAATCCACAGTTCTTCCTTTAACTCGTGACTCAATTTTGCAGTTACTTCCATAAGCATTTACATAAAACTCTCTCACTAAAATGTCACATCCCTTCTCACTAAGAACATTCTCAAGGTCTAAATGGTAATAGTCCAAAGTCAATAATCCCCAATTTTTTGCATCAATGATATCTAGGATCCTAGACCTATATTTCAACTCATTTTTCATATTATATCCCCTATTTGTGATCAACTTCCTTCCTCTATATCTTTCTTAATCTTGGCAAATGCCTTATCATTGACAAAATTTTTCTCACTAAGAACATACTTCTTCACTCCCTTCGGTATCTCTTTTTCTACTCCTTCCTCCTCATCCTCATATTCTTCCTCAGAATCATTGCTAAACAATAAAAGTAGAGTAGGCTCTTTTTGTGATCTAATCCTAGGTTTATCGAAAGAAATCCCCTTGGGTCTAATTGGAGGAAACTTAGATTTATCATTAAGTTTATCTACTAACTTCCCTTTTCCTTTCTCTTTCCTCAAACTTCTACCCCTTCCACTTTCGGTCATTTCAATAGATACAATTAAAATAATAAGCCTGTAAAACCTTTTAAAACTAAATTTTTGAAAAAATGTTCAGTAAAATTAAACTTATCTATCTAATAAGGAGAAATTCATCAGAAAAAGTCGTTTATAAATCAAGAGTTTAAAATTTATATGAAATACATTGAGAAAACATCATTGATAAAAATAATCGTTCATAAGTAATTCAAGTCATGCGATAAACAAACATAAAACCTAAAACTCATTTGAAACTTAGTTTCAAATTAGTTTGTGTATAAAATTCAATCGATTTGCCATATACTAAAATAGTTCACAAATTCAATATCAATAAAAAATTTATCACACCACTCCCATACAAGTATTATAATTGAAAACATTCGACATCAAAGCCAATTTTGAGCACAAATTTCAAAATTTAGGCTATAACCTAATAAAAATCTAAAAATCCATGAAAAACCAAAAATATAATCAATAAAGGCTAGGTTTCTTATTGATTACCTATTTGAAAGTGAATCTTTCAAGATTTGAACTCTAAAACTCCTCTAGAACACTCCTCCAAGCTTCAATTTTGAATTCCTCTTGCTCAAGCCCTAGTTGGCTCTACACTCTCAACACTTACCAAATTTTGGATTAAATGTGGGAAGATTGAGGTGGGAATCACTAAAATAAAATAAAATCTAGCTTTGAAAGGTTGAGTCTAGTCAAAATCTTGGTATTTGGGTCAAAAAGTTGCAATAGTTTACGAGTGTAAAGTGAGTAAATGTGGCGATTTTGGGTTTTTGTTTTTTTTTTTTTTAAAAAGCATATTTGTTCTGAGCGTATCATTGGTTAAATAGATTCGTTGGAAAGCGCTGCCTAAATCGCTGAAAATGAGCCTCAATGGCTCATCGACTAGTTCAGCGAATCCTAGTTATAAGTGCAAATCGCAGACAAATCGCAGACCTGAAATTACACTAAAAATTTTGCAAACTGAGACTGATTTTATCAGCGAATGCCAGTACAAACTGGAATGGCAGAGATATCGCTGACCTATTTTAACTATTTTTTCAATTTAACTGATTTTCTCATATATTTATTACATATATGTTTAATAAAAAAGGTAAAATTATTCAAAATCATTGGAATTTGACTATGATTTGTACTAAACAATAATTTCATTACTATAAATAACCGAATAATGTAAAATCTAATGCATAAAGACAATATAATATAGAAAGACATTGGCTCGATTAACCCCCTCTTATATGAAATTATTCCGGAATTAAATTCCTAAAATATCTCCATTATAAGAGCCAAAAGTTAAGAGAATATAAAAATAACTAACTAATCATAATACTAAAACTAAAAGTAAAGATAGAGTATGGGTTGCTTCCCATAGAGCGCTTTTGTTTACTGTCATTGGTTCAACTGAACCATGCAGTTCTAAACTGGTTCTATAAACTTAAATGTAGGATTATCCACTCTATTGCCACTCCTTTAAGTGATTGCTCGACCATGCACCCTATAAGTGATTGTCATGTTCATAGTATCCACAACAGCTTTCGAAGTGGCTAAGAAAGGTCGTCTTCAAATTTATGGAGGATATTCCTTGATTAAGTATGGCATAACCAAAAATTCTATGGAAATAATGAACTTGTCCATTTGAACTAGTACATTAGTAACCACTCCTATTTGTTTCACTAAATTGTTTGGTAGAGAAAATTTTTCAGAAGCAAGCACATCCAACTCCAGTTGAGCATGAAGAAAGAAGTGAATTGGAATGTAGTTTGCTCTAGAACTCGTATCACAAATAGCTTTAAAATACTAAACCCATTTAAATTTTATGTTTATGTATATATCTCCTGGATCATCGAGCTTGACAATTGCTAGATCATTTTTTTTTCTTCTTACGTAACTTTAAATTCCTTAATTTTAAGATCATTCACAACATTTTTCGGTTGCTTAACCCTCCACTTTTGAGTTATTATCTTTTCATTTGAAGTATCCTCAACTCACTCATTCATTGTCATAACATTTTTGTCTTCCATTGTTATTGTATTAATAACACATACTTCAGCTTTTAAATTATCATGATTTAATTCTAAAGATTCATTATCATTAATTTGCTCATTATTAAATTCATTTGAATTATCATGGCATCTTCATCATTAAAATGAAAAATGACAATTTTGTTTTCAAATTTCATGGAAATTGTTCCTTCAAAGATATCTAACTTTGTTTTAGATATTTTAAGAAATGGTCTTCATAAAATTATAGGTGGAGATTAAGATGATACTAAGTCTCCCATTTCCATGACATAGAAGTCACCTAGAAATACTAAGTCATTTACTTTTATTAAAACATCTTCTAGTAAACCATAAGGTTTAATAATTGTGTTGTCAGCTAAAATAGGATTAATATGTGTATTAGTCAATGAGACTTTTTCAATGACTCATATAGTTTAACCGACATAACATTAATTGATGCTCTAAGATCACACATAGCAAAATCTATAAAAGAATTTCTATATGTAATAGGAATTCCAAACATTATTGGATCGAAATATTTCTCAGGTGTTTTCTTTTTAATTAAAGCAAGCACCTTTCGAAGATTATCCTGGCAATATTATAACCTAATCAAATAATTATTCTAGTTAGGCATCCATCAAAAAACCATCAACATATAATATCAAATCTAGTTATATATATGATATTGATAATACTATGTACTTTCATTCCTACGATAGAAGGATTTTTCAAGTACTATTTTGTTAAAAAAGATCGAATATTGCCTACGGAGGTCGTGAGTTCGACTCCTACTTAAGTCATCAACATGAAATAAATCAAGTGTAAAATATCAACAACCTCAAAATTGAATGATTAAGTATTAAATTTCATAATGCAAGATCTAGAGAGGTCGTGAGTTGACTCCCACTTTGGTAAAAAGAAAAACAAAATATTACACTTCAATGGCCATAACATCTCAAGTGATATAGGTGATGCATCACTAGCCATGTAGCGCCCCAAATCCTTATTTGGATAAGTTGTCCATTTGTTAAGGTTAATTTAGTAGATATACATTGTATAATGGTGTGAATAATGTGTGTACTATATACTATTTAGCTGACTTAAGTGCGAAATTAAGCCTAAGTTAAGGAAATAGACTTGGATGAAATGTTAAATAAATCAAATAAAGAATAATGGAAAAATTAGTAAATAAACACACATAAGAGTATTTATGTAAAATACAAGAAATGATGGACTTAATGTGGACTCTAGGATCATACTAGTACTTAAAGAGACTAAAATGAGATGTGGGGTTATGATATGGTCAACCCAACCCCAATCTCATTAACTAAGTATTTAAACCACATTTAGGGCTTCAAGCCACTTTTGCTTGAATTAACTACGGAGAGAAATTGAGAAGGAACCTTAGAACACTTGCTTGGTAGATTTGGAGGAAAGGGTACTCTCATTAAGATCTCTCTAACCAAGGTAATAACTTGTCACATCTTCCACAATTTTCTCTATTTGATTCACATAGTTTATTTTGAATGAAATCATAGCTTATCTTGGAGTTTTAAGATAGAAGATGAACCCCTATGCCTTGATTTGTGTTTGAGTTATCTCTATCTTATCTTCTTTGGTTTTTTCAAATGGATTTGCAAAATCTATGTTTTAATGGTGGATTTGTAGTTTTAATAAATTCTTTAAAGGAAAGGGAATGATCTTGTGGTTTCAAATGAGTCGTTTATTACTGTTGGCGTGAGTCATTGGAGAATTTGAAAATTTTATTTTGGATCTGGAATATCAAGTTCGTGGCAAGCGCCATGTAAGCTCCTCGCTTATCGGCGATGCGATGCGGGCCACGAAGCTACCTAGAAATTTTGGGATTTGATCCAAAGCAATCCCTAGCGCCGTGACACATAACGCACGATGCTAGCTAGCGGATCGCTGAACTAGTTTTGAGTTATCGATTCAAAGTCTAGCGATTTCACCCAAGTGCCCAATGGGTAAACCCATGGTGTTTGGGGGGGGGTACTAGACGTTTTTATAGAATTAAATCGAATCTCATTGTTTTCCAAAATTACTGAGTTTTATCGAGATATATTGGATGGAAAAGGATTAGGGTAGTGGTAACTAACCCCGAAATCAACGCCGCGATGAAGGTGTGACATTGTTTGAAAAGAGTGTTATATCATTTTTCAATATATTAATACAAATTAAGTAAACTTACCTCAAACAAACATGTTAATAATACATACATGAACCTATATCAATGTAGACAAGAGGAGAATCGAATAGGAACTTCCAAGTAAAGATTAGATATGATAGTAGCGCTTCGAGATAAATGGGGTTTACTAAACCTTCAGTCATGCCCTGCTATTAGTTATGCTAGGATTCACGGTAGTAAATGGTTGATATTTGCTTGGAATCGAATTGAATATATCTTGCTGTTTCGCTTTATCTTGTCCTTGAACTTTTTATTTATGAATGCATGTGGAACTGATATGCTCGAAATGAACAATTATAAATGGCACCTCAGACTGAAGAGCCGGTGATCATAATCACAAGTATAACAATTCAATTATAGTAATAGTGTGATAAAAAAGGTTGGTTACGGATATCGTTCCTCTGGGAAAGTTTTATATGGAAACACACACTTAGTTAATTTCACTATATTGTTAAGAAAATCTCTTGTTATGGTTTAAACTAACTACTCTATTCTATAAAATCAATGTAAATTAAATTGTATTCTTATATTGAGAAAACTCTTAGTTTACAAACTTCCTTCATCTTTCTCATGTGTGTGCAATGCATAATTAGAATATATATATTTCCTTAATATTCACTTCAACCCACTATCATAGTGAAAAAAATCATAATGTGCAAACTAGAACTCCACCTATAGGTGCGAATACCGTAAGTCTCACGTAGCATGAAGTTCCAAATCTTTAGACTCATAAACATTTAAGTTTACTATCCATGTCTCCCTAATCAACAACTATCTATCGATGTTATATATTTTACGGTTGTGTTGTTTATATTTGGCTTAAAAGCTCCAATGTCCATGGTAACTCCTAAAACCCCTATTCAACAAACATGTGATCAAGATGTTCATAGCATTACGCATATAATCAAACACAAATTCTAACCATTGCACTTCTACACAATATAATCAATTCATACTTCTTTTTGCATAGTATTCATACCATATGATCCATTGATCCTTAATATGAATAGATTACTCAATCATTATAATAAAAAACACCCAATTCATGGCATTTATTGCAATCAAAGATTGAATCAAAACTCTATTTAATTCAAATAACAATACCAAATCACCACAATTGGATTATTCAATGTATCTCCTTCAAAACTCTTCTTAATACTCGAATTTAATGTAAAACTATGCTAATCTCTCTTAATCTATCAAAATCTATGGTGGTGGCTATGTTTACCATGTTTTAATACCTATTTATACTCTTAAGACTCCTAAAAGTACGATTAGAAACCCTAATTAACAATTCCAAATGAACTAGAATTCCAAAACTTTCTATTTTTCTGTACCGACGCTGACTATAAGTGTTCCACGCTCCCTGTGTGTGACATCTGAGAATTTTATAAACTTGATTAGGCGGCTAATTAAGTATTTTTGGATTTAATTTGAGATTTAGGTCTTCGAGGTGGGACCCATGTGTTATAGATCGGATATCATAAATTTGATATTATTTTTGTGTGCCATGTGCCTATTTGATTTATTATACACTATTTTTACGTGAAATATGGTCAAGTGGAGTGTATACATGGTGTCCACGAGTTTCGAAACGCGGTGAGAATATTTCTCTAATTTTGGTGAAATTGGGGTATTTTTCAGAATTTAATTTCGAGTAAAAAATAAGAGATGATCATGAAATTAAATAAAATAATAAATAAATTGGCGGGCGCCTAGTGACACGAGGGGTCGAGGGTGACACGCGTGGGATGTAAAATAGTGTGCACGCCCGAGGTTAGTCGTTGGCACACGTGGTGAATTTTTAGCCGCAAAAATACATTGGTGCATATATATTTATACATAGTTTATATAGATATATATATATATATATATAAAATGAATCATATAGTTTAAAATCAAATAAAAAGTATACATTAGATTCGCCTCGAGATACGTATATGGTGAGTGTCGTGGAGGTGTATACACGCATCGAGAAGCATGCAGTCCAATTCTAAGAAAAATCAAATGATTCGTATGGTGTTATTAAACAATAGGATCTACCTCGAGATACGTGTTACATATATTGAAGAGATCAATATAATTATTCAACAATAAGTCGGTCAAGAGGTAATGATTATCTAGTTTGTAGCTACTAGATCGACCTCGAGATACATAATGTGTATCTCGAAGAAGATGAAAATATATAAAATAAGTGAATCAATAGATTTGTCTCAAGATTCATGCTACGTGAAACTCGAAGAAATTCTAATATATATCTTCAAATCAACACCGCCTCATTCAATTATGTTTTAAGACAAAGATTGAACTCGATATACATAGTACGTAATGCGAATCTCGAGGAAATCAAATATATACTTTTAATTTAACACCACCGTATCCTCTATAGTTTGAACCAGAGGAAGAAAAGAAATTGACAGAGAGGGTTTGAGGGGAGACCAAGAGGAGAGAGAGAAGGAGATCAAAATTGAAGGTGAGTTTGTGGGTTATTATTTTGTTGTTTATCTTTGTTGTGTTGTTGCTTTGTGATCATTGTTGATGTAGTTGTATGGTTGTTGGAGAGTTGAGAAAGACGATGGAGGTGGAAGAGGAGGATGAAAGGGGAATGATCTCTCTTGCCCCGTCCCAACCCCCGGGGTTGGGGTTGGGAGCTCAACCTAAATGAAATCGATAAAATGAAAAAAACTTCATTGCCGTAGAATATCGGTAGAGGAATCGTGAAGAAGAAATGGTGTTTGATCCCTTTCCGGACCGAACCGGGTCTATTTCAAGGATCAAACTCCAATTAAAAATAAAAGAAAAAGGAGAAAGTGCTAGAAAACAGAAAAAAATTCCAAAAAATGAGAAAAACATGAGAAAAAAAATATATTTTTGGAAAAATAAAGAGAAAGGAGAGACTTTTATGAAAATTGAGGATTTCAAGATTTTCTTGAGAATTTTTACTGGGGTTTTGCCCAGTCATGCGTGCAACAGTACCCGAAAATGCTCGAAATTCGAAAAATTATTTTAAAGCTTAGTCTAGGTTAATCTTTATTCCAAATTATAATTTGAAGTCAAAATTGGGATCCGGACATCCGAGGGGTTGATTCGGAGGGATTCTGGGAATTTTAGGTCAAGGAGGACCGAATAAAATATAATAAATTGGAAAGATTATATTTAAGCCTAGACAACATTATTTTTAGTGCCAAACAATAATTTTGAGTAAAAATGAACTCCGGGCATCGAAGAATTTATTTTTAAAGTATTTTAGGGGTTTTGGGACGCGATTGGGATAATTAAATGCAACTAATTAGGAAAATTATAGAATTGTTATGGAAACTTATCGAAATTATAAATGAATTGTAGGATTGCAATTGGAGCCCCATGTATACTAGTTTACCCGAAAGAAAAGAGGCATTTGGGGGTCGTATTGTGTTCATTGGCTATATGTGTGGTAGGATGAACACCGTGGTGCTCTGCGACGAGAGTCACTGATTGTTGTAGACACTTATTTATGATCAGTTGTTTTTATAATGCTGACCAGGATCATACTCCACGAATAGTCGAGGGCGTGGCTTCTTGAGGGACTACCTCTCAAACTCATTAATCTTTACTACTATTTACCCACCACTTTTGGAAGACGTCATCCGATTGTGGTAGGTCAACAGAAACGCGATGGATTGCATATTTGTACATTTATGATTCCTTACTATATTATTGTTTGTTTAAATTCTTGAAATACAATGCATTTGATTATTGCTGGTGTACTGGATAGTGTGGGATTTACTTATCTGACATTATCAAATTTTTATAATTGGATAATGATAGGTTCTAGCAGCGATGAGGGATAGGGAAAGCTTTTCGACTATTTGTAACTTGCTTAGTTCTTATCTCACTATGTGTGTATTATTTTTGAATATATTACACTGTATAAATGAATTTTTGGGTTTGAGTGTGATTATGATATTCTTTGAAATGGATAGAACGGATTTGGGACGAATTGAAATAAATTTAGAGTTAAGGTAATGCTAGTTTAAGAATTTTGATACTTTAAATCAAGTTAGAATGAATATTATAACTTAGTTGATGTCATATATATCATTCTGGGTAGATTGTTAGTCCTTCCGCATTTCCACCAAAGCTGAGCATGTTTTGTTGAAGATTCTTGAAGGCCGGGTATTCCGGTGTAGGCTTAAAAATAAAGGAGGTACTTTTGAAGCATTTTTACGAAATTTTGAGGATTATTTAATTCATCTAAATGAACTTCGAGGTTTAAAATTCACTTTAGAATGTTATGTGATTAATATAATTTTAGAATTGATGATTACAAGATCTTAATCTTAATTGGATATTAATGGAGAGTTTAAGACTGTTAGATTATCATGAGAATTAATGTAATCTAGGTCGGTCAGATGTCCTAATTAGGTGGGGTCTGACACTATGAAAAGTGATAGCGCTGCCACAACGTCAACTTTGTATGTGTATTTTATCCTCTAAGTAGACTCAGCGCCCCCTGTGTAACTGCTTGGCAATGTGTGTGTTAACCCACTGCACCGCCATTGCATCACCTCTACTGCATTTCTTCCTTTGATCTTCTCGCCTTCTCCACGCCTTGTGTTCACTTTCTGCGACGTCAACTTGTCCTCCACATTGTTATGTGTAGTCTTGTGTTTTGTTTTTCCTTATTCCATCATGAAATCACTCCTCTGTCTCTTTTATTTCTTGTAGACCTGAAAACACATAAATACCATCAATTAGAGCTCATTCTGGGATATTTAAACCAATTATTCACCTAAAATAGTCTTGTATATAAGTGTAATTAAACACTTATCAAATACCCCCAAACATAAGACTTTGCACGTCTCGAGCAAAAGTGTATTCTACTAAGTGCACAGACTAATATTGCTTATAGTCCCTACTTATTTTACATAGTTCATGAAGTATCCTTTAATTCAAATAAGTTTGACACTTGTCAAGCGTGCACAATAGTTTCCTGTGTTTTTTGTTAACTTATAGTACTGGTAAATGGGATATGTCTCCACAAGGATTTTTGAAATCTCAAAGGAAAGTAAATTTTTATTGTGTTTATTAACTTAATTAATCTAGTTAAACGGGAATTGAAATACTGAATAAATTAACAATTATGATTACTAACTTAAATAACCAAACTAACTAAAGTAATCTAAGCAAATCAAATTCAAACCAAACTTAAACAATATTCAAATGCAATTCAATATAAACAAACAAACATTTAAACAAACCCCCACTAAACAAAATAACATATTTGAATTACTTTCAAACACTAGAACATCATATCAATTCATACTACAGTTATAATTTTAAAAATATGGAATCTTAGAATCATTAAACCCCACTTCGTAGTAGGTTGATAGCCTTTAGCTAGCCACTGATTTTCCTTAATTCAATGGAAATGCCACATTCTTATAATTGTAAATCAACCCATTAGATAAAATGCAACATCATAGAAAAAAATAGCATTAAGTTCAATGAAACTCACTCCTAATCTAAGACAATATTAACCAAAGCCGCATAATAAACAACTTAGAACACAATCACCTATAACATCCACTAAAGAATTGCCCTATAGATTAATCCTAGTTACTACTTCTATAAATTGTTGTCAATAACTATAGATATAGAATCAAAATCTTAATACCACATAACACATTTGCAACTATGCATGCATTACTAATCTTCTTTAGTTGTTATGCAAAAACAACTTGTTAATTTTGTGATTGACATATATGAGTAGATCTAAAGCATCAAACACGTGATTCCTTAATTATAACTATTTAGTAATCCAAACTATACTGCATTGTCTAGGGTTTGTTTAGATTAATAGACTACTCAGTCATTTTGGAAACAAACAATGCATAAATATAATTAAAAGACATAATGAATGAATAAATAACTTAATATAAATCAAAGCTTCAAAGTATCTTCAAACATAGACAATATAACTAAATAAGAATAATAGGAATGCAAAAAGAAAGAATTAGGAGAGTAGGAGAGAGTTATTCTAAAGCTATCTAGTTTTTTATAGTCTCCCTAAGTATATATATATATTAGATAAAATAAAAACCTTCATAATAATCTAAAAAACCCGCAACCGACCTCAACAAATTCTTAGCGATTCCTAACTTATACACAAATTGCTGAGTAAAACACTGAGTTTAGCTCTTGGTGCTCTACCGATTCAGTTGGCGATTTATAGTACATTCTTTGATTCGTTGTGGATTCATTCGCCTTCTTCTGCTACTGATTTATATGGTGATTCCTAGTGTTATTCCAACTAATCGCCGGTACATTTTTCTTGTTGAGTGTTTTGCTTATCTTTCTCTTTTGTTCTTTTTCTTCATTTTCCTATTTAAAACCTGAAATCACAAAAATAAGAGAATACCTAGTGTAATATCATCATTTATACCAAAAAACCTAAATTACACTATAAAATGTGTCAAATTATTGAATTTTCAAATACTTCCAAACTTAACACTTTGCTGTCCTGAGTAAAGGAATACTCTAATCATATTATTTTCTCATTCTTTATAAACTGATTTCAATCTAACTTAACTTTAAGTAATAGAAATTTTAAAATAGAAATGATTTTCAAATGGAAATATATTACCAACAAGTAAATGAAAGTTATGATAGATTAGAATGATTTAGTCAAATCAAAACACCGCTTAATGATAACTTGACCACCTAATATAACACTTCTTTAAAATTTAAAGTTCATTGCAAAGGTTAGTGCATAACATTGGTTTTCTCAATCTCCACTAACAAGCATCAAGCATATAATAACTAATATAGAATCTCAAAACACGAAAACCACTAGATTAATCTTAATTTATGAAAATACTTTACAATAGTACCACACTCAAAATCAATAGGAATTTTGTCAACATACCAACGAATACGTCCTTTAGAACATGTTAGATTAAGAAATAATTCATTCAACTCTAGTTTCAAGTACTCGAATTAAATCTTTTCTTTTGAAGAGTTTAAAAACATCCATATTTTTTATCTCTCTTATTATTTTTTTACTTCATTTTAATTATTTCTTTTTCATATATTTCTTTTACTTTTGGTTTTTGAGTTCTTGATCCTTTTGCTTTGAACATTCTCACTTTTCCTCACTATAGATTCCCTGTTCTATTTCCTTTGGAATCTATAGGACTTTCTATATATTTATTTTATGAACTTTTGTTAACACTTCTCATCGTCCTCAATAATTAAAGAAAGGATTCTTTCTAACTTATAAAAATTCATCGGTTTCTAACCCATTTCTTTATTCAATTGTGGCATAATAGCTTTACATAAAATATAAAATACTTAATCAACAACTTTTATATCATAAGATTCATAGAAATCTATATTGTTCATCTTGCGCTATTATTTCGATCTCCTACCCATTATCATGACTAACACAAGGCATTCAATTAGTGTTCGTCAAGTAGTAAAGTTCATGAAAAAGGGTATAAAATTAACTTGAATAATAAAAATAACACTTCCATTCAAAATCTATTACATATATATATTCATTTCCATTCTTTTTCTAAATAAAATAAAGAAAAATGAAATTCATACTTGATTTCAGAAGAAATTTGAAAAAACTACGTCAACTTACTTGAATATTGGATTAAAAGTAATTCTGAACTTTTCTTCTACCTTTCTTTCCTTTCATTACCATTTGTTCCATACTTTATCTAAAATACACCCAACATTAGTCTAAACCTTGTCCTCAAGGTTTTAAAATGAAGTCCGGTTCTTATCATAGCAAACATACCACGTGAAGTATAAAAGAATTGATAAAATAAAAATAAATTGACATTCAAGAAATTAAGTTAATTATAATAAGACAAAGTGCATAAGAATTTAATGAATAAACATCACCATTATACAATAAATGAAATAAATATCATACCCAAGCATTGAATAAAATGTATTGCAAAGTATACCACCATAAACATATAATATCATTAAGAAACACAAAAAATATATAACCACTCCCGGAATTACATAGAGAAATCTCACCACATCACTCAGATAGAGAAAATAAAGGAAATCAATGTCAGCGTTTGGAAGTTGCGTAATCATCATCCTCTACTGGAACAATCCTTTGCGATAAGCAGCTCACAGTGGGGTCATAGAAGTGGTATTCCTAATTGGGCAAAGTTGGAACATCAAGATTACTAGTAAGTGGTAATCTCGTCTATGTAGACGGTATAGGAACCGATATTCCTTTTTGACATTTGTGTCTCTTGGACATCGTACACTTCATTGTGTGGATGCTTCGTACTAAGGCTCTTTAGTTCTTGAATACCAGTTCCTCATTGCAGAGAGTGGTCATCTGATTGCGTAAGATAGCACCCATGAAAGCCAAATTCGACTCTTCCACATATAATCCATCATAGTCCCTAGTAGGTTGCTCCACGTTCGGATCATGTCAAGCTTCCGACATCTCCTTCAAGATTCTCCTCGCGTTGTCTCGATTTTCCTTCTCTCGCTCGCTTCTTTTCTCACTATCTCGGCTCTTTTTTTTTTCTCACTCTCTCATCCTCCGTGTATTCATAACCATTCACTCTACCATATCTCTCTATTACCTCATCAGTGATGGTCTTCTCCATTAAAACATCCAACTCGAGTCCCGTCATTTTCACTTGGTCCATCCTACAAAAGGCCATAATCATCAAGGGAAAAGGTAGGCCGTCATTCTTCTTGGTGGTGATGGCACTCCTAATGGATTCATAAATGATTTTTCCAACATTCAAGTATCCTAACCCCATGACAATGTGATAAAGTAGGATGACCTTGTAATTCACTATTTCGTAGTATTGTAGGCTCGACTATAAATTGGCGTTGATGAAATCACACCAAACTTTAGTGGTCTTCTTAAAATTTTTTGAGGTTATGTGCTTGAGATACCCCTCCATGTCAAAAATAAATCAATCTCCATGAATTGCCTCTAAACCTCCCTTATTGTCTCGGTGGGGAAATGGTACTTAATTCCAAATTGGGTTTGGGGTACTCGCCATTTTGTTTTTTATGACAATTCGCTAATCCAAAATATCGATTTATTCTGGTAGCGGAGTAGTCCATTGTCCTCCTTCCAACTCAGGACTCAGTCTTACTTTCACTTCCATATGCATTAACACAAAATTCCCGCATGAAGCTTCACAACCCCGTTCACTAGGGACATCCTCCAGGTCTAGGTGGTTGTAATATCTAGTCGGTAAACCCAAGGTTCTCATCTCTATGATGTTTAGGATCGTAGGCCTAAACTTTTATTCATTTCTCACATTAAATTCACTCTTCAGGATCAACTTCCTATCTTTAATTACATCACTCCAAAACTTTTCGTAGGCCTCCTCATTTACAAATTTTTCCTTTCTCAATTCATAGTTTTTCTCCCCCATCGGTATTTCTTTTTTAATGTCCTCTACTTCCTCCTCATCCACATAATCATCCTCAAAGATGTAACTAAATGAAGAAGGTGGAGTAGGCTCTCTTCGCATTCTAATCTTAGGTGTGTTGAAAGATATGGATGTAGGTTGGATTTGGGAAACTTTGGATTTTGATTTTGATTTTTCTACTAAATCTCCCTTCCCCTTCTCTTCTCGTGAACCTCTACCCTTACCACCTCCGGCCATTTGGAATATCATAGGTAAAAGAGTGAACCTGTAAAATCATTTAGGACCAAATTCGTTGGAAAAATATTCGATAAAGTTTAACTATCTATCGAGAATAGGAAATCATTGTGAATGTTTTTTTTTTTAGAAAAATAGAGAATTTGAAATTCATATTAAAGCTGTTGATAAAATAATATTGGGAAAAACAAGCTTTGTAAGTAATTCAAATTAATCGATAAATATTCACAAAAACCCCAGGCTAATTTGAAACCTAGTCTCAAATTTGTTTCCTTATAAAATTCAATTTTATTGGCATTTATGAAAAATAGTTCAAAAATGCGATGGCGATAAACAAATCAATACATCACTCCCATACTACTATTATAATAGAAAACATTTGATATCAAAATCATTGTAAAGTAAAAACTTCGAAATTGAATTTCTATCCAATAATCAATCCAAAATAGATTAAAAACCAAAATATATAATCCATAAGAAGTTAGGGGTTTTAGTTGATTACCTTTTTGAAAGTGATTCTTTCAAGTATTGAATCTAAGATTGCTTCTCTAGACTCTCTCAACCTCATATTCGAACTCCCTTGCTCAAGCCCTAGGTGGTTCCATACTCTCCAAACTCACCACATTTTTGGGTTGAATTTGTAAGGATTGAGGTAGGAATCACTTAAATACACTAAAGTTAAGTTTTGGAGGGTTGAATCTAGGCAAAAATTGGTCTTTTGATTGAAAGGGTACAATGATCATGAGTGGGAATGGTTTAAATGTGGCAAATATGGGTTCTGTTTCTTAAAAACTCGAATTCGTTCTTAACAAATCGGGGTTTAAGTGGATTCGCTGAAGAATCGCTAATAAAATCGCTAGAAATGGGCCTCAATGACTCCGTGAATTGTCCATCAATTTCTAGCTATAAAGATGATTCGGTGAGAAATCGCTTGCATCAAATTTACACTGAAAATTATGCATACTGCTACTGATTAATCTCACTATTTTTCTAATTAAATTGATTTTCCCATTTAATTATCACAAATATATATATATTCATAAAGGTAGAAATACTTAGATTCCAGAATTTAACAAAGATAAGTATTAAATGATTTGTTTTATTGCCATAAATAACTAATTATCATAAACTAAATGCATAAAACAATATAATACGAAAATAAATTGGCTCGATCAACTCCCCTTACATGAAAATAATCTAGAATTGAATTCTTGAAATATCCCCATTATAAGAGTCAAAGGTTGAGAGAATGTAAAAACAACTAACTATTCCTAATATTAAACAAAAAATAAAAATAGAATATAGGCTGCTTCCCGTAAAGTGCTCTTGTTTACTATCGTTGGCTTGACTGAACTACATAGTTCTAGGCTGGTTTTATGAACTTAAGTATAGGATTATACACTCTTGTGCCATTCCAGAAAGTGATTGCTTGGTCATGTACTCGAAAAGTAATCGTCTTGTTTAGAGTATCCATGCTAGCTTACAAAGTGGCTAAGAAAGATCGACCTAAGATTAATGGAGGATCTTCGTTAATGAAGTGTGACATAACCAAAAAGTCTGTGGGAATAATATACTTGTCAATTTGCATTGGTACATTAGTAACCACACCTATTGATTTTACTGAATACTCGTTTGGTAGGACAACTTTTTTAGAAGCAAGTACATATGATTTTAATTGAGTGTGAAGGAAAAAATTAATTGGCTTGTAGTTTACCCTAGAACCCATATCGCATATAGCTTTAAAATACCAAGCCCATTTGATCTTTATATTTATGTATATATCTCCTGGATCATCAAGCTTGACAATTGTTAGATTCTTCTTTTTCTTTTTCTTATTCTTCCTAGATTTAATTTCCTCCATGTTATTATTCAGAACATTGTGTGATTGCTTAGCCCTTTATCTGTTGATTAGCAGTTTCTTCACCTTGCTTATTTATGGTCTTAGTATTTCCATCTTCCATTAATAGCATATATTTCAACTTCATGATGATTTAAATCTAACAATTCATTAAATTTTGTTTGTTCATCATCAATTTCATCAAATTTTCCATAAATATCTTCATCATTCAAATGAAAAGTGACAATTTTATTTTCAAACTCCATAGACATTGATCCTTCAAAGATATCTAGTTTCATTTTAGCTATTTTAAGGAATTGTCTTCCTATAAGTATAAATGGGGACTTAGCTGATATTGAGTCTCTCATTTTCATGACATAGAAGTCACCATGAAATATTAATTCATTAACTTTGACCAAAACATCTTCTAGTAAATCATAGGGTTTAACAACGGTATTTTCAGCTAAAGTAAGGTTAATAGGTGTAATGGTCAGTGAACCTATTTTCATTGATTCATATAACTTGAGTTACATAATGTTTATTGATGCTCCGAGATCACACATAGCAAAATCTATCAAAGAGGTTCCTACTGTGATAGGGATTCCAAACATCCCTAGGTTGGAACATTTCTCAGGTATTTTTTTCAATTAAAGAAAGCACTTTTTGTCCAAAGTTTTCTTTATATTCTTCTAAAAATTTGTCTTTTTGATTCAGATAATTCTTTTAAAACTTCATCGTAATTAGAAAATTGCATAATTATTTCCATAAATGGTTCATTGATTTCTATCTTTTTAAATGGTTCAAGAATGTCTTCATTGATTTCTTCCTCCCTAACATCAGCTAATTGTTGTGGAACGGTAGAATACGAGCACAAGTCTTCATCCAGATTATCAAAAACCTTATCATTTTTATCCTTATCAATTAATTTAGACTTTTGTAAAGATTTTTATTATGCTTCAACTGTGGCTACATACCATGGGTATAACCTTTTAGGAAAAGGTGTAAGTTTTGATTTTTCGGCCATCAATTGTCTAGTAGGAATGACATTAGTCATCATTTCTTATTCTTCAATAGTCTTTTGAACCTTATTTTTATTACTTTGTTTAGGTGTCTTGACAATTGTAATTGTGTCTTTGTTATCACTAAATATAACATTAACTTGTGCTTGATTAGTAGGAGACACATTGGTCCGAAAGGTGCTTTACCTTGATTACTCTATTGAGTACTTAACCTATTTATTTGAAAATTCATTTGACTTAACTATTTTTACAATTCCTTAATGGTAGCATCAATCTTAATTTTATTTTAAGAAATCAGTGTGAAATTTCGATGATTTTGACTCATAAAATCATGCTGTATTTGATCTAAATTTGGATTAATAGGTTGATTGTTTTGTTGAGGTTGCTAATTAGGTGCAGGTTGCATTTGAGCTTTTGGTCTATAAGTGTTATAATTCTGATTTTAAGGACCATAGCTAGGATTTGGATTCAGTCTTCCAGGATAATAAGTGTTATTACTATATTGATTTCTTGGGGGACCAAAAAATCAATTCATTATTGCATTAACCTTTTGAGTATTTTCTTCATATAAAGTATGACACGCATCCGTAGGATGTGTAACCTCAGTACAAAATCTACAATCCTTAACTTGATTAAACTTTTCGTTAACTAACATCTTAACCATCTTATATAATTCATCAATTTTATTGTCAGTTGCATTATTTTTCTAACTATCCACTTGATAGCGTTTTTTTCTTGAGAATTCAACCTTTTCACCATATTTAGATTGTTTTGCCATTTTAGTAATTGCTTATTTCGCTAAAGTAGGTGTTGTTTCAAATAAAGATCCACCACATATTAGGTCTAGTAGTCTTTGTTCAAAGTGATTTAAGTCCTTCATAAAAATATTCTTATATTGCTCTTTGAGTATATCCATGTCGTGGACAAGAAGAAATTTGTCTTTGAGATCTATCGCAAAACTTATTAAAGTTTTCATCATCTTTCATCTTAGCAACTGTTATTTGCTTTCTATAGGAACTAATTTTTCTAGTAGGCATATATTCATATAGAAAACCTTCTAACATTAGAGTCCAAATAGTTATCGAGTCTTGTGGAAGATAAAGCAACCAGTCTTGTGCTTGATCTTTCAATGCAAAAGAAAAAACCTTAAGTTTGAATTGTTCTAAAGTTCTTTCTTTTGGTTTCGTCCCATTAACTTTGTATTGATACTCCCTTATGAATTTATGTTGGTCTTCATTATCTTTACCGTAAAAGTTAAGTAACACACTAATAAATCTAGATCTAAGTTTAAATTCAGGAAACCCATCGAGGTATGCTATGCACATAGGCTCATATGTTGTAATATTTTAGTTTGCTTGTCTAAAAGTGAGTTCTCTATTATTATTGATAAATCTGTCATCATTATTATTAATGTCGTTGTCATCAATGACATTATTGTTGTCTTCCATCATATTAACTAAATCTTCCCTATGTTGTTGTTTTCTTAAACTCCGATTAAAAGTTCTATCAATTTCATGATCAAACAGATGTAAAAATCATGTTGAATTAACACGATGAAATATATAGGCCATACAACGTCTATAATCCTTCAAAATTACCTAAAATCCTCGACAACGATGCCAAAAATTGACATGTGTCGAGCTTGCACAATAGTTTCCTATTTTTTTTATTAACTTGTAGTAGTGGTGGTAAATGAGATATTGTCTCCACATGGATTTTTAAAATTCAAAGGAAAGTAACTTTTTCTTTTTTTTATTAACTTAATTAATCTAGCTAAATGGGAATTGAAATACTAAATAACTTAACAATTACGATTACTAACTTAAATAACCAAACTAACTAAATTAATCTAAACAAATTAAATTAAAACTAAACTTAATGAATATTCAAATGCAATTAAATATAAATTAACAAACATCTAAACAAATCCCCACTTAACAATATAATATATTTGGATTACTTTCAAACACTAAAACATCATATAAATTCATACTATAGTTATAATTATAAAACATATGTAATCTTGGAATCATGAAACCTTACTTCATAATAGGTAGATAGCCTTTAACCAGCCATCGATTTTCCTTAATTTAATGAAAATTCAACATTTTTATCATTACAAATGTACCCATTGGTTAAAATGCAATACTATAGTAATACGATAGCATTAAGTTTAATGAAAATCGTGCCTAATATAAGCAAATACTAACCGAAGCCGTATAATAAACAATTTAGAACACAATCACCTAGAACATCCACTCGGGAAATGCCCTATAGATTAATCATAGTTACAACTTCCATAATTGTTGTCAATAACTATAGATATATAATCAAAATCTTAATACTACATAATACATTTGCAACTATGCATGCATTACTAATCTTCTTCAGTTGTAATACGCAAAAACAACTTGTTAATTTTGTGATTGACGTTTATTAATAGATCTAAATCATTAAACACATGTTTCCTTAATTATAACTATTTAATAATCCAAAATATATTACATTGTCTATGATTTGTTTAGATTAATAAACTACTTACTCATGCTGGAAATAAACAACGCATAAATATAATTACAAGACATAATGAACGAATAAATACCTTAATATAAATCAAAGCTTCAAAGTATCTTCAAACATAGACAATAAAAATAACTAGAACAACATGAATGCAATAAGAAAGAATTATGAGAGTAGGAGAGAGTCATTTCGAAGCTCACTGGTCCTTTTTATAGTCTCCCTACGTATACATATCATAGATAAACTAAAATCCTTCATACTAATCTAAAAAACCTGTAATCAACCTCATCGAATTCTTAGCGATTCCTAACTTATGCAAAAATTGTTGAGTAAATCAATGAGTTTAGCCGCGAGTGCTCCACATATGCAGCTGGCGATTTATAGTACATTCTCCAATTCGTAATGGATTCGTTGGCCTTTTTCTGCTGTTGATTTCTATGGTGATTCCTAGTGTTATTCTAAATTGCTAGCTAATCGCTGGTATATTTTTCAGTTGACTATTTTGCTTATCTTTCTCTTTTCTTCCATTTTTCATTTTCCTATTTAAAACCTGAAATCACAAAAACAAGAGAATACCTAGTGTAATATCATTATTTATACAAAAAATCAACTTAAATTACACTATAAAATGTGTCTAATTATTGGCTTGTCAAAGTTCAAGTTAATAATCCACTCAAGAGTTTTTCTTCATAAAACTAATACTTTCAAAACGCGTAGCTTTAACAACACTTACAATTCAACTTGAAAACTCAAAAGTATTTCATGACCAAATCCATGATTACTTACAAGTTTGTTTCACTTCGACACTCAAGCAGCAAGTATACAACCTCATGATTTCTCATTAAGCTCAAGAATTCACAAATTAACATAGATCATACTATTCTTGTAGACTTTAATACTTCAAGATTCCATATGACTTCATATAGTTGGATGAAAAACTTAACTCAACTAAGTTACTTGTACTAGAAACAAATCTTTTCATTTGAAGAGTTTTATTTGACTTCCGACTTTCTTTCTTTCTTTCTTTCTTTCTATATATCTCTTTTTATTTTTTTCCTTATATTTTTTTAGTTGTATGGTCCTTGCTCCTTTTCCTTTGAATTTCTCTTTTCTCACTTTTTCCAACCATCAAGTTCTTTGCTCCTTTTCCTATAGAACTTGTGAGACTCTCTAATTTTTATTTAAAACTCCTGTTAGCACGTCTCACTTTCACTTTTATTAAGCAAGTTTAATTCCAATTTCTCATTTAACACCATGCTTATCTCTTCCCCTTTTAGTACTAAATCTTTATTTATGTTACTCTAGTAAGATTCATACTTATTATAGAATTCCTTATACCATTAAATTTTTTCAAAAGTTCATGTTTTGGTATTTTTCTTACTTTTGTTTCAAGTTCATGGTCTTCCCTAACTTTAAGTTTCTAATCAGGAAATTATACCACTGTTTGCTACAATTCTTATTTTCTTTAAAACATATAACATTATCTTGAGTTTTATATCAACTAGATACTTATATTCTTACTCATCCTTAATTAAAGGCATGAACTTTGCTAATGAATCACTTTATTCATTACTATACTACTATATATACCCTAATCCATATTTCCTATACACATTTAAACAATAAGTAAATGAAATAGAATTAAACAAAATACACTACCATTCTTTAGAAAAAAAAGTTTATGAGAAACACTTTTTTTATAGGTGAGACAGAGATGACCCCTTAGTTGGGTCTCTTGTATCCTGCACCGCAATGTAGTGAGAAGCAAAATCTTCCCAAAAGTGGAACGTGGATCATGAAGCTCTTTTACTGCTTCAAAAATGAAATTGTACGATCATACCTGTAGTGTTTATCCTAAATCATTATTTCTTACCACTTTCCATAGTGTTGATGCCCCCAAACTTAAATAAAACCTTGCCTTCAAGGTTTAAAAATAAGCTTGAAACATTAAAAACACTAAACACAAACATATATAATAGAAATTGATAATTGTATAACACAAAAATGCATAAAAATAAAACAACTAAATTGCCAAAATATTCCAAATTAAAAATAATCGATATTTAGGGCCTGTTTGTTTAGAGGTTAAACTTAGCTAAGCCCGCGCTTCGCTGTAAGATTGGTGTTTGGTTGGAGTACCAACTAAAACTTGGTCTTTCCAAAACCCTACATTCATGCTTATAAAATGATAGGAGGGACCCTTTCATTAGATAAGCCCAACCTAAACAAACAAAAAATATTTTCTTACCTCTATCTTCAACATCATTTTCTTCATCACCTTGACCACCTCCTCCACCCCTTCATCCTCTCTCTGCTGTCGCGCGCCGTCCTCTCGCCCCAACTCCTTTCCCACGCTGTGTAGGTGCATCGCCAACACCACCACATCGAAGTAGTTGTCCGCGAAGGGCGCCTCCGCGCGTCCCCCTTCCCCGCACGTCACGTACACCCCCACCCCTTCGGCCCCGCCCTCGAAGCGTCGACACAACCGTGTTCCGCTTGTCCAGCCCCATCACCCTTCCGGAGCTCCCCGCTTCTTCAGCCTACTTCTCCACCACGTTCAACAGGATGTCGCGGGCGCACCCCAGGTCCTAGGCGATCTTCAGACGATGACGAACAACAACAACAACAATCCATCGAAACCTCCAAAATCTCGAACCCCTTCTCGTCTCTTCCCTAACCCAAATCCTCATCATAATCATCATCATCAAGAACAACTTCTTCAATCTTCACAAATCTCAAAATCCCTAAATCAAACCATGAAGTTTCATCAATTTCTTGAACACAGTTGATTGAAAGGGTATAATAGTCCACAACTAAATCTTATATAACACAATGACCATAGAACCAAACAAAGGATTAGTTAACATATCCCTTGTCTTATTTAAGCAAGTTTGACATGCTTCACTAATTCTTGAACCAAACGAGCCCTTAATGTATCACTCATCTCCCCAAGATCTAGAGAAATCCTAAGACTCAGACTCTAGAACCGTGCATCATCATCATCATCATCATAATCATCATCATCATCAGCTCCAGCATAAGGTGGTATCAAAGGACATGACTTTTATGTTCTACACCACTTCAGGATCAAACATGTAGTTTGGTGCCTTTAGTAGGTCTCAACCTTCTACTCATCTCATATCTAGCTGTCTCTCTGATGATCTGTAAGCAAAACTAAATTCCTCTATCCATTCAGGCTGTCTTAAATCCTTCTCTGAGTATCTTGATCATATCTTAATAAGGCTTCATGAAATTAAGCCATATCCACTCTATACTGTCTCCACATCTCAGCAATCCATAGCCTCTTCCGTCGTGGAGTCAAATCTTTAGGTGGTGGTATCGGTGTCTGTGGTGGTGGAGGTGGTGAAATAACTTTTGGACCATCCAAGTTTGCTTTCCTATCAAAGGTTCTATAAACTCGTAGCCCTCAACAAATCCTTGCTGGTTATCCTCCCTCTCTCCATATCCTTTATTCCTCATCTTTTAGGCAAACTCTACTACTGTTGCTGCTTAATCCTCAGCTTCCTTAGCTAACAACTTGACATCAAGTTTGTCCCTCTTGGCTATCTCTCTCTCAACCTTAGAGTCCTTGTATCCAGTAAGTGCTTTTGAGGTCAACATAAACTCTTCATCATTTACTTCTTGGGCTTCTGCATCAAATTCTTCAGCTTGGAAAAGTTCCACTCCAGCCTTAAAGCACATCTGAGTTATGAGAATTGGAAACAACAACTTGTTGTCCCTCTTAGTTATGATTGACTCCCTCAAATTTTTATAGATGATTTCCCAAACATTGATCCTCCCATTCTTTGAAATCTCATATAAACAAGCCGTCTTGGGTTTGTGTATCACACCCTGCTAAGTAGTTAGGTACAATAAATCAGTCATAAAATGTTGCCACATTCTATACACTTTCCTTACACTCCCCTTCTTCATGTGCTTTGGCACATCCCAGCTCCCATTATCTATCCATGTTGTCAAGGGAGAACTTATGCTCTCTTTATGGTTATAAAAGGATATAAGTTATATGGTCTCTCATATAAATCATCTAGGAAGGTCTGTGGGTTTCCATTCCTACTCAAGTATTCTAACTCATAGATACCGTTTATGTAATGCTCATTGAATGGGACCATTACTCCTCTCACCTTTAACAAATCTCCTTTCCTTGTGATCTTAGCATTAACATAGAATTCATAAACAATCTCACGCACTCCATAAACCTTATTCTCCCTATAGTCTTGCATGAATTTTTCACAACCCTATTACCTAATGAAATTGTTGTCTCTCTTATCATACTTGGTGGGAGGTTGATTACTCTTTCATAAATAAACTCCTTATTCATTAGGTTGTATCGATTTTGATATTCATGCTACTTAGGTAGTCAAAATGTCTTGCTAAAGACCGCTTATGACATATGTACCAAAATAGTTTTGGTTCACTACCAACTTTGCATGAACCTATTGGGTCACATACAAAGAATGACTTTCCGCAATTTCAATTGGTCCAGAGTAATGAATTTTATATGATAAAATTCATAACATAAAAGCCCTTTTGATTTTCTATATGATAACTTATTAATAGGGGTGTTAGTGTGATTTGCTTGAATTGATTAAATACAATAGTTGTATTACGAATAGGTTTTCTAAGTAAGTTTATCTACACATATAAATAGAGGTTGAAACCTTAAAAAAATAAGATTTTTCATTTTTACTATTTTCAAACACTTTGGATTTTTGGGAGAGAAAGAAAAAATGTTTTCAAGCTCTCTTGGGGCTAGCACTCCAAATTGTGGTCACCGTTCGTGTGTGAATTATCGATAGTGGACGCGCACACTCGAACATCTTAGAGAAATGTCAATCAGAGAAGGAAATCATGGATTAATGTATGGTTTACTTTGTGGATCAAATTTAATGAAACTTATTTTCGATCCTGTTGGGGTCTTTTCAAAAATTGTTTTGAATTTCCCACTACGTATGAATCCAAAAATCCAACAATCAATGGCTTGCAAGAATTTCTCAATTGACTTCAATGAAGTCATTTCTTCACTTTAGCCTAGCTTCCCTTGTTGGACTTGTTGATCAAAACCTGGAGGTAATTTAAGTGCATTATTATGATTTTCATATGAAAAGTTTGGGTTCTTCTATCCTTGATAATATCTTTGAGAAGACATTCCTCTCTGCCTGAAGTTGTTCCATAGTTCAGATTATTCATGAAGTTGATGTCTTCAAATTTCATCCCTTGTTGCATATCTAATGGATTAACCACCATTATTAGGTGATTAACTAGTTGTTGAATTGCTTTCACCTGTGAACTTGATTGTCCCATTTATAGCTTTGCCATCTGACTATTCAAGTTAGATAATTGTGCCATGATCGTTGCTTGTGAATCCATCTCATAAACTCCTGCTAGCTTTCTCACTAGGGAATGAGTACCTGATGTATAATTTTGAGACATAAGATCTAGAAGATCTAGTGCTCCATCTTCATTCTCGATTAGTAGAGAACCACCTGCTGCGACATCCACTAATGTTCTTGTGCTATGATTCATTCCATAGTAGAATATTTGCAAATTGTGCCCACTTAACATATCCACATCAGAGACATCTTCTCAGCATTTCTTTGAATCTCTCCCAAGCCTCACCAAGGGACTTGTGTCATCTTGCTTTAATTGATTGGTCTCCGATTTCCTTTCACCAACTTTCACTGGTGGAAAGAATTTGCCTAAGAATCTTCATTAATATCTGCCCATAAAGTCATGTTTCCTACATTCAGTCATTGAAACTAGGATTTGGCTTTTCCACCTAATGAGAATGGGAAAATCTCATCCTAATTAATTCATTGTAACTTTTGTATTGTGAATGATAACACAATTCTCAAGAAAGTTCTCCACATGTGCAATTGGATCCTCGCTTGCTAAACCATTGAATAGGCTATTCTACACCATGTTGATGAGAGGCGATTTCAACTCAAATTCGATGGTGTTGACTGGAAGCGTCATCACTCCATTGTATGTCTTTTGCTCTTCTAGTTTGAAGTAATCTCAAAGACATCTTTGTCCTCGTACTCTAGATCACCTTCTAGTGGATTGTTCCTTTGACCCTAATTTTAGTTCTGGTTTCCTACTTGATCATCAGCCATCTTTGTCCCTTTCTTCTTTTTACCTTGTTGGTTCTGCCAATTTTGGATTGTAAAGTACATATCCTTATCACCTTGACTACTAATGTAGTACTTGTTATTTGAGAAAGAAAACAAAAAAAGATCAAGTGTAGATTGTCAAACTAGAAACAATTTTTTCTTAAAAAAATTAAAAGTAAATTGCTGAAAATAAAGTTCTTAACAATTGTGTAAGCTAAACTAAAATAAATGTGGCTACCCATCCCTGGTAACGACACAAAAAACTTGATTGTAACCGCAAGTATAACGGTTCAATTATAGTAATAATGTGATTGAGAAAGGTTGATTACGGATATCTTTCCTCAGGAAATGTTTATATGGACACACGCACTTAGTTAAGTTCACTATATTGTTAAGAAGATATATTTTGTTTTGATTTGAACTAAACTACTCTATTCTATAAAATCAATGTAAATTATCTTGTATTCTTATATTGAGAAAACTCTTAATTCACAACTTCATCTACGTAATGAATTACTATGCTCCCCATATCAAACATCCTTCATCTATCCTATGTGTGTCCAATGCATAATTGAATATGCAGATTTCTTTAATATTCACTTCAACCTAGTGTCGTGGTGAAAAAGATCCTAATATGCAAACTAGAACTCCACGTATCAGTGTGAATAATGTAAGTATCAACATAACATTAAGTTTCAAATCTTTAGACTCATAAACACTTAAGCTTACTATCCATGTCTCCCTAATCAACAAATATCTATCGATGTTATATATTTTACGATTGTGTTGTTCATATCCAAATTAAAAACACCAATGTCCATGGTAACTTCTAAAACCCCTAATCAAAAAACATGTGATCAAGATGTTCATAGCATTACGCATAAAATGAAAACACAAATTCTAACCATTTGAATTCTAAACATTATAATCAGTTCATAATTCTTTTTGCATAATATTCATACCTTAGGATTCATTGATCCCTAAGATAAATAGACTACTCATTCATTATCATCAAAAACGCACAAATCATGGTATTCATTGCAATCAAAAATTGAATCAAATAAACTTTAACTAAATCAAAGAACAATACCGAATCACTACAATTGGAGTCTTCAATATATCTCATTCAAAACTCTTCTCATTACTCAAATCTAATGTAAAACTAAACTAATCTCTCTTAATGTATCAAAATCTACGATAGTGGCTATGTCTACCACATTCTAATACTTATTTATACTCCTAAGACTCTTAAAAGTATAATTAGAAACCCTAATTTCCAATTAAAAATGAACTAGAATCCCAAAACTTTCTATTTTTCTATCCCAGTGCTGTCTATAAGTGATCCAAGCTCTCTATGAAAAGTGATAGCGTCGCCCCTATCGTCAACCTTGTATATGTATTTTCTTCTCTCGGTATACTCAGTACCTTCTTGTAACTGTTTGGTGCCATGTATGTTAACCCACAGCTCCGCCACTGCATCACCTTTATTGCATCTTTCCTTTGATCTCACGTCGCTTGTTCACTTCCCACGATGTCAACTGTGTCCTCCATAGCATCAAGTATGGTTTTGTTCTTTTTTTCCTCATTTCATCATAAAATCACTCATTTATATCTTTTATACATTTTAGACATGAAAGCACATAAATACCATCAAGTAGAGCTCATTTCGGGTTATTTAAACCAATTATACACCTAAAATAGTTTTATATATAAGTCTAATTAAACACTTATCAACTGGAGACCATAGGTTATTTCTTTTGCTATTAAATGATAACTTTAAAGGAAAATTTATGGAAGGCAGGATCAGAACGATGCTTTGATCGTGAAACCACAAGTATAATGGCTCGATTGTAGTAATAATGTGATCAATTAGTGTTGATTATGGATATCATCATCAAGAAAAGGTTTTTATAAATATTGTTCATTAGTTAAGTTCACTATATTACTAAGAAAACCTTTTTTTAGCTAGTGTTAACCAAACTACCATATTCTATAAAACAATGTAAAATAACTTGTACACTAATATTGAGAAGGCTCTTATTTTACAACTTCATATAGGCAATGAATTACTATGCTTTCAAGTCTCACTTCCTTCATCTTGATTATGTGTGTGCAATGCTCAATTTGAATAGACATATTTTCTTAAGATTCACTTCAACTCACTGTCGTGATGGAAAAGATCCTAATGTTCAAACTAGAACTCCACCTATCAGTGTGAATAACGTAAGTTCCACATAGAACTAAGTTCTAAATATTTAGATTCATAACCATTTAAGTTTATTATCCGTGCCTCCATGATAAATAACTATCTATCGATGTTATATATTTTACGGTTGTATCTTCCATATCCGGCATAAAAGCTCTAATGAAAATGGTAACTCTTAAAAACTCTAATCAACAAACACGTGATCAAGATGTTCATAGCATTACGTATATAATCAATACAGATTTTAAGCATTGCACTTTTTATACTTTACAATCTATTCATACTCTCTTAGCATATCATTCATAATATAGGATCCATTGATCCTTAAGATAAACAAGCTATTCACTCATCATCAAAATCAACATACACATCATGGTATTCATTGTAATCAAAGATTGAATCAAATAACTTCAATTAAATCAAGGAAACAATACCGAGTAACTACAAGTGGAGTCTTCAATGTATTCTCCTCCAAAACTCTTCTTAATACTCAAGAAAAAATTTAAACTATGCTAATTGGTGGTAATATATTGTAATGTATGATAATTGGTGATAATGTATGTGTTTACTATGTTCTAATACCTATTTATAACATTTAAAAACTTTAGAATACAATTACAAACCCTAATTAACAATTCCAAACAAACTTGAATTTTAAATTTTCTATTTTTTATGTCCTGACCCTGTCAATAAGTGTCCCACGCTATGAGTGTTATGCCACGGTGCCGCTACAGCTTCGACCTTTTTATGTGACTTTTTCCCTCACAGTAGGTTTAACGCCCCGTGTACATTGTCACGACGCTGTGTATACAACACCATGGCGGTGCAACTACATCGCCTCTACTGCACCACTTCTCTCGTCTTCTCTCATTCTCCACGCCTTGCCTATGCCTTTTGCACTCTTCCCATGATGTCAAGCTTTCATGCCTCACTTTCAAGTCCACTTTTGTGCATTTTCTCCTCATTTCATCATGAAATCACTCCTTTTGTCTCCTTTATATTTTGTATACCTGATAAAACATAAATACAATTAATTTGAGCTCATTTTGAGATATTTATACCAAATATACTACTAAACTAACCCTGTATATAAGTCTAATTAAACGCTTATCAAATACCTCCAAACTTAGGATTTTGCACATTCCGAGCAAAAGTGTATTCTAATAAGTATTCTTACTACTAATACTTATATTACTTACTCATTTTACATATTGCATGAAGTATCCTTTGATTCAAATAAGTTCAAGTTTATAATCCACTCAAGATTTTTTCTTTGCAAAACTAATATTTTAAAAAACATGTAGCTTTAACAACACATATAATTAACTTTTGAAAGTCAAAAGTAGTTCACAACCAAAACCATCGGTACCCACACATTTATGTCACCTCGACACTCAAATAACAAGTGTACAATCTCATGATTTCTCGTTATGCTCAAGAATTCCCTAATAAGTATATATCATACTAATTTTGTAGACTTTAGCACTTTAAAGTCCATAGGATTTTATATACTTGGAAAGAAAACTTAACTTGAATAATTTACTTGTACTCGAGCTAAATCTTTCATTTGAAGAGTTTTAATATAACTTCCGCCTTTCTTTATATACATTTCTTTCTTTTCTCCTTATATTTTCCAATCATACGATCCCTGGTCCTTTTCTTATGGATTCCTTTTTTCTCACTATTCCAATCATGAATTTCTTTGCTCCTTTTCCTGTAGAACTTGTGGAACTCTCTATTTTTATTTAAAACTCTAGTTACCACTTTTCACTCTCACTATATTAAGCAAGTTTTAATTCCAACTTTTCATCAAAAACAAATGCCATCTCCTTCCCTTTTTTGTACTTAGTCTTTATTTACTTTGTTATTCAAGTAAGATTTATACTTATTATAGAATTTGTAAGAAATCTAACTTTTTGTACAAGAAATGTTCTAGTATTCTTCTTGCTTTTATTTCAAGTTCATTCTCTTCCCTAACTCTAGGTTTCTAATCATGCAATTATACTATTGTTTGCTACATTTCTTATTTTCTTCAAAAATTTGATTACTCTCTTGAGTTTCATATCAACAAGATACTTATATTCTTACTTATCCTTAATTAAAGGCATGAAATTTTCAAATGAATTATTTATTCATTACATATATATACTACTACTATATATAACTTAATTTATACTACTTATACACTTTTCATGAAATGGATCAAACATATATAAACGTTGGGGCGTTCCCACCTAGCGTCGCGTACAGTATCGGAGCCGGGTGTAGTGAGAAATGATCAAGGGTGTGTTTCACATCGCCGCCTGGGTGTGAAGAAAAATGAGCAAGAGTTCCCACACATAGGACGTGTGTGGGTAAAGAAGCTAGTTCCTTCACATCGTCGCCCGGATGTGAAGAAAAATGAGCAAGGGTTCCCACACAAAGGACGGGTGTGGGTAAAGAAGCTAGTTCAAAACAAACACGAAAACAAAAACAAAATCATAGATACGGACACTAGATTTTTTAGACAAAATAGAAATAGAAAAGGAAAACAAATACAAAGGAGAGAAAAAATTCGTTTAGGAACATGGAACATAGGAACACTTACGGGGAAGTCAATAGAACTAGTAGATACCATGATTAGAAGGAAAGTCAATATTGCTTGCCTCCAAGAGACAAAATGGGTAGGAGAAAAGAGTAGAGAAATAGGAAGCACATGGTTTAAATTGTGGTAAACTGGTATAGATAGAAAATGCAATGGAGTAGGAATTGTGGTGGATAATGATTATAAGGATAAGGTCGTAGGAGGTTAAAAGAATGGGGGATAGATTGATTCTAGTTAAATTAATTATTGGAGATGAAAAATTAACATACTTAGCGCATATGCACCACAAGTAGGATTAAGCGAGAGCATCAAACGCAAGTTTTAGGACGATACGGATGGATTTATGCAAAGTATACCATTAGATGAAAAGGTTTTTATTGGAGGAGATTTAAATGGGCATGTCGGGGCAAGTAACGATGGGTTTGAGAGAGTTCATGGAGGTTTTGGTTACGGTAATAGAAATGAAGAAGGAGAATCAATCTTAGAATTTGCTTCAACATACGATCTTGTCTTAGCAAATACTAGTTTTAGGAAGAGGAGTCGCATATAATTACTTTTAGTAGTGGTAATTACAAGAGTCAAATAGATTTTCTTTTAACAATAAAAATAGATAGAAAAATATGTAGAGACGCAAAGTAATACCTGGTGAAGCACTTACTACCCAACATAAGTTAGTAGTACTTGATATTAAGCTAACACGCACACATAATATGAATAAAAGAGTTAGCGACCCTAGAATAAAGTGGTGGAACCTAAAACATAGTAAACAAGTAGAGTTTTGAGAAAAACTACTAAAAGAAAATGTTTGGAATCTTGACTTAGATGCTAATACAATATGGCTAGAAATGAGTAGTTGCATAAGGAGAGTGGGATCAAACGTATTAGGTATATCTAAGGGCTTGGGACCTCCAAAGAAGGAAACATGGTGGTGGAACGATGATGTCCAACGAGCAATTAAGACTAAAAGAGAGATGTATAGGAAAATACCTAAGTGTCAAGATGAAGATGTGTACAATCAATATAGAGAAGCTAGAAAACAAGCCAAAAAAGTAGTTAGTCAAGCTAAAACAAATTTCATTGAAGATTTATATACAAGGTTAGGTAATAGAGATGGCGAAAATATATATAAGCTAGCCAAATTAAGAGATAAAAAGAAATAAGACCTAAGTCATGTAAGATGTATGAAGGACGAAAATCAAAATGTTTTAACATGCGAGGAGGATATTAAGGAGAGATGGAGAAGTTACTTCGATAGTTTATTTAATGATGGTCAAGTCGATACTATAATAGATGAAAACCCACACCAAGAAAGAAATGTAAACTATACACGCAATATTAGAATTGTTGAAGTTAAAGAGGCATTGAAAAGAATGAAAATAGGGAAAGCATGTGGCCCAGATGAAATACCCATAGAGGTTTGGAAATGCTTAGGAAAAATTGGATTGACTTGGTTAACAAAACTTTTCAATAAAATTTTAAAATCAAAACGGATGCCAATGGATTGGAGAAGAAGCACGCTTGTGCCAATCTTCAAAAACAAAGGAGACATACAAAGTTGCTCAAACTACCGGGGAATTAAACTTATGAGTCACAATATGAAACTTTGGGAGAGGATAATTGACAATAGGCTAAGGAGAGAAACAACAATATCGAGAACCAATTTGGTTTCATGTTTGGGAGGTAAACTATGGAGGCGATTTTCCTTGTAAGACTATTGTTAGAAAAATATAAAGAAAAGAAAAAAGATCTTCATATGGTATTCGTAGATTTAGAAAAAAACATATGATATGGTCCCTAGAGATGTTCTTTGGTGGGTTCTAAAAGAAAAATAGTGCATGCTAGATACATAGACACTATTAAGGATATGTATGATGGAGTAGTAACGAGTATAAATACATTCGGAGGAGCTATAAAAGAATTTCCCATTACGATAGGACTACATCAAGGATTAGCTTTAAGCCTATATCTATTTACTTTAGTTATGGATGAACTAACTAGACATATTCAAGAGGATATACCATGGTGTATGGTATTCGCAGATGATATTGTCTTAGTGGATGAAACTAAAGATGGAGTGAATAGGAAATTAGAACTATGGAGGAATACATTAGAATCTAAAGGCTTTAAGTTGAGTAGGACGAAAACCGAATACATGCAATTTGTGAGTTTGGAAACACTAGACATCGAAATGACGGTGTGGTAAAATTAGGAGAAATAGAAGTTCCTAAGGTATACCACTTTAGATACCTAGGATCAATCATACAAAATGATGGTAACATTGAGAATGATGTCACACATAGAACTCAAGTTTGGATGGAAGAAATAGCGGAGTGCAACAAGGGTGATTTGTGATTAAAATGTTCCTACTAAGTTAAAAGGAAAATTTTATAGGACCGCAATTAGGCCAGCTATGCTCTATGGAAGTGAATGTTGGGCGGTAAAGCAACAACAATTACATAAAGTGAACGTAGCAGAAATGAGGATGCTTAGGTGGATGTGTGGTAAAACTCGTAAAAATAGAATAAGAAATATAGAAATTCAAAGACAAGTAGGAGTAGCACCAATTGATACAAAGATTAGGGAAGGGCGGTTGCGATGGTTTGGTCACCTGCAAAGACGGCCTACAAATGCCCCAACTAGAAAACTTGACTTAATAGAAACTGTAGAAATTCGACGAGGTAGGGGCAGACCAAAGTTAACATGGGATGCATTAATTAGGAGGGATTTGAATGGTTTGCAAATCTCACCATCAATTGCACTTAACGAGCACAATGGAAAAGTTTGATCCATGTAGCCGACCCCAGTTAATTTGGGACTGAGGCTATGTTGTTGTTGTTGTTGTTGTATACTACTTATACACTTTCAAATAATAAGTAAATGAGAAAGAAAACATTTCCATTCTTTCCTCTTTAACTACTTCAAAAATAAAATCTTACGATCATATCTGTAGTGTTTATCCTTATTTCATCGTTTATTACCACTTCCCATAGTGTAAGGTTGATGCCCACAAACATAAACCAAACCTTGTCTTCGTGGTTGAAAAATAAGCCTAAAACATAAAACACTAATACATAAACATAATAATAATTTAATATCTTAACATAACGATGCATAAGCATAAAATTTAAACAAATACTAAAGTGACACAATATCCCAAATATAAAAATAATCAGTATAAATGTATCGCTCATCTCCCTAAGGTTTAGAGAAATCCTAAAACTCAGACTCTTGACCGCACGTCATCAACAACATCATCATCAGCTCCGCCCTTCTACTCGCACCATAACAAGATCAAACATATAGTTTGGGGCTGCTAAAAAGTCGATAGAGCTATCGCAGGTCTCAACCGTCCGCTCCTCTCGTATCTAGCTATGTCCCTCTGATGATATGCAAATAACATGAAATTACGCTTTCCATTCAATCTATCATGCTCATATCTCAATAAGGCTTCATGATACTGAGCCCTATCCTCTCCATATTGTCTCCTCATCTCAGTAATCAACAACCTCTAGTGTCGTGGAGTTAAGTCCTCAGGTGGTGGTAGTAGTGCTTGTGGTAGTGGAGGTGGTGGAAAACTTCAGGACCATCCAACTCCTGCTCACTTATCAGTGGTTCTACAAACTCGTAGCCCTCAACAAATCCTTGCTGGTGATCCTCCTCCTCTTCGTATCCTTCATTCTGTAACTCTTGAGACTACTCTGCTGATGCTGTTGTTGTTACATGATCCTTTTGCTCCTTGGCCAACAACTCAGCCTCAAGTCTATCCCTCTCGACTCTCTCTTTCTTTCTCATCCTCAGAGTCTTGGTATCCAATCGATGATTTCACGATTAGCATAAGCTCCTCATCTATTGTTGCTTAGGCTTCTATATCAAATTCCCTATCTTGAATAAGTTTCACTCCAAACCTTCAAGCACATTTGGGTAATTAAGATTGGAAACAAAGATTTGTTGTCTTTCTTAGTCATGATTGAATCCCTAACCAACCTTGATCTTCTCGTTCTTTATAATCTCATAAAAACAAGCCACCTCGGGCTAGTTGATTTCCTCCTGTTGAGTGGTCAAGTATAATGAATAACTAGAAAGTGTTGCCACATTCTAAAAGAATATAAGTTATAGGGTCTCTCAAACAAATCATTTGAAATTGTTCGTGGTTCACCATTCATGCTTGAATATTCTAACCCATAGATGGAGTTTATTGAATGTTCATTAAAGGGAACCATTACTCCTCTCACCTTCACTGGATCACATTTTTTAGTAAACTTCGCATTGGCATAAAACTTATAAACTGTTTCACTCACTCCATTAAACCTTGTTCCCCCTATAGTCTTGAGTGAAATGTTCCCAACCCCATTACCTAATGAAGTTATTGACTCTCTTATCATATTTAGTTGGTAAGTTTATTCCTCTTTCGCTAATGAACTCCTTACTCTCAATGGCCTCACATCTCTCCTTAGCCTCTCTACTAATATAGAACTTAGACTTAAAAGGCCTCGGGGCATCCTCATTTGATTCTCTTGAGGATGATGCCTCATTATCATTTGCACTTATTTCACTAACTTGACTTTTTTACCTCCTTGTTCTTGCAATTTTCTCAAAAATTTGCACAACACAAGAATGCACAACGGGTCTTCAAATCACTTAAAATCAAAATTTTTATCCATAAGGGTCATTCACATGCCAAATAATTTCAAATACATATACTAATTCACCATAAGCCACATTGATGCTTTAAATCCACATAACTTTAAATTCCTATCCAACAACCTAGTTTCCATAATTCATGCAATTTCATCAGTAAAACTCTATTGCTCATCCAAGTGTCTCTCAATCAAAGCCCTCTCATTTAGCTCAAAAAGTAAGACCCTAGTGCTCTCTTGAATCAAATGTCCAAATCAATGCCCTAACTTTTCTCCTTGTGCAAATCCACATTGTAGCTTCTCTTTTTACTCTGTATCGCTAGGAACACTTTTTTTCTCTCATAAAATTGCTCAATCTTGGGTTTTAAAGGGATATATTCTTGGTTGATGGTGTATGGACCAGGTTCAAGTATGGAAAATATGGATTGAAACAGGTTCAAAACCCTCTCCTCGATGCACTCCCTTATAGGGCACGGTGCTACCATAACGTAGCCACGACGTTGAGGCTAGTATGACTAATTTTGCTCATGGATTGGTGTCGTCGTGGTGCCATCCTTGTTAGCCCATGATTTCATGTGTGTATACACATAACGTCAACCATTTTGTCTCCATAAATTGCCAATTTCTCATTAACTCCTTATTGGCGCTCTCCCGACTTTGTGTATTACTACAAAAGGCACTGTGGCAACGTGAAATAACCTGTACATGTGAAAATTTGATAAAACCTTACCTATGATTTGTCAATGTAGCAGACCTTAACCACTCTAACTCCTTTGCTCTTTTACTCTCTTTGCTGACTTAGTTGGGACTTCTCCATTCCAATGAAATTTCACCTGACAAATGGTCTTTTCCTACACATTTAGCACAAAACTTTCAGAAGTTGGAAAATTATGAAAAAAATTGGATTGTTCTTCTACTAGAAATAAATAGATAATTAAAATTTAAAAATCGAAATTAAAAACCCTAGGACGCCTCCTAGTAGCGCTTCCTTTAAAGTCCTAAGCCCAACGTCTTTTTGCTCATTTAGCTAGTCTAAATTGAGATACTCCATTTGTAGGTTTGAGATAATGATATCTCTCCCATTTGGTTGTACTTGTTGCTGTTAAAAAAATTAATCTTCTCATTGTCATCATCCTCTTTAATACTCAATGTGATCATTTTCTTCGTCGTGTACAAGACTCCATTGACAGTGTTCAAGAATGGCCACCGAAGTATCATAGACACATCATCATCTATCTTATGATTCATAATCTCAAAATCCATGATAAATGTGAATCTACCTACTTTCACAAACACATTCATGATTCTCTCTATTGTTTGTACCAAGTTACCATCCACAACTTGCAAGTATGTTGTTTCAGAACAATTGATCTTCAAATCTGCTGGTAACCTGTCCTTAATAGGTATTACATTATCTAAGGCTCCCTATCACACAAGATGTTTCTAAACCTGTGCCCATCATTGCTTAATGCTATGCATATATCTCTAAGATCTTTCCTCTAAATTGGTTGAAGTCTTAGTGTGAACTTGAATTTTGGTTTTGGCTTCTTTGGAACAACCTTTACGTTATTTTGTTTCGATGCATTTTCAGAAGCTTTTTCATCTTGTTGCTTAGCTCTCCATTGTTTCTTCCCCTTCTTGTTATTCTTTAAAGCATTGATCATTTGTTGCTTGAATCCTTTAAGTGTTGGGGCATGCGCCTTAGGTCAATCTACAAACATTGTTGATCTTTTAATTTTAATTAATAAATTAAGGTTTTCGTTTGCTATTTTATTATTAGCGATTGCATGTTTACATTATAGTAAGATCCATGGGTATTTGTTGAAATATCTTAAATGTCCCTAGTCGGTCAATATACTGAGAACTATAATGAATTAAGACTAGTGTGAATTTTTATTAATGGTCATGTGATGATCATACGTATAGAGATACGAATGGAGATCATAAGTACTTGTTAGGGAATAAGGTATTGGACCGACACAATATGAGAACACCACATGGATTATGTCATAGGTGTTACTCATGATAGGTATATCATTTAGTCCTTCGACTTATGATTACCATAGACTATAATATAAGGAGCATGGTAATTTGACACAATCATACGTTTCCTTTAATCAAATGATTATAAAGATTGTGATTGGTTACCATGTAAATAATATGTGAAGGTGTATGATCAAGATAAAATTTCTCATTCTCGTATTGAGAGAAATATCAGTGGATCCCTCAATATGATAGACTGATAATGGCCAAGCCATGTGAATTGATATGATCAATGTAACTTGGATCTTTTTAGTTTACCTAAAGATCGAGACAAGTAGGATTGAACATTAAGGGTGACTTTCCATGCCTTATGTTTAATCAAAGGATATTACATGACAAAAGGAGATGATGTATAATATTCATTAGGTTTTATCGATTTTGATATTCATGCTACTTGGGTAGTCATAATGCCTTGTTAGAGATCGTTTATGACTTGTGTACATGGGTAGTCGTAATGCCAATTTTACGTATCCATGTTTTGAACATCTCCTTAGCATCTATTCGAATCTTTCCTAAGCCTTACTAAGAGACTTAGTATCCTCTTACTTGAATTGGTTTATTTCCAATTTCCTTTCATTGACCTTCACCGAGGGAAAGAACTTGTCTAGAGATCTTTTATTGATTTATGCCCATGGAGTCATACTCCCTGCATTCAGTCCTTGAAACCAGAATTTGGCTTTTTCAGCTAATGAGAATGGAAAAGTCTTATTAGTATTACCTTATTTGTAACTCCAGTAATGTGCACAGTGTCGCACTTCTCAAGAAATGTCTCTCCATGTGTAACTGGATCTTCATTTGCTAGCCTGTTGAATAGGCTATACTGCACCATGTTGATGAGAGATAGTCTTGGTTAAAAATTGGTGGTGTTGGCTGGAAGCCTCATTACTTCGTTGTATGTCTTTTGAACTTTTGACTTAAAGTAGTCACGAAGACATCTTTATCCCCACACTTTGTCTTACACTACAACATCTCATTGGGGTTGGTTATTCCCTCGGCCATAATATTGGTTTCCGTTACTTGCTTGATCATACGCCATTTTAGTTCTTTTCTTATTCTTTCCTTTATTAGTTTTGTCAATCTCAGGATTTTAAGCCACTAAGTCCTTCTCTCCTTTACTAAGCATGCACTAATTCTTCATGAAAAAGAAAACAAAAGATTAAGTTCAGATTGTCAAACTTTAAACTTAAACTATTTTTTAGAAACTTGAAAGTAAATTACTGAAAATAAAATATTAATGATTTTGTAAACAAACTAAATTAATGTGTTGCTACCTATCCTGACAATGTGCCATTCTCGAGTTACAAATGAGGTTATTGTTGTGTTGATGTCTCGGTTGGGGAAGGGAGTGCTGAGAGTTGGAACTAGCGATGGGTAAGGTTATTGTAACTATTGTTAATTTGTTGATTTTGATTGTGTTCATCAATTTTGATAATTTGGAATTGACTTGAAATTGAATGGGATTAGTTTGAATTAGATTAAAGGTTGTTAAAGTTTGAAATATTAAAGTTTTGAACTGTTGAGATAGGAAAAATTAGGTATGGTTAATTTCTTCAATTCTTGGTATTTGGTGATGATCTTTGGTGGATTGGTACTCCCTATAATCTATTTTTTTCAAAAATATTTGTTTTAAGGTTGTGTAAAAGGGTGCGGAGTTTTGGAAATCCGAATAGGGGTAGAACCTTAGTTTTGAACTGCTCAAAAGTTCCAAAATATGGCTAAGCATAAAAACTACTTGCAAGCAAGCAAGTTGGGTCGATAAGTTAAGGTATCAAACGATATCCAAATTACATGGGGTGAAGCTTATGTTAACCATTGTCTATCATATCTTATATAATGGAAAGGTACAAACTTAGAATCAATTGTTTTGGTAGTGAAAAGGTGGTGCAAAGCTAGCCTGCAAGCTATTGCCAAAATTGTAAATAATTTTGGCAGATGCGAGTAGCCATGTTTGAAGAATGATTCAAAGACCCTATGGATGTCCAAAATGCTTATGAATAGGTTCTTTTGAATCTTGATATATCATATTTCAATGGTCAATTTGGCTTGTGGTGAAATTCATTGGTTTAGTGGTGAAAATTTAGCGTCAAACATAGGGTCTTGCTAATGAAAAATTTGCACAACCTATAATTTGACTAAGTGTTGAAGGCTTGTTTCGAGGTTGTTTCGACTTGGAATATGAATGAGAGAATCATATAAACATAGGTGTTTTGGCGAAGGAAAAGGCTCCAAAAGTTGATAAAATGAGTAAATTGGGATTTGTTGAAGTTTTAAAGTTGAACTTTGGAATTTGTAAGATTAAAATTGCTAATTGAGTTAAAATCCCAATAAAAGATTCATAATAGATTTGTAAATTGCTTTTGAAGGCTATTAAGTAGTTGATGAATAAAATTGAAGACATAAATCCAGTTTTGAAAATTAAGATGAAGTTGTTGGAGTTTGAAGTGGTTTGAACTCCACTGTAGCTTGAAAAATGGTTTTGAAGTATTAAAAAAGAGTTGTAATCTTAACACCTAAATTTTATTATTTGAATAGGGCATGTCGAAGTATGTGAAAGTCATGGAACGTTGTGTGAGGTTTCATAACCAACTTTGAGTTTGTTTGGTGGTAAGTAAACCTACAATGATCTTTACTATTGAATGAATATTTATGTACCTGTAATTGTAACATATTATGCATTACATTTTATCATTCTTGGTCATGCATACATAGAGTGAGTGAGGGGGATAAGCTTGTTTTGGAGTCTGATTTGATTGAAACTAGGTTTCGCTCTTGCCTCTACATCGTCTAGTTAGACTAGTGGAGTCTAACACTGACAAGTTATCTCTGCATTTCATGATCTCTTAATATTGTCTCTGTACTATTTTTGGAAGTCGACGTCTAATTATAGTTAACGACATAGTAGATTATCAGAGGATTAATGTAATCTAGGTTGGCCTGTCATCCTAAGGAGGAAGGGGCTGAAAAACTTGGCATCAGAGCCTAAGTTTGGCTCAATTGAGGATAAACTTTGGTTGAGAACCAAAGGGTGATTGAGCGCGATTAGTTGGGAAATGACTTGTGAGCGAGGTTGTTTTTGTTATTATGTTATATTCATGTTGTATGTATGTATTATCACTAGATATGCTATAGGAAGTTTATTCTCTTTGTCTGTTTGACATTTAACTCGTAAGATACGACGAGTAAGATTAGAAATGGATAAATAAAGAGAGAATAGACTTATGAAACAAAGCTGAGCGTAAATGAATGTGAAATAGACTCAAGAAGTTTAAATTCACAAAGATATTATAAATATTTTGGTACTAATATAACTAATGAAAGTATCGAAGTATTATGATTATAAAACACTCAAGAAAATGTTAAAATATTTTCAATAAGGAAAATGAGACATGGGGTTTCAAAAGTAGAAATTGATTAAACAAATTGAATTTGACTGAAAAATCACAATGGGATTATGATAGAACTAGTCAAGTGGTCTAAGTCAATTTCTATTAAAATAAAATACTTAAATGTAAAGTATTATCTCATTTCAGAAACAAAACATCAAGTGAAATGTTGAATAGAACTATGGTTTAAAACTATCAAATGACTTCTAAAAAGAAGTACCAAAAATTTTGATTGATTATTACTCAAGTTACTTATCCATAAGTGACGTTGAGTATTGTGGTTATGTGAGTCGAATAAAGAAATGATAAAACAAATGGAAATACACGAGTTAGAAATAATCTTTGTTAACACTAGATTAGGTGTTGTTATAAAACAAAGATCGGTAAAATATCTAACTTGAAAAATGAAAAGTTAAGGTATTGGGGAAATGGTCTGATAATAGCTTTGAGTAACTATTAAACATTAAAGAAAGTAGTTGTGTTTTGAGATTCACAGTACCCAATAATCACTTTTGACGACATTTAGTTATGATGCTTATCACTATAACCTAAAATATAACTAATGAATATATAGATGTACTGATTGAGAATCAGTAAATGGTTTGTATAGGACATCAGTATGAGCTCCTATATTGCAAGAACTTCCATCGATATGAACTAAAGGATTGAAACAACATCCTTTAAGAGTTTGATTAGTCATTAAGTTAATCAAGGGAAAAAATTACAAAAGTACTAATGTTTTTACTTTAAATCCGAAAAATAAGGTTGTGTTTTTTTTTTCTCCAGAATAGGCAATAACGCCTTTTGTAAAGGCGTTATCAAAGTGGATGGGTTTTTTGCTGACGTGGACGGTCCACGTAGGACAACCCTTACATAAATAGCGCCTTTTCAAAAGGCGCTATCTGTGTAAGGCCGTCCTACGTGGACATGGGCCGACCGAATAACGCCTATGGGTTGTATGGGTTGTTCGCCTCGCAATACGTGCTAGCGTTTACATGAGGTCTATGGTTTGTAGTGGATATGCATGAGTTGCCCCCTCGAGATACGTGCATGACGTATGCATGGATTGCCCACCTCGGGATACGTGCATGACGTTTGCATGGATTGTCAACCAGGAGATACGTGCGTGAAGTTGGCATTGGCTTTACCACCTCGAGACACGTGCGTGACGTTTGCATGAGTTGAATGAGGTTGCATGGGTCGCCCACCTCGACAAACGTGTCTGACATTTGCATGAAATCTCCACATCGGCATACATGGGTGACGTTTGCATGAGTTGTCCACTTCGATATGCATGTGCATCACCGCCACCTCAGCGCCACCTCACAAACTTCAAACATAGCCAATAACGCCTTTTGAAAAGGCGTTACTTTGAAGTTTGTAAGGTGGCGGTGAGGTGGCGGGGCAAATGTATGATAGCGCCTTTTCACCGCCACCTCACAAACTACAAAAGCAATAACGACTTTTCAAAAGGTGTTATTAGCTACTTTTGTTAATTCAAAGTACACTACCCTACTTTGTGAAATAAATTGTAAATGTGCCTTACTTTTGGAAAAAACACCTTAATCAAGGTGTTGGAAATTCAAATTCTTCTATCTCTTCAAATTGAACAACAACAGATAAATGAATTCATGAAAAATAATTTGATGATTAGCAAGATATAAAGTTATCTTACACAATCTCTTAAAGAGTACCGAATTTCTTTTAGAGAAAAAGAAAAGTTGGGAAATTTGAGACTAATAAAAACAAATTGAGGCAATAACAAACAGTAGAACTGTTTGAGTTGCAAAATGTTTCTATTTAGAATAAAGGTTAGCCAAGGAAGACTTCAATTGAATGAATGATCATAAAAAGTTGTATTATCCTTAGCTAAATTTTTGAAAAGAGAAGAGTTATGAATTGTATTTCTAAATTAAGATTAAGGAGTTGTAAATGGCCTGGTTATTAAGCGAAAGTCGTGGTAATTTTATTAAGGGACCAAGATTAAGATCAATGTGAGAATAGTTAAGATCGACAAAAATTGAACGAAATAGACTCGTTATACAAAATAAAATGAGGCGTAGAAATGACTTGTGACTGATGGAAGTGACACGAATGGACTCCTTTAGTCAAGGCTAGACACTGAAGTAGTTGTGCATAACCAAAAGTTTGAGTAACTTTGTATCATAATCACGATTCATTCACAGCGTAGAAGACTAGTGTAACACGTTCACTCGTCTTTGAATAATTGAATGAATTGGTTATAGTCGAAATAAAAGAGTCTACGAAGTTTTGTTGGAGTCAATTGGAAGCTTAAGTATAAGTAAACAAATGGTCAATACATTCTTACATTATTACAAAAAAAGAAAATTTTAGGTCAACGGGTCTCGATAAGACCTTGGATGTCAAGCTATAAGTTTGATAGAATGCGATATATCTTCACAAGGATCTTACGTGAAGTCAAGCTCTGAATGTTGAAAGTTTTAGAACCAAAGCAGTTTACAACTATTATTAGTGAATATGTTGTATATTGGTTCAAATATAGTTCTACACCACGTGACTAGTCGGTGTTGGAGTTTAAAGCACTATGTTATCTTGAATTGGAGATGATGTAAGTTACTTGTATGATGGTGAAGATATAAATTAAATAAGAAGAGATACACAACTTACATCTCTGTTAGTTAGTATTATCCATATTGGTTGAAAATGTCGAACATAGGACAGTGTATTTGACTTAATATGTTTGAAGAATTGAATATTCTTTTACAGTAAATTAAATAGAGGCAAAGAGAGATTTATAAACTTGTTTACGATACAAGTTAAAAGTTATACTATGTAGTATAATCATGAAATATGTTGATATATCTCTTTAGAAATGTGTTTCTACTCAAATTAAGAATAACTGTCTCTATTCATGTAATGAAAGAAGTCTAGTAAATGGTAATGATCGAGATGTGAAATATCAAGAATTTGGTAGTTAAGTGAAGGAATGAGGTTCTTGGTGAACTCACGAATAGAAAATGATTTGACAAAGTTAGAAAAGTCGTTAATTTTCTATCCAGTCAAGTAGAATGTTAAGTGAAATTGGCTGACGAGTTTGATAATCCATAATATGAGTGATATTGTGGGTATACATTTAGAGAATGAGCGAGAGTTGCACGATGTGTCAGGTTTCATTTTCTGATTGGATTATAATTTGAGATCTCTTGTCATAGGATGACATATGTAATTAAAGATCTATATTCATGGGATGACTTCTATAATTCCAGGTTTCTGATGAGAAACGCTGGAAATGATGATGGATCATATAGACATGCAACTCTACTTTGTATCTAATGTCGTGCTTAAGTATTATTTAAATCACTATGTAATTTTAGACTGATGATAGTCTAAGAATCGGTCGATCGACATTATAATAATGGATGATTAGTGATGAGAATATAAACTGGGATGTGTACTAGTGTATGGTGGATATGGAAAGAATTATCAACAATTTTTGGAATTGTATTCAGTTAAGAATAAAAATTGTTTTATTGAAAAACAAGATAGGCTAGATCTTGCTAAGTATTGATTGTTGAATAGGATTCAAAGTATGAGATGATATGTAACATAAGGTTTATTGAATATTCCGTAAAGCTGATTGTTAACTCGTCAGAAGTTCAAAAATTGCCAAGATTGACTAAGTAACACAGGAAACTTTTCATTAAACCAAGGAATTGAAAATGAAAAGTTGAAATGGTTATGATCTCTACCACCGAGTTGTTAATTACAACGAAAGTGATTGGGTCCACTTAACGGTTCACTTTGGAAATAATTTATAGGTTTGGATTAAAAAAATTATATATGAAAGATCATTTTTGCATATTTCTTTTGGTTCAATTACCTGTAAGTTTAACTTTCGAGGAAGAAATTTTTAATTAGTTAGGAAGATTGTGACATCTGAGAATTTTATAAACATGATTAGGTGACTAATTAATTATTTTCGAATTTAATTTGGGATTTAAGTATTCTAGGTGGGACCCACGTGTTATGGACCATAGATAATAAGATATATTATATTTTTGTGTGTTGCATGCCTAGTAGACTTATTATACTCTATTAAACGCGAAATACGATTAACTTGAGGTGTAGACATGGTGTCCACGAGTTTCAAAGTGCGTTGAGAATTTTTTCAATATTTTGACAAAATTGAGGTACTTTTTGGGATTAAATTAGGCATAAAATATAAAAGATAACCATAAAAATAAAAGAAAGTGGTACAAAGATTGAGAAGGGCAATTGAGGTATTGAGCAATGAATAAATTGTAAAGGGTAAAATTGTCATTTCGCCAATCTAAACAATTAAAATAGTGATAAACGAAAATGGGGATTCATTTCATCCAGAATTCATTTCTTACACGATTCTCACCTTCCTTCAATAAATTCTTTAAATAGATCTCCCTTAATCGTCTTCAATCCATAATCATTTACTCTCACCTCGTCCTCTTGCCAAAGTTCTTTTTCTCTTTCTCACGGTCTTTCTCTTTTTCAAGTTGTTCATCACTTGGCAAACAATGGTGATGAAGAGAAGAAATGATCCTTGATAGAGGTGAGCTTTTTGGATTCAAATATGTTGTTAGTTCATCTTATTCATGGTTATATCGATTGATTGAAAAGTTTTACAACTATTGTGAGGTTATTGCTTTGTTTTGATGTCTCGATTGGGAAGGGATTGGTGAGGGTTGGAGATGGGGATGGGTAGGGTTATTGTTAGTGTTTTTTATTAGTTGATTTTGATTGTGTTCATCAGTTTTGATGATTTGGAATTGATTTGAAATCGAATGGGGTTAGTATGAATCGGAGTAAAAGTTGTTTGAGTTTGAAATATTAAAGTTTTAAACTTTTGAGATTTGAAAAGTCGGGTATGGTTAATTTTCTCAATTCTTGGTATTTGTTGATCTTTGGTGGATTGGTACTCCATATGATCTATTTTTATTTAAAATTTTTGATTTTAAGGTTGGTTAAAAGGGTGTGGAGTTATGGAAATTCGAATAGGGGTATAACCTTAGTTTTGAATTACTCAAAAGTTCCAAAATTTGGCTAAGTATAAAAACTGCTTCCAAGCAAGCAAGTTGAGTCGATAAGTTGAGGTATCAAACAATATCCAAATTACATTAGGTGAAGCTTATGTTAACCTTTGTCTATCATGTTTTATAGAATGAAAAGTCAAAAAGTGGTGCAAAGGTAGCTTGCAAGCTATTGTCAAACTTGTAAACAATTTTGACAAATGCGAGTAGCCATGTTTGACGAATGCTAATGAAAAATCTGCACTACCTATAATTTGACTAAGTGTTGAAGGCTTATTTTGGGGTAGTTTCGACATAGAATATGAATAAGAGACTCATATAAACATTGTAATGCAATATTTAGGTGTTTTGGCGAAAGAAAAGGCTCTAAAAGTTGATAAAGTGTGTAAATTGTGATTTGTTGGAGTTTTAAAGTTGAAATTTGGAATTGGTAAGATTAAAATTGTCAATTGAGTTAAAATCCCAATTTAAGATTAATAGTAGATTTGTTAATTGCTTTTAAAACCAATTAAGTAGTTTATGACCGAAATTGAAGACATAAATTAAGTTTTGAAACTTAAGATGAAGTTGTTGGAGTTTGAGTAGTTTAAACTCCACTATAGCTTCAAAAATAGTTTTGAAGTATTAAAATAGAGTCGTAACCTAAACACCTGAATTTTATGATTTGGATAGGGCTTGTTGAAGTATCTGAAAGCCGAATAACTTTGTGTGAGGTTTCGTAACCAACTTTGAGTTGGTTCGGTGGTAAGTAATTCTTATAGTGATATTTACTATTGATTGAATATGTCTGTACATGTAATTGTAACATAGTCTGCATTGCATTTTATCATTCTTGGTCATGCATACATAGAATGAGTGAGGGGGATAAACTTGTTTCAGAGTCTAGTTTGATTGAAACTAGGTTTCAGTCCTGCCTCTGCACCATCTTGTTAGACTAGCAGAGTCTAATGCCGACAAGTTATCTCTCGCATTTCATGATCTCTTAATAGTGTCTCTATATTATTTTTGGAAGTCGACGTCTAATTATAGTTAAGAGACATGGAAAGAGTGGATTGCATGTCATGTTGACACATTCATCTTATTGTTTATTTGAAAATGCAATTACATGCCTCATGTATCAGACTAACAATTGCAAAAGTACATATTAATGTTGGAATTTACTTACTTGACATCTTTGAGTTGTTTTTGATGATGTCATATTTTTTATGACGACAAGGAAAGATAAACAAGACTCGAAGATTGTGGCGATTGTTTTCATAAATTAAAGTAAATTCTTGTTTTAAATTGTTTATATTTATTATTTTGGGGTTCTTGGAGTTAGTGGAGGACGCGAAGTTTATTTGAATGGTTATGAGAGTCTCCTAAGTTAGTTTAAAATACTTTGAGAGGTTTATGATTTGATTTTTGTCTATTTTAGATTGTGAAGTTGTGGTTAACCTATCAGAGACTCTTTAGTTAATTCATAAATTTGAATTTGATATATATATATATACATATATATATTATGAACTGAGAGGGAGTTGTGAGTCCTTCTAGGCCCCTCCCCAATTTTGCTATCTATTAGGTAAATTTTTTCGGTAGGCCATTTTTAGGGGAGGTGCCGCCAAATTTTTTATTAAATATGGATATGATCTTTTAATTAGCACAAATTGAACAAATCATGAATTGAGTTTTATTGAGGATATAAAAATTAGTTTTGAAGCTTTATAAAGGCTTGAGAAATTTTATTATTTTGAGTTCAAAGTTGAAAGAATGGATTAGGATGACTAGATTATCAGAGGATTAAGGTTATCTAGGCTGGTCAGTCGTGCTAAGGACAAGGGGGCTGACATCGGTGCTGTCAGTAAATATCGCGCGCTGTGTGTGTTAAGCCATATCACTGCCACAGCTTCGGCATTTTTATGTAAAATCTCCCAGTATAGTAGGGTTGGCACCCGTATACATTATTATGGCTTTGTATGTACAACACCACGGCGCTGCCATTGATTCGCCTCTACTGCACCATTTCTCTTGTCTTCTCTCTTTCTCCATGCCTTACCCACGCCTTGTGCACTTTTCCCACGACTTCAAGCGTTCATGCCACAGTCTCAAGTGTATTTTTGTACATTTTTTTCACGTCTTTTCTCTTCTCTCTTTCTATACGCCTTACCCACGCCTTCGTATGCCTGAAAATACATAAATACCATTAATTTGAGCTCATTCCGGGATATTTATACCAGATATACTACTAAACTAACCCTAAATATAATTATAATTAACACTTATCATGCTTATACACCAATCTATGAGGCATGATCATATTTGTTACCTTGAAGCTAGTTGGTTTTCACATGACGTAGTTTGTATCTGGTTTCCATTTCATTGACTCTATGACATTCATGTTATCATTGTTGTCTTGATGACTATCTTGTTCGGGTTTTGCTTTGTTGTATCTTTCATTGCATATTATGCTTGTTTATATTGTCATTTCATGCCCATAATGATAGTAGAATTGGTCAATAACCTTATTCATGCTAAATATTATGCATTAGGTATTACTTAGATGATTAAGTGTAAAACATGCTTCTGCTTTACTAAGTTCGTTGAAATATTGCTCACCCCACTACTTTTACCCATCTAGGTACCTTACATGCTGCTAATGATAGAGGAAAGAGCAAGGTCATAACATAGAAACTCGTTTCTTGTTTGTAAGGTTATTATTTATTACTCAGTTTTGAAACATTTTATGTAATAAACATGGGATTTTACTATAGGTGGTCTTGAAACCCATAGCTTAGTTGTTTAAATTTTGTAAGACCTTCTATTTTATTTTCGCACCTAATAGACTCAAAATAACTTTGTTCCACATCTATTATCTATCTTAGTAGTCAATTTATAGATTGTCTTGTTGTATTTCTACAAGTTAAGTCTTATTAGAACATCGCCTGACTCGTTGGGTTATTTCGAAGGTTTGGCGATGGTTTAAGCTGGGTGACCCTTATTGTAGGAATTGGCATCATCACAGTTGCTATCAGAGGGTAGGTTAAGCGACCTATAAACAAAGTGGAAAACAACTACAATTGGTATCCGGTCTAGGCATTAACACCTAGGAAAGATCAAAGGTTATATTAAAACCTTAGATAATATAGCCTATGGAAAAAATGTGTAGTCCAATCCTAAAATTGGGAATATGACTCGGTTAAAAATCTAAGATAGTATCCAAACAATATCTAACTTAAGGCTCCTTAAGGATTAGTAAGTTATTGAACTTAGGAAAAGTTGCTCATTGTTAAGTAATGAAATCATATACGTAGGCTTATGGTTTGCATTGACTTAATATGCACAAGTGACCAAACTTAAAGTGGGAATGGGATTTAAAATGAACAAGTACATGTTATGATGCCATTTGCTTATGTATATGATATCTATATTGTTAGACATGTTGTTCATTCATCTTGTCACATATGTAAATTTTTTGGATTTAACTTCCTTGAACTGTTCAAAGTGCATAATGAGTACTTGAGGTGGAAGTTCCTATGACCTGAATAATGCAGGGGTGCACAGTTGACTGATGATGGTCAATGACATGCTCAGATAGAGTGCCAGATGGCATAAATTATTAAGAATCATTACAATACACTTGAGGACATGTTTGTAGCACATGAGCGCAAGATGGGTAATATGACAGATGCTATTAGGCAACAAAGCGCACCATTAGCATTACCGTAAATGCCACCATTGCCACAACCACAAGTACCTCCAAAGTTGCAACCACCTATTGTGGGGGCTGGTTTATGACCCATTCAAGAGGTTGGAAATGAAGAAGATAACACAACTTAGTCCTTGGTTGGGGTAAATGAGAATCCCATGGCACTAATAGTGATACCAGTAGTGTTACCAATAGACGAACAAATCCTCAGGATGCTTTAGATACATAATGAGTATATGAAGTATGACATACCACGTTTCTATGGAGTTAAAGAGGCAAACGAGGCCAAGCATTGGATCATGTGCATGGAGAAGATGCAGGAAGTCCTGAAGATTAATAGTCCTACTATGATTTTCCTTGCCTCATATCTCTTGGAAGAAAAAGATTATAAGTGGTGGAAGTCAGTGAAGAGGACTATCGGACTGATCGAAATTAAGATTCAAGACTTTGTTTCATGAGAAATATTTCCAAAGGTGGTCAGAGATGCTAAAAGGCTCGAGTTTCTTAACATAGTGCAGGGAGGCAGACTAATGCAGGAATAAAAATCATATTACAATGAGTTTTCAAATTTTGCTCCTGACTATTTAGCTACCACGGAGGAGAGGGTCACTAGATTCATTGACGGACTTGATGAACACCTTAGGACATGTGGGGCACCCTTTATGCCTGAGACTTATGCAAAAGAAGTTGCTAGTGCACAACATCACGAGGCAACATATCAGGTTAGCAGGGATAGGGAGGCTATGCCACCACCACGAGCGATGAGTAGGGATGGCTATCGGGGAGTCAGTAGGAGCAGATCTAGGGACTGTTACCAGGTGGGCTATCATAAGTGAAGCAAAAACAAGGAACATTCTGGCTGTTTCACTCGTTTTGGTTCAGCGCCAAAGGTAAAAAAAAAACTTTAGTAGGGAACATTCACATCCCTGCCTCTTGATTACCCACGTTTTAGTGCATAAATCGCCACTTTCACCATGACGATTAGAGAATACTAAGAGTAAGAGTAAAGGACTGACAGGGTCAAAGCCAAGCAAATCAACAACATCATCATCTGCAATATTTCAGAAGCCATGAGGTATATGTTTTGGATGCAGGCAGGCTGGGCATTGCAAGGAAGATTTTCGTAACAAACATGCATGGTCCATATTTAGCATTGTTTAGCCAGTCTTGGGATGAGTGCATGCTTTGTTGCTTAGAACCAGATGTAGGGGCCACTCAAAAGTTGGTGGTAGGTATGGCTCATATTTGTGACAGAGGCATGGATAAACTGTTTGATTCCTGGTCTATTATTTAATTTATTTCAGGTAAAATGATTAATAAGCAAGGGTTGAAACTAGTTTGAGCTCGTATAGTTTTGATTTTGAGTATCACCGCTAGTGAGAAAGAATATCTTAACATGGTATACGAGGGCTGTATTATTAAAATTTGAATCATGTCTTACCGCATGATTTGCGGGTATTAGAGTAATTAGATTACGATGCCTTGTTAGGGATGGATTTGTTAGTAGCTTACCATGCTAGAATCGACTGTTTTCGCAAAAGCATTACATTTTAAATTTTTGGTATACCACTATTCATATATAGAGGTCACGCACCGAGCTAAGTTTCCACTTGCAGGTAATGTAGTAACTGTTAGTGACTTGGAAACTCTAATAAGTTTAACAGCCATGAAGAAAGATGGTCATGAAGTTCAACTTGAACAAATTCAGGTGGTTAGAGAATTCCCAGAAATCTTTCCCACAGACTTTCCTTGAATCCCTCTAACCAGGGATGTTGATTTTATTATTGAACTTATTCCTAGTATGAAACCTATATATACTACCACATAGAATGTCACCTGAATAATTGGCCGAGTTGAAGACTCAGCTGGATAAATTGTTGGAGTAAGTGTTTATTAACCTAAGTATGTGTTAGGGAGCACTGGTGTTGTTCGTGAAGAAGAAGGATAGTAGTTTGTGGATGTTCATTGACTATCGACAGTTGAATAAGGTGACCATTAGAAATTGTGAAATCTGAGAATCTCATAAACTTGATTAGGAAACTAATTAAGTATTTTCGGATTTTATTTGTAGTATAAGTATCAGAGGTGCGCATTATGGAACAAAGATCATTAGTGATATTTTATTTTTGTGTATTGTGTGCTTAGTGTGTGTATTATGGTATTTTTTCATGAAGTCGAGGTGTGTTGAGGTGTATTTTCAATTTGTCGTACTTAAGGTTGCAAGTGTGTCTTAAAGGCACGAGTAAAAATAAATTATTAGTTGCTCAAAAAACTAATTAATTAAGTTTTAATCCCACGTGAAGATTTTGCCTCGGTTTGCGTGCAAGTCGACATCAGTGGTATTGTAAAATAAGAAAAAGTTGTTACAAGACCTTACCTCAAGCTTTATATCGGTTGGCGGTGGTCGAGGTTGAGATTGGGACTAAATTGGTGTAAGTTTGGTTTAATGTGATAAGAGAATTGGTCCATAAGGGGTCCGATATATTATGGACAAAGTTAAGATTTTTTGGGTTTTGGTGCGAACAAAATCAGTGTTATGGATGTTTTATGAAGATGGACTATTTTGTAGAGAGTTTGGTTCAATTCGGTGAAAACCCAGATCGAAAATGAGCACCGTAAGACAAAACACGTCAAAATATGGATTTCGGGAATTAATAAATAAAAAAATAAAGGTGTTGAAAACCAGCTAAGGGTTTATATATAAATATTTTAAAAAACCAAATGAAATCAATTTCATTAGTAACGTTCAACATAAGGTCTTTGTTCCTTCGATATCAAACCTTATCAATTTAGTTTTTCGCTCCCACGAATTCTCGACGTCTGATTTTCACCGGGTTTCTTTTCGCTAAACTGTAGAGCCTTGGAGATGGTCAATTCGAGTTAAGTTTCTACAGAGGAAATGAGGTATTCGGCCTGAAATTTAGTAAATAATCAATTCAGGGAATTTTCCTCAATTCAATTTGAATTTTCGTGATTTCTCGATTTTTTGTGTGGTTTTGATTGAAATTGGTATGAATTGTTATGAATTGGTATATCGAATTGATTTGTGCTAATTTGGAATAAATCCCACTAGCCTAGGTTATGGTTTTGATGAACTGAACTAATGTGATTTAGTTGATAACTAATTTGGAGATGTTTTATAGTTAATATTGATTTACATTAGGTTTCAGGATGAATCTATTATTGGTTTTGATCCAATTTGACTCCACGGGCTATGAAGATATTTTGATGTTGGTATTAAGTGGTTTTGTGGTGTTTGTTGTCAAGTTTTGAGGATTTAATTGTGAAAATATTGATTTGGAGAAGTTTTTTAGTTCAAAATAAACAAAGTTTGCCGAGTTGACATGCCATATTAGAAAATTCATAACTTCTCCGTCGGTGATTCGATTTAAGTGTTCTTGGAGTCTTTGAAAAGTAGGACGTGATTACTTCAAGTTTTTTAGGTTAAAAAGTTACCCCAAATTGGCTAGTTGAAAGCCAGTTGAAACAGTTATAGAAACTCATATTTTTGGAAACTACTTTGAAGCGTACTTTGGCCGCAAATTTCATTGTATTTTGTGATTTGGTTTCACTTAAAGCTTGACCCGTAATATAACCGGGTATGCAGGGAAGCTATTGGAGTCATTTTTAAGGTGATTCGACGCTTTGAGTACCCTAAAAATTAAGCTCAAAGTTTGTTAGTTGTAAGTAAACGTCTTTACTATATTTAGAATTTATTTTCGTACCTGCATTTGTATTTAGTCTACATTGCATTTTGTATCATTCTTGGTCCTGCATTCTTGTCATTTCTGATGATGGATTGTTGGTGCTATAGCTCATGGGTGGGACTCGGAGCTATGTTTCCTAACCAGATAGACTAAAACACGAAAGACCCAAGGTGCGCTAGTTTTTTTGAGGAACATGCATTGGAATTATATTACTATTTTAAGCTTATTCTTGGGTCAGCCAAGCTACTTATAAACCTTGAATAGTAACAAAAAGGTTTAACTTTTTTATATAAATTTCTTGTTATTTGGAAATGCAATTACATGTCTCCATGTATTTGAACTAACATTTGCAGGGGTACAGAGCAGTGTATGAGTTTGCTTACCTGACATCTTTGAGATGTTTTGATGATGTCAAGTTCTCTTAGAAGATAAGGAAGAACAAAAAAGCTCAAAGATCTTGGGTGAATGTATTTGTTAAAAGTTAAACTTTCTTGTTGTAATCATGTTATATATATATATATATATATATATATATATATATTATTTTGGGATTCTTAAGGTGAGTGTAGGTCGTAAAACAGTTGTGATAGGTTTTGAGAGTCTCTTAAATTAGTCCAAAGCAAGTTGGGAAGTTGATATTTTAGTTTTGGTTTATTTTGGAATTATAAGTTATAACTAAAGTATTGGAGACTTTAAGTTAGTTTTTAAATTTGAATTTTATATATATTGGGAACTACGGGGAGTTGTAAGTCCTTTTAGGTCTCTCTTTAACTCTGTTGACTATTAGGTGAGTTTTTCAGCAAACCACTTTTAAGGGAGGTGCTACCGAGATTTTTATAAAATACGGATAATATTCTGTCTGATTCTCTAATTTGCTCCAATTAAATAAAATAAGAATTAAGTTTCATTGAGGATATAAATTTTATTTTTGGAGCATTTTTAAAGATTGAAATCAAAATTATTTTAAGGTTAAAGTTAATTGAATGGATTAGGTACCTAATAATGTGAATTAGACTATGTCAGGACTTAGTGAGACGAGCCCTGACTGAAACAAATACCCACTCCTTAGGATCGATGACTTGTTTGATCAGTTATTGGGGTAAAGTTCTTTTCGAAGATAGATTTGAGGTCGTGATATCACCAGTTGTGAATACAAGAGGAAACATAAAGAAAACAGCTTTTAAAATGAGATATTGACATTATTAATTCACAGCGATGTTGTTTGGACTTACCATTGCACCGAGAGTGTTCATGGATCTCATGTACAGAGTTTTCAGGCCTTATCTTGATATCTTTATCATTGTCTTCATCGATGACATCATGATTTATTTCAAGAATCAAGAAGAGCACGAGAGACATCTCAAAGTGACCTTGCAGACCTTGAAAGATCATTGACTATATGCTAAGTTTAGCAAGTGCAAGTTTTGGGTTTCGAAGGTCCAATTTCTAGGTCACATGGTGACTGCGGAAGGGATTTTTGTGTATCTAGCTAAAATTGATGTTATCACAAAATGGCCACAACCTACTACGGTGATGGAGATTAGAAGTTTTTTGGGATTAGCGGGTTATTATCAAAGGTTTGTGAAGGATTTCTCAAAGATTACAACACCAATGACAAGGGTAACTTTGAAAAATGAGGAATTTGAATGGACATAATAGTGCAAGAGTGCTTTCAAAGAATTATGAGATACACTAACTACGACACCTTTATTGGTACTTCCAGAAGCAGGGAAACAATTGGTTCTTTATAATGATGCTTTGAAGATTGGTTTGGGATGTGTTTTGATTCAAGAAGAAACAGTAAATTACCTATGCTTCGAAATAGTTGAAAATACATGAAAAGAACCAACCGACTCATGATTTGGAGTTAGCTGCAGTTGTGTTTTCTTTGAAGTTATAGGCATTACTTGTATGGTGAGAAGTTCACAATGTTCTCAGATAACAAGAGTTTGAAGTACTTTTTTACACAAAGCTAGTTAAACATGTAGCAAAGACGTTGGCTCGAGTTCTTAAAAGACTTCAAACTCACACTTCAATATCATATAGGAAAGGCGAATGTTATGGCTGATGCTTTGAGTCGTGTGAGGAAGGAAATAGAGGATGTGGATATCATGATGACCAAGGATTATAGATTGCTCTAGGAGGTCTCGATCATGTGTATACATGATTTACGTACGGGAGAGTCCGATGTTTCAGGTTCCTCGGTATGAGTTGAGATGAGAGCAGAGCCAGAGGCTATTTCTTGAGTTATGGACTGTTAGAGAGTTGATGCAGAATATAACATGAACAGATCATAGGCTAACAGTGAGGAATCTCCAGATTGGAAGCTTTCAGTAGACAGAGCATTAAGATTCAGGGATAGGCTATGGATACCATCGCATGCATAGTTGCGAGAGGATTTAGTTCAAGAAGCTTATCGATCACACTATACAACTCATCAAGGGAGCACCATGATGTACAATGACATGAAACGAATGTATTTGTAGCAGGGGATGAATGTGGATATTGCTAAGTATATCCAGGAATGTGTAACCCATAAGCAAGTGAAAATGGATCATCGAAGCTTGAAGGGATGTTGCAAACGTTACCTATTCCGAGTAGAAATAGGAACATATAGCCATGGATTTCATGACTGGGTTGCCGATGAAAAATAAGAAACATGATGCAATTTGGGTGATTGTAGATTTTTTGACTAAGTCTGTGCACTTCATTACTATTTCCATGGGAGATCCAGTGGACAAGCTGAGCGGGAAATATATTGATGAGATCTTGAGGCTACATAGTGTCTCGGTGTATTGTTTCAGATAGAGATCTACGTTTTACTTTCAAGTTTTAGAAGGTTTTACAAACTTAAATGGGAACCAGGATTAATCTCAACACTACATTTCACACTCTGTCAAATGGTAAGACTGAGAGACTTATTTAGATTCTGGAGGATATGCATAAGGCATGTTTGTTGGATTTCACTAGAAATTAAGATGACTACTTTTCGTTATGCAAGTTTGCCTACAACAACAGTTTTCAAGTAAGTCTTGGTAAGGTATCATTTAAGGCACTTTATGGAAAGCCTTGCAGGTCTCTGATATGTAGGGCAGAGGTTGGTGACACAGTGTTGATAAGGCCAACGACGGTCTGATTGCCTACAAGTTAGCTTTGCCATCTTAACTAGTAGGAGTTCACAACATGTTTCATGTATCCATGTTGCAGAAGACACAGACTAAGCATACACCATCTATTAATTGGAGTAGGGCTGACTTGAGGGAATACATATTGTATGATGAGGAGCCAATTCAGATTCTTGATAGAAAGGTTCAGAAGCTCCACAACAAAGATATCCTACTAGTGCAGGTACGATGGAAATTTCATGGGGATGAAGAGCTAACTTGGGAGTGTGAGGATTATATGGCGAAGCACTTCTCAGATCTCTTCGAATCTTAAGGTACGTCTTACTTTTGGAATATTGTAACACCCTTAATCCTTATTTGGATAAGTTTTCCCTTTATCAAGGTTAATTTGGTAGATATACATGATATGCAGTAATGGTGAGAATAATGTGTGTACTATATACTATTTAGTTTACTTAGGCGAGAAGTTAAGCCTAAGTTAAGGAAATAGACTTGGATAAAAGGTTAAATAAATCAAACAAATAATAATGAAAAATTGTTAGATAAACACCTATAAGGATATTTATGTAAAATACAAGATAGGATGGACTTAATGTTGACTCCGGGATCATCTTAATACTTAAAGAGACTAAGATGGGAGGTGGGGTTTTGATTTAGTCAACCCAAGCCTAATCTCATTAAATAAGTATTTAAACCACAATTAGGGCTTCAAGCCACTTTTACTAGGAACCCAAGAACACTTGCTTGGTGGATTTGATGGAGGAGAGGGAACTCTCATTAAGATCTTACAAAAAAGGGTAACAACTTGTCTCATCTTCCCTAATTTTTCTATTTGATTCACATAGTTGATTTTGAGTGAAATCATGGTTTCTCCTTAAGATAGAATATGAACCCCATGCTTTGATCTATGATTTGGGTCATTTCTATCTCATATTCTTTGGTTTGTTCAAATGGATTTGTTAAATCTATGTTTTAATGGTGGATTTGTAGTTCAGATACATTCTTTAATGGAATGAGAATGATCTTGGGGTTTCAAACAAGTTGTTTTTTACTATTTTAATCTAATTTAGGCCCTAGGGGTCGGTGTGAGTCGTTAGAGAATTTGGGAATTTGATTTCGGATTTAGAATCTCTAGTTCGTGGCCAGCGACGCTACTTACATGTGGTATGACGCTGGCCTCTATGCTACTAAGGAATTCTCAGATTCGGTCCAGTGATCCCAAACGTCGTAGCACATAACGTACGATGCTAGCAGATCACTCAATCGATTTTGAGTTGTTGATTCGAAGTCCAGCGATTTCACCCACCGCCCTGTAGGTAAACCCACGACATTGGGAGAGCACTGGTTGTTTTTATAGAATTAAATTGAATTTCATTTTTTTTTCAAATTTACCGAGTTTTATCAAGATATATTGCCAGGACAAGGATCGGGCCAGTGGTAACTGACCCCGAAAATCAATGCTTGTGGGGAAATGCGCGACAATGATTCGAAAAGGTTTTTATATCGATTTAAAGATATTAATGTGAATTGAGTAAACTTACTTCAAATAAACATGTTAATAGTACATACATTGACATGTGTCGAGCGTGCACTATAATTTTTCGTATTTTCCTATTATTTGTAGTAGTGGTAAATGGGATATCGACTTTACAAGTATTTTTCAAATTTCAAAGGAAAGTATTTTTTTCTTGTTTTTATTAATTAAGTTAATCTAATTAAATGGGAATTGAAATACTAATTAACAAAAAACTATAAATACTAAATTAAGTAACCCAATTAACTAACTATTAGCTTAAACTAAATTAAACAATACTCAAATTCAATATAATTCAAATATCTTAAATAAACAACTAAACAAACCCTCACTAAACAATGTAATATATTGAGATTGCTTTCAAACACTAGAACATAACATCACTTCATACAATAGTTAGAATCATAACACACGAAATTTTGGAATCATTAAATCCTAATTAATAATAGGTCGATAGCATTTAGCCAGCCACCAATTTTCCAATATTCAATGAAAATGCCACATTCTTATCATTGTAAATCTACCTATTGGATAAAACGCAACACCGTAGAAATATGATAGCATTACACTCAATGAAAATCATGCCTAATCTAAGCCAATATTAACTGAAGTCGCATAATAAATAACTTTGAATACAATCACCTAGAACATCCACTCGGGAAAGGCCATATAGATTAATCATAGTTACTACTTCTATTATTATTGTCAATAACTGTAGACATAGATTCAAAATCAAAATGCCACAATACACATTTGCAACTATGCAAGCAATATTAATCTTCTATAGTTGTAACATGCATAAACAACTTGTTAAACCCGTGATAGATGTGTATGAATAAATTTAAAACATTAAGTTCATGATTCCTTAATTATAACTATCTAGCAATCTGAATTATATACATGTTTAGGGTTTGTTTAGATTGATAGACTACTCACTCATGCTGGAAATAAACAATGCAAATATATAATTAAAAGACATAATGAATAAATAAATACCTTAAATTAAATCAAAGCTCCAATGTATCTTAAAATATCAACTAGAAATATGGAATAGACAATAGAAATAATGTAGAGCAAAAGGAAAAGAGAGTTATTTTGAAGCTCTATGGCTTTTTTTAAGTTTCCTTACGTATACATATCCAATATAAACTCAAATTCTTCATATTAATATAAAAAACCAGTAACCGACCTCAATAGTTTCTCGAGCGATTCCTAAGTTGTACACAAACTGCTGAGTCAGTTATAGGAAATAACTTTCAGTGCGCTATCGATTCAGCTGACGATTTCTAGTTCATTCTCCAATTCGCTGTGGATTCGCTGGCATTTTCCTGCTGCCTATTTTAATTGGTGATTTCTATTGTAATTATAAATCGTTGGCTAATCACTAGAATTCTTTTGCAGTTGATTCTTTTGCTCTTCTTTCTTTTTTCTTCCAATTCTTCATTTTCCTATTTAAATCCTGAAATCACAAAAAAAGGAATACCTATTGTAATATCTTCATATATATATAATCAACTTAAATTATACTGTAAAATGTGTCTAATTACGGACTTGTCAAATACCCTAAACTCAACACTTTGTTGTCCCAAACAAAGGAATACTCTCAATCATATTTTCTTTTCATTGTTATAAACAGATTTCAAGCTAATTTATCTTAATTTTAAATATTATAAATTTTAATATAGAAGTGATTTTCAAATGGAAACACATTACCCACAAGTAAACACGAGTTATGATAAAATAGAATAATTTAGACAAAACAAAACATTCCTTAATGCTAACTCAACTAACCAATATAACACCCTGTAGAACTTAAATTCCATTACCAAGGTCAGTACACAATGTAGGTTTTCTCAATCTCCACAAGTAAACATCAAGCTTATGATAACTAGTATAGAATCTAAAGACACAAAAAACATGAATTTTAATTTTAGAAAATACTTTATAATAGTACCAAGATCAAAATCAATAGGAATTTTGAATGGAATTAATTTTAGATCCTGTTGGGGCTTTTTAAAAATTGTTTTGAATTTTTCCCTGCGTATGAACCCCAAAACCCAACATTTTTAGTAGTGGGATCTTTACTCAACCTTCCATACAATAAAGTGAAAACTTTGGATGTGAGACTTTTCTATATTTTATTATGCGTTCTTCGTACCACTAATGTGCTCCACGATGTTGACATGTGTACGTAGGAGGACCAATATTCCAAGGAACATTTTGATGATTTTTATATGTAAATTTAGTCATTTATTACACATTATTTTCAATTTTTATTTGTTAATTTATGGTATATGTGGTATAATAGAAAATCAACGCGTTATGTAACATGATATAATCTAATTGAATTCATACATAAAATTTAGAGTCGCATCATAAGTACCCCATCATCGACTAAGGGTAACTTATTTTTTAAATTATTGTCTCTTCCCTATGAAAATTAAATTGTCTCAAATAACAGGGTGCCCTTATGCAAGGGTTTATACGTATATAGCAGGACACTACGTTTTAGACAGAGGTCGTTGTGTTGGTTGATGATAACCGACTCTACCTTTTAGTTATCGGTGGGAAACGACTTAACATAAACGTAGGACCAATATATAGTTTATTGTGTTGGTTGGTGTTAACCGAGACATACATACGGCTCAGCCGTAGGCCACCTAAACAAATTATAGTCTCGGTGGTCACCCATCAAATTAAGTGTCTAACCACCTTATTTGAGAGTCAAGTGGTATAGACCGACACTTAAATATAGGTATCGGCAATACATGATCGAGAGCACCTCACTAATCTTGGTGTGTTGGTTGGCATTAGGGGTGTTTTAATAAGAAGTTGGGGTGCTATCACAAAATCGATAAGTGTTGATCCGTGTTGCACGTGTCAAATATAACCGTATAAGGTTACAAATCCTACTGAAATGTAGTAAAGGCAAGCACGGGGTCGAATCCACATGATTTAGTCAAACTGAGTTAAGAAAACAAAAAAATAAATGTGGGGGGGTTTTGGAAAGAGTTTTGTCCTAAATGTCTACTCAACAAGAAAGTAAATAATTGAAACTCAGAAATAGTAAAGCATACGTAAGTCTAGGAATCCACAATCTAGACCTATGTTATTTCCATGTCTTGCATCGTCAGTTTAGAAATATGGATTTTTAAAACAGTTTTCCTAGATAGGCTATAGGTATAGGGGTCACCAATACCTTACTCCCCCTATTCTCGTCAGTTTAGAAATATGGATTTTTAAAACAGTTTTCCTAGATAGGCTATAGGTATAGGGGTCACCAATACTCCCCCTATTCTCGATAGATAAGGCAACCTCTCTCTAAATACTTCTCTTACTCCACCATATAACATTAGGCAACCGCTCTCAAGATTTAGCACAAGAGCATCATTAGCAGCTCTGTGGGAACACCTACCCTTAGATAACATGTGACAATCACTCTCAAGACTTAACCTAGTTCTCAATGTTATTCACCTAGAACAATTAGTGTATTAGGTTTCTTTTTCTAACTGATCACCACTTTTTAACCCGATTTGTATCACAGACTCAACCTGATTGGTAGCAGGTCGATGGGTTTACTCTATGAGATTTGCAATGAACTTACAAACTCTAAACTACCATTTAAAAATCGTTACAAACCATAACATAAATATAGAGAACTGAAACAAAATACTATTTAAAAAAAAAACCTCAACATGACATCAAAACAAACCTAGTACGGTGTAGAGAGCTTCATCCTTGACGTAGGTATTAAAGAACCTATCTAAACATGGCTACTCTACCTTGCTCTACTCCGAAATCACTTTAAATTACAAGTGTTTTCGTCCATAGAGGTCCTTCCTTTATATAGGTAAGCTTAGGTACAATAATAGGAAAGCTAGGAAATAATAACCTTATAAAAATTGTAAAACTCTTATGCTATGAATCTGGTGCCTTCAGTGGCACCATGGTTATTAAGGAACAATGTTGGATGGCGGCGTAACATTATATAGTAAGTCTTGAACAACATGTTAGTTTGGAGTTTCTATTTATGATCCTAGCACTATGGGTGGCGCCGTCTTTTGTGAAGTCTGGTGCCGTTGGTTCATTTCTTACACCTTCTAGTCTTCTGGCCTGACACCTTGTGTGGTGTCGTGTCTTCTCTGTTGGTGCTATTCATGTAAATAAGGGGCGTTAAATCTGCTAGATTTTTACCGAACTTCGACTTATTTCTCAAACTTTTATAATTCACGTACAAACACTCAAATACCCTATAAATCTCCAAAGTAAATGTATAGAACCATAAAATATGACTATGGACTTGATTTACATAGCTAAACACCTATATAAATGTGCATATTTAATGACTCATTGTCTACCCCAAACTTAGAATTTTGCATGTCCTGAGTAAAGGGTTATCTGAATACAACGACTAAACACAATGCAACAAAATTGAATGATACTAACCTAAAGACTTTATAACCACTTTGCAAAACGATGGAGTCCTTTTAATCAAAACCTAGTCAGTTTGTTTAACAAAAGACATAGGATTTTCAAAGACTGGTTTGATTACTTAAGATTGGTTACATCTTAAGACAAAACTTTTTAAAAACTTGAACCATACCAAAACCATAACCTTCAACATCTCATAGATTTTTTGGGTCTTTTCATCTAAACAATAGATCCAATTGGTGTTCTTATGGATGGATTCTTTTAAACGAACTTTATCACCACTTTTTGCTTATTTTTAGATTTTCACACTTATAAGGGTCCTTATGGTTTATTTAAGGGTAGGCTATTATGGCATTGGAGAAACTCACTTAACTTAGCTACAAGCACTCAAGCTAAAACTTTTATTTCTTAAGAGAAGTATTTTATGAACTTATGCCTTTATTTCAATTAGAGATCCTTACTTTCTCCCTCTATATGGTTTTTTTATTGTATAGTCCCTACTTCTTTTCCAGTGGATAACGATGTTCAAAATTTTTCCCAATCATCATGTTCCCGACTCTTTATTATTTTTTTATTTAAAAACTCCTATTAGCACTTCTCACTTTTGCAAAAGATAAGAAAGTTCTCCAATGTAAGTTTATTAAAGCCTTTATTTATATTATAGTAAATAAGCCTACTTCTTCCCCTTACAAGTGCTAAATCTCTAACAATTATACTCCAAGTGAATAAATGTCCTAGTTTAAGAATCTTGGATATTTGAATTTTCCCACAAAGTTAATTCGACCTCCTACCTACTTTGGTCACAAGATATGACTTATTCGTACTCCAAGTTTCAATTAATGTTGTCATGTAGGTGTAAAATCGTAATATATACTAAACTATAAAACTGTAAATATACTAAATATACTAAAGTTGTTACTCCAAAAATTGACCAAGTTTTACTCCAAAAATTGAAAGGAAAGTTTTACACGTAGGTAAGAATCTATAAAATAGTAAATATACTATCCTATACAATCATGCATGCATTATTGTATTAGTTTCTAAATGGAATTGATGAGATGGAAGATAAGAAATGGAAAGAAAAGGAAAACATAAAACCGTGAGTCCACTGAAGTTGCAAAATTTTGGGAATTTTATAAGATCATACCTGCGAGTCTTCAACAAAAAACTCCGTCCAACAATCCACTTACCTAAACACCCTCAAACTTTTTTCGAACCTTGTCCTCAAGGTTCGAAATTAATCATGGGCATACCAAAACAATGAAGAATGGTGGAAATAGAAGGATATATAATATTAAGAGATTGATACATGTTCCATGCATGATTAGACAAAAACAAGATGATATAAAAATTGAATTAAAAACATAAATTAAATCCTAAAGACAATTTTACCTCGGGGCTACCTCCCCGTAATGCCAGTGTTTAAAGTAAATGGCTCGACTTGGAATGACAGATCACGTGACACCTACTAATTTGGAGAAGTCGCAAACAAATGACTTTGCTATCCTGGGTAATGTGATATGCATGGCTCTTTTTATGGTTTCGGGCTCATCTAGGTCCTCTATTAAAAAAGATTTTGTTTTATCGTGACCATCTAACACAAAAGTGTCATCGGCACATAAGATTTTCAGCTCTGATGGAAAAATCTTGACTTCATCTTCTGATTTAGATCAATATTCCTCATCTTCAACACCTATAAATGTAATAGCACTTGCGTTCTTTTCTTGATCATGATGTACATGCATAAGGGACTCTTCTTCATTAATAAAATTATTAAGGCTAGCATTTATTTTACTAATTAAAGTTCCCATATTTTAAAAACTTGAAGTCACCTCTTACCGATGTTGTTCCATATTTTCTTAATAGCGTAGATTGTCTTGATGGAAATATTCATGGACAAAGGCTAAGTCCTTCATTATTTCTTCAAGATAATGTCTTTCTTGTGAGGAATCCGTGAACTTGGCATGAACTCATATAAATTAGGTTATGGCGATTTATAGCTCCACTCGGGATGATTTTCATATTCTGCGTAGTAGT